>OY757904.1:6490629-6759159 GCA_963585895.1 Sepioteuthis lessoniana | reverse complement strand
CATCTGAGACAAGATGCAAAAAGTGTTGTCAGCCACTTGGAAAACCTGTTCTGAAATGCTCATTGACAATGATACAGCATTTTGCCGCAAGGTCTTCAGGGACTTTCTAAGTGAATAGGGAGTCCGATTGCATTTCCCTTGTGCATACGGCCCCTCCGGTAATGACATTGTCGAGCAATGTCATTGGAGCGTGAAATGGATCGCAGGAAGGAAACTGTGCTTTATAATGGAAGCAGTCTATTGGTACAATGTCACCTCTAAGGATGATATGTCGCTGTTGACTGCCCCTGCCAATCTGATTCATTGCTACCATGTCCAATTGAAATGTAGTGAAATTGAAAGGCAGAACCCACAGACTGCTGCCTACAATGAGCCAACTGGGGTTTGCCGTTCAAAGAAATAATGAGTGGTGTGCTATATATGCAGGTAGAACAGCCGACATTTATGTGAATCCAGCAACTATCCATGGCTGGATAAAAAACAGGTGGTGAGCCAAACGAACAAGAGAAATAAAATGTGACAACGAAGCTGTGTGAATTGAATTCCTTTCATAGCAACATCAAAAGAAAGAAACAAACAAGAAGTGACTAGCAAAATGGCCTACCTCAAAGTTCGAAACTAGCATGAATGTGTCTTGCATGTGGAGTACCGGAAATATAGAAAAACGGGAGCATGAGCGTTCTTGGGAGTGCATTTTGTAGGTCCTGCATCTCGTCTTTGGTGGGACAGGGTTTGCGACATATGCAGATTTTGGTCCGCTAGAACTGGTATAAAAGAAACAATTTTGGCATTTGTTATGGGAGTGTAGGATTGTGCTCACCAGGGTATTGATGAGGCAAGTAAGAGAGAAAGAAAGACAGGATCAGTGGCAAGCAGTTAAAAGGTTTCAAGTAAGAGAGAAAGAGAAACAGGACCGGTAGCGAGCAGTTAAAAGGCTTCTTTTTTATCGCCATGTTTTCTTTAATATATTTTTTTCTTAAAATAAAATAGGTTAATTTATTAAGATTTTAGTTGTTGAGGGTTTTGTGAGTTGTATGAAAATTTTAGATATCTAAAGATACATGACACCAGACAATGACATTAAATCTGTTTTTGACATTAACTTCTTGCCCTTGTCTTTTTTTCCCCCCACTTTTTAAATGAGTAAAAATCCTTTGAAAAAATATTTAAAAAATTTTTCTCTCCATTTTGTGATGGCTATCTGAAGAAGCTTTTGCTCTCATACAGTTGGCAGCAGAAATAAATTTGTAAAAGCCAAATGATGGTTTGAGTTTTTTCAATTATATGGAAATTTGCTGGTGTCATGTATCTTTAGGCATCTAAGATTTGCTCTTTAAGAAACTTTATATATCATCATATTGAGCTCTCCTGGTGATTTACAAGAATTCTCTTATATATTCTCAAATCGAATCATTATGCATAATGTATATGTGTGAAGTCCTTTGTTTGTTGATGCAAACAGATGCAAGTCATTTTCTTTTGTTTTACTGGCTTATCTGAAAAGTTGTTTGTTGCTGCTACAAAAAGGACAAAACCTTTAATACTTCTACTTCCTTAAATTTCACCCAAAAGTGTTCGCAACCCAAGGGAGACAACTTAATGCAAAGAAACTCCTTCAATTATTTAAGTGCATGCGCGCGCGCACACACAACTTTTTTTTGTTATACAATTGATGCTCATGTTTATAAAAATTGTGTTGGTTTTTCTGTGAGGTACTTGGTTTTCATTCTGTAATTTTACTAATGTTTGTGTCACTGTATATTCTCACTCTAAAGAAGAATTTATAGGTACACTAATATTGAGATCATTATTGGAATTGCAAAAAAAGTCATAAGTAGCCATTTCTAGTCTGTTGTTGACTTGATTACCACTTGGAATTTCAGTATTTTATCATTTTAAATTGTAGCATTATTAACATTTTATAAGAAATGCTTAAAATACAAAAGATTTTAACAAAATGAGCATGACATTTCAGTTTAATTTTAAGTACTATTTTGCTTCAGATGCGCCCTATAATGGTAAAAGCTGTGGCAGACTTCCCTGATGAGACTGTTCCCAAAGATTACCTGAATTATAAGGCTTATGATGTGATTATTGTATTGGATAAGAAGTAAGTAGTAAATTTTCCCCCCACAAAAAAAAAAACATGAGAAATTAAGTGATCATTTGATGCCAAATTTATGTACAAAACACATTTTTTTTTTCTTTTCTGTAGTCCTGAGAGTGCTCCCTCAAAATTATTTTGGAAAGGAGCTTTGGATACAGGAAAAAGTGGATTATTTGATGCCACCAATACTATACCATTTATTGAGCCAAAGACAAGTCCAATTGAACTTCCACGTACTACATTGTCTCGAAAAGGTAAGCCCTTCCTCCATTAGAAGTATTGTAAATTTTTATGCACTTTTTGGCAATAAGTAATTTTTTTTCTTTTTAAGTAAAAAGAATTTCTAAAAATAAAACATTTATCATTACAAATAAATTAAAGTATGCTTCTAATATAAAACTGATATCTTTAAGTTTGACAAAATTTATGATTTTAGAATGGGTATGATCTGAAACTGTACATATTGTGTTGATAGGAATGTTTATAAATGTGTGTGATAAAATAGTTTTTAATTTCAATGCTGTGTTCCTTTTAAAAACTTTAGTTAAATGTTGGTACATAATTATTTGAGTCATGTTTTTTAATTCAAAAGTTTATTGAAGAAAAAGATACGATATTTTCAGCATTTGAGCGGGGAGGAAATTAATCTTATTTTCTTTTCTTTTCATTGTGAATGTTCAGAAAAAATGAAAAATTTAAAGTTCTTTTTAGGTCATATTACCTTTTTGTCTTTAAAAGGAATAGCAAGAAATTTGATTTGCTTCAAAATAAGTTTGCTATAAATTTTGAATTATAAAAAAATTGACATAATTTTAGTCCTTATTTTGTCTGATATCTCAAATGAATCATTTAGTTTCAATGATAGGTTTTAAGACAAAATTAGTTGATATCATGACTTAAAAAAAAAAAAAAATTATTATTTATTTGTAACTTATCTGGTGAATGTTTGATGATCATTACTTTTCCTTTAGTGAATATCTTCAAATGTAGAAACAATGAAAAAGATTCATTTGAAATATTGCTGAAAACTATTTGACATACATATAATTAATTACATATGTGATCAATTAATGAACTAACCTACCTTGTTAGATGTTTTGGTGAATTTAAATGAATTACTATACATTCAAGTTAATAAATGTATCTTATTAGAATCAAGTCGAAAATCTGGGCGAAAACTCCGCGCAGATATGATCAGTGGTCCTAAAGATGATCTTCGTCATACGGGCCATATTGGCTATGATGGTGCAGTGTTTGGTGACATTCCTTTTATTGGAGAGAATTATGATAAACTTCCAGTAAAAATTTCAAGTCCAGGTAAGCAAATAAGATTTTGCATTCTTCAAAAGTTTTTAATATTTTTTCTTTTCAAAAGAAAGAAATTAAGAGCAACATTTATAAAAATATTTCAGCATAGAATAAAAAACTTTGATAGATTAAGATCTGGGTTTTTTGCTGCCCATTTAATTTAGATATTTTATGCAATTTGATTAAGAATAAATATATTTGTACTATTGCTATTGAATTCTGAAGCTGCTGCTGTTGTTTTATATTATAAATATATAGGATATATACCCTTTTAGAGAAATATCAGTTCAATATTAACCAACTAGATTTTTTTTGGGCTGATAAGAGTAATATTTTTTGTTGCAAATTGCTTAATCAGATCAAAAGCTGCAATAGGATAAAACATTTTATGATTGAATTGGATGATTTCAGAAATAAATGCTAAGAAAAAGAATTTAATAGGGTATTTTTGGGAAATATTGGATGAATTACTTAACAACAGAATTTTGATCTGTATATAGATAGTGTATTAATAGTGTATATGTTCTGTACAAAGATTATTTTCTAAGTTTAATGTGAGAAGTTATTAAAAAGTAGAGATGCACTTGGAGGCATAACAAATAATAATAGTATTGTTGCTGCCTTTTTAAAGGAATTATATGCATTAGCGTTTTTTTTGTTTGTTTCTTACATTTTACTGAGTTTTTTGAAAGAACTTAGTCTGGTAGCTTCTCATTACACATCTCCATGAAACACAAATGTGCTATGTAACAAAAAACAAACTTGTATGTTAATTTTATCAATATGATCTTGGAATTGTTAATCAGAAAGATTGTAAAAAATTCTTATGATTATTTATCCACTATATATGATTGAAGATATTTGTGTGGGAAAAGTTGTTAGCATTAAAACAAAAAAAAAGGCATGACAAAACTATGATGAGAAAATGGTTGGCTGAAAAACAAATTTTTAAAATCTGCCAAACGTCTGCTCATTATCTGATTTCAATTGAAAATTTTGATGTTTATTTATGCATGAATCTGATAAATATCATTTTGGAAGAAAATTTTGTAGGAAAAAGCTTTAAGCATTCCTCCTGCCCCAAATCATACGCACACTTTATGAAATCAGAAAATATTTTTTGAATGCTAAAATATTTATATTGGTCTCCCAGAAAATTTAAATGAATTGAAATTTAACTGGAATGTAAAAAAAAAAAGTCTTGAATCTGAAAACTCAAAAAAAAAAAGAAATATCTAAAAAGAAACTTTTTTTAATGTTTTAGAATTTTCAAATTTTTTCAAATTTTGCAATTCTCCTTGGGTATTTTTATGTTATTAAATAACTTTTAATAATGGAGAAATATGAAGTTTAACCAAATCTAATGTAGCTGGAGATTTTGTATTAGAAAATTTTTTTACTTCATTTCAGAAAATTTGTAATTAGCAAGTAGGAATAAGATTAAGAAAATACTATTGGCACTTGTATGCACAAAGAAAACAAGTTTCATCATATATCACCTGTCTCATTAGGCACTTATAAATTTCATCAAATAGATAAAAACACATTCTGAACTCTTCAAACAGCTTTTCTTTAGGGGAATTGCCATAATTAATCCATTTTGGTGAATGAGTCTGTATTTTAAAATCAAGAGATAGTCAGAATTAGTTGTTCAGAGTTGATGTTAGTATTGGATAATTAGCATTTATAGAATCCTTGGATTTATAACTGAACAAAATATTTGATGACTAAGTATTTATTATACATTTCATCCAATTTTTTTTTTATCGGACTATTTGTTCCTATTATTGAAAAAGTTTGTTTATTAGAAACAAAAATCCCTTTTTATATTAAACACTGATCACAATTTATATGATTTATTGTACATGGAATTATTTAATTTATATATTTAAAATTTTTTTCTTTGGTTTTAGGCATCATCATATTTAAGTTACAGAAGTTTCTTCTTAGTGGGGTTAAAGCTAAATGACTTTTAAAAGAATTTTATTACTTCAAGGGAATCCTAATGTATTACAGTTATGCCTAATCAAAGATTAGCATTGAAAAAAAGATATTCTAATCAGTTCTTTTATTTTAACTATAAAATGTCAAAATTAATAGCTCTTCCAACAATTCAGCATATTCCTCACCAATAGTTTTTTCAAATGTCAATGACTTTTCAGGAATAGTCTGTTATAATTTTTGAGTTTTTACTAACTCACAATTTCAATCGCATAACTCCTTCAGGTAGAGCTAATCAAACTACAATGAGCTCTTACATCATATTGTTGATAACTTGTTTAACTCAAATATAAATTAGCAACCACAATTCCTTACAGCACAGTTGACATTACACTGTCCAGGATATTGTTCATTTATGGCTAGAAAGATTATATAAAGTACTTTTATTATTTTAAATACCTATGAGAAAATAACTTTACAGAAAATGAATTGGTTTTATATTGAAGATCATAAGCCAACAGATGAAAAACTGCTCAGTTTGTTATAACATTAATATTACAGTAGAAACTACTATAATATTTTCAAGTGGTACATTTTTTTTTTCTTCTGAAACAATGTATGATTTAAGTACCCAGTTGTAGTGATGATTTTAAAAATTGAATAGTTTTGAAAATATTTTCATTTTTGTTTCCCTCTTAAAAAGGTAAACTGACAGAAGAAAGTCGTGGTGCATCAATATCTCTGCCAAAGTTTGCTGAAGGTAGCCCTGCACGTAACCGGATCATTAGGAACAGTCAGTCAGACATTTCTCTTAACCAAGATTTAATTCGAGCTGGAACTAATGGATACACCAATACGTGGTTAGTATTCATTTTCCCTTTTTTCCCACCTTTTATAGAACATTATTCTATCTTAAATTATTACAAGCTTGCTTGCAAAATGTTAACAATCAAATATTTGCAAATAACTTTCTCAATTATTATAATTTACTAAGCCTAACTTACTTTGGCATGAAGCCAGAAATATGGGACACTCAGTGAAAGATGAACTTACTAAGAATGGCTTGTTTCATGGCTTGCTAACAATTATATCATGTGCTAACTTTTAAGTTATGGCAAGTGATTATGATCTAGTGGCAAAATAAAAATCGAATGCACATGAATTCTTTTTATTTTTAATTTGTAGAACATGAATTTTATTATTTGGTTTTGCACTTGAATGGCTTATTTTTGTAATTCTCTTTACTTGATTATATATCTGTTATTGATTTCAACTAGTTTATATTTATTGTTGCTTTTAATATTTTATCAAAGAAATTAAAACAATTTAAAGGTTGAAAACTGCTATTTATAAATAGCATTTTTAGTTGTCCATGTTGTGTGATAATTAAACTTGAGAAATCTTAAACTTACATTACTTAGGTAGTTTGTTTTGAAAATATTTTTTTCAATATCAATCTTTTATAATAATCTTTTTGTTTGTATATTTGTAGGTCAAGTCATGATTCTCTGGAGAGCAATTCAACTATTCGTACAGATGAATTGAGAGATGATCAACATTACCATGACTTTGATGAAATTGATGACAATTTTGGGGGATTCAAAGTTCCAGATCTTACTGTAAATATTTATTTATAGGCTTAAATTTTCTTGAATCTTTTATTCTTCTCTTCAGAATGTATTGAACAGTTTAAAGCTTAAAAATTTAATATAACTGATTACTCACTAAATGATCTTAGTCTTTCATAATCCTCACTAGAGATTTAAATGGATTTAATTTGTTACATTTTAGGATAGTAATTTACTAAGCTTTTTGCTTTGATGTGGCACAAACCCATATGAATGGGGCACCCACTGAGACTCAAACTCATTTGTGTAGGTTTGCTAGTCTAACTTGTTGACCATTACACCACCTGAAGTGCCCTTTTAGGATAGGAGTGTTTTTCTCTCTCAAGTTGTTCATATGCACTTAATGCTTATTATATAGCTTTATTCATTTTATTGGGTTGAGTTATAGTTTTAGTAAAATATCATATATTCATGATTAATTTTTCAAACTTATATTTGCCAATATTTTGAATCTCCTCTTGCTATTTATCAGGTAGCTAGTTGATTCTTTTAAAGTAAAGATCAGCTGGTTTTGACCTCAACAAGTTTTCTATAAATGTTTTCACCTTCTTCTTGAAAACATTTCGTCTTTCAGAGCATTTTGTAGAGAATGAAAACAATAGAAATCACTTGGTGCATAGTCTGCTGAATATGGTGGATGAGGTAGAACAGACCAGCCTGAATCCAATATTTTTTCATGTGCGATTCTTGCTGAATGAGGCCTTGCCTTATCAATAAGCACAATGTTTCTCCTATTGATGAATGTAAGGAGATTTTTTTTAGATTTTCATGTATGCTTTACAGCTTTTGAGATTATAAGTAACTAGTCATTTCTCTGCCTTGAAAGAAGACTTGTCACTATGTGATCTTCCTTATTCTTCTCACTAATAGTATGAGGAAACTAAATACCCAGCTTGCTCACTTTTCCTATTTTTTTCAAGTGGCAGAAGATTGTGGATTGGGATGTGTTGAGGTCAAGTAATAATTCTCAAGTGCTTATAAGGTTGATATACCATAAAACCTAACCAACCAACCATCAAGTACTTTTATGCAGATTGCATTCCACCAATTCTCTTAGAGCATCTTGATCAATGTCTGATGAGCATCCTAGTTTCAGTTCATTTTTCACTGATGTATTACCAGAATGAAATTTTGAAAATCAGTTTTCATTTTAGTAGTCAGTTATGACACTTTGATCAAAAACACTCCAAATTTTTTTTAGCTGTTTCTGGTGCGTTTTTGTAATTCTTAAACTCGCACAATGTTGCATGTCAAATATGCATGCAAAATTTGTTCATTTTAGATGAACTTATGATGCTCATTATTTAACTATTGAAGTAAGAATCAATAATGAAGTCAATCTTTAACTGAATAATTTCTTGTTGTGTTTGAATCATTAGAAGTTTGAAATGAATAGTTATGACTTGCTTTAAAAAAAAGAAATTATTGATGACTCAAACCAATATAAATAAGGAACCCTCATAGATCTCGGGAATATACCTTGTTAAATCTGAAATCAAAGAATTTGTTGTTTTTTAAAAAAAATAATCACTTATGTGACAACTACTTGATAAGGTTACTCTTGCTGTAATCTATATTTGGTAAAATAATTAATAAGGTATGGATTCATAAAAAATGAATTACAAATGTAATATCATGGATTTTAAAATAGAAAAGAAATCAAACCTTATATATGAAAAGTTATTAAGAATTACTCGTCAAGCCTTCTGTAATTTTGACATGAATTTTGACTATTCTAAGAATTTTTTAATTATTCATCTCATAGATTTTTATTACTGTTATTACAAGTCTTTCAACTAAAACATTTACAAAAATAACAAGAATGAGATAAATAATCAAAATAAATTTAGGAATTATTTAATATTATTCAAATCTTATGTGAAGTGCACATATAGGAATATTTGTATACCATTTAGAGCAAATATGCTATTATTGCTGGGAAAATCTTGTTATATCTCTTAAAATATTCTTCTTGGTGAAGTGAAATTGCAGCAAACTATTACCTAATTACCGTGATGGTTGATTGTATTAATTATTTCATTATCTCGTTTGTTCGGGCTGCAAGTTTTTCATTTACCTGTTAAGATAGCTAAAATCTTTTGAGCGGAAATGTAAGTCAAATTGGAAAGTTCAAGCAAATGCACCACGACCAGGATAGGGAACCTGTCATTTCTACACAAGACCAAATGTAAACGAAATAGATTCATGTCTTGTCACTAGTTTGATTGAGGAAATGAAAAACACAGTAAAAAAAATTGGACATGTGAGATGACACAATTTAGTGAGATGACATCACACCAACGATATCCTGAATTTAGATATATAAAAATTAGCAAATTTTGAAAAAGTTAGATGTTGGTGTTACAGATTCTCTCTCTTTCATGCTACTGTATGCAGTCTGAACATTGAACATCATATCTGGATAGTAAAGCGACATTTTCTATAAATATATTGTAGTAATTTACTGTTACACCAATATGTTCTGATAAATGATTGTTTATTGTTACAAATAAACTTGTGCCCAATATAGTATTACAAATTAAAAATTAACTTTAAATAAGATTGTAAACTGAACATATAAATCTGTTAACAAATATTTTCTTTTGTTGTTGCCACCTTCCAGTCAAATCTTAATGTTTTAACAGGGAAGTGGGGCTGGGGCTTGGCTGTACTCTTGATTATATATAACCTTGTGTGTGTGTGTGTGTGTGTGTGAGAGCTTTAACTAAATTAGCAATCAATCAAGTCCATGTTTTATTTTTATTTGATAGAGTTCTTTTGATTTTGGTCCCTCTCTTATGGATGAAGTTATGAAAGCACTCCAAGACAAAGAAGAAGAAACAACTGGGAAAACCTCAAAAGAGAGTACGCCACCACAACCATCAACGGCCCAAAAAGTTGAAGACCAAGCACCAATTGCCACAGCTGAAGAAATTGATGATGATGATGATGATGAAGCTGATCATAATTCTATTTCTGCTCTGTCACCAACTGATAAAAGTCCCCTGATTCCTCCTCAAGCTCCTGTAAGTTTGATCTCATTTATTTCATGTGTACTCACTATTGTTTTGGGTTGGTTTTTTTTTCTTTCTCCTCCAGTTGGAATTAGCTTTAGTCATATAACTTAACTATTTTTTTGATATCAGAAGACTTGTTAAGGTGCCATATGCTTTCTACTGGGTGAATGAATATAGAGACAATTGATATAATATCAGTTTTCTCCTCTCAACTAGAACTTGTATGATTAAGATATTCTTTGAGTATCATGTTTGGCATCAGCTTGGCTCCAGGAAGTGACTGAAATATTGAAAAATGATACAAGGCTTGACAAACATTGTTAGGTTCATTTTCTTTGAAGATTCAAATCCATGCCTGCAAACTTTCATTTTTAAAAATTTTTTTAAATTTTTTGTTTTTTCCTAAAAGCTGCAAGATCTAGATAATGGAAATTATTTTAATTAACAAATTCTTAAGTGGTGTGTGTGTATATATATATATATATATATATATATATATATATGTGTGTATGTGTATATATATATATATATATATATATATATATATATATATATATATATATATATATATATATATATATATATATATAAAATCAAGTTTTAACTTGAACATTGTTGTGAATCTGTAATTTCATCAACCATTTCTTTAAAAATACTTCTGAGATATTATTCTATTGTTTGTTTATATATATATATATATATATATATATATATATATATATATCTTGGTGAACAAAAAGTAAATTCTCACTTTTTTACATATCTAATTATTTCATTATGAATAATATATGGATTTTTTTTATGTGTTTGTTTTGGGTCAACTTAATAGTTGTTTGTAACTGTAGAAGATAGATTGTAATTGTATAGGAATAAAATAACCTTATAATATTTAAAAATTTCATGTCATGTTTTAGTTTAGCTTAAGCAATAATTTTAAGTTTTTGTAACTATTTGAAAGTAGAAGAAAAATACACATCTAACTTTCAAAAATGTGATAGCTGTTACAATTCAAAATGGCTTAAAATTTGGTGAATTTATTAAGAATTCCAAAAAGAAAATCGCATGTTTTTAATGCTTCATTGCATGATATGAAAAGATGAGTTGTGTTTGTAGATAAACACAAAAGAGTCTTTTTTGCTCTTAATTTTCCTAGAACTTTTTAAGTTTTTAAAGTGTGAAAGTTTCTGCAAAAGCAATAATCATCAAAATCTTAATCTTCACTGTTTTTTGCTGAATTGAAATTTTTTTTATGTGGATCTCATTTTACTCATTTTTGAATTGATTATTTCTAAAAAATTGATAATGATAAAATAAGACAAGGCTCATAGTTTTCATTGATACAATATATGAAATATGTATCAAGTCATGACAGTTAATCCTTTTTCTGAATGGATTGAATTGGATGTCAAAGAACCTTTCACATTCTAGTTAGTATAAAAAAAAAATGAATATTTTGAGTCAGATGCTTATAAAAGATGAGGGCATTGAAATTTGTTTTTCAAATTCCTTTTTTATAGGCTAGCTAAGTTGAAATGATAAAACTGAATGTTGTTTTTTTTTTCTTTTTTTTTTTTCTTTGTTATTCCAAAGATATTTTATTTTTTGTGATGATCTGATTATAACCAATAATTTTTTTTTTTTTTTTTTTTTAATATAAAAAAGATTGAAAATCTTTGATTTTCTTCTCACCAATTCCTGTGTGTTTATCTTTCCCCACTCACTATTATCATTGAACTATTCACTACTAATATTAGTCATGTGCTTTGGATAGTTTAGTTCGATTATTGTGTGTATGTGATTGAGAATGTATTGAGTGAAATATTGTGAGCAAAATATTTGAATTCCAATTTTAGTAAGTCGAATAATAGTGCTTTATTTTTTTCCCTATTCAAATGATGTTTCTATTGGAAACACTTCCTGTGTTTTGTGGATGAATTAAAAAAAAAACATTAATTTTTGATTTAATTTTCACTACATATTTTAGCTTTTTACAGCATTATACCAAAATGTTTTGAAACATTTACTCCTTCAACATTAAATGTTGCATATGTATACTATAGCTTGGTGGTATACAAATAGATAAGTTTTCATTTTGTAATTTAATTTTGAATTGGCATGATCTCTTCATATTTCTATTAAAGTTATTGGGGGGGGCATACCTTTTATCATACTGGAACTTTAAATGATATTCACTTAGTTCATTATATGAACATCAATTCATAAAGTTAGCAAATATAAAAATTTTTTTTATAAAAGTAATCTGATATAAAATATAAAGTTTTCCAATTCATAACTGTAGAACTATTTTGTAATGGACTTCCTGAATTTAGGCATTTTATTGGGACATTACTTTTTAATAGTGTAAAAGAAATTAAAATAATTTTGATACTATCATAACCTGTTTTGAAAGGATTTTACATTGTTTTTAAAAATTTGAATATATAATTTCAGAGTTGGAAAATATTAGGAAAATTTTTCTCCTTATATAACCTGTATATAAATGTAACATTTACATGAAATACTGTTACTTTTTACTGTTTTCCTTTCTAAAAATGCCCAAACCTGATTCCAATGCAGGCATTATTGCTGCATACACTTCTTATTCTATCTAACAACTCTTGGATGCCTCAGCTTGGCCATTCTGCTTCAACTTGCTTGCTACTCTTTGATTCTGACCATTAGATTTTTTCAAATAGAATTGCTAGTTGCTCTGCAAGCATAAAACAAGTCTTTTGTTTGCTTTTCATAATTGTATCATCTGGTAAGTCATTCATGTTGAAAACAAAAAGTTTCATTTTTTTTTTCTTTGAATTCAATTAAATAAATTCAATTTTTTTAAGTGATACATCTTTTTATTGTATGATATTCCAAAGAATTTTTTCACAAGTTGAGTTTTCAAATTGTAAAATATTTTTAATTGTGAATAATATTTGGGTTAATGGCATTTGATAAACGTAAAAGTTTATTTAAATTCAATATAAAATATTTTTGATACATTTTAAAACCCTCAGAATCTGAAGATTTGGTGTTTATGCTGTTACCTTGGAGTAAATGTATCTGGGTAGTCTGATTTTTGGCCAGGGTATCTCCATTTCTACATTACTTTTGCCTAGCAACAATACAGTTAATCGGGTGTGCCCTACATCTAGGCTATGACCCAGTGCATTTGGCTAGTATTTGTGTGGCTACCTAGAAAAATTTTACTGGGAGGCCAGAATTTTAGTCAGGTAATCCCCATGTCTACATTGCTGTTAAAACTATTTGAACATTTTACATTTTCAGTTGTTATTCAGCAAGGAGCTCGGTGTTGGGGCCTATGGACATAGCGCACTTAAGTTCTAAGGGTTAAGGAGCAATGTCTTTTATAACTTTTTTATATTATTAAGATTTAAAAAAAAATTGCTTACCAGTGTTATGAATTTAAAGAAATATATATAATATTATTTGAAGGAAGTGCTGAATTAAGTAGTTAGTATATGAATAGAAAAAGAAATTATTTGGTTCCTATTATATTTTTTAAACTTATGATAAAATTCATTTTTAAGTGAGTGCATGTGTATAATTATAGAAACTAAAATATGCACTAAGTATAGAACATCTTAATATGAATATAACTAAAAATATTGAATGTGAAGGTATTGATGAAATTAGATACATTTGATTATCTGTGATGATCTGTCTACTCTGGGTATTCTAGTGTAAAAATTGAGTTTTTAAACTAGAGAAGGAAGAGTTTTTTGTTAATTCTTTTTCAGCAGTATGCAGATGTTTGGAATGAAAATGGTAAGTTGTTTATCAATTTTAATTGCTGTCTAAAATATTGGTTGTAGCAAGCAGATACATATCCTTTATTTCTTCCTCATATCCACCTACCTTCTACCAAAAATGCTTGACTTCCTAACTCCTCTTTACTCATTAAATAAAATCATATAATTAAAGTAGTATGTTTTTTAACAGCTCATTGTAAAAGGTATATTTGGGCTGTATATATTTTTGTACCCTTAATAATTTTTCATTGAAACTAAAGCAAGTAACTTGAGTATCTACTAAATGCTTTATTTTACCTAATTCTTTTGAGATATGGATTTAGTTTTTCTAATCTGATCTGAAAATTCATGGAAAATGAAGATGTTTAATCAGTGTTAGTGTCTGTAGTGATCTTTTAGCTGAATACCCTTTTAATGGTATGAACATTTATAATTTCATCATATATAATTAAGAGATTTGCAATTCCTATTAAAGGGTTGTTACATATGATAGATCAATGAGCAGAGACCTTACTTTTAGAAAGCTCTAAAATGAATAATTATAAAAAGAAACGTTATTTTGGTGGTAATGTTAAAAAAGAATGTAAATAAAAGGGAATTGAAATTAAAAAAAATATATTTGATACTAACAAGAGAAATAGCCGTATTTTTGCAAATAATAAAGAACATTTTTTTTTCTGATATTAGTTATGACTAGTTGATTGAAGTATTAACTTTTTTCATTGATTGGAACATTAGTTGAATTTAATTCAAAGCTTCTTTTTATGATTGCTAAATTAAAGTTAATGTTAAAATAATTGAGTTAAACATTGGGTTTAATATTTAATAAACATTTGGGTAAGATCAATATTTTTGAAAGGGAGTAATTTTAAGATGTAATTATTTTAAAGTTGAAGATTACTGACATTTCATTGTACTAAAAAGTGTTATTTCTAATTTTCATATATGCATACATATTTAAGATTATTTAATAAATGCTCAATTGAAAAAAAAAAAAAAAGCTTCTGAATTTAAAGTTTTTCTTCATGTAGGTAATCAGCCTTAATGTATAGACATTTCTAGACTTTCTCTCAGAAGCATTATCTATAAAAATGATTTATATAATCAGTTTAGTATTTCTCTTCAGTTAGTGTATTACCAGCTTCACTAGACTTATCTATTGCTTTACTATAGTCAAAGTGGCTAGTTCTCTTATTTCTAGTGCTGGGAATTTTATTGGTTTTAAAAATATAAAGACTTAACTCCTGAGTTTGTTTGACATTTATCATAGAATAACTAAAGCATGAAACTGACAGGATTCATGCTATTTTCAGTTTACAAATTTGATGTTCTTGTTTTTATCATTTAGCAGTGTCTAAAATTAAGATAATTATATAATAATTTATTGTATTTGTGGAAACCTTCAAAGTTGTTGTACATGAAAAAGATTAATTAAAATATAGAAATGTACTCTTTAAGAAGTATATTTTCAAAATTATTGAAGAGCGATAAAATAAAGGTCTTTAGAATTTATTAGATTATCTAAAAAAAAAATATTTTATAAAAATTCTTAATTAGTACTTATAAACTGATGTAAGGAAAGCATTTAATCTGTCAGCTGGAATTAAAGAAAACTTGATGCCTACTGGAGATTCTCCCTTTAAAAAAAAATGAATACTAAAGTGGATGTGAAGAACTTTTAAAGGATGCCATTAATATATTATATATCTTACCTTGTTTAATCTATTAATTAGAAATTATTAACTAGTGATAAGAAAGTTGTTGTTTTCTTTTTTTTTTTTTCCAGATAATGCCCTCTTGGGAAACAAAACCTGAGCCACGAAAGCAAGCAAAAGTAAAACCAATGTCAGCTCATGATGAGAAAATGATAAATGATGCTATTGCTCTGGCAAATGAATTTGCAATGCAATGCAATGAAAATGCCATGGAAGAGGAACCTACAAAATCTGATAGTGGACCAGAATCTCCTAAACTTATACAGAAACTAAAAATATCTATGAAACGTAGTCCTAAGCAAGAACGTAAGAAGACTTTTTCTGAGGAAATTGCAACCAAAGCTGATTTGAATGAAGACTTGCCTCCTGAATCTCAAGAAGCTTATAATATTTTAGTAATGCGTGGCTCTGTTAGTGACAAGGAACCCAAATCTCCTCCCCCACCACCTCGTGATACTGATCAGCCAGCACCAGCAGATATTTTGGTTACATCTCCTGTTAAAACAGAACTAACCACATTCTCTTCAAATACTGCTACAAAGAAAGATTCTGAAGGGAAACCAATGAGCAAATCTCGAGCTGCAATGTCAAAAATTGAACCACCACCAATACCAAAGCCTCGTCCAGAACATCGAGTAGAGCCTACTCCTCGGGTTGATTCCATATCCAAACCAGAAATCTCGAGGCCTGAGGTATCGAGGCCAGAGATCTCAAAACCGGAAATCTCGAGGCCAGAAATTTCGAGGCCGGAGATTTCCAGGCCCGAAATCTCAAAGCCAGAGATTTCTAGACCAGAAATCTCTAAGCCAGAGATTTCAAGGCCAGAAATCTCTAAGCCAGAGCTGCCTCCTAAGCCAGACCTAGTTCCCCGAATGGAACAAGTAAAAGAGGCTCCACCATTGCCAGAAAATCCTCCTAGGATAGACCATTTGACAAGACTGGAGAGTAAAGATGATATTGGCAAACCAGAACCTACTCAAAGAACAGACTCTTTGATCAAATCAGATATATTAGCTAAACCAGACGTTATGGCCAAATCCGAAATAAAGCTAGAGTCTTTCAAACCAGATTCAACTTCTAAGCTGGATCATCTTCCAAAATCTGAATTGCCTAGCCGGATTCCACATCCAAGCAAAATACCACCTCACTCTTTCAGAAAAGAATCACCCCCCAGAATAGAACATTTGACAAGGTCAGAAGCAATTTCTCGCCCTGAAAGTCGAACGGAGCCTGTGGCCAGAATGGATGTGCCACCACCACCACCCCCAACAGCTATTCCCAAAGCAGATCCAGTGGTTGAAAGAGCCCATAGTGTGGACAGAGAAAATGGTCATTATAGTCTTGGTAGTGACTCCTACTCATTCAGTAAGGAGTCTTCTCCAGCGTCTAGTTCAGAACGATCTACCGAGGAGAAGGATCTGGATTCTGAAGCCAAAGATAGATTTGGAGGCATGTATGAAAGACGATCTGATAGTCATTCTGATCGGACCCGAGACATCACATCTCCCAAGATGAGTTTTGATGAAGAATTTGCTGAGCCATCACCACGTGAAATCATGAGTAAATTGGCTCGTGAGAGCCGAATCCGACGTTCACTGGATCATCAGAGAGCAATGTCTACAGAGAGTATGGATCACTCTCATTTCAGAAATTTAAGAGAACCCCAAGGAATTCCAACTAAAGTTGTTCCAACAGCAAATGGTGAAGATGAAGAAGTTGACACTAACCCTTTGAGAATGCTTCGAGGTGGTGCTATTCCAATTCGAGGAGGGCGCGGTGGACAAGGTATGAAACCTCCGTCTCTTCCCTTGCCTAAATTACAGTTTACTGCTGCTGCTCCTCCTGTTGCCATTATTGTTACTACTACCACTGTTAGTACTACCAATGTTACTATTACTACTAGTATTACTACTACTACTGCTATTCCTCCTCTTACTACCACCACTGTGTTGAAGACAACCCAGTCTCCGCATGCGACTGTGGCCTTGTCAAGGGCATGCCGAAGTGAAAGCTTTGATATCCCACCACTACCTTCTCAGACTGTTTTCTGCACTCCTGCAGTGCCACCCCGTACTTACAGCAACAACAATGACAGCATGTTGGGGCATGACAACAACAGCAAGACCCTATCTCTCTCTTCTACTCCCTCTTCTTTCTTTCCTCCAAAGTTACCCCCACGCAAACCTACTCGTCCTGATCACCTACTTAATGCTCGTCCTCAAATGAGGAAGTACCCTCTCCTTCACCATAATGACTTGTCCCACTCTCAGTCATCTTCTGTGTATAGTGTATCTTATTCTGTGGCCCTCCCTGCCAAACCCCAGCCTGTTGTGAATGACTGTTTGCATGATCTTCCATTGCTTCCCCCTGCTCCACCCCCTCCAATTGATTTTGATGCAGAAGATGACGATGATGATGATGATAATGTATTTATTGCTTGCCAAAATGACTGTCCAATTCCATCAACCCCTCCACCTCCTCCGCCTTCAACTCCCCCTTCCCTGCCCCCCAGAGATTCCATTAGGACTTCTAGCATGTCTGCAGAACATTCAGGGTCATCCACATTCCCACGTAGGAAGTACCGATTACAGGTTGTACAGTGTAACTTAGAACAGTTGGGATTCTATAACCACCAAGATCCATTTTGGTGCAAGACTGGTAATGTTTCAAGGCAGAAATACTCTGCTAATCAAAGTTCGGAAGATTTATCTCCCATGTCTGCCAACTACAAGACTTCCGACAGTGTCAGCTATGAGGATTTGCTTGAGCTTGCTCTAGATAGGTAAACACAAAATCATTGGTTTTGGATTTCTTTTGTTTACTTTTTTGGTTTTATTTTGATCTTTATTTTTATTTTAATTTATTTATTTATTTTTTTTTTAAATCTTTATTTTAACTCCTTTCAGAAACTAAGTTTTATTTCTTCTCTCTCTCTCTCTTTTTTTGTTTTTTTTAATCTTCAATTTAAACCATTTTTTTCTATATTTTTGTTTTTTAAGGTCATTTTCTTTTATTTGAGTTTAGAGCAAATTATTAAAGTGTCAAAGCTTTTTTTTTTTTTTTTTTCCCCTAGTTAAATAAATTTAGAGCAAAATATTTTTGCAAGTGAATTGTGTGCTATATGATCAACAACTAGGTCAGAATTATTAGCAAAAATTTGAAAACTTGACTTTAAACATTTTAAAACATTTTATTGTTCCACTTTATTATTTCTATATCACTTCCCTTATATATTGATTAATTATAACTCATTATTAAAAAAGAAATTCTTATCCACCACTCAACTTCTCTTTATTTGATTCTATCAATGTTTATATATTTGTCCAACTGTAAAATATATAAGATCAAGAAATTCACAATGGAAAATATGTTGATCAAATTATTCTGCACATGGATTTTTTTTTTATAGCCTTGTGTTTGAAAAAGATAAACTGTATAAATAAATATAAGTGGATTATGTCTTCAAAAATGATAATTTCTGATTGTGTGTCCAAATCCACATAAATAATTACTTATATTTAGTATGTGTGATTTACTAATGTCTTAGCCACTTTGTTATATATATATATATATATATATATATATATATATATATATATATATATATATATATATATATATATTTCAGACATTGATTGAATTATTACTCACAATGAATTATAGAAATAAACAACTTTTTTTCCTGTTAGTTTCTTATTTCTCTATATTTTCATTTTTCAATTATATTTTTTATAGGACCTTTTATCTTATAATTTTGTTTTTTCTTTTTCTTTTAGAATTTGTGTTTACTTTAAAGAGATTTTTTAGCTTAATGATTTTCTTTTATTGGCAAACCTTTCACTGACACACCAGGCAAATAATTTGAATTTACTTAAAGATATAAAATATGCAAAAGGAGAAAAATTAATTTGTAAATTTTCAGGTTTTTTTTCTTGAGATTTATGCAACATCTATCTTATAACTTCTGACTATTAACATCTGTTTATTTCATTATAGGACAATTATATTTTAACTTATGATTGAATTCTCACTGAGTTTCTCTTTAGTTCTTATTGTGTCATTTTAGTATTTTTTTTATTTCTAAATATACATTAACAAGATTCTTTTTATATACATTTGATCATAATCGAAGTTTTATAATAGAAGAGAAAATGGAAAATGTTAATCTAGATAAGTTTAAGGAAACAACATTCTTCTTTAAGTTGCTATTGAAATTATGTAGAAAGAAAAATACATCTTTAGTTCAAGTATATCAATTATTTTGAAAAACATGGTGTTTTTAAAATTTTTAAAAATGAAATTAACTGTTCATACAAAAAGCACATAAATTGACTTTAATCTGTTTTACTTCTGCAGACTTGAACTATTCTTTTTTTTTTTAATTATAAATTGTGCCCTTTACCACTGACTATACACTCTTAGCAGCACTTGTAACTTTGGTTAGAATACTTTTTGTATTAAGTTAGTTGCAATGTTCTTGGAACATTCTTTTTGCAAGAAAATAACTTTCTGAAAGTACTAATGAATATGTACAATAATTGGATTCATGCTTTGAGCAGTTAGATTTACAAATGTTCTTCTTAATACTCAATGTCTATTGCAGAATAGACTAGTTACAAAGAACTTGTTTTCAATTCATTTTTCCTTTATTTTTGATATTTAAAATTGCATATCAAAACTCTGAAATTCAATTTAGTTGTTCTGATCTCTAATGCAAAATAAACTTGACAGTATTAAAAAAAAACAAACTTAAGTGGTAAAAGAACTTGCTCAATATTTATTATCTTATCTTCTCAACTTTGAATGCCTAATTGAAATGTTTAAGAAACCAACTTCTTGTATCTTTTAATTTTGATGTTAAAAACTAGTTTTTGGCAAATTTATTGGTCGTTTTGCTCATAATTCATTACTAATATTGTATTGTTAGAACAATGTTGGATATATCACCTATAATCTATTTTGTACTATATATTATCATTGTAAAATTCATGTAGAGTTTTGAATTTCTGTCTGCTAGCTTAAAAGATCTATCATTGATAATGGTTCATAAGTAGATTGTATATTAAGATACTTAATATTCAGAGGATGAAAGTATCAAAATCATTTTTACCATAACTTTTGGCATGAATAAGTTGCCTTAATTTGTACACTTTTAAGAAAAAAAAATCATACTTGAAGATCTGCAGAATTCCATTTTGATTCTATTTGACACAATTTTAGTTAATTCTTCCCTGGAACATTACATTGACTTACTGCACATTTTTTTACCTGCCCTCATGCTTATTTAATAGTCTTAAAGAAATATTTAAAAAAGGTTTGGGGAAATCAATGTTCCAATGATTATTGATCCCCAAAAGAAAAAAAAACAAACTCTAAAACATTATTTTCTGGTGGTATTGATGATGTTCCTGATGCTCCAGGAGACAGTGGTGGTACTACTAGTAGTGGTAGTAGTAGTAAATATACTCATTGTCTCTAAACATTTTTCCTGTAATACTTACCCCCATTGGTATTGTGGTCACAGTTGCATGGATATTGCACATTGGTTGTTTTGCATGCCTTTGTATTCTTGTATATGTTGTATGTATGTGTGTGTGTATTTTATATATATATATATATATATATATATATATATATAGTTTGTGTGTGTGAAAAGAGATTGAGAATTCTATTTTGTTGCTTTTCTATTTCTTGTAAAACCTTTTTATTCTTTTCATGGAAATGCATATTTAAAGCTAGATTAAATTCTGCTTCTGCTGGATGGCTTTTATATTCTGTCTTTCTGCTCTACTCTATTGTTGTATCCCTTTAAGGCCTTTTCCCCCATCCCCAACACACAATCAACACACCATATTACTTTGGAGAAGATTTTCTAGATTCAAGTTACATTCTTTCATTGTGCATTCAATGAAAAGAATGAACTGGGTAAGTTTTAACACTCAGGTCCTTTAGGTTTTATTGGTTTATTTTGTTTTGTGAATTAACTTTGTTTTTTTTTTTCTTTCTTCTTCTAATAACCATTTTAGTTGTCAGTGTTATATATATTTAGGGTTATGTTTTGACCCTGCCCTTAAATAGCCAACGCTTAAACTCATTATGGATAACTGTTAGTCTTTTGCTCCTCATAGTTAAGTCATCTGAAATTGGTTGTTTATAAACCTAGTTAGTTCTCAAATATACTTTTTAAGAGAATAATTTTAATATTTCTAATGAGTATTAGTAATATTTCATTAGAAATCAAGCCTGATGTTAAGAATTAAAGATTGATTTTGATACTATAAATTTCTCTAAAATATATATATATATCCCTTGATTTTCCTTTTTCATCAATATTTCTGTTTTTAATTACTCAGTAAGTATAGGCATGCTATATTAGGTTTTTTTTGGCCCAATATTGTTTTTGGTTCTGACATTTTACTTGTCTTATTACTGTTAGTGATTTTTTTTCAAGATTTTATTTACTTATTCAAACACAAAAAATGAGCTTGCTGGAACTTTATCTAAATAAACAGCATTATTATGTGGTATTGGTTTGTATTCTCTGATCCTTAGATGAAATGCAATGTTTAGCCATTTTTTTCTACTCTGAATATCATTTCTTGTGTGTATTTATATTTTAATAAACATTTAGTTATATAAGTTCCTCTTCAATACTTATATCATAAAACATACTTGAAATTTCATTTATATATATAATTTGCATGTCTAAGTGTTTGAATTGAAGTATAAAGAATAATTTGTTGCTTTCTGAATAAACTTTTAATTTTGTTTTAAAGAAGATAATTATTTTTTATTAATTTGAATAAACTTCAAATTATACTTTTACAAATATCAGAAAAGCTAACCCAAAAATTCTTTAGTACTTTCCCTTGGGGAAAATATTGCAACCACCTGCTTAGACCATCAATAAATTTACTCTGCTGTAAGAGTGCCTAAACTTTTAACCCAAATTTTAAAATTAGCATTTCATTGGTAAATAAATGAAAACTATTTCAGCTGACTCTTACTCTCTCTCTCTCTCACACACACACACACACACACACACACACACACACACACACACACACTGTCTACTTTTGTCTGTTAGTCATTTGTTTTGATGTTTCATTGATTGTTTGCTGTTTAAATAATTTAATATTTTTCAGTCATTATATGATTTGTGCAGTTACTTTATAAGTGACAATGAAACCTTTAAAATAAAGATACATAGTTTAACTTTTTGAGTCTGCTACACAGGTATACCAGTGGTACTTTTATTTTCCTACACACCTTAGTACTGGTTTACCAGTGCAGAGATCACTGCAGATTTATGAGCCTTAGATGTTTCTGTTGTATTTCATACCAGTGTATTGCAGGATACTATTTCATAATGCTCTGATAAAAAAGAAAAGCTAGTTACAGTTTCTTTGGAAAAAAATTCTGTTGTCTTAAAAATTTCTACATAAATCATTTGAAAAATTTAGTAGTTTTCAAATATGAAATTGCCAATATTTTCTTGATATTATCTTCCCTCCTCCAAAATAATTATCAATTCAATGATAGATATTAGTTCATTATTCATTTACAATTTTGATTTGTTCTTTTACATTTTCCTTAGACAAATATAGAAAGTCTTTCAACTGACTATTTTTCCATTTTATGTTCGTATATGTTGAGGCTGTCATGATGAAATTGAACCTGTAAAAAATATAGATTCTATTTTGGTCTTGGGAATTATTGAATAAACAGTAAAGATTTGTTTTATTTTTATTTTTAAATTGCAAATGGAGATTTTACTTTAGAAAAAAGACATTCATCAAAACTATCAATGTTGGAAATTTGAAGGTGATAGAAATTTATCCAAAAATTTCAGTCCCTGATTCTGCAGTAAACTATCATTTGGAATTACTTTAAATAATTTGAGTGTGATTAGACAAAAAAATAAGTTCAATATGTTCCATCTGAATTGCATCAGAAACAAAACTGATGTATAGAATCATGTATTGTGTTCAATAGAATGAGTGTATATTTGCATTGTATTATGGCTTCTAAGGACAATGAATAATGTATCATTATTCTATATGTCAGATTTTTGTTTCATCAAGGTGTATCAACAGCATGAATTCTCTTGTCAATATCTCTCTATCCATCCTTATTGGCCATTTCTCTTGGTAAGTCCTCTAGACAGTCATCAGTGTCTGCTCAGAGCTGATGAATGAGTTTTTGCTAATTGGCCAACATTGGTGTGTTTAATTGTAGGGGTCCATAGAAGAATGTCACTTATGAGTTTGTCCTTATTTCTCCAATAATTTGCAGGATGTTTAGCTTATCTTATTTGAATAGTTTGTGAAATCTGAGATAAGTATCTGTATGGCAGCTATTTCCAGTATTTGTTCAAAGCATCAGCATACAGCATCTTTGTGTAATTCCCATCTAGCTTTTTCGCCAGGCATCTTGTTAAAATCCAAGTGGTGCAATCATACATTAGTACTGAAATGGCTACAACTTGAAAGAATTCTTGTTTCATTTAATCACAGAGATCAGATTTCCATATGGTCATTAACCTGTAAATAGCAGTTTATGCTTTATCTATGCATATGTTGACATCACTTTCAGTTGATGAGATATTGCTGCTGAGGTATGTGATTCTGAGTCTTGCCATTTAATGAGAAGATGGTACTATCTTGATTAAAATACATCAAGTCTTTTTCATCTGGATTCATAGAGGTCAATGACTCTTGCTGTCTGTTCCAAGCTATGTAGTAGAGAATGATTTTATAAATAATATTTGTATAGTATGACAAAATGTAATATCAACTGATAGTGTTATGATCATTACACAGTAAGCATTTGATATATTATAGCTTCTTATAATCACTCCATATTGACTTGAAAATTAGTTTGAAATACTGCATTCAAAACTGTTCAGTTTAAGGAATACACTGTTTGTTTTAGCCACAGGATTAGTGTCCACAGTTATATTGAACAAAATCTGATGTTAAGATTATATTATAAATATTATTACACTTTGCCTATTCATCTCAAACCTTTTTTCTAGATTATGATTTCTTAAGTCTCTAAACCACATCTTTAGAATAAATAATTTTTATCAGGTTCAAGTTAAAAAAGCCTTCAATGATTCTTTAAATGAAGACTTATTTAGGAAAGTAATTGTAATTTGTTTCCAAGGTGAAATAAGTGTATTGAGGCTTGAGGGGCTACTATTTAAAAATTTTATTTTCTAATTAATTTTTCTATTGGCTTTCTTTAAATAAATTGGCAATTTCATGTTGAAAAATCTGATATGTTGATTCTGAAGACTAAAAGAGGTTTATATGTAGAATAAACCATATTTAATTTTATAGTAATGAATATCTTTAGAGTGATTTAAAGAAAATAATCTTATTTTAGTCATGTTATATTTCATTTTTACATAGTTGCCAAATTGAGTAGACCATTTAAAATCCTGCTTGTTTATGTCCCTTTAACTTGTTTTATGTTCAAATTTTGTATCTGGTGTTTATATTGACATATCTCATTTGCAATCAGTTTTTATTTTTGATTCTTTTGCAGGTTTAATGATAAAGAGTTTGTTTTCATATTATCATAAAATGTCTTGTGAACATATAAGTTATTTTCCTCTTCCTAACAATTTGCACTTTTTATTGACAAGTGATGATAGCCTTTTGATGATTATAAATTATTAGCTTATTTTAGTTAACATTTTTTTTTACTGCCAGCTTCTAAGATGCGTAAATATTTGATTATCAAACATCATATCTATATTTCTTCCCTTTTCAGCTTGATTGTACAATTTTGCCTATTTGTAATTGTACTAACTGTACTGAAAATACAGATAAAGCTGTCTAAAATTTAAAAAATACCTTTACATAAAACCAGATCATAACCAAAAATTCTCTCTTTTTGAAGTAGTAATGTGAAATGGTTATTAGCTATAATATTCACCCATATCTTTAACAAAGTTTATGTAAAGTTTTTAGTAATTAATTTTTTTTGTTCTTTATAGCTAATAAGAGAGTGCTTCTTTAATTACTGAAGATAATTAACTTATATTGTTTTACTGTTAGATGAGAGGAATGATAATTAGGTGTTTGTTTTTGTAATTGAGGTTTGAGAGGGTCCAAAAAAACAAAAAGCATATTTATCTATCTCTAACTCTCTTTTATTTATATATATATATATATATATATATAAGACTTATGTCAGTCATGCAATGTGGTCTCACTACAGATTAATGACAAGTTCCATTAGCAACATAAAACATTGTTTTTCTAAATCTGATATAAATGTTCATGATTATTCCCTCTCTGTCAATATGGTGACTGCATCCTCTTTAAAGTGGCAAGACACCTGAAAGGGGTGTTTATGGTTATCTTTTGACTGTATTGTACCCTGTGATGCCTGAGAGTGGAATCCTGGTGGCTGAGTGGTCATATGAACTGTATTACTTCACTTTGGCTTGACAGGCAATCAGAGAAGCACCATCTAATTAATCAACTTATTCCATCCACTCTTAACACTTGGATATAATAAACAACATATTTGTTCCCAATATTTATATTGAGACAAATATTATAACACCTATATTATATATTATAGCACCTAACCATTTTTTATATATAACTATGAGGTGGTGATAGCAAAGGGTTAGTCAGTTTAGAAGATAAAGACTTCATAGTTGTATGCCCCTGACATTTCACCAGATTTGGTAACTGGGACAAAGGATTACAGGTGCTTAGAGACTCAATTATGAGTACACTATTCTGGTATCCTTGTCATGCCAAGACAGATAGGTTTCCCCCTTGGCATTTCCCATGACAATATGTTTAAATTGAACTTTGAAGTGGCTAAAGAGTAGGAATTTTTAACTTAAAAAAAAAAAGAAGATATAAGGCTTCAAAAAAATCCACTATGTTAAATATGACTTATGTGATCATTTCCAAGATTTATGATCTTGGAATCCGCTAAAGATACACCACTTGCCAACCTATTTTCTTTCATAATTGAAAAAGTAATTTTGACAAATCTGATCCTAAAAACTGTAGAGGGTGGGGATGGGGTGGGAAGGTATTATCATGTTCAAGGTGGAAAATAAGAAACCTGGACTTCATGCTGAAGAGAGGTGCATCTCCCCAAAAAAATAAAGACCTACTGACATCAATCACAGGTTTAATAATGTAAGGTTCTAGTAAGAAAACAAGAGCTGCTTTCAATGAATCAAAGATGTGAACCAAAAGTTGGAGTGCTTGATATAAAAAGAATACTAACTAATACTTACATTATGACCTTCAACTATAACTCCCAAAATAAAAATCAACCACAATATCAAGAGTTGAACAGTTCATCCTTAATCCATGTTACAAATGCCAAAAATATGGTAATCATAAAGATAAAATTTTTAATGGACAAATGGTGTGCAGGGTTAGGGTTAAGAGACCCTAAGCACTTTACTAATAAATGCGATGAAGTATTCAGATGTACGAGCTCTGGTAGAAATCATCTGAAAAGGAAAGAAAAAGAAATTAACAAATATACAACAACCATAATTGATGCAGAAGATCATGCCAAGGACAATACTCTTTCCATTTTACTATTCATAAAGAAAAGAAAAATAGTACTTATCAAAATTAAACTCCATATGCAATTCAAAAAAGTTTGTTCTATGTTAAGGAAATGACAAGGCCAACTCAGCAACCAAATTTACTTGAGATACAGTCCTTGGTGACAAGTTCGAAATCCTATACATTAGCCTGAAGACCAAAATCAACAAATTTATTAAAGAAAATTGCAACACACAAAACTCTTTTGAATAAAGCCCACATTGGGAGAATGGAAAGAAGGTTTTGAAAGGTCTTTCTTCTTGTTCTAGCTGTGTTTTGACCATACAGAGTGTATACTCTTTTATATTCAGACAAGACAAACAACCAGAATGTAGTTTGCCTAGCACTATACACAATAAAACATGTCATGATTGAATGAGGTAATCTTGCTCTCATCAAAGCTTTTACAATGTAGATTGTATGAAAGACAGTATCATTTATATTAATGTTCAACCACATAAATATATATAACAAATCTTTCGTAAGGGAAGTAGGCTTATATTAAAAAGTATGCTATTCATATTTTGTATATAAAGATATCTTGGAATATATATATATATATATATATATATATATATATATATATATTATTGCTTTCAGATTTTTATTAAAAAATAATTGACTTCAGTGTAAAATAATTTAAGGATGGTTGAGAGGCTATAAAACCAACCATCCAAACCTTTATCATTCAATGGTAAATAGAATGCTGTCAATTTTGAGGTAGAAATCTTTTGAGAAACCAAAATACACACACACACACACACACACACACACACACACACACACACACACACACACACACACACACACACACACACATATATGTGTGTTTTCAAGAAATGTTAAAGAACTCTTAAGTTTTAGTTGGTTCTGTAGATAAATATACTTTTAAAGTAAGATATGTATTTAAGTAATTTGCATATATCAAAAATTAGTTTCATGTATTATTTTCCTTTATAGAAAGAACTGGGATGAATTATCTTCTCCCTTGCTTTTAAGAAATTTTTTTTTTATTTTGTAAATAGTGTAATTGCAATATTACTAATTTCAGTCTTTTTGTTTAGCAGTGGTAAAGTTGTAATGTATGATAAAGTTCTTGTTTTCAAAGTGTTTAATTCTAAGGAATATTGGTATCTTTAATCTTTTGAGTCCATTACACTAGTAGTACCAGTTTACTGGTGCAGAGACCATGCCTAGGAACTCAGAATGTCAATGGTTGAATGCTGATTACTCAAAAAAGACTTGTTTTATTATTTTATTTTTTTATTATCCCTTTTCATATTTGTTAAAAACTGATAAGTTATTTTTAAAGACATTTGTATATATTGATAATTATTAAATGCAAAAATTCTTCCTGTAACAATGAATGATACTTGTTTCATTTTGTTAGATTTAGACATTTCTTGTTACTTGGTTGCATTTAAAAAAATAATAAAAACAATTTTTTAAATTTTAACTTTGGGGAAAACATTCTGCTATTTGGTTTTCAGGTCCAGTTTTGCTTTTGGCTTACAGCTTTATATGTTGCTTCCCCACCAAAAAACCTTTATTTATATATATATATATATATATATATATATATATATACTGCTTATACCTAACTTTAATACCAGAAACATGAATTTCTAACAACCTTTATTTTATTTTCACATTGAATGTGGTGTGTTTGTTTTAAATTAGATGATATGATATATATTTGGTGAAAAATAAGTATGATTAACATACAGCATACATGTTAGCTAATTTAGAATCTGTTGTTCTCTCATTTTAAACCAGTCTTGATTTAATAATAACAGAACTTTCTCTTTGGTATTTTATTTTAATTCATATCATGGAAAGAACAGCTCATCCTTTGATATTCTAACCATTAAATGGAATAAATTATTTTTTTACTATCATAATCATAAACAGTCTTGTAACCCCCAGGGGTTGGGTTGGGGTTGTAGATGCACCATTGATGACTCTCTGACAATCACTGGCCATCTATCTGATATGAGCTGTACTCAGTGACTTGTTGAAAGACAGAGCTGTCCATTCCTGGATGGTATCTTGTCTGCTTCTTTGTTTTTCTCCTAGCACTGTACTTTGCAGGATGGTATTTGCCAAGTCTAATCTTATCTTATATTTCCATAGCCCATCATTTTCTTGTTTTCACAAGGCTGTAGTTATTCTTTTCTGTCCTCATTTGTGATGCTGATGTTAAAGATCTTACATCTCAAGATCTTCAATGCATCTCTGGAGGTCAGCAGTGAGAGTTCAGGGTTCACAAATCTACAGAAAGATTCAGATACCAAGTATGCACGTGAGTTTGATTTTTAATTTCAGGGAGATATTGTTGTCTTGCCACACGAGCATAGTACCCATAAAAAATGGATTATTTGCTTATAGATTAGCCCTTTTGCCTAAAACGACTGTCTGTGTTTTCAGTTTAGAATCAAAATGTCACTCTCCAGCCCTATGTTTAGGATCAGAGTAGTATCTATGCATTCTGCCCAGTTTAGTAATTCCAGATTAATTTTACTGTGATTTTTCAAGCAGCATCAGAATGCTATTATAGTGTATATGTTATTTGTTTATGAGTGTTTGAATTAGGATAGGATTCCCTCATTAACATTTATATATCTATTCACATTGACAAGTTACAAACAAAAACCAGGAAGCCAAAGAAATCTTAATGATAAGAAATGATAAATGATTTTATTCAACATAAAAATGAAATAATTTGGCATGTCATGTTTTCTATTTAAATGTTTTACAAACTCTGATTACTGAAAACAATATTGAAAGAAATAATTTTTGTTCTAGTGCAGTATTTCTCAAGCAGAAATATAGATATTAAAGATTATTTTATGTATATGTATTTTTTTAGTCAATGAATATTATCAAAAGCTCAATATGCAACATATTGCCCAGTCGACTAGGGCTGTAGAATACACCGACTGCTTCTCTGCAGAGGGGTAAGACCCCCCCCCCACGAGTGTCCTGGATATGGCACTAAACAATCTGATGGTGAGGTTCCAGCAATGCAGGAGCTTTGGGGAATGCGGAGTACCCCTTCATTGCCATCGCTCCCAGGTCCACTCTGGCCCGAAATGGTAGCACCTGATAGGGCCCTATCCATGGGTTAAATAGAACTAACAGCATACTTATGCTAAAATGAATTGAGTAAGCTGAATAGCTTGAAATAGAAACGTTTTTGACAATTAAACTGTACTTACACTTAAACTGCATGCTTATGTTTAACTGAATTATTTCAAATAGAACTGTTTTTCGACATTAAAACTGTATTTACACTTAACTGAATTGTTACATATAACTGCTTGAATAGTTTGAAATGGAAATGTTTTTGACAATTAAACTGTGTAAAGTACGTTCACCAGATGGAGACACGGAATACTTCGACATTGTTGCAGGAGTACTACAAGGAGACACACTAGCCCCGTACCTCTTTATCATCTGTCTAGACTATGTGTTTAGGACTTCGATCGACAAAATCAGAGAAAATGGCTTCGAGCTGACTAAGAGAAGAAGCAAAAGGTACCCCGCAAAAACAATCACGGACGCCGACTACGCTGATGACTTGGCGATACTAGCGAATACGCCTAATCAAGCAGAGACACTACTGCATAGTCTGGAACGAGCCGCAGCTGGCATTGGCCTCCATGTCAATGCAAACAAAACTGAATATATGTGTTACAACCAAACGGGCAACATTGCCACACTAGACGGAGCCTCTCTGAAACTAGTCGACAAATTCACCTACCTAGGAAGTAGCGTCTCATCAACCAAAAAAGACATCGACACACGACTGACGAAGGCATGGACAGCTATCGATAGGCTCTCGATCATATGGAAGTCGGACCTAACTGATAAAATGAAACGCAGTTTCTTCCAGGCAGCGGTTGTATCGATACTGCTATATGGATGCACCACATGGACGCTTACGAAGCGGCTGGAGAGGAGGCTGGACGGAAATTACACAAGAATGTTGAGAGCAGTATTAAACAAGTCCTGGCGACAACACCCCACGAGACTCCAACTATACGGACACTTGCCCCCCATCACGAAAACTATACAAGTTCGACGAACCAGACACGCAGGACACTGCTGGAGAAGCAAGGACGAGCTCATAAGCGATGTACTCCTGTGGACCTCCACATATGGATGTGCAAGAGTGGGACGACCAGCACGAACATACATACAGCAACTATATGAGGACACAGGGTGTAACCCTGAAGACCTGCCGGAGGCGATGAATGATAGGGAGAAATGGCGAGAGAGGGTCAAGGATATCCGCGCTAGCGGCGCGACATGATGATGATGATGACTTATGCTAAACTGAACTGTTTTCAATAGAACAGATTATTTACATAAAAATGGATTTGGTGTTAAATAACCTACAAAGGTTGATATGCCATAAAACCAACCAAATATGCAACATAGATAACCTTCAGAATTATGTAGCTGTGTATCTTCAAAAAAATTGGTATGATGTCCTGAGTATGACATTAAAAGACACCTGCTGGTTAGGTTTCTGTTCTGGAGCTCTGGGGAGTGTGGAATCATCCCTTTATTGTTATTACTCCCAGGTCCACTGTCTTGGAGTTGTAGTACTTGTTAGGATATCATCTATGGGTCAAATAGAGCTGTTTGAAAATTATTTGTATTGGATTGGAATATGTGAATCCCTATAACTATGCAAAATATTTGTATTAAATAGGAAAACTTGATACCATGTTACTGTGCAGATGAATGATTATTATAAACAAATAAAAAATATTGCAATGGAACATTAGAAATGAATAGTTGTGATTAAAATGTTTACAAATAAATAAAAATTTTGACATTAAATAACTCATAAGGGATTAATATGCCAGGAAACAAATAAACCAAACCAAGAATGGGTATAATTCAGGCTTACAATTTTTCATAAAATGACAAGTGAATACTTTTTTCCTAATAAGTTTAAAAAAAGATTTTTTTTTTTTTTTTTTTTTTTTATCTAAAAGAAAAAAAGGCCATGTTTCCAAATGATCAGTTAAGATTCAGAATAAACATAAGGAAGAATATGTATTGTATAGATTTTTGTGAATTTTATTAATTTTCATTTATTTATTTACTTAAATTTTCTTTAAATGAAAATTGTCAATCATTATAATCACAAGCATTTTCTTTTTTTAATTAGATCTTGTTCAGATCATTAACTGTGTGGAACATTGAGCATTGAAAACATCAATAAAGAATGAATGCTTTCAGTGAGATTAGAATTCATTTCACTTTTCACCTGGGGGAAACCTGGTTTTCTCTACTAGCTACTTTTACCATTAAGCTATTTCGGTGACTGCAATACCATGGCCCATGTATAACTCTAAACTGCGTCTGGTAATGAGGGTATGGAGTACTCCTTCATTATAATTACTCTCAGGTCTGCTCTGACACGGGGTGGTAGTACCTGTTAGGGTACCATTTATAAGTCAAATAGATCTTTTTTGAAATTGATTATTAGATAGTAAAACTTGAGATATATAAAATGCAATGATATAGTGAAAATATAGTTATTATGATCAAACATTCATATATGAATCAAATTTTGGCAGTTATTAATCCATAAGGAATTGATGTGCCATTAACCAAACCAATACAAAAGCCCTTGTAGCTTAGTGGTTAAACAAGTAGCTAGATTATTGATATTTTGATTTTATTATATGAAAAGGTTTCTAAAGAAATCATAGTTTTTAAATTTGTTAGATTGTTAATTGCCCTGTTTCCTGGGGCTGTAGAATACACCAACTGCACCTTTGCAGAGGGTTATGACCCCCACAAATAAGTGTCCTGGATATGACACTAAACAATCTGATGATGAGGTTCTAGTGATGCAGGATCTTTGGGGAATGCAAAGCACCCCTTCATTGCCATTGCTCCCAGGTCCACTCTGGCACAAAATGGTAGCACCTGATAGGGCCCTATCTATGTAAACTGAATTGTTTGAATTAGAACTGTTTGACTAAACTGAATAGCTTGAAATAGGAATCTTTTTGACAATTAAACTGTGTACTCATGCTAAACTGTTTGAAATAGAACTATGCATAAAAATGGATTTTGCATTAAATAACCTACAAAGGTTGATATGCCATAAAACCCAAATGATTTACTAATTGCTCCAAGTATAATCATAAGGCAGGCTGGGGTTTCTTTTGTACCTATTGCAGTTAAAATTGATGGTATTCTAAACCCTTAAGCAACCTCTTTGCTCTACCAGATTAGTTCAAAGACTGCTGGCCTTAAGAACGAGCCTCAAAAGGTTGAATAGCTGTTTCAATGAGTTTCTCTTATAATTCTTTAGGGAAATGCATTTTTACTTCTATCAGCCAGGATTGTTGATTGGAAATTATTGTTCCTCTGCAATTTTTAAAAAATCATTGACATCTTCAACTAATGCATATGACAAATAGTCCAATTTCTGTTTATTAAAACCTTGTAGTGAGTTTTTTTTTTTTTTTAATAAGTACAAAACTTAAAAATGTTAAAACTTGGAGAATGAAGCAGTTTTTAGTGTCATTATGATATTCTGTGTTTGTATTGGTCTCAGTAATGATCTCAAGGTTAATAACTATTGGTATATTAAATGCTATTGATATAGTAATTTCCTTTATTGATTTTAACATAATTGATATGAATACAAACTGACTTTGTATTGAATTTGATATCGGCTGCTGATGGTCTTTAAATAATAATGTAGATTTTTCTAATCATTGATTAGAATCAATCAAATATCTCTTAGATTTTTAAAGAATGGGACTTTGGTAGAGAAATTTATCATTAAATTGTTTAGTAGTTAGTTTACAGCATGATTTAAAAATTCATGAATCCTTCATTTATTGGAACCATTATTTAAAGCAAATAATGTTTTTTGTAACTCTTTGAGTTGATATCTGTAGCATTTGAATATTTTCAAAAAGCTTTGATAGTTGTAAATCTGACATAAAAATCCTCATGCTTCAAAATTGAGCTATCAATATTTTTTTCTTAACATAGCTACTTAAAAAAAAGATCAAATATAATTGGTGCTGCAAATGTCCTGTGGGTGAAAGCAAGAATACTCTCCCATTTTGTTACCATTGACAAATGGATCAAAATAGATTGGATATAAGACTTAAGAATTTTTATTGATTTTAATGTCGGTGTTATTTTTTTGTTGTGATGTTGGTAACTGAACTGAAGAATAATCTGGTTTGTAATTGGATAATGTAGCATTAAATTGCATTCTCTTAATAAAGAAGGGCTAGTTCTATGATCAAATATTTCATTCTTGCAACTAAATTTTATTCTTTAATAATGGAACTTATAAGTTGTAAATTGCTGATAGATATTACAAGATTTGTAGATTATTAGTTAGTGTATTCTGATCTTGCTGAATATTAATTTCTAAAAAGTTAATTGAATGTATTATGTAATTTTAGCTAAATAACAATGTAATATTTATGAAGGATGGAAATAAATGATGCCTGTTTTCTCACAACTTGATTTTAAGCCAAGAAGTAAAATATTAACTTAATAAATCAAGAAGTTTTGTGTACAGTAGATAATCTGAAATGTTTTGCTACTACAATTTGCATTTGGTTCAGGAAGAAAGAATCAATGATTTTGCTTTATTTATCTATTCAGTATAAAAAGTAAAGTTGGTGACCTTAATCGAGGGTGACCCAAAGGCTCCCTTTTCAATAGCTACTACACTGAGGTGTAGGGGAGGACGCTACTCATTGTTTTCTTTGTGTTAGTCTGTAAATGAGGTAATTTTTTTATTTTATCTTATTTTTTTGTGAAACCAGTCACAGAACAATCAGTTAGTGTGAGTGTGTATATGTATGAGTTTATCATTACTTTTTTTTCCCTCCCTTCACTATCTCATTTTACCTTTCTTACTTGGGGTCTTTACTTATAAAGGTAAGTACACCATACATATATATATATATATATATATATATATATATATATATATATATATATATATATATATATATATAATCTCATTATTATTATTTTTTTTGTGTGATTACAAACAACATTAGGCAGCTGCTATTTTTTATTTTTTAAAATTTTTTATTGAAGCTGCTTGGCCAATGAATTTCTACTGAATCTTAACAAGAATATAACAAAAAAAACTTTTTCTTCATTTCCTCTTGTGTCTGAACTTATTGCCATGACTACTTGATGGGAGAGGAAGATGCTGCGGAAATATTTTCAGTCTATTTTATGCTTTTTGTACTTTTGAGAAATTAAACTAGTCTCTTTCAAGCTTAATTCCATTTCTTGGACTCAGCTCAAGAAATATTTCATCTCGGGAAGATTTCAAAAATACAATTCTAATAATGGATATTTCATTTTCTTTTCTTAAATCGTTAACTCATCAGCTTGAATGAAGATATCAAAAGACTCTTATTTGGAAATAATTTTAGGATGCATCTGTCACAAAAAAAAGAATCAAAGAAAAATTAAATTGAGTAGCACTTGATTTAAATGCCCTTAATTTATATCGTGCAAAGTTGATCTTGATAAAGCACATCCTAAAAACTATACATATTGATGTGAACAGAAACTCGCATTCATCAATGATCAATTTCTAGTTTTCATCATCATATTTTCTTGCATCTTCCTCCTCCGCCCTTTTACTGTACTCTTTCAAGGCCCACAAACCAATCTAGCTGTTACTTACAGGAAAGTTCCTGTTTCAACGCAAGAAGATTAGCCCCTGGTAAGATACCAATAATGTCTCTTGCTATTTTTATTTGCCACACATTTCTTATTTGCTGCATGGTCAGTCTTGTTGTGTTCACACAACGATGTGCGAAGTTCTAATTGGTTCCTCCCATCTCTGACATACAGCAAGGATGGACAATGACTAGGGTCAGTGAAACATTATGTCTACTGATTGGAAACAGCTAGATGTCTCTGTGCTACTGTTGCTCTGCATGTGTAATTGTACCCATAATTTGGTGCTGCTGCCGCCACCGTTATCACTCGGCTCAATTTCTCCTCAAATAAGGAGAGGCCTTTCTCTTTCCTTCGCCTTAACCTCTATTTCCCTTGTAGTTACCTCATGTTGTTTGCAATCATGTACAATTATCCCTTTATGCTTTCTTGTTGAGCTAAACAGTTTTTAGGAAGAATTCAGTTATCACTTTAGTTGGCTTGTAGAATATTTTGTCCCTGGTTTAAAAATTGTATATTTTTGCTTTTTAAAAAGATTTACCTTCCCTTTTACTCCTTTAAATTATTTTCAGTTTTGAATTTAGCCTAGTGACATTAATAACCCTACATTTGTCTGGTCTTTTTCTTGAAATTTTGTTTCATATTATATTACAAATCTTAAGAACAAATAACTATTAAGTTTACTTATGAGATTACTTAGGCTTGCTATTAGTCAATATGGATTAAAATAACTGAATAAGCAATGGTGTTGTTTTTAATTCTTGATAGTCAAATTATTTCCTTGTATTTCATTGATATGAAATCTTGGTGTCAATACAGTGTGCATAAATGTATGGAAAAATACTACAAAAAAATCATTATTTTCTTTTGTTTTAATTTTAAAATTTAATATACTCTGTCTCAAACAATGACTCCATTTTTTAAATTTTTGCTCAAATTGTTGCAAAGCAATTGATAAGGTTGAGATTATCCATTGTTATACAGACTGCACTGAAATTTGGTAATAATAGTTATACTTTTATTAAAAATAACTTAATGTATTGAAAGAAATTTCAAAGATTTACTCTTTTTATACACTTAATTATTCAAGAATTAGTTAAAATCTATTGAATTTTATGATAATATCAGAGAGTTGAAATTATCCAACTTAATCTTGCTATTAATCAGACATATTTGCTATCATCTTTGCAAGGAGTAAAAATAACAAGATTAAATCTTGTTTTTGTTCAATATGTTTTAAGTGCCATTGTCATTTTAGAAATACTTGAAAATTTTAGTATTTTTTTTTTTTCATTAATATTCATTGATCTATGACATCATGATTGGAAATGGATTTGTTTTTTTTTCTCTCTCTACATGGTCCACTCCTACCTTTTTAAAAAAAAAAAAAAAAAAAAAAAAAAAAAAAATTTTTTTTTTTTTTTTACAGTGCCATATTCTTTGTATTTTTTTAATTCATGTTATAAATGAATTTATTTATATACATATTAACTAAAGATAAAAACTCATCTTTTTGCAACTTTTGTTTCTGAACATACCGTATTTAATGACATAAGATGCACCCCAATTTCAGCAGGGCAAATTAAGAAAAAAAACAAAATACTATTAAGTGTGATGAAATTAATATAATGAATATTATCAATGATAACTTTTAATCTGCATAATAGCCTTTTAAATAATGACAATAGGTATATGAAAGTTATTGTAAAGTCTATGCTAATAGGAGTTGCCAGGTAGCTGATTTTGGCAGAATACCATGAATTTTAAATCAATATATTGCATATAAGACGCAAGGGAATTTTAAAATATTCTGTGCGGCTTATATACTGGCAAATATGGTAGCTGTTTCCACTTTTAAAATATTCTAATTTTTGCAATCATTGAAACAAACAAAACATTTTTTTTCCCCTATAAATTCATGATTGTCAAAAAAACCCAAAAACAAATGAAAATTATAACTATTGATTACCTTGTTTTATTCCTTTTATTTCATATGAAGCCTTAGTTAAAAGTATAATTACTATCATTTTTCTCTGTGATGTAGGAATGCAAATCAGAACTTTGTTTGTATCCATTGAAACTTAGATCAGTTGAAAATTTTCACATTTTTCGGATTCCAAAGTTATATAAAGAAAAGGATTAAAGCTGTTGTAAAAACATTTCTTTGTAGACTGTTCTTCATAGGTTTTATATTATTTCAAGGGAGATAAATGACTCGTTCCATTAATCCATTTGTCGTAATTCAAGGGAGATCGATCAGGAGTCCAAATTATATTGCGATGACAATCTGATTGTTGTAACGTTTTCCAATATTTTCCCTTGAAAAAAAAAAAAAAAAAAAAAAAAAAATCCAACCGTGTCTGATGAAGGGCTAAGCTTAAAAATTTAAACACTCCACCATATTAGTTTTCATGACATATTTCAAAATGTTCATGAGATACAAATTTGAAGAGTTTACACTATTTATAGAACTATGCAAATTTTATAAAAATGCTCGGTATTTGTTGAGTTTGTGTTTGCGTTTAATTAAAGCACTATAATAAGAAAAGTAAACACAAGACCATGCGTGAAAGCTTCGGACATTTTTCGATAAGGGAGGTAACTATGGAACTAGAACAAATCAATTTGTGAATTTTGAAACTTATCACCAATTTTATCTTATATACACACACCAAAAGTATTTATTGCTTTAATAAAAACACACACACACACACACACACAGAGTATTTATTGCTTCAAGTTGAACTTTTCACAAAATAGATTATGTAATTCAGATTTTGTTAGTTTTCACTAAAGAATTTTTTTTATCCACCCTCAATGTCTTATCTTGAGTTGCACCAATGTATTTTCTTTTCTTTTTTTTTTTTTTTTTTGGTTTATTCACTTGGATATTTTCTTATTTTTTAGTTGCTAATGCTCCCATACAACCACCATCACCAGAACAGTATTGATACTTTATCATTTATGATTTTGTTTGAGCTGTGTGCTGTGTTCAAGGTGTAATTTGCAAATGCATGCTGTTCTGTCTTATTTTGTTCTTAAATTTTGCAGTTGTAGTGTGCAGCCTTACACCTGATACACTGAGCACTAAACGATATTCTACTTATCATTAAAATCTGTTTAAGCACTATTTTTACATTATAGGAACATTTGATAAAGAAAATGATACTATTTATTGAAAAAATCTAATGAATTTTTATTTGATCTTGTGATTTATATATAATTTCGAAAGATTTATTTTGAATGTATGGTTGTTGACAATGAATTGAAAATTATGTAGACTAATTGTTATAGGACTCATCATCTTATTTAGATGAGATCTGGTTAAACATTTTATGTTCATTATTTTAATTTTTTTTTTTTTTTTGAATAAAATTTCTGTGTTTATCAAATATGAAAAATTTTAAAATTCTTAGTATACATTTCTGATCAGTGCAGAAATCAGCTTTATATATATATATAGAATTTGTTTGTATTACTGTATTCAAATTGTTGATTTTGATATTCATTTTTTTTTTTTTTATGCCAGTTCTTTAGATTTTCTTTACTAAGTCTATTAAATATAGATGGGTATTGAGATAACATTTTGGCATAATTTTAATTCTGAGATATTCAAACTTGATTATTAAAGATAATTATATTTGTTAGATTACATGCAGCTTTTAACGTACTTTGTGAATGTCCTGTATTGTGGTTTTTTTCTTAATTCAATTTTAGAATAACCAATTCTCTATTTCAAGAAAACCACCTTGTAATTTGTTTCTCAATGTGCAGCTTTTAATTACAGCTGAACATTTATTAATATTTTCTTAGAACTCATGTTTTATTATCTATATTCTCTGATAATTTTTAATGTTACATTCACACACTTTGTGAAAACCACTGTTCATTAAGTTTTAGCTATATTTGTTCAGTGTTTGAACTACTTATGTCAAGATTTTCAAAGAATCTTCCAAATGGTATCTAGATTAAAAGTTTATATATCTTCTAAAAATGAACTTGTTAAACTAAGATGACCATTTTGTTTGCTGTTCTTTATCAAAACTTTCACTTGTTTCCACTGTTATTTTTTTTCTTCACATCCTATTTGTGTAGTGTTACTATGAAAGTCATTTTTTTTTTAATTTCGGAAAACATTTATTATTTCCTTTTCATAAATCATTCTCTGAAAAACCCTTGAGACTTGATTATTTTTGCTTTTATTTTGCTAAAAAATTAAAGGATGATTTTGATTATCCTTTGACTAAATCTCATTAATGAATTAAAAATTTTGAAAATTAAAAAAATGTATATTGTAAAAGATTTTTTATAATAGAGGAAAAAATTCAAGATATCAAGCAAAGTGCATATTGCCTAAAAATTAATTGATATAACTAAATTCAAATTAGTTCATTTAATAATAGTTTTTTTCCTAATTTTCACAATTTTAATTCAATGTTTGTTTTTTTTTTTTTTTGTTTTTTTTTTTGTAATTTTTGAAAAATGTTATTTACACATTACATTAATAATTTAACCTTTACACCATATGTTTTGTTGGCAGAGAATGTTGGTATTCATTAATTATGATTATGTCAATTCCTGACTGCAAAGATGTTTCTATCTTAGGTTAAAATTAGTTTACTTTGTTGAATATTTATATATAGATATAAATCTAAATTCATATTGGATATTATTCCATATTTCTTGAAATGAAAACCTCACTAATCCTCTCAAATTTTATTTGGTAATTATAATACACTGATTTATTTAAACAATTATTTTAATTTTGGTTGAATAGAATAAAAGATGATAGACACTTAAAAACCACCAGAGGCTAAAAGGGATCAAAATGTTTTACTATAACTAAGATGAAGACAACACAATTAAATCTATCAGAAGTTAAAACAATTTATTTGGCAATTTTCTTTTGTTTTAATTTTTAATATAGCAATTAATATGAATAAAATTGATCTATTATTATTACTTAATAATTTTGGTAAGATCAAAGTGTACTAAGTAGGGGAGGGGGGGATCAACATGGTGGATTGTAACATCATAGTGAGTTTGAATTCTAGTGATGCTATTATGTTCACTTTTGGACTAATGCCTCTTGGGAAAAGTATGGAACAACCCCCCCCCCTTTTTTTTTCTAGCTATGGGTTAAATAGTACCACTACTGTTCTGCTACAAGGATGGCTTTGGTAATAGATAATCCATAATGGTTGATATGCCATTAAAAAAAAAATAACCAAAATGTACTGAATATTTCTTGTTCAATTTTGTGCAATACAATTTTTTAGCATTGATTTCAAAATTAATTTCAGCATTTAAATTTATTATGGGAGGGGGAGGAGGAGATTGCTATGGATTTTTATTAATTTTATTCAGGATAATTCAATGTTTTTAAGTGTTACTTACTAGTGCATGCTGAATATAATTTTTTATATATTAGTATATTTGAATTGTATGTGTGTGCATTATTTATAATTAGATTAAAAAAAATGCATATTCTTTATTGAATATTTTCTCTATTTTCTAATTCATAATTTTAGTAACAATTAGAATTTTATATTTTTTTAATAGTATTAATTTTATGTTGGTCTTTTGTTGATTGAACTTTAAAAAAAATTTTAAATGGTAAATATTAGATTTTTCAAAAATTTAATCATGCCACACTTTCTGCCATGAATATTTTGCAATTCAATTTCATATTATCCTAGAATTTTATTGGACATAATTATTGCCTACTTTTTCTCAGATGTTGTTTAGATAACCTCTCCTAGATTGTTTTCTTTCTCATCTATATAATACTAATTAATACTCTGACCAACAGCTGAACTTGTGTGTGTGTGTATAATATATATATATATATATATATATATATATATATAACCATCATAGGTAATCATCTTAATATGTTTAATTTTTCTCATGATTGCAGTTTGGAAAATCAGCTGCATTTATTTAACTACCTACTTTCTCTGTTAATAGATAATATCTTCATCTAAGTAAAACTATTTCTTTCTTAATATCTTTATTGATGGAAATATAATTAAAACCCTGTTATCTTTTGAAATATTTGTATCGACAATTTTTAATTCCACTACCATTTTATTAAGCTTTGTTTTCTGCATTTAAATTTCTTTTTTGTTGATTTTGACTTTTTTTTAAAACTTGTTCTAGCACTTATTTTCAGTATATTTTATTCAAAATTTTATATAGGTTTTTAAGTAAGTCTTTAATTAATGGCTTTAACCTGAGATCATGTGAAATGTATTTTTGGGAAGTGCCATTATCATTTTTTATCTAAATATTTGTTGTCCTTAATTGATTTTGTCAAAAGATATATTTAAAGAGCAATAATTTAGGAACAACATTGTCTACAATGAAAATAATTATGAATGTCTATTTTCTTTAGATTTTAATGAAATTTATAATTTTTACTCTAACATAATTCACATTCATGCTTTAAATCTGAACACATTAAGCTTTTTGTAGATGAAAGAAAATAGTTAATTTCCTTGTTAAATTCTAATGTTTGCTTTTTAATACAGGATAAGATTTTAATTTTTGCTTCTGTAACATGTCAATAGAACAAATGTTAAGGGCTCTAAATATGTACAAATAAAGGTATTTAGCTGATTTAATGATACAGTTACACATTATGGATTTTATAAAATCATTCGTAATTAAATATCTAAACTACTATTTTTATATCAAAGGATTAAAATTTGATTTGTGGAAAGACTTGGTTTTGTATCCTATTTGTGACAATTTTAGAATTTACAGCTTTTGTGGGGTTATGTGAATATTTGCTGCACCTTCCCTAAAAATCACAATTCCTATATATAATTAGTGGGTAATCATGTAATACAAGATAATTTTAGTGTATTTGATCCAGTTTTTATTAATTTGGTTTCACTGTATTTTCTATGCCATGGGACCTGCATGTGATGTAAATAAATTTTCTTATTTCTTATGGGATAATTACTGTAATATATTTAATTTTATTAGGCCTTTTCAAATTATTTCAGCTTCCAAAAAAAAGAAAAAATACATTAATTAGCTGAAGGCAATAATTCAGAGAAAACATTTTCTTTTGTAATATTTGGATGCCATAACAATTTCACTTTTAAAATTTTAGTTATTTTATTTATTGGATAATTTTGTAACATCTTCATGAATGTCACCCCCCCCCATGTTTGTTTTGACTATTGGTTGAATGTGTTGCAGATAAATCATATCTTAACTCTTTTATCAGTGTCATTATTGTTGGCTTTTTGCATATTGAATTATTTTTCTCATATTTCGAAAAATCTAAACTTTTTTAATAATGATTATGTCAGAAAAAAGTGTCAAGTTTTAGAATCTTCTGTTTTTGACACATTTTGATAAAAGCTGAATGAATAGCCATTTATATCTTGTAACTAGAATAAGTGGAAATTATGAACTCTTACACCCTTAAAAAAGTGTGTATTCAAGTTTTGAAGGAGGAAGTAAACAAATGAATTGTATATTGTTAAAATTAACTTTTGATTGTCAATGATATGTCTGTAAATTTCAAACTGATTTTATTCCAGACATTTTCAAGTATTTCTTTAAGCATTTATAGATTAGTGTCAGTGGTTGTGAAAATTTAGTTTTCATTATTGTTGGGTCAGTTCATGTACTTATTACAACAGCCTTTAATTTTATGTTTCCATTTTTCTGTACACGTTTAATTATTTTTAATACTTCCGCTGTTTTGATCTATTTACAGTGGAAGCTGATATAATATGAATTTAAACTAAAAATCTAATTTTGCATATTGTACTTTAGATTTTTTTTTTTTAAGGAGCCCCCCCCCCCAGTTCAATATATCTATTAAAAAAAAAAAGGTTTATTTATATCTCAGATTTTATCATTAACTAGTTTTACAATATGAATATTTATAAAATAGCAAAGTATAAAATTATATGCTTATCTATTTATATATAATGAAGATGCAACAGAATATTTGTCTATTTTTTGGTCATTAGAATGATGGGTAATGTATGAAATTGTTTTGTCTCTTGCAATTATTTTTAGATCCTTTGACTAAAATCAAGAAAACAAACAATGCTTATTTCACAACCACTGATTTTGTTTTAATGAAAATTATAGTTTGAGATTTTATAAAATTACGATTCCTTTCTGGGAATATTAACTTTAATTTTATTTTTAATGTCTTTGTTTTAATGTCATAAACTAAAATTGATTTGTGTAAACCTTTATAAAGTTAAAAATTGTAGAATTTATATCCTTTGAAGAAATAAGAAATTTATTTATTTTTTTTTTTTAGATATGTTCAATTTTAAAATTGGTTTAAATTTATTTTGTTAGTAGTATTTCTTTCAATATATTAGGGATGTACATTTCATTGATAGACATGTTTTATCTTAAAGACTTCTCAGTAAAGTTATGTATATCAATTCAACATTCCAATATACCAAAATTTTTATTTTCAATATCAAAATAGGTTTCAGCATTGAAAATTTACCAGATTTCTTCCTTACACAAATCTTTATTCTGTTTAATATGAACTGGGTTAATCTTTTTTTTTTTTTTTTCTTTCTAAATCAAGGGTAAATTGTTTATAAATTCATTGCTCTTTTTATTTTTTCTTAGGAAGAAGAACTGCGAGGAAATAGAAGCTATACGTAAATTATTTTGTAATGAGGTATGTATTTTTGTCAGATTACTCATTTAGAATACTGTTATGAGTGTTCACTATACTTATCAAACATAAACATTTATAATGGTTGCTGTTCACAGAAAAAGAAAAATGTATTGATTTTTTTTTTGTAATATTAACCTGTTAATGACTTGTAATTCTGGGAGCATTTAATTTTATGGAATGGGTATAACTAAAAATTCACAAAAGAGTTAATGAGAAAATGTCTTCATTAATATTGTTATCTATTATGTTTCTATTTCAGAGATCAGATCTGTTAGCATCTTTGTTTAGTTTTATTTGCTAAATCTTTTCTTTTCCTGAACAGTTATTTTATATATTATTGTGAAAACATTAATCTGATAAAAATAAAAATCCCTAAGGTGAAATATAAATTTTTGAAAAAAATAAGTTGTTTATAGTTGAAATTAAAATCCAATTTATATGAAATAGTAGCAAAAGTTCCTCACTCTGTCAGTGGCTGATGTGAGAGTTAATATTAACTTGTGTGTGTATATATATATATATATATATATATATATATATATATATATATATATATATATAATGTGCCCATACCCGTCTGAGTTTTCTTAAATTATCAACATTTTTAATAGGTTTATTGGGGATTTAAAAAAGTCATTCTTACTTCATCCCACCTCCTTTAATTTTATAGTATATAAAACGATTGAAAAAATAAAAACATTTAAAAGAAATTACAATAAAAAAAAAGCCATTTAAATATTTGTTAGCATGTTCATGAAATGACTCTGTTTTTAAATAATGTATTTTGAATGAATCTCTCTTCTGTCCCAGAGGACCTTCCTTCAAAACAGTAACCTATTATTATTATTCAAAAGAGGGTAAAGACTTGATTTATTGCTTGACTATTGTGGTACACTATCTTTAAGGGGTAATGGCAATAAGGTGGACAATTTTTGCGTCTGTTCACTTTGTTACATCTTGCCTTGCCTCAAAGTGGAGTGGGTGGGTAAATAACCAGACTACACACACACACACACACACACACACTAGCTTTGAAAAAAATTGTTTAAAAGGAATGAGGATTCGTGGGTGTAGGAAATAGCAGCATCAAGTTCTATAATTCTGTTCTGAGTTATTTCCCTTTAGAGTGCTATCTACTTTTATTCGTCTCTCTCTCCAGCTATCCTTTCCTTATGGGTTTATTTTTTATCTTAATCTTTCAATACTTTTCTATTGTCTTCTATAAAAACTGTTAAATGATGTATTTGCTTAGATTACAATATTTTTTGCTGAATAAACTGATGCTGATTAATTAAATAACAGCTGTAAATAGAAACCTTTTTTTTCTGTTAAATTTACTTAATGATTCATGCTTAATGCCCAAATCCTTGTCAAACTTGATACAAAACTATATCTTTGTTTCAAGTTAGATATTTATCTGTTATGAGAACCAAACCTCTTTGTCTTGAGATGTATGGATTTATGTTAGTTCAAATTGAAATCTTTTTTTATGTTATTTAGGATAACTTTGGAAAGAGAAAGTCAGCTTTTAATATGAAGTTTTTCTTTTTCGCAGAAGCAGATTTAATTTTAAAAATGCTTTTGTATCTGCCTAATGTCTTGATTTTTTTTTTTTAAGGGGGGTGTATTTTTTATTCTACTTTCTTCATTTTATTAATTATACAGTTTCTGGTTATACATGATGGTATAGGAATAAATAACATTATCTACAGCAGTTATCAGCAATTGTTACTAATAACAGTAAAAACTGGTTATATCTGTAAATTCAGTTTATTTTTTATAGCCAGACAGACACCTTTTCCCAGAAGGCAACTTAGTTGTGTGTATATATATATATATATATATATATATATATATATATATATATATTGTATTTTGGACTTTTGATGCTGAACTGGATTATTTGCAAGTGCGAAAGTTTCCTTTTAGTCATTGAATTAAGAACTTCAATCCCTTTGTTACCCAAAAACCAGGTATTTTGCTTTTTATGTGGATAAGGCAATAGTTTACTGCTTATCAAATTTCCGTAATATTAAGGAGCTATCCTTTGACAGTAATACTTTGATGGTTTTTAGATTGACCCCTGTCTGCATCACAAAAACCAGTTAAACTTGGGTTTAACTGACTTTTTGAAAAACTTGTGTACATTTCATAGTCTCTCTAAGCCAAATGGGCAATAATAAGCCTTTCCAAGTATTGTGACAACCATGTTACTATATAACAGATTTGGTTTAGTAACCAACCTACTATAAATCAAACTTCCAACTATTTCTTTGTACAGCCAGTTGTCAGCACAATCAGCATGTTCTTCAAACCCCACCACTAAATAAATGTATATATTTTATAAGAATTTGTTCCATTTTGAATCCTGCATGCAAAATTTTGTTATTAATCTTTCAATATATTTGGACTGATTCATTTTTATTATGACACCTTGATATTCAAACTATTCCAAGAAATGTCACTAAAATCTTTCATCCTGAACTGCTTACTTAAATATCAGTTTAATGAGTGTAGACTTACAACTAGTAGCAATAATAATTTCATTGACCTAAATAGCAATAATTATCATTTGATTTTTAATGCCTTGTATAAATACAGGGGTCTCTAAGTGATCAAATAAAGCATTCATCAACCAAATTACTATAGAGCACAGTATTCCATATTTAGTTTGTTTTAGCCCATATAGTGACATTTAGTCTGCAGACAGGTTTTTTAATCATTTTTACCATGAATTATAGAGTAAACTTCTGACTGTAATATAGTTTGCAATCTTTAGGAGCATTCAAGTATGGGTTTGAAATCCATTTGATGGTTAAATAAACTAGGCATTCACATGTGCATTATAATTTGGATGGCCACTAGTGTTGTAGGACAAAACCTTCTCATGTTAATCTACATTTGCAAATATTTTTTCACAACAAAATGTGCTTTGTAATAATCTTTTGCCAGTTTTACTTGGTTTAACTGAATAAATCCAATGATCTCAGATTTACTTGTCAGGAAATTGTTTTGAAGTAATGGATTCTTGATGTATCTTATGTAGATTTAGTAAGGTACAACAATAATATGCTGATAACAGTCATCAATGTATTAGGTCTTTTGATGTTGATAACAATATTATCCTTTTTTTTATCGGGATTTTCACTGCATTTATATCTGGCACTCTGATTAATAAATATTTTGTTTCCACTTTCTTTTTAAAGATGTTTGCTTCTAATGCACTTAGGATTCCTGATATTGATTTCTTTATGAATTGGATTAGTGGTTTCACTGGCATCATCTTTTACTTTATAATGACTAAAGATTTTTTTATTTTTACTCTTAGACTTGAATTATTAGGGGTTTTAGGAGTGATGGCATTATCCAGAAATATTACCAAAGATCTAAAATTGGTTTAGATGCACAATGGCATTGATTATAATAAAGTTTGTAAGATAAAACATTATGTATAAAACATTTTTCTTCATTTCTTTATTTTATACATTTTTGTTTCTAGGTTTCTGAGGTAGACTGTCGACAAGCACTAGAAGAGACAAAATGGAATATTGAAAGTGCTATCAAGTACATTAAACTGAAGCAGCTTATTAGCACAGGTTTGGCTGATGTGAACCGCTGTAAAGAAGCTCTCCTGAAATGCAATTGGGATGTGGAACAGGCAGCTGACCATCTCCTTGTACATCCTAAGGTCAGCCCTGAATGTGTTGATGTCTAACCAGTGGAGGCTGAACATTTTTATATTCATTAAAACTTATTACCTAAGTAACCATTAACAGTAGCAACAATGATAAACAATTCTCTGCATTTCATTTAATAAACAAAGCAAAACAAAAGATGTTTTATATTGAGATTTTGAATTCAGATGCAGCACTGGCTCTCTCTCTCTCTCTCTCTCTTTTGCTTTTTTTTTTTTTTTTAATCTCCTTCCTTCCTTCTCTCCCTGTCAACCCTAGCCACCTCCTATCTATCTGTTGCTTACATATAAATATCATCTATAAATTTTCTTCTACTTTTGCTTGTTTGAGCAGATGTCTTTGACTATTCTGTGCTAGCACTAGAATGTGAGTATACAAGTTAACTTTTTTAGGGTTTGGCAGTGGTTTTTCTCTTTCAATATTAAAGAAATGCCTCTTCCTTTTGTGGTCCAAGCTGGGACAATGTATATTTCTTTCCCCTCACCCACAATCTCTATACATGCGTGCACACACACACACACACGCACACACACACTCTGATCCACTTCTATACATTGCAATTAGGGGGTGGGGATGGAAAAATAAGAACTGTCACTCAGCCACTTATTCTTCCTAATATTATTCTCCTGAATCAATTACATAATGCTTTCTATTGTATGCAAATCTGTATTTTTTATTTTTTTAAGAAAAATACAATAGGCAGTTTAAAAATTATGAAGAAGTTAAAAAAAAAAGGACAGATGATTATAAAAAGGAGAAATAAAATTTGTCTGTTTAAAGTCTTGATCTTTGGCCTATAAAATGGTGAAAAAAGTTAATTGTAAAGATTTTTAAGAAAAGAATTATCCTCTTAAAAGAAGTTTTTCTTTTATAATAATCTTTTCTCTTGTCCCCCTTCCTCCCACCACCACACCTCTCCTTTTGCATGGACTATCACCAGAATATTCTGGTACTTTGGTGTAATGACAGATTTTTATTTCTATATCTTAAAAAAATTTTTGAATTTTTTCTTTTTTTTTTTTTTTTTTTTTTTTTTATATTCATTCCTTGGTTTATCATGTAACACAGTATTAATATACAGACAGATTACATTAAGTAAAAGACAAATTTTGTAGATTCCTTATTTATTCATAAAAAGAAGAAAACAATTTGCTTTAAGATAGACTTTTTGCTCCCCCCACGAAAAAAAAAACAACAAAAAACTCAGGCATAAAATTTTTTTATCATGTGGGAAATGTTTTTGCATTTTCTCTTGATACTTCATTATTTCCTCTCCATATAAGTTTTAAGCACTGACCACTAACTGCTCAATTTTTCTTCATTATATCTCCAAATATATCATTGACTAAAAAAACCCCAAAAACAAACCTCCACCCCATTTCTTGTCACTAAATTACTTTTAGAAAGAATGTATAAATTTATATAAATCAAATGTTACCTGTCATTGGTTACCAATTCTGTAATGTTAAGTTTTTAATTTTTTTTTCATGTACTATTATTTTTGGCATGTTATTTTGTTGAGAAGTATCAATATTTTGATGCAGAACCATGATCACTCACTCTCTCTCTCTCTCAAATTAGTTTATTTATTAGTTTATTTGGACTAATATTCTGTGCTTTAATTTGCTTAGCTTGATCTGTGATCATCTTTTGATGACATAGTGTTGTTTGATATTTATTTTTTGATTTGTGAGTTTATCAGACTTAACATCTTTTTCAACTCACTCTATTTCAATTAGAATGTTCTAAAATCATGTTCTTTTTCAGGTTAAAAAAAAAACAAATTAAATTCTTCATCCATATTGTATCACTTGAAGATGATCTTAAAATGTTCTTGTTGAAATAGGAACAAAAGAAATAAAATATATATATTAGTCAATGTTAACAATACTTCAGGGAAATATAGACTTATAATTTTTTGTATATATTTCTTATTCCTGAGTATTATTATTATTATTTTATACATTGCCCTCCTCCCTGTCTTATCCACAACTATCTGCATCCCAATCCTCCAATATTTTTTCAAAATGTGTGCGTGTTCATTGCCATAAAGAAGAATTATCTACAAAGTAGATAATGGGAACAGAAATGTAAAATATTCCTCACCTTTTTATTTTATTCTAAATCAAATATGTTGATTAATTTCAGAACCTTCTTTGCATTTAACATGTTTTTGGTGAAAAAGAAAATATTTGTTTAAAGGGAATGATGTTATTTGTTTTGTTGTTGTTTTTTCTTCCTTTCTGTTCATACTTTTCTGGATGATTTCTGCTGTGTGTGATTTGAATAAAAAGATGATCTAATTATCAAAAGGTGTGTCAGTTGTCTAATAGGCAGACCCTCTGTCAATGACTGAACTGCTCCCATGTCAAGTGGCAGGCACTCTTCCCCCAAACAGGTTGGAAAATATTTCCTGGTTAAAAAGGAGGGGATCATGGGAAAAGCTTTAGTTGTTTTTCGGGAAACACTTTTGGGTGAGACAAGGATTAGATGGGCAGGGATATTGTTTTAAGACTGCTTATCCACAGCTCATAAGTGATAGCACTTATTTGAATAATAGGTTTTGAGTATTATTAGAATTTATCATTTTATAGAAATAGGCACATGTTTTGTTTATTCAGACTAATTTTCTCATTTTGTTTAATTTCTATTACATTTGTGATTACTGATATTTTCAACTGATGTCTCATGGTGTTGTTAGTGTCTGAATGAATTCTAGCATATGTCAAATTTGGATATAGTTTTTTTTTTTTTTTTTTTTTTAAATGCTATTTGTTATAAATTATGCACAAAATGAGCAGAGAAGATACTGTTTATTATTTTTGTAATTTGTTTCTACTTGTAAGTATATCATCTGCTCTTTTCATTGATCTGTTTATTGCTATCTTGTCAAAGTTCATTTTTTCTTTTAACCACTTCATTTTGAATTATGAAATAGAATGTGTTGTTGAAATAATTTTGATTATATCAATTTTGCTTGAAGATGGTTGAAGAATGTGCAATTGAAATATGGAAGCCACAAAAATAAAGGATTTACTTTAAATTAAAATCATTTATTCTAGTAATGCATATATGCATTCCGCAATTGTTGAAAGAATAATAAAAATTGTCTTCTTTCATGACAATTTAGAATGAAAATTTATTACAAGATGAAAATGAAAGCAAGGAGTTGATAGCATTAAAAGGAGAAATATACTATTTTTCCATTGATTTTATTTGAATAAGGCTGATTGCATCAGCCTTTTTTCCCCCCCCCCAATATTCTGGTTGGTGTATCACTTTTTGACAGCCATAGCAGCCTCTACTAATATGATGAATCTTTTGTATTTTTAGCACCAAAGATTTTTTTATATCTTTGACTTCCTCCCCCAAAGTTTTTCTAGAGACAATTTTGAAATGATTTGCCTTGTCTTTTAAATAAAAGAGAACTGGATTCTTATATTTTCCTTGTCAATCTTACATTATTTTAGTTTGATATTCTGTAAGAATTGTGATTTTTAACTATTGAAAAGATAAGAATTACAGGGAATAAACAGCCAGTAGCAGAATTTAAATTTACTATAAAATGCTGCTGACAGATATATTCAACTTGACCAATTGTTGAATTTCTTATGAAACAAATTACTTGACTTATTTGTCATAGATTATCAGATTTGATTTCTTTGTTTTAGTTATGGGTGCTAATTGTATTGATGTCTAAATTACTTGATGTTTAATTAAATAATTAGTATATTAATTGACTAAAAAATATTAGTATACTAATATATTTTAAATATTCCTTTTGTTCTAGAATATATATTATTATGAATAACTGTTTCTGTTCACTTTTTTATTTTTTGGTTCATGCAATTGAATATTTTTGTTTATTGAATATAGATCAAATTCAATGCAATTTTTTGGGGGGGGAGGAGGGGAGGGGGATTCTAGAACTTTGTTTTCATATATTTTAGTTATAGTTCTTTGTTTTCCTTTCTGTATTTTATAGCTCACTTAAATGGTTATTTGGAAATGCTAATTTGGTGCAATAAAAAATGTTATGCTTAACCTTTCTCTTTGTGCTAACATTACTTTCATATTTTTATCTCAATTTCAAAGAGATCATCTACCTTGCTGACCAATATTATGACAGTTTAAGATTTTTGAATGTCCTTTTAGAAATTAAATTTAACTATAAAAATCATATGCACATATCTGTTTCTGTATAAACATTCTATAAAAGGAATAATTTTTGTGAAGTTGCTTTTCTATTAACTGAATATAATAGAAAAATATTCTGAACTTAACATTTCATAAAACTGCTGAAACTTGTCATTAAAGGAGTCTTTGTTGGTGGTGTTTAACTTCATTCAATTCAAAAATTCAATTAACAGACTTTATTAGTAGAGCCTTACAATATACCTTACAATTATTAATTAGTACATGTGTGTGTGTATATATATATATATATATACACAGAGAAACTAATGTTTTTCAGAATGTCTTAAGCAAATTCAATCAATCTGGTTATTAAGGATTTATGAAAAATATGATTGGATACTATATTTTCATAATTGCATTAAAAGCTTTGAGAATATATATATATATATATATATATATATATATATATATATATATATATATATTCAAATTTTTATTTTCAAGGCTTATTACTATCTCAAAAATGTTTGATTCTTTTGTTTAAAACTATTTTCTATTTGGATAAATTGACTTTTCTACATAAACTACATTTTCTGAAATACTTTAATCCCCATTTAATGCATAATTGCAGAGTTATCTAACTTGGAATTATTCTTTTGTGCACAAATTCATTGATAAGCTGTAATCAATCTTCAGTAGAAGAAGAATTTGGTTCTTTTTCCCTTGAAGAAAGAACTTGTGAGTCATTATATACTTTGTTATGGATCTAAGAAGATGTGGGATAATCTGGACCAGTATATATTTTATTTCTGTATCCTTTTCACTGATACAGTTTCTAAATGAACTCAGTTTAGAAATAAATTTTATTTCAGTTTTTGTTCTTATTGGAATATTTTACTAAATTTTTCTTGATTTCTTTTAAATTAAATGAAACTTCAATTTAAAGATTATCTATCTTGTGTTAAATCTTTTGAGTATAAAATCTTTTTTAAAGGTTCATTTATACATTTTCTTAGTTTTTGATATTTAAGATGCAACAAATGTTGAGTATATTAATGTTCATTAGTCTTTAAATAATTTTGTTAAGTTCTATTTATAGTTTCACTTGAATGATTAACTTATCAAGTTGTTTCAACACTGAAGATTTTATCTTTTTTCTCTCATCATAGCTTTATTTCATTATTTAAGTTCTACTACTGAAGCTTTTATTTTACAAAAAACATTTGTAAAATAAATATGCAGATTTGTAACTATATTTGAAAAAATTTATGAAATTCAAAGCTATGCATTAAACAAAATATCTTTTCTTTCTTTCTTGCTTCAGATATTCATTAGCTAATAATTACTATAATCTTCAATTTAAATAGCTTGTATTAAAGTTCTTTTATGTGTTTTTAATGTCATTATAAGCTATTTTATTTGGTTAAAATGTCTAAAATATCTCTGTGATAATGTAAATTAAATATTTTTTTCCAGAATATAGCCATTTATATACCTTTTCTTTGGCATCCATCAGTCTTGTTAGTTAATGGAAGCACTTCAAGCAGTCAAGATCAGTCCTGTTGATATGAGTGTATGAAGTGACTAAGTAATCTAATTCTTGCATTATAGTCACTTCTGCTGGTATTGCAGACAAAATGTAGATTGAAGACCTGATTTTGTTGTTTGTTTCTTGCATTGTCTTCCTACAGGTGTTGGTTGTATTTTCCTCATTTCTAAAAAGCATGGCACCAGCTACTGTGATTGCAATCAGTTTCCTACTGTCTGCATCAGTGCGCTATTAGTTCTTGGTCTCATTCGCAGATGTCTTTGAAGTGCATTACATGAGAGTTTTAGTATCTAACCATCCTTCATTTGCAGTACATGTTCTAGTAGCTATTGCAATAGACGCAGGAGGAGAAGCATGTTCAGGGTACCAGTTTCCTCCAGTACAGTGGCATTGGTGACTATTTCTTTGTGATGTGGATTTGTTGTAGGTAGCAAAAGAGAAATTTTTCCAGGCAATTCTTCTGTATGGTGTAAGTCATCCAGGAGTCACTGCTATGCAGCAGGGTATTGATGACACATACCTAGTATATCTTGTGTTTAATGTTCAAAACATTCTTGCTCTATTTGACCATCATGCGAGCAACTTTGGTAATGCACTTGTTGATTTCCTTGTTCAGCATCTGGTTGTTGTGTGGTTAGTGACTTCAAGCATTTTTTTTTGTTGATGCTTACTGATTCTATTATCAGAGACATCCTGACACAACAGTGATTTTATTTTATGCTGATAGACCAAACTCCTGGTTGCATTATCAGCAAACAATTTCTCTGAGGGCTGTGAGAATTTTATTTTTATCTCTCTGGTAGGCCAAGTTCAACAGCTTTCAAATTGTATATGTATTTAGTTTTTAAAAATATCCAAGAAATATCAAAATTTAAATAAGTTATGTAATTGTGACAAATGAATATATAGGCCCAATATAAATCTCTTGTTTTAAAAGTGAATAGGATGTACATTATCCAGAATACCATGATCATTTACATAGTTTCTTTAGTCTCTCAATTTGAATTTTATTGGAATCAAAAAGTAGTTCACTGCTTAGCTTCTTTGTTGCAAAATTGACAAAAAATATTTAATCACATATTACAGTTTAATCATTTTCATAAAGAATATATTATTGAAAAGAATTAAATACAAATCTATGAAATTTTTTCGTTATTTGGAAACAGTTAATTGTTTTTGAAATTTGTACAATAACTAAAATCAACTGGTAAAATTTCAATGCCAAATATACAAAAATTATGATTCTAAGTATTAATTGGTTATTTATGAAGTTACTTGGTTTAAATTTTGTTTTTTTAACACATTTAATTTTGATATTTCAGTCTAAACTGAAAGATATTTTACATTTTAAAAACATAAATCCCTGGAAAGTTTAAATCAATTTTTTTAAAAATGAGAGTTAATTGTATATATTAAAGTCCCCAAAACTTGAAAATCTAGAAATCCATGTCACCTCTTGTCCCAAGCTTGCCAAATAAATGGTCTGGTACCTATAGAATCTATGTTGTTATAGTTTTACTACTGTACACACACACACACACATTCTCTTCTATCTATTTACATTTTTAAATTAGACTGAATCTTATTCAAATTAACATAATTAGTGAAAATCTGTTGGGTTCTTATGAAAAATGCATGTTTCTTATATTCTATCAGCATTCCAAATATCTTCAAAGTTTTTTTTAATTCCCCCCAAATTTAAAGTTTATCAAATGTGAAGTATTTATAATGGGTATGTAAAATTCATACTTGTCATTAATTTTGAAGAGTTGAATTTTTGATTGTTTTGTTAATCATTACAATTTTTACAAAACAAAACATTGAAAGTCAAAAGCAAAAGTTGCTGGTTTGTCTTAAAATCAACTCATTTAAAGATTTTATTGAAAGAAAGAATTAGACTGTAAGAATAGAATGAGAAGCTATTTGAGACATTGATTTTCTTTCTTTTTTTTTTTTTTTTTTTTTTTTTAAAGCCCTTTCTATGAGTACATCATGTCTTTACTCTCATGGGGACATGTTTTAAAATATACTAACAGATTTGTAAAAGTATGTTTATATAATGTTGGTGCAGGAAGTTATTTCCAGTTTATTATGGTAACAAAAGTCAACTATTAATCCTAGAGATTCTGCTATGTGTAAAAGATTATAAATAATTGTCTAACTTGACTTTTTACTTGCTGCATGTTTGATCAAGATGAGAAGTATAAGCAACATTGTGGATGGAATTTGAGCTCTCAATTCAGCTCTATGCAAACTTGCTTATAATTTGATACTTTAAGCAATTACCTTTGATCACCTATTTAAGTTTCATTTGTACATTTTTCCCTCAAACTAATTTGACATTTTTAATGTCTTTTGTTCAGATTTAAATTTCATAAAATTCTATATCTAAAATATCAACTCCTTGTCTCTGTTAAGTAACATTCTAACAAAGTGTTGATTCACTATATTTGGACTACATGTTTGTTCATACCATAACCATCCTTCAAGTATATAGTCTTGTCATTTACATTAAGGGCTGTGCTTAAATTTTTTTTTTTTTGTGGTACTGTTGCATATATATATATATATATATATATATATATAAGTTTTTTTAAAAAAATTTTTTTTTTTTAATTCAATATTTTATGTAAAGAAAAAAAAACAAAGTAATTCATTGTTTTTGACATTTTGGAAAGTATGCTTATCTGTAAAACTCAGTCCATTCTGTATCTGATAATTGTCTATGTGCCTAATGGCAAATGACCCAATTAAATCCTAACCTGCTCTGTATGGGAGTATGAATGTATCAGAATATTTATATAAAATCCATTTTAGAAATATATACTTAATATATATGTGTGTGTGCATGATATTTTTTCTATCTTTTAATAATATACTGTTGGGTTTATCCCAATACTTTGTCCCTTTTATCACTTATGTAGTTATAACTTGGCTGTTGCTCTTTTGAGATGTAACACTATCAATGTTACAGCTTTTAATGATTTTCTATTTTCAAAATTAATACTCTGAAATAATAAGCAAGATATTAAGACCTACTTTTTCTTTTCTTAAAAATTTAAACTAATCTACAAAAATGTTAGGGTATCAGTCTATCTAAAGCAATCAGAGCTGCAATAGACTTGCAAGCAAAACTATTTCACTCTATTTATGAATAAAGGCCTAAATTTCTTTCTCACCCACCTTAATGAGACTGTGATCGATTGTGAGGAGAATGAGGCAGAACTCTTCACTTTACTTCTTCATGATGATTAAATTTTCAAATCTATGTTCATACAATTTTTTTTTTTTCAAATCTATATTTACTGGAAACTATTTTGTGCATGATGGTTGGGTTTTCTTTCTTTTTTGATTTAAAAAGAAATAAAAAAAATTGAAAAAACACTAGCAAATCAAGTGGCTTTTCTCATAGTCACATTTATCATTTTGAAACAAAATCACTTGTAAATTGTATACATTCCTCCTTATAATCAATTTTTAAGGAAATACCTATGCTTTATTATCATTAATTAACCCTTTGAACCCATAAGCTCGTTATTTCAGGTTGAGTGCAGTTCTACTATGCACTGTTAGCTCAATATTTCTCAGGCTCAGAGAGACCACATCCAATATACTAATTATGAAAGGCTTAATGGATTGACCATTTACAGCCTTTTAATGGATTGAGGGGATAACTTTAAACAAAGATGTCTGCCACCTGGAACAAAGTTTGAATGTGTATTTTGTGCTTTTTAAAAAAAGAAATTTTATTGCAAGCTTGAGGTACCCTAGAGTATCTGGGAGGGCCAGGGGCTAAGGATTCAAAGGGCTAAAGCTAGTGGCTGCACTTTTATCCTGAAAAAATACTCTTTAGTTATTTAGTCTAAAGGAAATAACTTTTTGTTCCATTAATGACAACCATATGATTGGGGTGGGGGGGCACCATGTAAGTAACTGTTTTACTTTGTAATGTTTTGTAAAATAAAAATAAAATTGAAAAAAAAAAAAGTAAACCTAATGTAACTATAGATGTAGATCATTTTATATTTACTGTTTGGTATCAATTTTCATCTTGAGCATTACAGTTTTTATTGCTTGTTATTTATTTTCTCTTCTTGCCAATTTGCAGTTTTATTTTTCAGTTATTCTCTTTATTTTAAAACAATCCACATTAAAAGAGCATATGCATCAGGCCTGTGTGGGTAGTGACAAAGAGGAAGAGAAAGAAAAATACTCTGAATCTAAAGACTGGACAACAAAATTTTCACCCCCCCTTTTTTTTTCTCCCCCCCCCTTTCCCTTTAAGTGCATCTTTTTGTTTCATTTAAATTTTGTAAACCAGTTATGAAAGTTGCTATGCCTGACTTTATTTTTTTTTTTTTCTTTCTTTTTTTGGTGGGGCTGGCAGCATCAAGAGGAAGAAAAGTGTGGAGATTGTCATATATATATATATATATATATATATATATATATATATATATATATATACTCTTACACCTTATCTTCTTTATTTTGTTTTATCCCACATTCTGCCCACTCACTCCAGGATATTACGCATGTCCTCAGACACAAGTGTATAAAACCAATGTGTATATATATATATATATATTGTTTCCTTGATCCCAATAAAGGACCCTGAAAAGCAAATTGCTTTCTGTGTTTAATTACAAAGTTTGATTTCAGTTTGTCTTCTAACCAGATTTTCTGTCTGATGATAACCGATGAGATATTTTGGAACAGCTATATAGTCCTTGTGATGTTTCCTGTAGATTTGTTTGCTAAAAATTTCATGAGAAATTTTTCCTGCAAAACCTGATAAGAAAGTTGATTAAATCTAGAAATAAAGGCATTGCTTGATTTGTCCTTGTTTACTGTTAGTTTTGGAATAAGAAAACGCATGTTTAATAATTGTGCCATTATTTACATAACATTATTAAACTAGTATTACAAAGTTGGATTTACTTAAGATAAACTAACTGCAGTACAAGGACATGCTAATAAAATATCTTGTGACAAGTGAACTCATTATCAGTGACTCTTGAGTTTGCTAATTGAAATTGAACTTTGAGAAAACTAAACTAAAATCTTGCAGTGTTGTTTTTATAAGAATGGAATTACGCTTAACATGTTTATTTTTGTAAGGAATGGAATCAACAACTGATATGAGTTCAAATCCAGGATGTGGCTGTCTACATTTCACTTAGCACTAATGTTCTTGAGAAGGCATGAATCTATCTGTTCTCCCTCCAGCTATGGATAAACAGTTGGGCTGACTGTGTTCTTTGAGGTAAATAAGATGCTGGGCACTGCTGGAGAAGTAAGGCTGGACTCTTAAGCAACGTCCTCTAATGGACTCCTACACATGGACACACCAGTGTTGGCTGACCTGCAAAAACTTATATTCATCAGCTCTATGTAGACACTGGATGCTGTATAGAGGACTCACCGAGTGTGATGACCATTATGGACTGATGATGAGTCAAAGAAATCTGTGCTGTCAGTACATGATGATGATGAGGGCAATCAGTCTAGGAGAATGAAAACTCAGAATTCCAATCAAAATTCCACTTTGAAATTGATCTTATGTCACATCTTGCTTGTGGCAGAGGGATTAGGTAAATACATGCAATAAGAATGTTGGAATGGTTTAAGCATTGCTGTTAAAATGAAGACATAATACCACATTCAAAAGTGAGGAGGTTGTTGTGCAATGTACCATAAATTGCTTACAAACACAAGACTTAAAATGTTTAAAATGTGTTCAAAGAATCTTGCAAGTTTTAGTGCTTGTATATCAAGTGATTTGTTATATTTGCAACTCTGAAATACAAATATTTACATCTATAATTTTCTGCAAGCATTCACTAATCTAAATTGACTGAAGGTTTAGAATTCGGAATAGAATCAAACAGTTGTCCTATGTGAATCTATTTAGTAAACTCATATGAAACAGATCAAGAGACTGTCTTTTCAGGATTTCCTAATGTAATTATTTTATTAACTGTATATATGTTTTTATTTTTGTATGTGAACAATTTTCTTTGGTACATATAGTATAACATATACTTTTATCATTGTTAATAAAATAGAAGCACCCATATTTTGAAATCTCTAATCTTGTAAGAAGATAGATGGATAATCTAAAGAAATGCAATCTTTCTCTTTTTTGTATTTATTTATTTTATGGGTTGATTTTTGTGATAACTTCTAAACCAGAAGGAAAAACACTGATTACTTGTGTTCATGTATTATTTGTGCAGCTCATGGAAGGGTTGATTGTTTGAGCTTCTAAATTTAGTAATTAAATCTAATAGGGTTAGATGGTGTTGTAAAATTTAGTTTACAAGACAAAAAGCATTTTTGCAGAATAGGTTATAGAATGCAATTTAATTTTGATATTTATGAAGATGTTTGAGGTATTTTATTCATTTTTCAAATGAAAAGAAGTACATGAAGTAATTTACTATTAGCATATCCTCTTTAAGCAAATTTGAAATGATTTTTCTTTCTTTATGTTCTTGTGTTTTGAGATGACTTTCTTGCAAATACACCCACCTAAGCCAAATCTCTGTTGCATAGTCAGGCAACTAGGGGCATTGGCCTCTATGTTAACTCAGATAAAACATAGTTTATGTGTTTTTAAACAAGATAGTTCCATTTTGATGGCAAACTTCTAAAATTAGGAGACCAGTTGGCATACTTTGGTTGTAATATCTCATCTACAGAAAAGGTATGAACTGCTCTTGACAGGTTATCAATTATATGGTAATCTGATTTCTCATTAAGATAAAACAGGAATTCTTCCAAGCTGTAGCCATGTAAGTATTATTGTATGGCTGCACCTACCCAACCTTAATGAAGTACTTGGAGAAAAAAAACTATATGGAACTACACATTTAAATCTAATGTATCTACCAAAACTTATAGATCAATAAAATTCAAAGGTAACCAATTTTTATTGTAAAACCAATCTTTCTTATTGTTTTTGATTTGTTTAGCATCAATACACAATGAAAATGAACACTTGGTCATCTGTTGATTAGATTAACTCTAATGAAAAGGTAATTTTCTTTTTTAGCTTTTTCACTTATTACAGGAAGTATATTTAAATACCAAAAAAGGTCTCTTTTATTTTCTGAGAATAAGAAAAATCAAGTATAATTCCTTAAAATTGCTCCTTGTCATAATTCATTTTATTATTAGCAGCTGATAATATAAAGAGAAAAAGGAATTACTGTTCATTTCAGTAACAATCAAGATAGATCACCAAAGTTAAGCAGTAAAGAGTCTGTTCAGTGCTTAGATGAGTGATTAGTTTATAACAGCAGGTGTTGTCATACCAAGCAAAATTTTGTATATTCCAAGAGTGGATTGGCACTGATTTCACCAAACAAGAAACTATCAAATGGTTAGTATAATCATTTAATTTAAAGTATTTCATGCTTTATTTCAAACGACACATTCAAGATATGCCGTAATAAAACAAAGAAATTAATTTCCAACTATTGAGTAATAATTTTTCTCATGTTATTTTTGGTGACTGTTTCAAAAATATTGATAATTGAATACTTTTAAATGGTTTTTCTTCATCTATACAATTTAAACTTATTTCTATCTTAAATAAAGAGAATGATTTTGCTCTCTGTTTTTTGCAATTGGGATTTATCTAATGTGCAAAATGAAACAAAAAAAAAAATGTTTTCCTGACAACATTTGATTAAACAATGTGTATGAAAATTAGTTGTCCAGAGAAATGGGTAAAATGTTTGACTTGGCACTTTTAAAAATCATGGTTCTCTGATAGCAAAAACATGAAAAACTTATATCTCACATCAGCTTATGATTATTACAGTTTCTATCAATAACAATCTGTTATTGACATGTGATGTGAAAGATTTATTTAGAATTGAATAACCATTTATTAGCTCAAACTCTAACAAAGATTGTTATGATAGCTTTATTTGTTTCAAGAAGTAACATCATTATTAGAGCAGCAATTTAGTTGATTAATTTGATTCTCTGGAAACCAGAAATTCCTCTTTTCTCTTGGTTAATCTATTATTGATCTATTATTCTAAACTACTGCATTTTGAATAATTAAAAAAATTCTTTGGATTTTTTAAATAGAATTTTTCTCGATTTTTACATAAAGAGCCTCATAGCTATAGTGGCTAACCTTCTGTCAACTTCTGCACTTTTTTGACTTTCTTGAAAGGAATCGTTGTTCTATGTTCAATTTCTTTTTGTGATTCTGTTCACTTTTTGAATAAATTCATAATTTCTCTGATTTAAGCTTTATTCTATTTGTTTGATTTCTTTGTTTAATGGCATATCAACCTTTTGTGGGTTATTTTATGCTAAAGCTGTCCTTTTAGAAGGACAGTATTGGTAGTATTTAATCCATAACAGGGAGGGGATAAGGGGGTTCATATCATTCCCAAGAGTATTAGTCAGACATTGAATGCAATGGCATGATTGAAGTTTATTCATTCTCTGTTTTAGTCCAGTATGGTACCCATTTGTTGTAGTTTCTTTTATTTATTGTCATCTTGTTGCAGTTTTTCAACCAAAATCATATCTGACATTGATTTGTGTTTGAAGACAGCCAATCTGTCTGTTGCCTCTTCAAAATGTCTTTTGGAAATCTTGCTATTTGTTGTTCTCTCTTGTACTCTTAGCCTCCACTTCCTTTTAACCTCAACAGTTCATTCAAATTTTTTTTTATTGCTCTGTTATTCAGAAGACTTTAATGCATTGATATTACCAAAGAGAAAAAAAGTGACTAATACAATAAATTGGTGTTACCTATTAAAATAAACCAAATCAGCTTCTGTTAATACAACAAACTCTAAAACTTTCAGCTCCAACCATCCCAAAAACAAAATGACAAAGTAAAATCAAGCCAAAAACCAATAAGATTTTCTTATTAAAAAAGGAAATTGTTTGATAAATGTTATTTAAAAAATAAACAAAAAACAAACTAGAAAGTGACTAATTAGTGTTCCTAATAAATTTAAACTTCAACTAAATAATAAAAGAAAATCATTCACTCTGTTAAATGAAAAGAAAAGTGAACTCTGAAATTTTCAATCATTAGTATTAATAGTGATACTATCAACACACTGACATAAAAAAAAAGCCTTGCTTTATACTTAACAGAGGATGCTGTGTTTATTTGTTTAAATACTCCTTTTGTCTCAGTATGAGACTTTTCTGTTAATGGTTTATATATAAAATTCTCATTTTATGTGATCACAACCTGACAAAAATGATGGATAGTGATATTTTTATTAAAGCAATTTGCTTAGATTGCTGTGGTTTAGAAAATAAAGCAATTTTCAGTCCAATTTGCAACTGAATGATAATTTTGTAGGGTTTATGTTCATACTCATACTGGCTCATTGGCCTAGTGGGTAGAGTGTTCGCCAATGGCCCAGGAGACCTGGGTTCAATCCCAGATTGTGTTATACCAAAGACTTTAAAAATGGTACTTGATACTTCCTTGCTTAACACTCAGCAATATAAGGCATGTATCAAGGGTAAAGTGGAGCTATCCAGAGAAAGGAGTAGTGCCCTGGCCTAACATCTCTGTATAGTAGCTATTGAAAAGGGAGCCTTCTAGTTGCCCTCGACTAAAGGTCGTCAACTTTTACTATCTTCATGCTGAATGTCACTTTTTCTTTTTTTTTTTCTGATCTGAATTCTTGATATGACTAACTATAAAATAGAATCCTTCACTCCTTTCTAAATAGAAACATCAGTATAATCATGGACAACTGTTACAATGGAAACCTAAGAGGTTCACATCTCTTGTATAATTTGTGAGAAATGTAACTGTAAAGTTTGGGTGTCACTTCATCTGCTTTTATCATCAAAATTTTACCAAGATCAATCTACCACTACATCCAAGAAGAATATCCACTAAATGACTTCCTTTAGACCTCAAGGCATACTGCATTTCAAGGTGGGTGGTTGTCCTCCATGCGGGTACTTGAATTTGCACTTCCAACATCCTGGCTCTTCATGCCGCATGCAAACCAATCAATACTGAGCATACATCCTGGGTTTCTTAGAAATGGCGGCTTTGCATGTTATGAACACTTTGAGTCAGGTGAGTGTGAATGTCTATCATTACACTCTCCTCTGATCATATGATCACATAAGTGATAGTGAGGAGCTGGTTGTTTCCTACCAGCACTCCTTTACTGTGGGACAGTTACATCTTCCTTCTGGGCCGAATTGTCAGATGTGCTGGGGTCCAAATCATAGTCGGTTGGATGAGGGGGATCGATGGAGGCCAGTTCTACCTCCTCCTTGTTCTCAGATGGAGTATCACTGCTTCTTGCCCTGATGTCACCATTGGCGGCAATGAGCTGAGCCGTGAATGCACATCTCCCATGTATCAAGGTGTGTTGTTGATGACTATCAACTGTGGACTGGTTATCCCAGTGACATGACCTGTCATAAATTTTGATATATACACTGTCTTTGTGCTATGTTAGTTTTTTTTTTTTAAAAAGAAGACTCCAATTGCTGGATTATGTGTGCAGCATCTTGCTGGACTAGCAGCTGCCAAATCAAAAGCTGTAGGGCCACGATCTATCAAGTTCAAAAAGTGGCAACTGTTGTAGTGCTTGCTGTCCATGCCTAGCTGGCTCCAAGTTTCACACATACTGAGCCCTCTCTCTATCAATGAATCTCTGTTAGCTGCTCAAGGCTCAGTTTCCCTACAGCAAAAGCACACATCAGCTGAATAGATTCAATTTCCTACTTTGAGGATCTCTGGTCAGGAAGTCAGCTCAGTTCTGGTTGGATCTAACTAGTGCAATATCAATGGAAAGGTTGTATTCTTTCATAAGAGAGGTCAGTGTTTCTAGTCATTGCATTATGAACATCTTGCTCGTGGCTTCAGTGTTCAACTGAGACTTTTCTGTAAGAGCAATGGTCAATTAGTGGTACATGCAGAAGGAGTCTGTTTTCATGTGTAATACTGTGGCCTGCCCCTTTAGTGTGAGGCTAATTCCTCTTAGCATGACATCCAGTTCTGCCACAGTGATATGTTGGCTGTTTTTTATTGGCCACAGCCAACATGCATCTTCGATGATGGCTCCCTTAGTGTTAAGTACCACCCCCACAACCAGCAAACTTGCGTTCACCCACTCATCTAACACCTTTGTATCCATGCACCATTCTTCTTGGGCAGGATCCAGTTAATGTACTCAGGTGAGGGTGTCCGTTATCATGAGGAGCATCACAGATATTGTCCCAGTTTTGTGTGATCACAGTGGCACAATATTTGATGAAGCCTGTTATCACTTGGAACCATTCATGCATGGGAAAGTGTCCCAACAGTTGTTCACATATGAAGAAAACACCTCTCTGTATCGTAATTGTAGGACTGTTCACCATATTATTTTCTCATTGCCATCACAGTTGACCATGTTCCACCCAGACTTCTACTCCAGCACTCAGGATCCATTCTACAATTTCTCTGGATCCTTGCTAATCAGTCCCTAGAGTTTGAGATGTTTCCTCATGGATTCCAATGATGCCACATCCTCGTTGATATATATATTGTCAAACAATGTTACTCTATTGTCTCATTCTGTGTTAATACAGCCTTTAGCACAGACTGCATTATCAGGGGTGTTGCATTCAGGCTGAATCCCAACCTGGTCCGACAATATCACTCCCCCTTGAACATAACTGTCTTATGTGGCCACATGAACCTGTAGGTATGCTTTCCTAAGGTCCAGAATGGATATGTTTGCATCTTGCTGTCTCCATTCCTGCAATTTCTCTGCAAAGATATCCACAACGCCAGTGAATGTGTCAACATAGGCGTTCAGTTCATGATAGTCCATCAAAAGATGCACTTTATGTTGGTTGGTCTGCAGTACAGTCATCAGTGGTGTCAGTCCCTTGGGTGGGCCTAACTCCTCATCAATATATGACAACCAACCATTGTCCAAGTCACGCTTATACTCCTCTGTCAACTTGCTAGATACCAGATATTCAGAGATCCTGTCCCAAAGTTTTTCTTGTCGCTAACCATTTCCAGGCTGTGATACAAACTCCCTGCCATTTGTCAAATTTCACTCTAAAATTGGCTTCGCTGATTGGAATCGCTGCACAGACAAGCTGTGTTTCTTCAAACTTCATGCTTCCATACTGCGTGATGTGAATGCCACCAAGTGCTTTAATGGCATCAATGCCAAGCAACAGGTCAAAATTCAGAGGATTCCTACACATGACCAACATATTGATTATGGCAGTGTTACCAGTTTCCCTGTGAATTCTAATAGTGCTGCTTCCACAGCAGACCTTCAAAGCTCTAGTTAATGTAGTTACTGCCATGCCTTGCTTTGACAAAGACTGATATAACTTTGCACTGTAGATGGACCGTGAGCACCCAGAGTCGAGGAGAGCTAAGCATGATGTGGCGTCTAGATAGAGAGTAGTGATCGGTAGCACTGAGTTCACTTGCTACCTTGGAGAATAGACTGATGCTGATGTCTCATCCCCAACTTTGGTCACCTGGTCAGAAATTATCCAGGAAACAGTCTTGTTGCACTGATAGCAACATGCAAAAATTGCCTTCTGCCTTTTCATTCAGTCCCTTGTGATGTGATTGGGACCATTGCACTCAGCATGTGATGGTAGGGCCAATGCCTTGGGATAATTGAGTAATCTGGGTGGGCTGCACCACAGCAATGACTGGTTCCCTCACTGCTGTTTTGTCCTTTATAATTGCCTGAGCTCAGGCCAACAGCTCCTGGAGAGACATATCATCTGCCCTGGCTGAGAACTGTTGGAGCCTCTTCATGGGACTAGGAAGCCCACACATGAATATGTACACCATCGCACTGTCTAGTATTCCTCTGAAAAGGACTGACAGCTTCCACGAATCAGCCAAATACATATCTATGGTCTCATCTGGTTGTAATAATTGTGCTTCAAACTGCTCCTTTGCCATAAATCTATCAGCAGCAAAGGTTGTTATTAAGACTTCCTTGATTTGAACTGCATCCAATTTCTTGTCCTTGGTCAGTTGGTGGTAACCTGTGAATGCTAAGAGGAATGACATGATCAAGGCATTTTACTCCTGATAGGTTGCACACAAATTCCATTTTCTCAAGCTATTCCACCACAGCTCCAGTCCTGTCAAACTCAGGAATAACCCTCAGATCAAACCGGCCATCCATTTATAACCAAAATTGTGCCCAGATCAATCCACACGATGTTCAAGAAGAATATCTGCTGAACAACTTCCCTTTTGTCCTCAAGGCATACCATACTTTAAGGTGAGTGGTTGTCTTCCCTCCAGGTGCCTGAATTTGCACTCCCTACATCCTGGTTCTTCACAACACGTGCAAACCAATTATTAATGCTATGTGTGCATCCCAGATCTCTTACACATGGCAGCTTAGTATGCCATGCACTGTGGACACTTTGAATCAGGTGAGTATGAATGATTATCATTACAGCAACCTAAATTGACAAAGTGTTTCCAATAATCTGGGCACTGACTCTGGATAAACTTCTAAGCAACATTATAGTGGTCGCATACCAGCCTCTCTCTTCAAATGAGTTTTTACTCTCAATATGTATTTGTGTTTTGAAATAATTAATTCCTAATTGACACTGAATAAACTAAAATTAGAATATTTTTATGCATGTTTCGATTCTTATTCATTTGAAATAAGAAAGGGTTAAAACTGTGTGCACAGTGTTTGTTTATTTTTTCAATCTTTTTCTAGGACATATCTATATGCTTAGAGATTTCCTACTGAATGGTTTTTAATAAAACGCTTTTGCCCCAAACATCTAAGTGTCCCTCTAAACTTTCAACATAAACCAATAACTCCACTAAAAGTACCAACAATTGGCTGCTTTGATTATGTAGATGTTTTATATTTTTGAATTAAAAGCTATTATTTTTCTTGGTTGCAATTTCTATAAAAATAAATCAAATTATCATAAATGAAATTGTTCATGTAATGTTGGTTTTTATTGATGCTTACTAGTAACGAGGTTCAATTGGATATGATATTTGATTCAGGCATAAGTGTTTGAAGACTCTTTTGTGCCCCATGTCTATGCTAACATTAAAAAAAAAAATCCAGCACATGTAAGTAGTATAAATGTCAATTTGGTCTTTAACAGATTAGTACTTTGGTTTAAAAAAAAAAAACAAAAACACAATCTGGTAATTGATCTGTTTCAGAAGTAACAGATCCAAATGTCTCTCAGAATCAATGCATTTATTGAAGACTTTAAAATATAAGATAGAGAAAAAAAGTTTAATTTGCATAAACAATTGCAGACAGATGAGATCTAATGAGACAAAAAAAGAAAGGGAAGCTACTGTGTCTTTTCTCCGTTTAACACACAGCATGGTTTTTGTGGAGTTGTTCAAGATAAATACTATCATTACTCTTTGTTGTTTGAAAAAAGTCAAAGATCTATTCTATATTATAATAGATGTGAGAAAAGAATCGATATATACAGTAACCGTGTAGTGGAATGATTTTTTTGGATGTCATTTTTTATTTTTTACTTTTTTTATACAAGCACTTTTGCGATAAACTCTAAAAGACTCCAGCAATTGCTCTATTTCTCTTTCAAAATTCACAGTAATCAATCTGTATTAACCCTTACTCTGGCAGATGATTTTTTTACATCTTTGTAGAGTGGGTGGATTATTTTCAGAAAATTTGTAAAACTGAGAGTATGTTCAAACAAGTTAATTAATCTTATGTAAAAAAAAAACAAAAACAAAACCTTATAATTTGCTCAGCAATTGTGTCGTAGTACAATAACATGAAAAGAAAGTACTAACTTTTAATCATAATATTTTGCAAAACAATCTTTACAGAATTCTACATCACACTAGGGCCTTTTAGCAATTTTTTATACATTAACATTGGACTGGTCAGCCAGCAGCCAATAGAAAAATACCTTACATTAAGCTAATACAGAAATGCCACTTCCTGTACATTATTGATGACAATAATTTTGCACCAATTGCAAAAGGATTAATAGAAGATAAGAATTTGATCAGAGCAAGTTGGATATAAGAATGGAGAACTTTGTTTTTCTTAGCTGTTTTCTTCATCAATTACTGGATATGCACTAAATTGAAAAAAAATATTTCCTTGTTCATGCAGGTAAAATTCAGGTTGATTTAAATTAAAATACAAACTGATGTTAGTTATTTTTTGAAATATAAGATTTTAGTAGTAACTGTTTTCATTTTGATACATTAAATAACTTCCAATCAGAAACTAAGTAAAATTTAGTCCAAATCTAACCTAGATGATAATTACAAATCAAAGAAGATTTATATATTAGGAATTCCTTTATTTACTGGGTGTGTTGGTATCAAATGAATTATCTTAACCAGTTATGAAGGTGGAAAACTATAACTTGCATTCTTTGTATGCCAGGACAATAGAAACATTATGCTTTAAATTATGAATAATATAATGCTAGTTTCATTGAAAACAGGTGCAGAAGATCTGTCATAGATTTTTCATTAGTTTGTGAAAGTGAATATACTTGGGATTGTTAAATAATAGAAATTGGGTAAAAAAAAAGGTTGTATGTTTAAAATGACCAAAATTTAAAATACAAATAAAAAAAATATCAGGAAAGATAGGATTAAAAAAAAATGAATTAATAAGATGTGATGGACCAGATCCCAAACTAAAAAAATTGATAGAAACAAGGTGTTGATACTAAAGACATTTCTTAAGAAAAAAGGGAAATTAACATTGATTAAATGAATGAAAACTTATACTCAAAAAAAAAAAAAGAAATGATTGATATTATGAGTCAAGTTTTAGAAAATAACTAAGAATAGTCCCTTGAAAACAAGGGCTGAAAGATGAGGTCAAATGAATATAATTTATTTTCTATATTGGCATTTTACTCAAAAATATTTGAAAGCTTTGTCAAAAGATGGCAGGAAAATTAAAAAATAAAAGCAGTAGTTTGTGGTAAGATGTGTATTTATTCCAAAATCTATTTACCAATTAATCTTTTGTTCAACTTAACACGTTAAGAATATCCTACTCTAGACTAATGGAGGTGAGTAGTAGCTTATGTGTTGGATTATAACATAATAGTGAGTGTGAGCTTCAGTTGTGGCTATTACACTCACTTTTGAAGTAATATTTTTGGGAAAGGTATGAACTTCCATAGGCACACCTAGTTATGGGTTAAATAGTACCACTGCTGTGCTTCTACAGGGATGGCTTAGATATTAAATAACCCACATGGGTTAATATGCCATTAAACAAAGAAACAAACTGAAATTTTGACTGATGGTTGGTAAGTCACTTTCAAAGCGTATTCTTATTGTTTTGAATTTGCTCCTGAAGCAATGCTACTCTAGTCTTGTGCCTTACTAACTTGAGCTTAATAAATATATTCAAAGTGAATATGAAATAATAATATATTTCTTCCTACTTTGAAATTTCTTGCAGAAAAAAATTATATTCATTAATTCCTAGCTGTTTTCATTGACATTGATTTAAAACACATTGCAATAATTTGAATATCTTCATTATATTTTTGGTGTCAATTGGAAGAAAATCATAAAAGTTGGTTTAAAAGTACTTAAAGTAAACTTTAGACTTTTATATTCTATTGTATTATTATCATGACAAAATATTTTCTATCAATAATATCAAAATTTCAAAAATGATTGCAATATATTTAAAAATTAAAACAGAGTTTTTGAGAATTTCTATCTTTGAATTTGTTTATAACTTAGTCATCTGTTATTCTGAATGATTTCTGCAGCAGATACCTCTTACCATATTTACACACTTTAAGAAGTTTGTGTGTGTATAATTCTTTTGCAAGAATAAAACCAGTAACAAATGCACAATTCAATACTTTCTTTGAATGGGAAAAATAATTAACAATCAAACAAAATTGAACGTGCTTATGTTTTTAACAATATTGTGTCAGTAGCAAATATTTTTTCATGGGTGTATTAAACTGGGAGTTTTTTTCTTCTATATGAATAAAATTATCTTTAGGTGGGATTTAATAAAATTGCCCAACCCTATATGTTGGGTGGAATTACAAATCAATATTATATAATAATTTGGATAAGGATATCTGAAAATTTACTTAAAAAATATGATTGTAAAATGAAAACCAGAGTTGTTGAAATGAGCAATGTTTTGCCTGTCTTCATCAGAATTTAGAGTATCTGATAAAATCAGGCAAAACATGTCCTGAAAAATTGTTGATTTCAATAATCTATTTTTTTTTTTTTAATTTTTTATTTTTTTTTTTTTCAGCCATATTTTTTGACCTCAAATCAATATAGTACAAATTTGAAGTGGTAAAATTTGGCAATAAGAGTTAAATTAACAGAAAATCAGCCATTTATATCTCATGGATATTAATCTGTGCCAGTTGGACCAGGAAATTCTTTAGTTTTAAATTAATTTTGCCTTCTTCATAAAATTATTGTAACCAGAATTCTTAATTCTTTGATTAAATATAATCACAACATTCTTCTCCTTGTCTATTAGGGTAAAATCAACAGTTTTGCTGATTTGGTGATAGTCTTTTAAATATGTATAGAATCAATTTTAAATTTATGCTGGCAATCCTTATATAGGTTAATAAAATGCATTGAGATTTCATGGTGACTTATTTTATTAATCTCTATTTCTATTGAAAGACAATCATTTGTTATCCATTTACAAAAAATAAATATTGTTTTTGTTAAAATAGTTTTATTTCTGAATCATTAACTGAATAATCAAGGCAGACAGAAGCAAGGAATCAAATTTCAAGCTTTTTTTTTGTTTTTTGCATAGGATAAACTCAGTTGTTCATCTTTATGGAAGCTCTGATTAATGAACAAAATTCCATCATGAAATGTGAAAAAAAAATGTAGGATTATAAACAATTACTAATTTGGCAGTTGTGGTAGTAGTTCAAGAGCTGTGTTCCAAGATAGAGTAAGAGCTATATATATATATATATATATATATATTTTATATAAAATAGTGAGAATTGTATTTTAATCTCTTGTGCTAATTTGGCTACATTGATATATTTACTAAGAACATTATTAAACATTGCCCATATTTAAGTATATTTCAGTATTATGAAATCTAAAATATACCTAAAGTAACTAATATGAAAAAAATCTTTTTTTCTTCTTCTTAAAGAAATTTGTTTACTTTATTTACTACTTTGAAATATGTTTTGTTTATTTTTGGATCAAGAATCAATGTTGGTTCACTGAAACTTTATCTTGATAAAAAAATTTTGGTTGATCAAAGAGACTTTGTTTGGTTAACTCTAACACCAAACTGATTTGTTACAGATCCTCTTATAAAGATTGAGCTTAACAATTACTTGTAATGTCTAACATTGACACCCCCCCCCTTTTTGGGGTGGGGGAATAGCAACTGAAAAAAGTTTTCCTATAGTTTTGAGAAATAATTAACATTATGAGATATATTTGAACAATTGAACTTTTTGTTTTTGATGTTATCATGTTTCAAGTCCATTCTACACTTGATTTCAGGTGCATAATATTCAAGGAAAAATTGATCATTCTGTTAAACTTGAACTCTATCCGGTTCAATGAGGAAGTAGAAAATGGATCCTGGTAATAAAGCATCCTGTAAGGAAATAGAGGGGTCATATTTTTATTTTATTTTATTTTAAAATGTGTCACAAGTTAATTTCTACAATGGAATAACTTTAGAACAGCTGGTTTTACTGTTGTATTCTTTTGTTAAACCTTCTTCTCATAAGATACAAACTCTAATTAGAAGATTAAAAATGATAGTTTTAATATTGAAAAATACTGATTTTATAATCTGGGTCTATTCAGTTACAACTCTTACACATGATTTAAATTAGCAGCTAAAATTGAAGTTTTAAAAGATAAAATCTAAATTTGGAGTTATCTCCCTTAGTCAGGTAATCAACAACCTCACAGAATTAAGTGGCATATTGGTCTTAAAATTGTACTTTCCTTAAGTTTGTATTTTAGTGGTATTGCACGTACACAAATCTTTCTATCATGTTACAGTAACATATATTCTAAAATTGAATCTTTATAATAAAGACTAGATGACTTGTGAACTTGTTGGATCCCTGTTGTAACAGAGGTACATGATGATGACATGCTTCTATTTAGAAAGGTGTGAAGGATTCTAATTAACATTTCATGAAATTTGGTTGATTAAAAAATTATGTTCAACTTCACAAAATTATCATTCAGTTGCAAATTGGACTGGAATTTGCTTTACTCTTTAAGAGTATTGTTTTAATAAAATACTTGTTTTGTTAGGTTAAATGCATAAAAATATAAGAATTTTTGTAATATATAGATGATTTCTATATAAGATTAAATCTCATTTTCAACGATAAATAAATTCTTACATTTGAGATCATAAAACATCCTGACACAATTTTGATTGTCCATTTGAGAAACAGCCTAATGAAAATAATCTGCCAATAAAAGATATAAGATAGATATTGTGAGGTTTTAGTATATTTAAAAAAAAATCCTTATAGAACTAGTATTCATTTCCTTAAGAGGAACACATTACTAAGTTAGCAAATGGCAAAGTCAAATGCAAAGTTTATCGAAGAAGGATGCTGCTAAAGGAAAGGAAGAAAAATCCGTTTTCTGAATCAATATATTGATTATAAGCACCAGTACATCAGGCACTGCATAGACAATTTGATATTGTAGCACTTTCCAGTTGAAGTAACAAAACATCCGTCTGCAATAAAGTAAAAGAAAACAAAACATGCACACACACACACACACACACACACATAAGAAAAAGAAAAAAAAATTAAAAAGACAAAAAAAAAAAAGATTTGCTTTTAATCTAAGCACGTAGGAACATATGTTGATCATATAATACAAGCTAGTGAAAGGCTGATCTAAACCACACCATCTACTCACAATGGCATTAGCTGATTTTGTTCAGTTGTAAGATCAGCACACTGGCAACTGAAAGGTCAATATTTATTTCAGGTTATATTATGTTTTGAGTTGTACAATATATATGTAAGAAATTAAAGTTTGTTGTATATGGTAAGAAAAACCCTCTTTCTCTCTCTCTCATGTTATGTGTATTTTCTGAGTGTGAACACCCACCATAGATGGTAAATTTACCATAAACATTAAGTTCCTTCAACAATCATGGATCATAATGTGGAAGTTAATTTTTCTGTCCGCTGATATTAAGCATTTTGTCAGTTGTTCTGAGATAGCACTGCACATCTCTCCCCCTCCACACACCACAGTTGGTCGTATCATTATATGATATAGGGCAGATAATGGAAGAATAACAAAAATAGGGACCAAGGAGTCAGTGATCTTCTACCAGAACATTAATAGAAGCACCACTATCATCATGGACAGCTCATATAAAATTTATGAGCAATGCAACCTAAAATTGAGAAAGTGTTTCTAATATTCTGTCACTTATCAAATGAAGGAACACAGACCCTGGATGAATTTCTTCCAAGTTATACTGTATTGTTCACATGTCAGCCTCTTTCAGCAGATTTTTTCCCCCCCACTAATATGTTGTGTTTTGAAAGAAGAAATTCCTAATTGACACAGAATAAATAAGAACTCTAGATCCAAGCATTATTTTCAATTTCTATCTAAATAAAAATAAGAATCAGGAAGAGATTTTGCAAATATATTCAAGCTTGAAAAAGGTTTTTTTTTTTTTTTTTAACTATTCATATAATTCTTTATTTACTTTAGAAAGATTTTTTAGCATTTGATGGGATAATTGCAGGTAATAATGATTAAATAAGAAATAGTTACATTTTTAATGTCCCATTAAAACAGTTTTAGAATCTCTTTCAAAGTTTGGACTTTGCTATTATTCTGTAGTGATAGGACAATAAATTGGAATTCGCAAGAATAGTAAAAATCAAATGTGTGTGTGTGTGTGTGTTTTTCTTTTTTCCTTCAAAAATTGGAATTCAAATCTACAAAGAAAATGAGACGTTTAGAGAAAAAAAAACCAAAAGAAATTTTAATGCACATTAATTCATTTTTTCTTTGAAATAAATTTCTATTCAAATCCAATAATTTCTTTGAGGAAAAAAAAAAAGCACTTTAAAGTTTTAGAAAAAAAATTAAAATACATACATCCCTTGCATTTTTTTTCCCTCTTTATGACTTCAAAAGATTAAAAACTAACTAAAAACTTTCTCAAAAATAATTTAAGTTTTGGATTTTTATTGTCCTTAATTTCAACTTTATTTTTTAAACATTTTCATTTTTTTTTCTCTATTTTACTTTTAAGAATTTATGCATAAGTTTATACTTTGTCAATTTGTATAAAATTTGATCCCAACCCCAACCAAAAAAAATGTTTTGAAATTCTAAAGAATGTTTTCTTTGTCAATAATTTTATTCCTCTGGATTTATATGTACATTCCAGAGCACAAATTTATATTAGCAAATATTTTGATTTTTAATATTCAAGTTATGATTATTTTGAAACTTCATTTTATTCCCAACACCCAAAGAATTTATTAAATTTTAATTACATATTTATCTTACTACTATTATTTAACTATTCAAACTTTTTTTTTATTAATAAGAGTCATATAAAGTTACATATGCAATCTTCATATTTTATTCATGACCTATTTCAGATTGAACTGCACTCAGCTTTACAACCAATATATATGTAGTTATTTATTAAGTTTAGTTTAGTTGTGATGTAAGGTCAGAAGTATGAGGCACCTAGTGAGAATAGAACTCGCTAACAATGGTCTACTAATCTCACTTGATATGCATTGCACTATGTGAGGTAACCAACCAATAAATATTGATTTGGATAACTTTTGTTGTCAAACCCAAAAAGCTTATAGATATGACAGCAGTAGAATGGCAATTGTTTTTGTATGCTTAGAAAATGTGTGTCCAAACTATCAAATACCTAGAAAATATCTAAAAAAAAAAATGAAAATGTGTGAAATAAAATACATTTAATGAAGCTGCTCATTTCTTTTTTACTCGTGATAGATTGATAGATAGATAGCTCGAATACAACAAATATCTTAAACTTTAATTTTACTTTGTATGCATAGCAAGTATCAACAAGAGAATGCCATACGTTCTGATGATGTTAGGCAATTTAAAATGCCACTTTATTGACATAGATAAAGCAGTAAATATTGCTGTAGGAATTACACAGGCAGAATTCTATTTTTTGACTTATTTCCTACATAAGTTCTCAATAATAACATCTTCAAGCAAAGATATTTAGAATAAATTATTATGTTTGTAGATAATTATCCATTTCAACAACTCACCTGTTGCATTTGTTAGATATAAAAAAAGTATCTGTGGATTTATTAAAACCAGCTTTATTCAAAATCTACAAACTGTGAAGAACAGTTAAACATGTTTAAAAATCAATGGAAACCTTTCCATAAATTGCTGAAAATTCTAAAACATTTTGATTGGACACATTTTTAAGTGGCTGGTAGACAGCTACCTGGGCTGTTATGCTAAGCATGAAAGTCATTTATTAACCAATTTATATTTTTTTAATGAGAAGAAAAACAACTATGAGACTTGAATCAACATTATCAGCATGGAAAGCTTCTGTTAAAAGAAAATTTAGACAATATTTTGATGATAATAAATTCATCTTGATTCACATTTTAAACAGACATTCTTTAGTGATGAATACAATAACCAAAATGTTAAAGAAATTCTTCAGCAATGAATTTTAGAAGACGTATAATGTGTAAATGAGATCAAATATATCATCACTCTTTTGTATGAGGTTTAGGACTTTTCAGATATATCAACAGATGATAACAGTGATGATTGAAGTGATTTTAACTTTAGTTTTAAAAGCAATTTTTTTTTTTTCAGAGTTTAAATGAAAGAAAGTAATCATTGAAAATAAACAAAGATTCCTACTCTAATCAAATGGAAAAAAATGGGTTCTGTGGACAAAAATATTGAAGATATTATAAAAATAGAAATCATCATCATCATCATCATCAAGACGTGCCGCCAGCACGGATATCCTTGACCATCTCTCGCCACTTTTCCCTATCGTTCATCACCTCCGGCAGGTCTTCTGGGTTACATCCTGTGTCTTCACATAGCTGCTGTATGTAAGTTCGGGCTGGTCGTCCTGCTTTTGCTTGGCCATATGTGGGGGTCCATAGTAGTACGTCACTAACGAGCTCGTCTTTGCTTCTCCAGCAGTGTCCGGCGTGTCTGGCTCGTCTGACCTGTATAGTTTTCGTGATGGGAGGTAGGTGGCCGTACAGTTGGCGTCTCGTGGGGTGTTGCCGCCAGGAAAAAAAAATAGAAATAATTTGATAGTAAAACTTGAAAATGATCTAAAATGAAGAAAATTCATTACACCAATGATTAGTATATAAATATGGTAGTTTTCTTTATAAATGTTTTTGTGTATTACTTTCTTCTTTGTACAGCAAAATATTGAAAAACCAAAACACAACTACCCCAGCCAAACTCGAACCTTTCTTCCAATTCAAAATAAATTATACCCGACCAGTAACTGAATAAAAACGACTGAAAATGTCAAACGTTCATCATTTTAATCCAGAGATCTCTCAGGATCAAGGACAAAATGCTAAAAAATAAAAACAAACAAGAAACTAATGAGAAACGAAATATTAAACAAGACCATACAAACAAAACAATATAACCTACGAGGATCGAAACACATGGATATTGAAATTGACTACATTATTGAAAAAATTAACGTATCAATGACAATATATAAAAATGTAAGATACATCTACGGACCCCCCCTCATCTACAAAGCATACGTCTGTAAAGCAAAGTTGTCTACTAACTTATGTCTCATGCTTTAACAATTCATTTAAAAACAAAAATATTTACCTACAAACTATTCGTTTATATATCAATATATATAAATAAAATATTTGGCATTAATTAACTCACAAGGGTTGATATGCCATCAAACAAAATAAACTCAACTCTTACGAGAGCAAAAAAAAAAAAAAAAAAATAGATAAAAATTGATAAATCAATAAATCACAAAGTTACAACTGCCTAGCCGTAAAGTTTGGACACACAAAACAAAAATGAATCACCAGTTGCCGATTTTAAAATACTTTATACGTCTGCTGATAATATACGCGGACGTAGTTGAGATTGAATCGTGCGACAAAGTTATTAAAGAACCAATCATTATTCCTGAATTTTTCGTTTTAGAACTGAGTAGATCCTATTCGAGCAATAAAAAGAACAGATCTTGAGTCAAAAGTTGAGCGATCAGTTGAGACAAAGAGACGTAGCATGAAACCCCAGGTTAACATCTCTCTCTTCGAGCCATTCACTTTTTGCTGACACAATCAACAGTTTTAGTAGTAACGATTCAACATGCGAAAACTACAAAAGCCTACATAAAGTGGCAATTACGATTTTCGGTTTCCAGATACATGTGCATACATTTTAACAGCCACATTAATATTGACTTTTTTCTTCGAACTTTGACACAGCAAAGTATTGTTATTCCCACAGATTTAATAAAGATCACAAAATATTTTATGTATAAGAGTCAAAAGAGATTGTTTTAAGAAATTATAGCTTTATTTCTTCTTTTGAGAAGATTCAAATTTTGAAATCAGGATTGGAGATTGTGTTGTATAGGCTTAAACTGCATCTTTTTAATCAACTGGGTTAGACAAAGTATTTCATAGAAGACGGATGATATGAAGAAAAACTCTTTGATTTCTCGTTGATTATCATCAAGATGAGCCAACAGCTCTGATTCCGTTGACTCTTTCTTTCGCCATCTGTCTCTATCGGCAAGTTCTCTAGACAGCATCCAGTATCTACACACAGCTGATTAATGTATGATTTTGTTGGTCGGCAAACCCTGTGTCGGAGTCTGTAGGAAAACGTCATTTACGAGTTTCTCATCGGTTTCCTTCTATCTTTAAGGCATGAAGAATATCAAAATCTAAATGCACTTTTTTGGAATGATATCCAAATTCTTTTCCATTCTACAATATTTTGTTTCATTAATAAGTAAAAAATAAATAAATGAATAGAATAAAAATAAAAACAAACCCCTAAAAATCCAACAAAAACAATATAAAGAAAATGTACTTTTTTTGTACAGAACGCATTGCATGTCTTGTGGTTGAAAAATGTTCCAATATTCTCATATTTGTGAAAATATAAACAAAATGGTTTATGGATGTGAGTGACAAACACATTCATATAGAATATACAAGGTATAAATATTTACTAAGCTTAACCTAATCGGGCACATGCTTATAAAAATAGAGCCCCTTTAGAAGAATTACATTAACCTACTTTGCTTCCAAGCTGCTACCCGACGACACGCACTTTTTAATAATGTTGTTGAATTATCGGCCGTTGTCTGCAGATTGCGTTTTTTGAACAGACGATTGGAGGCGACGTAAGTAGTCGTTATTGCAACAAAGAAAAAGGCACCTTTCGCTCGACTTGCCTTAAAAGGAAGTCCGTCCGAGAACGCTTTCCTTTAGGGAACTGAAACGTTTGCGCCATTAGCACATATAAAATGCCACCTTAAGCCTGATACAACCCAAAGACATAACAGAGAGAGAGAGTACTTGTTTCCCTTAGAGAGTGGGTGTGTCCATTGGACGCCTCGTGGAGTGTCACGTGACGGCCCTAAAAGTTCGTGCTCACTCTCTTTTACTTCTGTTCTTTGAACAGTGAAGACATTGTCACCTGCCCAACTATTGCACAGTTAGGTCAACATGGCTACTCTCCCTCGATGATAAGTAAGCCTTTTCTCGTTTTTGTATTCCTTCTATATACTGCTTGTTCATAGAACAATATTTGCATATTTCAAGCTGGAGAGACACGTTTATAGATTCTTTCAACACTTCTTGTATGTATATTATACATATATTAAATGTTTCTGATTATGTAAATGATCTTATCTTGTCTTTCCTTCCGTTTATTCATTGTTAGTATATCACAGATATACTAATGCTAATATTGATCCTTTACTAATTATCTTCCCTACCTTCAAGCAACCCAATAACATTATTTGCCAAGTAGGTAAAATGGACTGTTTTTTTATTTCCGTTACACACGCTCTCCTTATTTTTGTTCTTAAGTTTCTTTGTTCTTGTTTTGTAACACATCAGTAAATGTTGAGTCTTAGGAATTTGTCTTTTGGATTTCTTCTTGAACAGAACTTAATATTATATTGCATGAAAATTATGATTAAAACAACTTTAATACATCACTTCGTTGCCTCTAGAATTGACATTATCTTATCGATTAATCTACTCTGCAATTATATCTGATACTTTGATTGTTGAAGGAACAATGTTTTTCGAAATATAGCTGTGAGTTCAGTCTTCAATAAATGTATTAGCCATCACGAATAAAGAATTAGAAAAAGATTTCTACTTGGGTTTAAATACTTAATATTGGTACCAGTTGCCAAATATACAAGAGTCGTTCAAAGAGTTTAAAGCTTCACTTAGATTTTAGATTTGTCATTCACTTCTCACGTTTTGTATGGGTTTCATCTGCACAGAAATTAAGACGGAAATCTGAATTAGTTTTTCTCGTTTTATAAGAACTGGTAGTGTGTTGCTACAACAAAAATGTTCAGCTATGGCTCTTCTTTCTTGGTTAGGCTTAGAACTTTTGAAGGATCCTTGAAATCCCATCAGCCACTTAGTACTAAAACAGAGAATTAAAGTTAAGGAGGCAATAGATAATTATCTCCCTTAGAGAATTGGAGATTTCATCGGTTGCCTCGATGGGTGTCAGAGAAATCCCTTCTCACTCGGTTTTGCTTCTGCTCTTCGAACAGGAGAGACTTTATTTCAGACCCTGCGAGGGAACGGTAAAGCCAGGCGGCTATTTTACCTTTTCTCATCAAGTTTCATTTTTGTACCCTTTGTAGATTTCTAACTTTTGGGATACGTTTGTGTATTTTTTCTTCTAAATTCCCTTGGTATGTATACTATGTGTATAAATGGTTAAATGTTTGTACTAATAAGTTTATCTTGCCTTACCTTGTAGGAGGAATGTTGTTTGGCGTTAGTTCCCCCATCATTTATATTGGTTTACATTTGAAAAGGAAAATGAAGTACACGATGTGAAACGACGCGGACAAAAGAAGATTTAAAACAAAGCAGTACAAACAAAATTAAATCTATATATCAAGAAATACATGAAAAAAAAAAAAAACAAACATTACGAATATTCTAATATAGTCTGTTAAATATTCTTCTGTGTGTTTGCGTGCGTGTATGCAACTAACACGAGTCTGTTAAATATTTCTGTGTGTGTGTGCGTATGTGTATGCGTGTACTAACATGGATATTATGGAAAAAGACTAAATATTGAAAGTGCCATGTCGACTATAAAATGTCCGTGGATTAAGTATTTCATGTTAGGTATCGATATATAGAAATATAGCAACGTGTGTAAGAAGGCATGTGTCGTCTTCCATGTTGGTTGTTTGTCTCTTTCAGGGTTTGACGAAATTTCTGTGGTTGTGTTCGAGGCTGGAGCCAGTCTAACCGTAAAGGCGGAAGAGGAAAGAAAAAGGTCACAGAATGTATACATTTTCGTGGTGTTGACTGTCGAAATGTGTGTATGTGTGTGTGTGTGTGAGAGAGAGAGAGAGAGAGAGAGAGTGAGAGAGAGAGCCGTCTCTGTAAGTCATAGTGTAAGAGAACGAGTGCTTGGAAGACGAGAGTATGTATAGGCAATCCTTGTCATGCAGTTGGCTCCAAATGCGCGGGACAAAATCAAAGTTGCGGACGTAGTTGTGAGCACTAACCACGTGACTTTCCTGACCAATAGGTTCCCGAGACTGATTAGCTTACCAACATCCGCCATCTTTGTTTCGGGAACAAGTGGCATCACTGCCATCTTAAAATACAGGAGTGTAAATCCTATATATATATATATATATATATATGTTTTTTAATAATCTATTCCCTACAACCTTTCGTTATGTTTAGTTATAGAATACCATGGATATCCTACTGTTAATATTTATTCTTGGTTAGTGGGGACTCGACTAAATATCCTCCTTAGCATCAAGTAATGATAAAACTTTAAACGAATGTTTATTGGATGCTGCATTTGAAAAAGAACAAAGAATGTATTAACCTCAGAATTTTTCTAAAAAACGTCATGACTTCATTGAATATAAAGAATAAACCTTATATATATATATATATATATATAGCTGATAAGTCTTAGTTTTATATAAAAAGCGAGTCATCTATATAAGGAAAATTATGTAGGAGACCAAATATAACCAAATCAGGTATCTGTTTCGTCAGACAATTGAATACAGTGCTGATTACGGTACCAAAACAATATATCTGTAGGGGACACAGCAACCAAATACGGGTATGTCATGATGGTGGGGCTTTTGTTATCATTCAATGGGGTTCCGGTGGGCTCTTATTCTCATAAGGAATTTCTATCAGTTTTCTTTTCAAGAGAAAGCAAACAAACATTTTTTTAGTCTCCGCAAAGAAATATTTGTTGTCGAATGAAATGACCCGCATTTACAAATAATAGAATTTTCAAAACATATTGAAGACGACTACTAAAGAGGTCAAGACAAGAATCTTTTTTCTTTAGGAGGCGCATATCACTCATGAAGAAAGCGGTTTTAATTAGCCGATAATTCTTTGAAGGTGCTAATATTGAGTTTTATTATGAGATAAAAAAAATTATTTCTAGACTTTTGGCGATCATTCCAAGGATACCAAATACACTTTCTTGCATAATTCAGAGTATATCACTTTTCCTACCTAGTTACACATACTCTTGTATTCCTTTTAAGACTTTCCGAAAAAAATGGATGCAAATTTCGGAAAGCTCATTCTTTATTTCCAATATATTGTGTTTACTATCATAAATTGACGACCTGAATAGATAAAAGAAATACTAAAACAAAAAAATACATGTGCTTTTAAGACAAGAGAAATTGCTGAATAGTAATTTGGTCAAACCCTTTGACTTGACTTGAACCAAATCATTTATTATTTGCTTTTGATTATTTGTAGTCGCCACCCACTAAGATTCCTTTAAATTGTGTACTGGCTCAACCAGTATTACAAGATGACACATCAGTACGTTGCGAAGTTTCTTTTCTTCTTCACAAATCTATTCATTAGAGAAAAATTATCTCATTCGCTGATTTATGAAAGATAGCAAAATTGACTGTTTTTTGTCGGATTTGCTAGCTCTGATTTGTTTGCATGATTAGGGGTCCGGCTTTACGTACATGTGGAACAAAGAACGTGTGGGTCAAGAGAAAATAACATTATCAGATGGGTGTTCGTGACCCTCGAAAAAAAAGTCGCAAAAGGCATTTTATACAAGACGAGATATGAATGAAATAGCAACTGGAAATCAGGTAAACGAAAATTAGTTGATCTGAGTTCTTTTGAATTAAAAAGGTGAGATGTATTTCTATGACTATAACTTTGTATGTTTTAATGTTGAATCTCTGAAAAGGTAAATGTGCAAGTAGGTTCATTAAAAGGAACCTGATTTTGTGACCAAAATCAGTTTTTATGTATTTACGATGGAGTAAATTCTTTGAATGGAAAATAGTTAGGTCTTAACATGAGTAAGATGCGACATACGGCCAATTTTCAGCGGAGTACAGCTGGTTTGAATTCAGAGTTTTCCTTCTCCTAGATTGGTAACCGGAGCAAGGCTGAGAAACCCAGTCTGCTTTATTTCTGTGTAGTGTACACAGAAGGCACAAGGCCTTGAAGTTTTTGGGGAGGGGAAGGGAGCGGTCATACTTTTCTATATAAACTAAGGAGACCTAGCTAGCCACATTCGCCGACCCATTCAACAATACAATAAATATCCATTCATCCATCGCCTTTTGCGCTACAATCACCACAATACCACATTTGCTCTATGAAGAAGTCCTACTTAAAATCCCGAGATTCGTGAATGATTTTATTTACAAGTATGATTTATTTACAATGAATGTGATGGGAATGGGAGAAAAACCCCGAAATATATATAAAAACAAGGAAAAATCCCCCGTTTGGTTGCCCTCCCATCCCCCCGTCTATAAAATTGGAGGCCGACTGTTTTCCGGGGCGAAAGAACCGGAAACAAGTCGGACCTACCCTAGGTGGGGCAGGGATCCTAATCTACAGGGGTGAAAAGGATTTAGGGGTCGGGCGTGGTATGGGTTAATACAAGTAGGTGATATGATTTTTATACATATGAATGTTCAAGATCTTCAGTAAACGTGGACTGGGATACGGATTGAGGTACAAAAATAATGGGGATGGGGAAGATCTTGAGAACTAACAACTAGATGACGGGGACAATGACTCACAAACATACTGCTAACTAGGTACCTGGGTACCAAAAGAAAAAGGGAACGGTTCTACTCACCAGGGGTGGGGTCCCTAAGGACCCGTACCGTAGACGCCATGAGCCGGCAGAGGAGGGAAGGATGACTCCAACGTTGCTCCCTTTCGCACGACCAGGCTCGCTGCATTCACCCACCTTTTGCTGAATGTTATGCGATCCAAGCGTTTTCTATCGCATCTGATTTTGACCCTCAGCTGATGCCGAAAATACAAAATCAGATCACGATGAGAAAAGTTTGCATCGTCATACAATCCCTTGTTTCGCGTCGTCCAAATCACCATTCTAGCTACAGCTAGGATCGCGAGAAACACCACACGCTTCTCACCCTGATACGGAGGAAGAACGTTGTCCACGACGTAACCAACGTCGAGCAGCACGAGCTGTTTGGGTTCGATGCGAGCCGTCCACTCGCCGACGTGATCCCAAAACGGACGAACTCGCTCGCAGTAGTAGAAGGCGTGCTCAGCCGTTTCTTCCAAGCCACTGTCGCAGCGAGCGCAATCGGGCATGTCTGCCAGGCCCGCTTTGTAGTTCAAGCCGACAAGGGGCAACGCATTTCGCACAAGTCGCCAGGTGAGCGAGAACTCGGAGTTGTTCAAGAAGCTCGATCCTGGCGCCCAATTCCAATGAGAGCGAATCTCCTCCGTCGTCCAGCCGCGCCGCTCGCTGAGAGGATCAGAAGCGGAACCCACCACTAGCTCCCGATATAGTTCTTTTCGAGGCCGTGAAAGGTCACTGGACCCAAGAAGGTTACGAAGGGCCGTTCGGCACTCGCGGACAAACAGTGTTTCGCCCAAAGGCCTACGTCGACCTTCAGCCTTTGGGTCTGACTTTAGGCGAGGAAAAGTCCGACTCGCCTTCAGTCTCCACACTGCGTCCCCAGTCTGCTCTACTCTTCACACATAACAGAGGGAAGAAGAAATAGATTTATGCCTTTCCCAATGGCCTTAGACCGAACTGAAATGCAAACAGCTTTGTACAGAATTTGATCTCTGCATATCGAGTTCTTTTTCAAAGACAATAACCGTTATGCCACAAGCACCTTTACTTATGAAGTAACGTGTTGTGTTGTTAATTGATCGCAGTACTAAGCATAGGAACAATTGGTGGAAGGGAAGATATTTAGTTGAGTCCTCACCAAGTAAGAACCAATATTAGCATTTGTATATCCATGGTAAACTAACATTAAACTCAATAGAAGGAAAGACAAAATAAATCTATTGGTATATAGAAGAACATTTAACCATTTATATTCATAATATACATAACAAGAGTATTAAGAAGAAAGAATTCGCAAACCTGTTCCAACAGTTAAAAATATACAAAAATGAAAAACAGCCTACTTGATGAGGGAAAATAAAATAACCGCCTGACCTTACCGTTCTTTACCAAGACAAGTCTCTTCTGTTCAAAGAACAGAAGCAAAAGAGAGTGAGAAGGGTTTTTTAACTGTCATGTGATACCCTACGAATCCTTAACGGGCGTGTGAATTGTCTAAGGGAGATAATTATTTATTACATCCCTACAGTTTTTTAAGTAAGAGTATAAATTTTCTGAGGCTGAGAGTATCATAGCTTCAGGAAGATAGTTCATGAAAGTATTTTTCTTCTTTTCGGCTTTCCATTCGGTTTCGCAAATTGCACGCATAATTTCTAGTCAAAGTTAATCGTGATTAGTTTGAAAAAAAAAACCCCAACCAAACAAACAAACAAACAAACAAACTAGTTCTTGTCTAATGATCTGTTTTCTATGATGGTTATATTGTTTTTTGTTGTTTTTTAAACATATGGTATTCTTATTTTTGTCGTTCAGTCTTTTTCATCCGTAAGGTTCGATCATTTTGTATGCGTGTGTGGGGGATATTTTTTTTTAACTACACTGCAAAGACTAAGCTTTAGCTTAATCATATTACTTTTCACAAATCTTACTGTCAACTGAAAATGTTCCTGCTATTTTCCCAATATAAAAACTGATACATCGATTTTAATACAGCAGATTCTATACTTAGACATGACTGATTGATTTATTTAAACTGCAGGGGATATAGTCAGGGTATTCTAAGTTCCACCTATAGAGTTATTTATACTTAGATAAGTATAAATAACTTACTTTGATTGGAATAGATTAATAATTTCGGATAAGATCTTTCATTAATACTTTCACTCTTTTCGAGTAAACTAACATTCGAATAAATGTGCCTTTTATGTGAGAATTCTTCTGTCATTTGTATATTGGCATTATCATTTGAAGGAGAAAAAGCCTATAACGTGAGATTAAAAAGTGAAGAACTTAGATATTTTGGAGGACCAAAAACATTATAGAAGAATGAACGTTCAATAATAGAAAATTCGAGTTAAGTGAGTATCACTTGTCATCGGGCCAGGAAACATTATTTTTGTTGTTAATGTTGTTCATAATAATCTATGACTACAACACGTGAAAATGTCAGTATTCGATGTGTAACTTGAACGTGTAAAAAGCTGCACAGACTGTTTTATTGATTTGCGAACTGTGATAGGAAAGATTTTAAAAGAGCAAGAAAAAGAAAACTATAGTAATTCATCTTTTTACTTACAGCTTACTTCTCTTATCTTTTCCTATTTGTATTGGATTTTTATTGATTTTTTTTTTGTTTCTGACGGTTTTATTTTCTTGTCCTGTCTAAATCAATTTGAACGTAATATTGCCAATGAATAATTAAGTTACAGAAAGAAAGTACAATTTCATAAAAACGTTAAGAGTTTATCAACAAGGACCGTGGCAAACAAGTATAATCATCTACTTATATATAAAACAATGTTCATTAAATACACACTCACACACACGTATATATATATATATATATATATATATATATATATATATATATATATATATATACAAACACACACACACACACACACACACACACACACACACATATATATATACACTAACTGGGATATGATTCATATATTAGTATTTTTCCCATTGGATGCTGGTATGAACCAATGTGAGAAAAGTAGGAATAAGTCAGATTGTAGTCATTGGTCTTGGTTTGGTTCCTTTTTTTAATGGCATATCAACTTTCGTGGTTTATTTAATGCCAAAGCCATTCTTTTAGAAGAACAACCGTGATGCTATTTAACCCATAACTAGGAGGATAAGGGGGGTTCATACCTTTCCCAAGAGTATTTGTCCAAAGGGGAACATAATATCGCGATTGGAGTTCGAACTTGTTTACAACGATTCTGCAGTCCACCGCTTTAGCCATTACACCGCTTGGACAGCTCCCCTTATTGATCTTGAAAGGATTCGTGGCTAGTAATAAAGCCACAGGAAAAAAAGTCCCAATTAATTTATGGTGTCCTGTTCGGGTTAAGTTTTATCGAGAAATATGTTTTAAATCGAGTAAGGCTTAAGAGATTTATTGAGTAAACACGTTCGATTTAAGATTTCCTATACTTTTTTTCCTGTGATATTTTTTGCCGGTTACTTTTTGTTTTTACTAGGATTCGATAGCTTGTTCATATATTTTATAGCTGGGTAGAATAGAGATTCTCTGAAAATTCAGTCTGAAATTAGGGGAATCCTGAGAATGAAACATTCTTCTTTTGTCTACCCCATACTAGATGACAAGAATTTACATAAAAACGTTTGAATAATTTGGTATAATTTTGATTAATGATAAAGGTCTTTGAATTCGTGACAATGAGCACATATGTAGGTAGGTAAGCAGACCTCTTGTTCATACGTATAACCAAACGGGGGACATCTCCACTCTAGAAGGAACCCCTCTTAAACTAGTAGACAAATTCACGTACCTAGGAAGCAGCGTCGAATCAACCGAAAAGGACATCGAAACGAGGTTAACGAAAGCATGGACAGCTATCAATAGGCTATCGACTATATGGAAATCAGACCTAACCGATAAAATGAAACGCAGTTTCTTCCAGGCAGCGGTCACATCGATACTGCTATATGGATGCACTACATGGACGCTAACAAAACGGCTGGAGAAGAAACTAGATGGCAATTACACAAGAATGCTGCGTGCAATCCTCAACAAGTCCTGGCAGCAACACCCCACAAGACACCAACTGTACGGCCACCTGCCCCTATCACGAAAACTATTCAAATTAGACGAACCAGACATGCAGGACATTGCTGGAGAAGCAGAGATGAACTCATAAGAGATGTACTCTTATGGATCCCCACACATGGCCGCGCAAAAGCAGGACGACCAGCACGAACGTACATTCAGCAGCTATGTGAGGATACAGGTTGTTGTCCTGAAGACCTACCTAGGGCGATGAACGATAGGGAGGAGTAGCGAGAGAGGGTCAGGGATATCCGTGCTGCCAGCACGATATGATGATGATGATGACTCTTGTCACAATACGTGTGTGAGGATGTGTAGAATTATTTTTAGATATCGTTAGTGTATGCACGTATGTATGTATTTATCTAACACTTCCGGCACGGACAGGTTGGACACAAGGTCAATTTTTTAGAAAGTGGATAAAAGCTGGTTGAAATTTTGAGCTTTCTTTCCCTAGACTGGTTGCCTAACCAAGGATAAAGAACCCAATCTTCCCTACAATTGCTAGGCGAGGGTAAAATAGATTCCTACTTTTGTCAAGCGCCAAGTAAAGCGCAAACAGTCACGTCCAGGATAGAATCGCCAATTCCATTTGCTACGATGGTAACCGTTACACTATGCACGCATCATGTGTATGTATGTATATGTATGTATGTGAGTAAGGTATATTTAATAAGGAGAAAGGTATTTATTGACTGTCATGCATGTGTGAGTCGTAAAATAGATTGATGCAGTAGTTTTTTCTGTTGACAGTTTTCACTTGAGTGGATATGTCGTGTTGTGTGATTTTTTTTGTCAAATATTCTCTGTCGAAAAGACAATTTTCCACTTCTTTTATGTGATCTAGTTTGATTAGAAATATGCCTGTTGGGAAATAATCGTGATTGGTCGATTTTTGTGTATTTTAAAATGGAACTTATGCATATAGCCTTCTGTGCAATGGCCTGTTTTTCATAATTCCGAATTGAGTCGTCAGTGCGTCCATATTTGGTTTAAGCTCCAAACTTTATCCACAACGTAATCAAATGAAAAACATTTTATTTTTAATTCGGAATGGAAATTTATGCAAAAAAAATTTTCATCCTTTATTAAATACGGTACAAAAATTTTAGAGTTACTGCTTCTTCTAATCACTTTTTCGCAGAAGATAAAGTCGGCGAGGTTTTCCTCTTTTCTGCTTTTCTTGAGGAATTGTTGTCGACTGACTTCTAAAACTGCCACGTTTCGTTTAAATTTCAGTTTTCCCTCCCATAAAAATGTTATTAAAATCCAATTATTAATTGATTTTTGGTAGAATTTTAAAATCAAGATGTTTTTTGCCTAAAATGTCTCCATACAAATTAGTTTAAACTGTTTTGCAATGTGTAAAATAACTTTTCAAGCAGAAAAAACTTCGCTTCTCTAGAATTTGCCCAAAGAAATCTAATTAAAGTTTTTTTCTAAATTAGAGAGAAGCATAGTAGGGGTATGCCAAAGGTCAAATTTGAAACATAACCATGTGGCTGTGGTATTGCTAGAAGAAGAAGAAGAAGAAGAAGAAGAAGAAGAAGAAGAAGAAGAAGAAGAAGAAGATCTTTATTTACTATAAAAAATTAAGCATTTTCAAGGTGCAAGAATGAATGGAGAAAATTCTAATATAAAAATTATTTGTTTTCAATATTTAGAACATCTAAAGACGTTGAATGACCTCTGACTTCAACTTCATATAGACTATGTCACAAGTGAAGGTCTTGGGAGTGTTTATGTAAATAAATTACGTCAACAGGTGTTGTCGTTTTAGCATGAAAGTGACACGTTCAAAGACACAAACGAAAATCTATTCAGGGTGAGTACAAAAACACCCTGCAGTGTTCTTTCTTTTACAATTTCTCTTCTTATCCAACTAATTATTGTTTGATTACACTTTTGCAATGCTTTCTTTCTTTTTTGATTGACTCAATTTGGATGGACTTCGGTCAATTGATTGTCTTGCGTTGTCATCTTGCCAACACAACAATAAATAGAAGTGTCGATCCATGGAATTAAATGGAATTGTAATAGTTCATATATCAAAAGGAAAATAGACAAAATAATGAATAAGAATGGAATATCAAAAACATAAAAGTATGAATATTGAAACATATTGCATAAATCAACCAAAAGGTAAAAAGATTACATAGAATTTTGTGCATGAAATATTCAAAATAGATACGTGACTGTAATTAAAACTAAACAATCGCGTGTTAAACATAAAAAGCCAAAATGTTTGACTTGAAATTAATTAAAGAAATCTACCGTTTTTATGTAGGTAATTAGGAAAATATGAATAAACAAATAATTAAAATATCTAGAATATTTTATATAATGTTTTGTTATATAGAGAGACTTTTTCTATATAATATTTTGTTATAGAGGGACTATTTTTATATAATATTTTATTATATATAGAGACTATTTTTTACGAAATAATTTGTTATACAGAGACTATTTTTATGTAATATTTTGTTATATATAGAGACTATTTTTTACGTAATATTTTGTTATACAGAGACTATTTTTATATAATATTTTGTTATATATAGAGACTATTTTTTACGTAATATTTTGTTATACAGACTATTTTTGCAATAAAAAACAAGATTGAGAAATATTGATGCTGCCAAACAGACTTCTATATATTCAATTTTTTTTCAAAGTAAAAGTAACTGATAAAAAGCATTCACTAACGCACATAAAAATGAGAAACGCAACAGAATATTAGATAATAAGTCATTTCACATTAATTTAAGGCCGTCAGAATGTTTAGGGTTTCATATGTCTGAAAAGACCATCAAAGCACTCTCAAAAAAGCACTATTCATAATTAGATACCATTAAACAATTACAGGAGTCCATCGGAAAACGTCGATTATGAGTTCGTCCTTGTTTACCCAGCATGCCTTGCTCATCTTATTTGATTGGCTTGTGAGATGGGAAGTAAGTAGCCACACAGCTGTTGTTTTGTTGGGTACTACTTCCAGAATTTGTTCAAAACCTTAAGTAGTTCCAGAATTTGTTCACAACCTTAAGTAGTTCCCATTAAGTTTTTTTTATCTGAGTAGTGCAACCATATAATAGTACTGATGCAGCTACAACTTGGAAGAATTCTTGTTTATGGACTCTTACACATGAACATACTGGCAAAAACTTATATTTATCAGCTCTGTGAGGACACTGGATGCCTTCTAGACGACTTAGCAATAGTGATAGCTGATAGGGACGGATAGAGAGAGAGAGAGAGAGACGGGGGACTCCATGCGGTCGGTGCGCCTTGATCAGGGTGAGACAATTATAAGAAAGATTATGCACCGTAGGCATACTTTCTCCATATAAATTAAATTTTTGTGTCCCCCATCTCTCTTACCACCCACACAGGAGGTGAGATTGTAAGAGAAGTATTATTAAGAGTCCCACAACTGCTAATAAGTGCATCAATACTTGTATAGATGTTTGTGCAAAACTTTTTAAGTTTTGTGATTTATATTCTGTTTTGGGGGGATTAATGGAATGTTTTTTTTAATTCTCCTTTTTATTTGTTCATTGAATTATTCTATTTCCTTTGCAAAGTTTGTAAAATATATTTCTTCGGTTTTTTAAGATCGCATTCATGTGTTTTTACACTTAGGGCACTCAAATGTTCAACAGAAGGAGCAGGTGCCCTACCCTTGTTCACTTTATTTTTACCGTCTGTTTCCTTGTATACCTTCAAGGGAAGATAGCAGTATACAATGTATTACTTTCAGATCGTCTTATCAGCAAAACCGAATCTGTATGCTTTTGTTTAATCGTATAAAATAGATATCTAGTTGAAAATTTCTTAGCCAGAAACCAAAGTTATAACTATTTTCCCCTTGATTGGTTTACATTTATTCTGATTCATAACCACCAGGAAGGTGGTGGTGGTGGTGGTGGTAGTTAAAGATTACAATTTGGTGGTGGTGATGGTGGTGTGTGTAAAGGAATATAAATGTGGTGGTGATGGTGGTGCGTGTGAAAGAATACGGTATGGTGATGGTGGTGGTGTGTGCGAAGGAATACAATGTGGTGGTGGTGTATGTGTATGTATGTGTGTGTCATTTCTATTTGGTTGTGGTTGGGGTGTGTGTGAAAGAATATAATGTGGTGGTGGTGGTGGTGGTGTGTGTGTGTGTGTGTGAAGGAATTTTGTTTCGTTGTGTGTGTGCGTGTGAAAGAATACAATATGGTGGTGGTGGTGTGTATGTGAATGAATGCAATGTGGTGGTGGTGGTGTATGTGAAGGAATACAATATGGTGGTGGTGTGTGTGAAGGAATAGATTGTGGTTGTGGTGGTTGTGTGTGTGCGAAGGAATACAATCTGGTTGTGGTGCTGTGTCTGAAAGAATATAGTATGTTGGTGGTGGTGGTGGTGGTGTTGTGTGTGTGTGTGTTTGTGAAGGAATACAATGTGGTGGTGGTGGTTGTGAGTGTGTGTAAAGGAATACACTATGATGGTGGTGGGGGTATATGTGAAGAAATACAATGTGGTGGTGGTGGTGGTGTGTGTGAGTGTGTGAAAGAATACACCGTGATGGTGGTGGTGCGTGTGAAGGAATACAATGTGGTGGTGGTGGTGTGTGTGAAGGAATACAATGTGGTGGTGGTGGTGGTGTGTATGTGAAGGAATACAATGTGGAGGTGGTCTGTACGGAAAAATACAATGTGGTGGAAAGAATAAAATGTGGTGGTGGTGTGTGTGAAAGAAGACAATGTGGTAGGGGTGGTGGTGTGTGAAAGAATACAATGAGGTGGTGGTGGTGGTGTATTTGAAAGAATACTAGGTGGTTGTGGTGTGTGTGTGTGAAGGAATACAATGTGGTGGTGGTGGTGGTGTGTTTGCATGATAAGGTGGTTTCCGGTGGTTGTGGTGTTTGAAAGAATCAAATGTCACCTCTCAACAGCTTTTCTTGACTTATGTGTCCTCACAAAAAACATACTTCGATGTTATGAGTGGGGGTCATGGCGTAACGGTTATCGTCATAGGAAATGGAATCGGTGACTCGAGTTCAAATTCTGGTGTACGAGGCCGTATTTTAATTCGTGCTAAAATGGCTTTGCGAAAGGCATCAATTCTTCTGCTTTCTCCAAGCTCTGGGTAGATAGTTGGGTAGACTAGGTTCTTTAGCCTTGGTAATGCAACCAACCGACGAGAAGGTAAACTCTGAATTCAAACAAGCTTTATTCCGCTAAAAAACTGACTTTGTGTCACATCCTATTTTTGGTGAAAGTGTTGGGTAAGTACATTGATGTTATACTTGTGTTTATTTCTGCAATAAAAAAGTAGAATGAATAAATTTACTGTAATTTATGGGAAGGTTTTCAGCTAGTTTCGTCAATGGCATTGTCCAACCATACAGACAGCTTAATATAGTTTTCCTTTCTTTCTTTTGAATTTTGTAAAGATCAACATAGTCGTATTGTTCTGAAGAGAGATGAAATTTTCCTTTTCTTTATGAGATGAAATAGAACATTTGATTAAAAAAATTCTCTATTTCTGGTAGAAGAAAGGAAGAGAAAAAATAATGACCTTTTAAATTAAACACTTCACATGCTAAAGCTTTGTTTGACATTTTGTCCCAAATTTAACTTTTGGACTTTAAAGCAGCAGGTGTGAGTTTAATTTTTGTTTGACATCTGTTGAACATTTTGCTTTAGACTGTACTACGTTACCAGGTAAATCACAGCCAATAATTAGAAGTGAATTCACTTTCATGACAACACATTTTCCCACCTGCTTTTCAAATAATGAAAAATCTTTTTCTTCTCATCACATGGTGTTTTTAGTTTGATAAATATTTCAAATTGCAATTAATATAAAAAATCTACTTATTTTAAATGAATAATGTCTTTTTCTCTGCCGTAAAAAAAATGCAACTCTGTTTCAAATTAAAGACATTCAAAAGTTAAAACCTTAAAACTTTTTGACTAAAATCAGACTTTTCTTATTTCTTATTAAGTAAATAATTATTCAACTAAAATACTTTTATTTCTCTTTCAGACGTATCGCGAACATAAAGCAAAGAATTTTTAATCGGACGCAGAATTTTTAATCGTGTCATTAACTGCTAATCATATCGATTCCAAGATATTCAGCTTCTTGAAAATAGACAGGTCCTTCGTGTTTAAAATCAAGAAGAAGCTTTTGATGGGTGCTTATCATAAGGATAACAGTTTGTCCAGCAGGTCCTTCGTGTTCAAAGACAGGGACAAGTTAGAAATATCTGCGAAGGCGAATTATTCGTGACTTAAAGAAAAACATTCTAAGCATCTTGGCGTTGCAAGGATAACATATTTTTTTCAAAGTGAGAAATAACATAGAAGCTTCTGACATGGCGTTTTATCCGTGACAACGAGAACGAAACGTTCTAAGCGGTTAGGTGTTGCAAGGATGAAAGTTCATCATTCATGTTTAAAGATAAGAACAAGCTGGAAACCTCTGATGAGAACACATCATCCGTGACAAAAAAGCAGACCAACTTTGTAAGGATGATCGTTTGTCTTACAGGTCCTTAGTGTTCAAAGAAAGAAACGAAATTGAAGCCTCTGTGAAGGCATGTCATCCGTGATATCGAGAAAAGAAACCTTTTAAATGGTCAAGCGTTGTAAAGATGACAGTCCAGCAGGATTTTCTTGTTCAGAGACAGGGACATGCTGGAAGCCAGTATGAAAGCGGGTTATCCATGACACCACCACCAAAAAAAAAAAAAAAAAAAAAAACCCAACAAAAAAACAAAGCAAAACGAAAAAACAAAAAAACAAAAAAACACTCGTTGAGGTCAGATATTGCAATGACTGCAATTCTTTCAACAGGTCGTTCGGACTGAAAAATATGAATGAGCTGGAAGTCTCTGATGTGGTTGTGTCATCAGTGACAACAAAAAAGAAACATTATAAGCTGTCAGAGGATGACAGGTCGTGCATTAGGTTTAGAACGTCAAGAATGAATACCCGCAAGCTGATAACTATTACTGAGCTGGTCAAGGTGACGGATCGATGTTATGTTATTCAGGATTGGCTGGTTGAGATTATCTCACCCATGTCTTGTAGCAGGGTCAGAATGATTTGAATGTCCCGAATCCTTTCTTCGGTACCAAGTATATATTAACCCAACCGCTCCATATGGACAGGATATGACACAACGTCAGTTTTTAAGCGGAGTTAACAGGTTTGAATTCAGAATTTTCCTTCTCCTAGACTGGTTGTCTAATCAAGGCTATAGAGCCTAGTCTACCCTACTATTAATACAGCACTGGAGGGAGAAAAATTGGATTCATACTTTTCCCAAGGGTATTTGTGCTATATGTAATCAGCCTCGTCCAGTATTTGAACTCATGTCGCCATGTCTATTTCCTACGACGATAACCATTATATCGCGGTACTAAGTAATCTTTTTATGGTTATCATTTTTTACATGATTGCCAATATGAGTGATAACCACGTGGATATGCAGTTATTTTCGAGGTCAGATCGAGGCCCTTATCGAAGCAGAGGGCTTTTTTATATGACAATTTTTTCTAACTTGATTATGTGTACTTGTATAAATAAAAACAGATATACAATTGAAAAATAAGTTTATATATATATATATAATTTTTCAATTGTATATCTGTTTTTATTTGTACAACAATTTGTTTTCAATAAGTTGGGGCATTCCGTCCAAAAATGGCCGTGTAATTCAAACTCTGAATGTAAAATCATTCGTAACAAATTTGAACGTCAAATTTTCTGCTTCGATATAAAAGATTTAAATGAGCGATAAATTCTCTCTGATCTTGTGTAAAAGTCGCGATAACATACAATTAAAAACATTCTAAATATTCACCGCGCCGTTGGGTTTATTTCTTATATATTTTTTGATTTTGTTTTTATATTAACTGAAGATATTTGTCATAAAAGTATTTTTTTTAATGTTAATAAAGATTATCCACAATGAACTTTAAAACGATTATTAGGTGTTTACAATTTCACGTTAACTTATTTTATTGCTCAGGTGTTTATTCTTACCCGTTATTGTCCTATTTTTTATGATCATTTCATGGTATAATCAATTTTATCTACATACCTCAGGCATTTGGTTGATTCGTCTTATTTTATTTCGATGCAGAAACATTAACATAACAAGTTTTAATGTTTAGATTCTAAAACCAATAAAGCTTGAGCTTACAGCATCAGCAGGCGAACACAATAAAGACATTATTATATACGTGCTAGAACATAGATATTACCATAGTGAGTAAGTAAAGTTGGCGATCTTAGTCGAGGGTAACCTGAAGGCTCCCTTTTCAATAGCTACTACACTGAGGTGTAGGGAAGGGCGCTATTCCTTTCCTTGGATTGCTCCACTTTACCCTTGATCCATGCCTTATAATGCTGAGTGTTAAGCAAGGCAGCATCAAGTACCATTTTTTGAGTCTCTGGTGTGACTCAACCTGGGATTGAACCCCGGTTTCTCGGACAATTGGTGAAGTGAACTATCAAGATATCCGTAATGGTGGGATATTTGTCTCGGCATCTGCATGGTAAAACTCCATCAATGCTGCAATAGGAGATGTAGGAATATTTTTCAGTCTTCGTGCCTTTAAGTCACTAAGTAAACCAGCTGAAAATTATGTGTGCTACATTTATTGACAATTCCAGCTCAACGATCATCTCTTGCTTCAGCCACACCAATGTCAGCGAGGAAGCGGATATCAAAACCTTATTCGACGGTATATCTTCCATTGCTCAACATATATAAAAATTTATTTCTAAGAAAAAAATCAAGCTAACTACGTACAGCACTTGATTTGGCCTGAGTGGAAAAGGGAGAAGTAATCCCAGACAATGTGGCACCAGAAAGTGACTTCCTCTTTTTGTCATGGACTACTATTGAACTCTCAGTACGAATTCGGGGACCGAACTGTCAAGGCATGAAAAATTAGCCAGCAGATTGGTTTCGTCACTTGTTTCTTGAATGAAGCTTCCCAAGAAATAAAAATAAATGAAAGTCGACTACTGAAGTTCTACCAAGAAAATTCAACTGAAAGAAAATTCAACCGAGAATTCTGCAGAAAAGAACCTTAAAGAAGACTGGAAATTCAAAGAACTCTGAAACTTTTAGATAAAACAAAAAAAAAAAAAAAAAAGAAAAGAAAAATACTCAATTTCTAAGAACATTGTTTCCCGGACACTCTCTCAGATAAGTTCCAGCAAATTGCACTAAAATTTGCGACTCTTTATCTTTTTTATCCTTTTCTTTCTCGTTTCTTTTGTATAAAATTCCCTTTTAAAAACTTTATTGTCAGTGTTATCTTTTCGAATCAGTATCCGAACGAGAAAGCAGCGGAACTTACTGTTTAAACTTACCGTTAATGGCACACTAAAGCCCCCTAAAAACATGACCCAGTTAAATACTGAACTTGGCTTTAGTGTCAATCACTTCATATCAAATTTTATTCCCCCTTAAATTTTCCTTATATGGAAATTTTTATCCTTTTAATTTCTTTACATATTCCTAAACACAACGTTTTAATCATCGGTGGAGACATAAATGTTCAAATAGGCAAAGATGAAAATAGTAAATTTGGCTGCCACAACCTGCCAAATGGAAATAGCAAATATCTAACAGATTTTTCACTCGAGAACTGTCTTTCATTCCTAAACGCTAAATTCAAATAAATGAATAAATAAATAGGTGGAAAAACCATGTACCTACACTTACACAAATAATATGTACCTACACTTACACAAATAATATGTACCTACACTTACACAAATAATATGTACCTACACTTACTCAAATAATATGTACCTACACTTACACAAATAATATGTACCTACACTTACTCAAATAACGCTAAAGCACAGATTTTATATTCATAAATAAGAAGTGGATAAATAGCATTCAAAACTGTGAGGCATAAGCCTCTTCTAGAAGAGTATCTTCTGATCACAGAATCGTCTCGGTAAAGAAAGGCCTGAGTCTACGCAGAAATAAGAAACAGTCAAAAACAACACGTTATGACTTGTTCTCACTTACCAACAGATATATGAGCAATAAATACATGTTGATTATAAGAAACAAATTTAATACAAATTTAATACTCTTCCGGAGATATCTGAAACACATACTCCGAATAACGAATATTAAAACTTTGCAGCAGTTTCCATGTAGCAGGCGACAGAGAGCACATGAACCAAACCAAGAGCCAAATATAGAGTCCCATCAGAATCAATAGTTGTTAGGAAGAAACGCGATAACTTAAAAAAGCATCCCAACAAATGCCAACGCATAAAAACTTTAAATAGACCAGGGAGAACCAACCAATGCATACCCCCCACAAAAAAGAAAAAAAAAAACAACAAAAAAACAAAAAAAAAAACAAATAGAAGACAGTCAATGCAAAATTGATAAAATTAGAAATTTAGTTGAAGACAAACAATCTCGAATAGCTTAGCAAACGGTAAATGAAGTGAACAGAAGAAAGAGCACAAAGAGTGTAAAACTAATAGCTACCAGGCAAGAAGAAAGTCTTCACAAGCGGAAAGAACATAATCTGCAAGCTTCTCAGAAGCCCTCCCAAAATCACGGACAAACTTATGCAAAAAATATTAATGGCAAATCAGACATCAAACTAGGACAGTTTACGAAAGAAGAACTTGACGTAGGATTAAAAAAAAGAGAAACAGAAGAACTACAGGCCTCGATAAAATACCACCTTAAGTTTGGAAGAGAGGAAAATTTGTCGACAGACTTCTCTGACTTGCAGTCTGTTAACAAAACTCAAAAGAGAGATAGACGAAAGGTTGCATCCATCCCTTTCCTAAGAAAGGCGACCTCGGAATTCCTATGAATTACAGAGGCCTAACTCTATCTGCTATTTCTGCAATAGCTGCTAAGGTTTCTAATGTCCTGCTTCTTAATTATATCCGACCCAAATCGAGAAAATTCTTTAGAATATGGTCTTCCCAAAGAAATTGTTAAAACTATAATGATGTTTAAAAAAACATGAAAGCGATGGTTCATTCACCTGATGAAGACACAGACTTCTTGGTCATTGTCGTAGGAGTCTTGTAAGAAGATAAATTAGCACTATATTTGTTTATACTCAGCCTAGACTACGTACTTCGATCTTTCATAGATCGAAAAAAAGAAAATGGTTTCACTGTGAAAAAGACAAAAAGCAAATTATATCTCCACAGAAACTATAATAGACGCAGACTACATAGACAACCTAGCCCTTCTTGCAAATACACCAGCCTAAGCAGAATCCCTACTGCGTAGGCTAGAGCAAGCAGCAGGAGGCACAAGCCTCGGTATGAATGTAAGTTAAACATGTCTTTTGAACAAAAAGGAGCCATCTCTACTCTTCGTAGCAAGCCTCTAGAACTACGTGGACCAGTTCACATACCTCGGCACCAACATCTCATCTACTGAAAGTGATATCAACCTACAACTAGCGAAGACGTGGAATGTTATTGACAAGTTATCAATCACGGGGGAATCTGATCTATCCGATAAAATAAAACGGGATTTCTATCAAGCTGTTGTAGTATCCATACTACTATATGGATGCACCAGATGGACGCTAACAAAATCCATGCAGAGAAAGCTAAATAGCAACTACACAAGAATGCTGCGCACTGTCTTGAACAAATCTTGGAAGTAACACCCCACAAAACAGCAGCTGTTTGGTTATCTGCCGCCCATCTCACAACCCATTCAAGAATGATGAACAAGACATGGTGGGGAAGGAAGTGACGTTCTCTTATGGTCTCCGGCACATGGGCGTGCCAGTGTTGACCGACCAGCAACGACTGACTTGTATCAGCTCTGTACGGACGCAGGACGTATCCTAGGAGACCTGTCAGGAATGATGAATGGGAGAGAGAGAGAGAGAGAGAGAGAGAGAGAGAGAGAGAGAGAGAACTCCGTGTTGTCATTGTGACTGGATGATGATGATGATGATATATATATATGTGTGTGTGTGTACGAACAGATGATGATATATGGATGATAATATATATATATATATATATATATGAGGGTATCAGAAAAAACAATCCAAATAGGTGAATATATTATGATGTAAAGTTAACGTTAACGTTTCTGTTTCAGTAACCATCATTAGGACTTGGGTATCAAAATAGTTTAAATAGCGATGGATGCTTGCTGAGATGACAGGAGCAAATGAGAAATATACAACAAAAAGATACATAAACGTGCACATAGCGTTCATAATTCAAAAGTCATAAGAACGTGTCTGGCACGTGGAAAAATATATTTGAAAATGTTGGATTTCCCAAAGAAACGAGACAAACCCCTCCGTTTATTGAGAAATACGCAACAAGTAAGTTTTCATATGTATAGATCGTTTGAAATCATCCATGTTAAATGTTAAGTAAGATTGCATTTGGTATTTGTTTTTCCGAAAAAACAGTATGAAAGTAAATATGGATAAAATCCGACAGTATGGAGGTAGCAGAAAAACATAATCCAAATAGGTGATTATATTATGATGTAAAGTCGATGTTCATATATATATATATATATATATATGAACATCGACTATACATCATAATATATTCACCTATTTGGATTATTTCTGCTACCTTCATACTGTCGGATTTTATCCATATTTACTTTCATATATATATGTATATATATACATTCAAAAGTGTCGAGAGTGAATCTTTGAAATGTTCAATGGAGACTTTTGCACTACTGAACAACTTATATAATAATGGGCTGATATCCATACATTTAGATGATTCAGTGTCAGTGTTTTTGATCAGCATTTTTTGGCGAATCACTGAGTGGTGAATGTACAGCACCTTCCATATTCTCCAAACTTATCTCTTTTTCTTGTTTTCTAAATTAAGAATTAATCTCAAGAGGTAAATGTGAGAATATGGAAGGCATCAAAAGAAATACACAAAGACAATCATTTTAAAAAAAAATCTCCTTTGTATATAAAAGCTGATGTGTCAGTCTGTTAATTAATTTGTCCGAATTCTACATAAAATTGCAACGCCAAAACATTTTCTTTTAACCAACTTAAATAAACTTCTCATTAGCATGAAATAACAAAAGCTGTGATTTTCCTCATAATAATAAAAGCAATTTACACATTTTGCGATAAAAATTGTTTATTAAAAAAGAAAACAGGTTATTTGAAAAATTAAGATTGCACATGAATAACAATTTTTTTATTTTTAATTTCTTATGTTATATAATAACTTTTTTTAAAATAAGAGATTATTTTGTTGGTAGCTTTTATAATTATTCTTGGATACAATAATATTGTAGTCAATCTTTACTTTCCCACGAAACCGTAATGTAAGCTTAATTGTAAATCCAAACACCCACCTAAAAAGTTACGTCAGTTTTTCTTAAAAATAAGATGAATATATTTACCTATAAGCTACTTACTTCACAAAACGGAATCTTTAATTATTGCATAAAAGTTTTCATCTTATATTTTTTTTATTCCTTTATTTCATTTATCTATTTATTTTATCATTATAACGTTATATTTTATTTATTCTTGTTTGGTCGTTGGCTTAGTGGGTAGAGTGTTCGCCAATAGTACAGAAGACCTGGGTTCAATCCCAAGTTGCGTCATGCCAAAGACTTTAAAAAAAAAATGGTATTTGATACCTCCTTGCTTAACACTCAGTAATATAAGGTACGTATCAAGGGTAAAGTGGAGCAATCCAGGGAAAGGAGTAGCGCCCTCCCCTACACCTTGGTGTAGTAGCTATTGAAAAGGGAGCCTTCTGGTCACCCTCGACTACGGTCGCCAACTTTACTTACTTATATAGGTTGTTATCATTTTGCATATAGGTTGTTATTAATTCAACCATTTTTCAAAATTAGAAACAGAAATTGACAACGATTTATTTTGGAAAATTATCGTTAAATTCATTCATTCATTATATATATATATATATATATATATATATATATATATATATATATATATCATTAAGAACAAGAAAATAAATAAATATACTCCATTATAAATTTATTTCACCCGTCTATATATATATATATATATATACAAAATTATTCTAATTTCAACTTCGAGACATCAGTTTTGCTGCTTGAAGAGTGAGCTTTTTAGCTGATGCTTGAAGAATTATCATTGATCAAATATTGATGATATTTTAACGGAAAATAATGTTTTCATTTTCTATATAAATCTGTCTTGAAATTGTTTAAGAAAACATTTTTAATATTTCTATTCACATACAAGTGGAATGAAAGTTCTTATTTGTTTATGTTTGCATGTGGGCACACACACACACACACACACACACACACACACACACACACACAAATTTATATATATAATATAATGTATGTTAAAAATTATAGGAATTGAAGCTGTTTTACCGAGATACGAATGAACAATCTAGCAAACGTTAATTTTCTTCAAAATTGTCAACTTGCCACTCAACGTGATTATTCTCGCGAGTTTCCATTAGTTCAGGCATCTCAAAAATTTTTGTTTGATGTAATGTGTAGCTGAAGTGTCGTATTTATTTTAATACCCTCAATGTACTGAAATCTTAAAAGAAAAGAAATTCCCTCGCAGTTAGATGTTGTGACTATAGAGGGTGCTGCTTTTGCACAACTCTGTGTTAGAGTAAACACTGCTGATCAAAAGGTATCGAAACAGTTAATCAATTGAGAATCGGCACTGATTCGTCTAGGTGATGTCTAGACATCATCATTTTATCATATAAGTTACTTAGTTGCGCAGACGTCTTCGTTTCCTTTTTAACTAGATACTGACTCATGTAGATTAGACGTGTAGACAGCAATCTAGACGTATAGTTATTATCCATTTATTATATAAGTTGCTCAGCCCTGCACACGTCTTCATTTAAATAATAAATTTCAAGATAAAAATGTAAAGTTTCATTCTCGATATTTTTTTATTAGACCTCGTGTGTGTTTGTGTATCATATCATTCCCCAAATTCGTCCGTCCCTCCGTACATTCAGGATTTTAACTAAACTTTGCAGTATTGGTAGAGTCATACCTGAAAAGATTTTAAACTATATTCGGCTGAGATTATTTGATTTTTAAATTCCAAAATGAAATCAATTTTATGCCAAGAAAACATAAGCAACCAAGTTAGTGCCATCAATTCCAAGGGAGGTAACTAAATATGTCTGAGATTCAAAGAGAACGGGTGTCATTTTGAAAGCTCTAAGAAAGCGACGAATTCTTTAACAGATCTAATATGAAAGTAAAGACTTACCTAATTATTTTTTTTATTCATCTATTATGTTTATTATTTATTAATTTTTTTTATTATATCTATTAGTATAAAATATTTTCCCTGAAAATATACAATTTACATTGATTAAAAAAATCCTCGTTACGTAATGGCCACAGTATTGGACTGCAGGTTGGAAATATTCGCTATTACGTTCAATTTCGGACTTGAGAAAGGTATAAACCTCCTTATCCTCCTGCTACGAGTAAAATAGTATCACATCTATTCTTCAGCAATTAAACAAAACAATCTAACCAAACTTCTACATATCTACTTTCTCTATATATTCACACACACACACACACACACACACACACACACACACACACACACATGTATATATATATATATATATGTGTGCGTGTGTGTGTGTATCTATTTATACTATATATGTATATATTTATGGTATATATAGGCATATACATATTTTTTACACCATAAACACACACACACACATAGATATATATAGCGGATGTAGGTGATTGAATAAACACACTGATCTACAAACTGATCAATTTTATTTCTTTAAATTAACTGAAAAAATTTTGATAAACATGTTTTAAAGTCTTTTCTTATAAATAAAATATTAATCAGAACGTTGATATTTTTAGAGAGAAAGTGAAGATTCTTGTGCTAAATTTTACGGTTTTTGTTAGCCTTAATGTAAATGGACATATCTTGTGTGTGTAAAAGATATGTGTGTGAGTATTCTACTATGTAATAGAAAAACATATTCATGCGTTAACATATACCAGACTGCAGCTGAAATTTTCCATCAGCAAACGACAAGATTCTTGTTGGAGTAGAATACTTTTGTAAACAATAATATTCGTTGAATTTAAGAAAATGAAGTGATGTTGAAATTAAATGCATTCTTGAAGGAAAAGAATGTGGATTTTCATTTAAAAGAAATAAACCGAAAGTTGTTGAGTAGATACAGAATAATTCCATACCTATTAGAAAACTATTTATTTCTTCACTGTTTATAAGATTGAGATCGACTCAGAATTAGATTTTTAAAAAGTTAATGATCAATCTACGAGAGAAAAATTTCTTAAATACTTTTGGGTTTTGATGCTTCAAAATTTTCGCGGCATCATCTGCGAAAATATTTCACAGATGTTTTAAAAATTGCACGAAAGTGTTGATTGGTCAATAAATACAAAAATGCAGAGGGAAAATTTACAGTTTCCTGTTTTTTGCACAAAAGTTAACACTTTTTTTTGTATCGAAATCAGTTGATTTCCTCTGTAAAATAATTAGGGACTCCGTTTGATCGTGAATTACTTTTTAGCGACATTTACTGGTGCACCACGAGACGGTGGAAAAGAAAGGATCATAAATGAAAAGGGAGAAATGAATGGGAAAGTCTAGATTGGTATGGCAGTGGACGCCCGGGTTAAAAATAAAAGCGTATCAGCACCAAATCGGCAACGAGTTCTGATTGGTTGAAGGAGACTCAAACGGGAAGGCCGTTAAAAGTGGGTACAGGATAGAAAACAGTAAATGAGTTAGTTGGCTACCGGGCGCGACAATGCAAAGGGAGCAATTGAAGACCAGTCACGACGATGTGAAGTCGGTCAAAAGTTGCGGTCTCCATTTTGGGGTGAGCTTTGAAAAGAGGTTTCACATCAGACGCGAAGTTGTGAAGACAAAACAAGCAAACAATCACAAGAACTACAACGGAGAACGGGAAATTAATATGAAAGTCTGCGTCTGCGTCTGCTCTCTCTCTCTCTCTCCCTCTCTCTCTCTTCCTCCGACGTTTTATTTCTCTTTGTCTAGCTAAAACAGTTGACTCATTTTTCATACGCTATTTCTCTCTTCTCGACGACTACTAATAGGTGTAGTAACGAAAAAACGTTCATATTAGCGAACCAAAACGGGGTTTTTGTGAGTTCGTTACTTCTTTTTGTCACGATGGAGGTTTTTACAAGATCCGACTGACACTTATGGCGTAGCGCTACACGCATATTGACATCGTACCTGCATAAACTTATATTTGAACACCGAAGCGTTGCAAACTTCCACTTATTCCGTGTAATGTTACAACCATCTATTTGGTGTGTAACGGTACACTTATATATTTATATTGTTCACTATGGTAATATCTATCTTCTTCCACGCATATAAAATCTATATTGTGCTCGGCTGAAGAAACTGTAAGTTTGGGTAGCTAGTGCATACCGCCCAAACCAAGACCCAAATGTAGAGTTCCATGCGAGTAAATTGTGATTAGGAAAAAACGATAATACTTAAGAAAAAAAATCTTTCTCAATAAAAGAAACACAGAAAACTAAGAAAGCACAGAAAGAACTAAACAATGTATACCAAAAAGAGCAATCAGAATACATTCAATATCATATCAATGAAATTAGAAATTCAGTAGAAGAAAGAAAATCACGAATAGCATGGCAGACAGTTAATGAAGTTTGCGGAAGGAAGAACACTTCGTGAGCAAAACAAAAAAGCTGCCTATCAAGAAAGCGTTCTAAAGTAGAAATAACATTTCCAGAATCCGCTCAGAAACACTTCTAAAATCTCTGACAAGCCTATCTAAAAAAAGTGGATGGCCAAGTAGACCTCAAACAATGACAGTTTATGGAAGAAAAGCTTCACGGAGTATTGAAAAAAAATTGAAATGCTGCAGGCCTCAGCGAAATACCACCCGAAGTTTAGAAGGCAAGGAAATTTTGGGACATAGTTTTTCAATGTCTATCAAGAAAACTCAATAGAAAAGTAAACAAATGTTTGGATCCTTCCCTTGAAATCGCTAAGAACTACAGAGGCATAAAACTAACTGCTATTGCTGCTAAGGTTTCTTATGCCCCGCTTCTTAATCGTATCTAATCCGAAATCGAGAAAGTTCTTATAAAAAGAAGGAATCGCTTAACATCCTGACGGATTTTGAAAGCCCGTCGAATAATCAAAGAAGTGTAAGCAAAGAATCACAGCGCAACATTTACTTACAGATTTCTCTAAAGCATTTGATTCCATTGAGGAAAGATGGAGCAAATACGACTTGCATATGGTCTTCCCAAAGAAACCGTTACAGCTATAATGATGTTTTACAAAAACATGAAAGTAATGATTCATTTACCCGATGGAGACACAGAGTTCTTCGACATTGTCGTTGGGGTCTTGTAAGGAGATACACTGGCAACCTACTTGTTTATACTCTGTCAAGACTACGTACTTCGAACGTCAATAGATAAAAAAAAAAGGAAATGATTTTACATTTAAAAAAGGCAAAAAGCAGTCTATACTCCACAGAAACTATAATAGACACAGACGACACAGACAACCAAGCACTTCTTACAAATACACCACCTCAAGAAAAATCCCAACTGCGTAGCCTAGAGCAAACAGCAGGACGCATTGATCTCTACGTGAATGCAAATAAAACAGAGTACATCTATTTTAGACAAAAAGAAGCCGTCTCCAGTCTCAGTGACGAGCCTCTACAATTAATGGACCCGTTCACAAACCTCGGCGCCAACATATTAGCTATTGAAAGTAATGTCAACATTCAACTAGTGAAGGCATGGAATGTTATTGACAAGTTATCGGTTATATAGGAATTTGATCTATCTGATAAAATAAAATGGGATTTCTATCAAGCTGTAGCAGTATTCATACGACTATATGGATGCACCACTTGGTCGCTAGGAAAACGCATAGAGATAAAGCTAAATGGAATCAACACAAGAATGCTGCACGCTGTCTTGGACAAGTATTGGAAGTAACACCGCACAAAACAACAACTGTTAGGCCATCTGCCTCCCATCTCACAAATCATCTAAGTTAGACGAAAAATTGTGATGTTCTCTTATGGACTCTTGCATATGTACGTGCTAGTATTGGAATAGTAAAAACTGATTTCCATCAACTGTACGGACTCAGGGTGCAAACTAGGAGACCTGCCCGGAGTGAAGGATGATAGACATGAGAGAGCGAGAGAGAGAGAGAGAGAGAGAGAGAGAGAGAGAGAGAGAGAGAGAGAGAGAGTCAGGGAACTCTGTGCTGCATGTGCAACTTTATGATGATAAATGTATATATATATATATACACTCATAGTGTAACGATTATGTTCGTAGAAGATGGAAACGGCCACCCGAGTTCAAATCCTAGACGAAACTCTGCGTTTCACATAGCGCTTAATACCCGAGGGAAAGGTATGCATCCAACTATTCTTCCTCCAGCTATGAATAAATAGTCGGGCAGACTGAACTCTTTAACCTTGGTATGAACACCGGTCTCGTAGAAGGAACTCTGACTTCGCTAAAAATTGTGGAGATGTGTTTAAATGTACATATGCGATATATATGCATTTATCTATGCAATGTTATATATATATATATATATATATATATATATATATACGAGGATCATTAAATAAGTTTCCAGACTTTTTTTGTATGGGCACTTTTATTGAAAGTCCTCTTCCAAGTAATCTCCCACGACTGCAATGCACTTGTTGTACCGTTCCTAAACCTTCTGGAAGGACCCATGGAAATCCTCTTGTGTGAGCGTGTCAATGACCTTCGTCACAGCCTCTTTCATCTCCTCAATTGTCTCATAACGACAGCCTCTGAGCTTAGGGAATAACCAAAAGTCACAAGGAGCAAGGTCTGGACTATTGGGAGGCTGAGGAACTGTGTTGATGCCCATCTTGGTCAAATAGTCTGTGACAAGGATGGAGTTGTGGACTGGTGGATTGTCCTGGTGGAAATGCCACTGACCCGATTTGAAGAGTGCTGGCCTCTTCCGACAGAATCTCTTTCTGAACTGCCTTAAAACCTCAACATCGTAACCCTAACCTTAACACTAACCTTAACCCTTTGGCCAATCAACTCTGGTGTATTGACTTCCTTACTTCTCTCGCACCTCTCATCATCCCTCACAGACTCCTTGCCTTTCTTGAATCTCTTATGCCTCTCAAAAACCGATGCTCGATTCATGCAAGATGGTCGAAAAGCAGTCTGAAGCATTCCATACGTTTCTGAGGCCTTTTTTTTCCAAGTTTAAAATACAATTTTATTGCATATCGTTCTTCTAAAGTGTCCTCATGTCCAGATTGCATTTTTGAAATTCACCGGCTGTGACAATCAGGCTTTAGAAGGGTGTATTCCAATTTCTGCTGTAGCTGTTCATTTGAATCTGAAATCATAAAAATTGGCCAGTCAAAAAAGTCTGGAAACTTATTGAATGCACTATATATATATATATATATATATATATATATATATATATATATATATATATATACTATTTGTATACTATAGTATATATACATTATCAATATATACTTTTACTATATATATATATATATATGCTATACACTCTATATATCATCATCATCATCATCGTGATGATAGCACGGATTTCATTGACGCTATTTGGCTATCCGTCTCTAAAGTTCATAGATTTTGGCAAGTCCTGTAGACAGCATCCAGTGTCTGCACAGAGCTGATGGGTGTTAGTCTTTGCTAGTCGGCTAACACTGGTGTGTAAATATGTGGGAGCTCATAAGAGAATGTCGCCTATGAGGTCTTCTCTGCTTGATCATCTTACTCAAATGTTTTTTGAGATGGGAGGCAAGTGACACTACAGCAGCTGTTTTGTGTTGTGCTGTTTCCAGGATTTTTTAAAAAATTGCATGTAGTAACAGTGTGTAGTTCTTACCTAGCTTTTTTCTAAACTCTTCGTTAAAGTCCAAGTAGTGCAGCCAAACAGTAGTACCGACACGGCTACAACTTGGAAGAAGTCCCGTTTTATTCTATTAGAGTGATTAGACTTCCATGTTGTCGATAATTTGTCCATAGCAGTCCATGCCTTTTTTGTGAGTATGTTGATATCACTTTGAGATCATAAGATACTGCTACCGAGGTATGTGAAATGGTCTACTCATTACAGAGGCTTACTGTAGAGGTGGCACCATCTTGTTTAAAACACATGTACTCTACTTTATCTGAGTTCATGTAGAGGCCAGTGCCTCTTGCTACCTGTTGTAAGCTATATAACAGAGATTCAGCTTAGGAAGGTATATTTGTGGGAAGCGCTTGATTATATGCGCAATCTCTGCCCGAGATAGTTTCTACGAGACATCATCTGCTTTTTGCCTAGTATGAGACCATTTTCTTTCATTACATCTATTAAAAGATAACCAAAGCACTCTCTTTCTTTCTTTCTTTCTTTCTTTATATATATACACAATCTCTCTCTTTCTTTTATATATATATATATATATATATATATATATATATATATAGGAAGTTTGTAAAATTGGTTGGTTGATTGTTTTGTTTTACGGCGTGTCAGCCCTTTTCGGTTCATTTAACGCCGAATTAAATTTTAAACAATTAAGTTTAGTATAGTTTTTGTTTACAAACACTTAAATGTCAAAACAGTTCTATTTCAAACAATTCAGTTTAGTATAAATACGCAGTTCAGTTTAATTTGACCCATAGATAGGACCCTATCGAGTGCTACCACTCCGGGCCAGAATGGACCTGGAAGCGATGGCAATGAAGGGGTACCCCGCATTCCCCAAAGCTCCAGCATTACTGGAACCTTACTATCGAATTGTTTAGTGTCATATCCAGGACACTCGTTGGGAATGGTCTCACCCCTCTGTAGAGAAGCAGTCGGTGTATTCTACAGCCCCATCCGACTGGACAAAGGAAGTTTGTAAAAACGATTTATGATAAAAATATATTGAAAAAGCGATGTATTTAAAAAATAATATTTATCGTCAACTTTATGAAGATGGGTGCCTCGTATGGTGTAATGGCAAGCGAGTTACGTAAACAAGCCATAATTCATGAGGTCGATTCTCACAGTGTGCCTAAATGAGCTAAATTTGATAAATGGCTGTATTAACCTTTAAGCTAACGTTGATTCCATTTTGATTTTTTTAATAACTTACTATAGTTCGGTGATTTAGTTCGTTTTAATGACGAGGTGAGAGACAACGTCCATCACTCGTGTCGGAGACAAAGTATCAATACTGTTCAACGAACAGAGATGTTATAAAAAAGACACGTCTTAACTGTTCAATGAACATAGACATTTTTATCATTAAAAAATCTAGAACAAAAAGAGAACGAGAAAAATTCTAGATTTCTCATATGACCATGCGGCGTCCAAATGACTAGACCTTCCAAATTCATGGCAGACAGTTATTTGTTGTCTCCCAACAATTTTAGTTGTTTTAAGTAGAAGTAATCAATCATGTACGAAAACGTTTGTTCGAAGTAGATGACACTCCCAATGAGGTGTATATGAGCATCGCCTTTTATGAGATAGAAAATAATATTGATTAAAATGAATTTTATGTAATCTTTAACCTAGGAGTTTACTGTTTTTAAAGAGTCTCCATTCATGAAAATAAAAAAAAATCTTCTTGCTTATTCATTAACTTTTGAGATCTTGTTTATTTATTGTTTAAGTGTACCAGGGTGTATCTTCTATTGCTAAATACATTTCTCTGAATTGTTCGGATGTTGAAGAGACCGTAAAATGATGAAGAAAATTTTCTTCGGTTAAGGAGATATGTGGTAGCGTAAGAGACGGATTTTTAGTGTCTTTCTGAGATTCTTCTTGAACTGCTGCTACCGTTGTCTTCAGTGTTCTTTTTCACAGTGATTTATTCTTCCATATCAGTGGTAACTTTGGTCAAATTCTTCTTCTTATGACCCCTGAGCAGAAGGTCATTTTGCATCGAATATCTCTTTCTTTTCATGTAAATCAAACGCGGAAATAGTTTCGATATTAATTTCAGATAAAAGCCAATTTTATAATCTCATTGGTTCAAACAGCTTTCTGGTCATTTATTCAAAACTTGAAAGAATTTCAACTGTTACAATCGGGATGCTCTATAGCCCTGATGACACGACTTAGAATACGTTCACTGTACCCCCACTTCAGAGGGGTAAGACCCAGCAAAAAAGTAAGTGCTGATTTTGATTCTAAACTGTATCTGGTGAAGAGACTCATGTTCTGGAGCCCTGAGGAATGTGAAGTAGCCATTCATACAATATATCATTTACATTACTCCCAGGTCAATTCTGACTCGAATTGATTATAATTGTTAGGGTCTCATCTATGTGTCAAATAGATCTGTTTGCCAATTAATTGTATTATGGGGGGTCTTTTATTAAAAAGGATATAAAAAGATTTGTGTTGCTGTAAAAGTCAAAAGAAGAATGGCAAGTTGGACAAGCCGAGGAGCTCAGTTGTGGGGCTCACACCGGAATGCTTCTAACGGCGAATATCGTTAGATGGAATATCCCGAATGTAGAATAGTCCATACACAAAACCATAGATTAAGATCCCTCAGTAAATCTGTTAGGAAGCATAACAGCTATTAGACGTGTTCCGATAACGAATCGTATGTCCCACTTATAGAACACCTTGTCGTAATCCAACAACTTGCTTGAAAGGAAAAATAAACAAAAGAAAAAAATGAAGAATTTTTTTCTAATCCTACCAGTAGGATTGCTAACTCGACTGATGGAGACAGTATTGAAGAGCTAGAGCTAGTACTGAAGAGATAGAGGTGGGTACGATCAGAAAAAGCCTCAATGTCGAAAGTTATAAGACAACAACAGACGATTCTGAGGAAGAACATAGTTGGCGTCAAATTTTGCCAAAACATAGTTTAAGGAAAGGAAAGAGACACACGAATACATGTATGCAATTATAGCATACGCGTCAAAGATAACAGCAAAGAGAAAAAAGAAGTCAGTTATGTACATATAGAGAGAAATAAGGATTTTGGGGACGCTACTGTTAGTCATAGCTCAAGCCTAACGAAGAAAGGCTGCTCAAGGTACAAATTGTCACGATTAATTAAGAATGTTGATGTTTCGGCAGAAAATAACAACGAGGAAAGAGCAGCCAAAGATGTCGATATCGAAAAGAGAAAAGAATTACGCACCGTCGAAAAGAGTTTGAACCCGAAAATACTCTCGTAGACAGACATATTGGTTATGGAATAAAAGAAGATATAAAGAAGAAAAAAATGAGTTGATAAATATATAAACGGAAATGATATAGAAGAGGTTAGAAAGATTAGTGGAAGTATTAACAGATACGTTTTAACATCAAAAGAACTGGATTAGCACTCAGAGCGATTTACTGATGATTCAATGAAAATAGAATTAAAATAAAGATTATCCAGCATTCAATTTTATTTGAGGGTGTAGATACCACCTCTGAAAACTTTAAAATTAAACGTTAAGTATTGGTACAAGTAAATCCCAAGTAATTTTGGGAGGTGAACAATTAATAGAATTAACTGAAGCAGTTAAAGACAATAGCCAAACATTTACAGGAGAAGGGGAAAAAAAGAAAGAAAAGTTTCCTAGATGAGGGAGCGTAAATAAAAACTGACCGCTGAGTAAGACTGATCCATTTTGATTTTATAAAAAATATATTGAAATAACTTTAAGTTTTATAAAGCAGAGGGTAAGAAGGCAGAAGAAAAGATGCGTCCAAAAAAAAAAAAAAAATGATAGTATATTTTCTCGTGGGAAATATTGAAATTATTACTGTTTAACGATTTTTATATGATTTTTATGTAATTTGTACAATTTAATGGAAGTGACAGAGAGAGGTAGAGAAATTAATAGCCATCGCAATATAATTGGCATTTATTGTAATAAACTTGAAATAAAGAAAAAAGTCACTTAAGATTAAGGTTTCTTTAAAAATTATACAATATATAATTTTAAGATGGTGATAAGGAAAGAATATTAGAGTTAGTATCTTCCACTGGAAAGGATATAAAAAACCCACATTTTCCAAGCAACGTAAACAGTAGGCTTGTCCAGTTTAAAATTAAGTCAAACAACTTTTTTAATCTTTGCTTTAATGAAAGTGTAAACAAATATGAATTATCCGTTGAAAACATCTGCGAATTAGAAAATTTTCACTGGGGTTGACTCCTCTTTGATGACACCTGATTCAGTTCAAGACTGTGGAGAACATGCCTTTCGTTGTAAAATGGACTGCTCGTGCTTATAAGTCATGTTATACTAACTACTCATATATGCTGAACAAAGCAGATCAGACTTGTGTATCGGTCGTATTGTTCTGGTCTGCTTGGTTCGGTTCGTCGGTCAAGGCCGCTTGACATGGGTGTCGGGGAAGCACAGCATTCGTAACGTGCAGCAAAGATCAACACCCCTCGTGCTTCACTGGGGGCGCCAACTAGGCTCTCACTTGCTTCAGTAGGGCTTGGTTTATCGCCTGGCGCCTGAGGCGCTCCCTCTTTAAAGAAATGCCGACGGGACCCAAGGTAGTTTTGGAGCCACCAGACGTGTCTTGGCTATGGCCCTGCGCTCGTTTCCTACATTAAAAAAGCCTTGTGCCGCAATTTGGTACTTGAATAAATAGCTATGCTGAATAAAGCCTGAAAAGGTTTCTCTGCTTCGTGTCTTTTATTCATTACAATTTATTCAGCATATACCTCTTCTCTTCAAATATAGACAAAATTCTGTGACCTCAAGTATTTGAAATTCTCCCTGATTTGAGTAATTCTGTAAAGGATAGGAGGCACTGGTTTGCTAATTTTGAGAATTTCCAGCAAAGTATTGAACAATACTCTCCCAACCGACGGACGGTGCTCCTAAACATTATAGGTCCTTAAGTGTATGATTTAATTTTTGACTGTCCAGACTACGAGAGAGCCGTCAATAAACAGCAGCAATTATATGATAAGCCTGAGAATGAAATCTATGCCAAGTATATACTATCAACGCGCCGGCAAAACCTAGATGAAGCGCTTGACGAATATTTTCTAAACCTGAGGCGTTTAAGCAAGGATTGTAACAACAAGGCAGTCAGAGCTGAGAAACATAGAGCCGAGACCATAAGAGATCCCTTTATAAGTAGACTTCTTTCAATTAATATTCGATAATGATTACTTGAAGATGTAATCCGAGACCTCACCACTGCATTTGATCGAGCCAGAGATCTTGAACAAGCTCAGAAAATTTCAGAGTTCTCATCTATCTCTCAAACTGTTTTTGCTCTGCAGCCCCCACTGAACGAAAACATAATACCCATAGTGGCTTCTAAAACTCAAAAATCTTTTGGTTAAAACAATAGGGATCCTTGCCATGACTTTCCAGCTTGGAACGACACGTGTTGAATATGTGGCAAAATCGGCCATTACGCTAAAGTATATTGTTTCGGGGCTTCCGTCATTCTTCATTCTTCTAATCTTTGGGTAATGACGGCATCGTTTACAATTTGCTTGCTGCATCAACCCCAATGAAAATAAATGGGAAGAAGATCAATGGTCTCATGGACACAGGAAGTTCTGAGAGCTTCATATGTGAATTGTTGGTTCAAAAGCTTCGTCGGCCTCCCCTACCGGGAAAATACTGTGTCACTGCCGTCGACTTCTCTGAACTCTCAAACGACAGGTTATTGCTTGGTTAATGTGGAAGTAGAAAGGCAAAAATATGTGTTTGTTGATTTGTGTGTAGCTGCCATTCTTGGGTAAGATTTTATAGGGCAACATAAAAGAATCTGTGCGAAATTCGGTGGAAAGAAGCCCTCCTTAAGTGTATGCAGACTGACTACCTTCCTTCTTCTTCTACTCCGACTTTTTGCTAATCTTGCTGAGAATTCTTAATCGATAGCTGTAAAAATGTAGAAAATACAGTAAGCAAGATAAAGAGTTTTTGCTGCTGGAGTAAATAGACTACTTTCCGAAGGAATTATTGAGCCCAGCATGTCTCCTTGGTGAACCGAGGTTGTAGTGACCACTAAGAAACGACATAAAAAGAGAATGGTGGTCAAGTGTTTTCAGAGGTTAACACATTCACTACGTTGTATGTCTACACTTTACTTAAGATCACGGAATTGGTAAACAAGATATTAAAATACAAAACCTATAGTACGGTTTATTTGAAATCCTCTGACCACCAGGACTCAATATCCGAAAAGACAAAATTTATTATGCTTTTGAAGCAGATGGCAAACTATATCGATTCTGCTGAGTACCATTTAGATTACTGTTATATGACCGAAAGAGATCTCTTCTAATTTATCGTACTCACAAAACAATGATTGCAACTAGCGACCACGAGAGCATTCACCGGATGTTATCGGTGCTAAGACTTTCTTCAAAATGGAAAAAGGGGCTTCAGCGCATAGAGAAATGTCAATGAAATTTGTCAAAAAATAAAAATAATCAAAAGTAATTTTTCGGCCAATCCGTGACCTTCGCGGGTAAAAAACAAAGAAAACCCAATTTGATCCGATTAGAAGTGAAAAACGATATAAAAGACAAATTTCTCGACAGCGGAATAGAGTAAAAGAAGGCAGGCGACACCGCAGACTAGAACCCTAACTCTGAGAGAGAGAGAGAGAGAGAGAGAGAGAGGCGAAACTCGAAACCACGCATTACCAACATTGACTTTCTTCTTCGCTTCGAAGGAAGCGACTAAGTCGTAAATCACCAAACACCCCTCTCCTCTCCGCACTCATAACATCTGATTGACCGCATGCGTGTAAGTCTAACAATCCTACCATTATTAAGCATAGGACATTTTTCTACCTTTTAATTCCATATCAACACGATTACACAAACCCTGTTATTTTGAACTTTTTATTTATTTGTTTTCCATACAATTGTTAAATTTTTTACGAGCCTTTGTGTTCTTTATTTTGCAACTGTGTTTTTGTTATTTCCTTGCAACCATACGCTGATATAACATTACCAACGGTGTTGTTAGCTTTCAAAGGTTAATTGATAAGTCTATAGCCGACCATTCACTCTCCTACACATTTGCTAACTTATCGCTATCTGTGGTAAGAACCAGGAAAAGCACAATGAGAACCTCAATAAATTTACAGAAGCGACCAAGAAGTTTAATTTAATTTATAATCATAATAAATGCTCTTTCTCCAAATCTACGCTGGACCTTCTAGGCTACACAATATCTGAGGATACAATTAAACCAGACCCAGAGAGACTTAGACTGCTTAAGGAACTTTCTCTTCCACGTGATATTAATTCTCGTCGTGCGTTAGGAATGTTCTCTTACTATTCCAAATGGATTGTCAAGTATTCTGAAAAAGTGACCCCCTCATACAAGCCAGTAGCTTTCCATCACCCAAGACTACTGGAAAAAGCCTTCGAATACCGAAAAGCTGAAGTAGAAAACGCAATAGTGTATTCTATTGACGAAACAGTTCCTTTCACAGTAGAGAACGATGTTTCATACCACAGTATTGCAGCCTTATTGAACCAATCTGGTTGACCAAGCTATTTTGGAAGCCTTACATAAATGTAGGCACTACTTAATTGGACGTCACTTCATTCTACTTATTGATCAGTGATCAGAGGCATTCAAGTTTGATTCAAAACAGCCTGGGAAGATAAAAATGATAAAATCTAAAAGTGGAGGGTTGAACTTGCCTGTTATAGTTTCGATATAAAACACCACCCGGGGAGAGATAATATTACTTCAGATACGTTATCTAGAGTTTATTGTTCAGCTATAAGTTTGGACACCCTAGAGAAATTATACAACTCTCTTTGTCACCTTGGTGTTACACGAATGATGCATTTTGTTTAGTTGAGGAACTTTCCTTTTTTTCGTAGAGGATGTAAAAAACGTATCTGCCCTATACAATGTATTTGCCGAAGACAAGCCTCAATTTTACCGATCTGATGCTCTGTCCCAAATAAAGGCAACCAAATATTTTTAAAGGCTTAGCGTTGAATTCAAAGGAACCCTGCTCTATTTTCGTAACCGGTTTCTATTTATAGTAATAGACGAAAATTCTCGCTTCTCTTTTGCCTTTGTTTGTCCTTATATGTCGTCGAAAAAAGTTATCAAATGCATCACTCAACTCTTTGTCATCTTCGGTATGCCGGTGTACTTGCATTCGGATAGGGGTTCCAGCTTCACGTCGACTGAAGTGAAAACCTTACATGGGCACAGAATTTCAACTAACCGTACCATTCCATATAACCCCCAAAGTAATAGACAGTGCGAGAGGTATAATGGCATATTGTGGAGAGCAATAACTCTGTCACTCAAAACACAACGCCCACCTATAAATCAATGGGAGAATGTTTTGCTACAAGCTTTACATTTAATTCGCACACTACTTTCAACAGCTACGAAAATTACTCCTCATGAACGGCTATTCAACAATCCCCGCCGTTCCTTGTGTGTCTGTTCTGTTTCAACATGGCTATCAACACCAGGAAAGGTTCTTCTGGAACGACATGTCAAACAACGGAAGTGCGATCCAATTGTGGATGAGACAGAACTTATAGAAGCTAATGCGCACATTCGTCTTCAAAACGGCAAGAAAATCAAGGTATCACTCCGAGGTCTTGCTCCTGCTGCGCTTGTGCAAAGCTATTTTGAAATACAAAATTGTGACTTACCTATTCAAAACTCTAAGACATTAGATCCCGAATGGAAGACTGCAACAAATAACAAGACTGAATCGAATACAATTACACCAATGAATTAAATCGCAACTCCTTTTCGTCGATCAGAGCGTTCGCGTATACCTCTACACTGCTTAATGTATTAGTAAATATTTTGCTGTTTTTTCTTATATCGAATAAGGTTTAAAAATTTCGAAATAAAACTCCACTAGGATTCAATCTTTTCTTAATGTCGATTGACTAAGTGCCACTAACAATTTCTTGTAGCAGGGGAGAATGTGATGAATAGTCATTAACCCTTCTGCCTTTCATCGTAAAATGGACAGCTCATACTTATAAATAAATCCTGTGATATGAACTACTCATAAATGCTGAACAAAGCCAAAATAAAGTTTCTCTGCTTTATATCTTTCATTCGTTACAAAGACATTCTTCAGTTACTTTTTGAATTTAGGCCTGTAAGCAAATATGAGTAGTATTATCTGGCCACCTGTTTTACCCGTCTCTTTGGAAGTGACTCTCTTTTTGAACGTCACCTGGGTGGGTTAAGACATACTTTTCGGAATGAAGAATTGCTGATAAACAAATACAAAGGCCATTACAGAAAATCAATTAAATGTCGGTAACTGTGGGCAGACAACATTATCCACAGAAGTGGGGCATTTAAAAAAGAAAACTGATAAAATCAAAAAACAATCAGAAGTAATGACTTAAAGAAAATCGATATTTTGAGGCTCGTTTAGTCAGAGGGGAACTTCGCCGGCAGAGAAAGTATTCGACCGTTAAAGGAACAGTCAGAAAGATTTGGTGATCCAAATCAAAGAATCTCTTTTGTATCGAAGTGAACCTCGAGAAAGATCTATCAGCCACTCTCTCTTTTTTCCCTATCACTTTAAAAGACAATTGTATTTTGACGGGATATCGACAGACAAATAATAAAAGATAGAAAATAGAAATTGTTTGTATTTAGGTCAGTTAGATTAACGTAAGAAGCAAAATACCTTTCATCCAGAAAAGAGTCGGGAACCAGTTTGCTTTTCAAGAAAAGAAGAAACGAACGAAAATTCAACCACTTTTCGCAGAAAGGTCTTTTAAAGGGCCGAGCGGTGCTTTGGGTGTTTCACTCTCCACTCTCCGACATAGCAGATCGGTGCTAACAACTTAACATACATTCTCCTGATCACAAGGCACACGACCATTTCTCCCCGTGGCTACTACAGCACAGAAATAGTACGGTGACCACGCAATATTCATCGTATTAGTGTCGCCCACGTTACATAAGCCGATTTACAACTCATAATACGGATAACGGAAAATTTGTATACGATAAATTTGATATCATATAACAGTGCAAAACTTTTAAGAAACCAAATAAAAAAAATGTAAATATAAATGTACAATGTACATTAAATAATACCAGACGAGTTGAGATGCCGTTAAAATCAATCTATTAACAATAACAACCAAAATAAAGAACAAAAAACAAACAAAAACCAAAAAGAAAACTAGACGCACTGTATGAAAATATTCGAGCCGTTAATTACCTAGTTTTCTTAGAAAATAAAATACCAATTTGATAAGTTTAAGGAAATATTCATAGAAGCTCTTAGGAATAAGTTTTACTTTCAAAATACTTTCGAAGAAATTTAATTTTTTCTTTTGCAACAATAATAATAAAAATGTTTGAATATTAAAACATCTTCGAAACAAATCATTTCTTTTTTTTTCTTTTTTTTTTATATCTTGGGACAAGTTCAGTATTTTTTTTACATTTTATTCTGCTCAAAGAGGATTTAATTTTTAATTATTTTTTAGTTTAATTCTTTGACAGGTCTAAATATAAATTTTGCTGTTACTTTATTTTTTATTTTTTACAATTTGATTTTGATTATAAAAGTTTCTTTGAAATTTTAACAGGTTTTATTAGAATAATTTGCCTGTATAAAAAATGGGATTTTTACAACTAACTTCTTTCTTTTTATGTACACAGAAGGTATTAAAGTAAATAACAGCTTAAACATGTAAATGTTATGAACATGTGAACACATAATGGTATAAAATGTCCACATAGGCTCTGTATAATATACAAAAAAAGGATATTTTTATTGTGAACCAGTTGACATATAGGAGCACAATATATATATATATATATATATATATATATATATATATATATATATATATATATATATATATATATATATGAGAATGGATACATAATTTATGGACACTTCAATGTCCCTTATTAGCAAAGGTTGATGAATTTAAGCATTTGCGAAAGAAACCACAATACTAAGTTGAAAAAGCTTGTTCAAACAAAGAGAAACATTATACAAATACCAAAAAATTTGACTAAACTAGTTAGTTTTTTTCATTCACTAAGTTTAATATCGACTGGATTTTATTTTTTAAGATCATACATCCAAATACACTTCAGCACATGCTTAAATTCAGTATCTAAAAGTTTACGCCGATGAAGGACGCCAGATTGTACTCATTGTGCTCCTATAAGTCAACTAGCCCACAGCCAAAATATACTTTGTCTTTTTTTATCATTAAAGTTAAACGGATATAAAAAAGAGTGAAAATATTTATGAATTCATTCTTATTTCTGTGCATAAAAATTTCGTTTATTTGTTTTTCTTGTGTTGCGTTGTGTTATATAATCAAGGATGGTAATTAATTATATTAGTTAATCGTTTAATTTTCAGTGATTAAATGTGACTTAGTTAAAAACTTGGAGTTGAAGTGTAAGTCACGAAGGTCGAATGCATGTTCGAAGGGCAGGATCTGAAATTGACAGTTTGTCTTGAAATTTGTCTGAGACGACATATTAAAGATTTGCTTTGAAATCGGAGTGGACAGGATATTAAGAAACATTTTGTCAGGTGATATTCTGAAAAGTTTTATGACACTTGTTCTTATCACGTTAGTCAATAAGAAAATTAGAATAATATTTAAGCAGGGTGATTTAGCAGTCAGTCAGAGTCGGTCCGATAGACGCAGTTGGTCGAAGTTGGTCGGTAAATTTCCGTCGGTCACTTTTGAGTTCAGTCGGGAGATGAGACGAGCAGCCCTTTGGAGGTGAGGTGTGGTCGGAGTGAAGAAATGGACACAGTGGTCTGTTCCGTCTGCCAATAATGAAACTCTTTCAATCTATTTCTCTCTCGTTTTTGTGCGGTTGTGTTGAATATTGCAGTCAACTAATAAACTTTCGTATCGAGATGTTGTTACACCAATACATTTTGGGTGGCGTTAGGTAACACCTTTATTCACATTTGCATGCGAAGTGTTACTCTCATTATATTTGGTGCAAGGGTGTTACGGTTGTTTTAAAGAAGACCTGTTCGTTGAAGAAGAGAGATTTCTTTAGTTGTAGAGTTTCAAGCCATCACTTCAGTATACAAACAGTTGTGGGAGCTGTTGGACCAGCAATTGAAGGTTAGAATTGTACGTTTCTCGTCTTTAGGGACCATAAATCGCGCTAACGGAAAAAGAGGCAACATAAAAAGATGACGAAATTTGTATTGGATAAATAAAATACCTTGCTATCATCTGATGCACAGAGATTAGTTATCACATTATATCATTTGGTTATTGCGTCTTTTGTTGAGGTTGTTGTTGCTACTGCTTCTTAAAGACCGTTCAGGATTTTTTTGAAGTGCTGTTGTTGCTGCTGCTGTTGCTAAATTATCATTGATGTCTTGTTGGCTGCTGTCTGGGTTATCACGTCCTGGTGGCTTCAGGCTCCTGTCGCTCCTGCTTAATCTTGATCGGGTCTCTTTGATGCGTCGCTATCAGAAGCGAAATACGTTCTCTCAGCTAGGTACAATTTGAGCTTGTTTTGGACAGAATCAGCTTAGAGGAGATATCCGTTCTCTCTGCTGGATAGTATTTGAGCTTGATCAGGACAGAATCAGCTCAGAGGCAAAATCCGTTCTATCTACTGAGTACAATTTTGTAATATATTTAAGGATGGTAATTTATTTTATTAGTTAATTATTCGATTTTTAGTAATAAATTGTGAGTTTGCTAAAATCTTTGAGCAGAAGTCTTAGTCGCATTTGAGAAAGGTCAAATGGTGTACGTGTGGCAGAATATGAAGTTGATAGGGTGTTTTGAAATCCAGGGCTGACTGGATGTTGAAAATAAACTCATTTAATGCAATAAGAGCAGATTTAGCTAGCATTTTATGGAAAGTTTTTAATGACACGTGTTCTTATCATCATTAGTTATTAAGATAATTAAATATATATATATATATATATATATATATATATATATATATATATATATATATATATACATAAGAGAGTTTAGCCATGAGTCACTTCAGAGGATCGGTCAGAGTGGGTCACAGTTAATCGGACAGTTTCGAGGCCATACATGACAGCCCTGTAGGGTTGACGGGGTGAAATAATGTAGTCGGTGTTTTGATGGTTCGTCTCCCATGAATGGAAACTCCTGACTTTCTAGTAACATGACTTACTCCTTTTATTCTATATCTCTCTCGTTTCGTAAATGAGAGAAAAACAGTAAAAGGAAATAAACTTTCGTATTCGAAAAAAATTGAGTCCGTTTTGTACTTTGAGAATTGTGACGACGTTTAATAATGGTTCCCAAGTGTAACACCTTTATTTATATCTGTGTGCGAAGTATACCCTCGGTATATTTATGATCTTGTAACGTTACAATTTGAGATTTATTTGGAAGAAGTCAGTTCAGAAGCGAAATCGCTTCTCTCTGCTGGGAACAATTTGAGCTCATTTGGACAGAACAGCACAGCAATCGGCATGATTGAAAGTCATGTTATTGATGCCAATTGGTCAGAAAATATTTTATCACTAATTTTTCTCGACCTCCTCTCGTAAGCGGCTGCGGAAAGCTGGTAATGATTTCAGTTTGTTTTTGCCATATGACGGCTATCAAGGTGAACTCTTCCGGTTGTTAACACTTCCGGTTGTAAACACTTCCGAAACTCCCTTTTATGAAGGGAATTCTGCCAGGTTACGACAATGTGTGTAGTGATTCTTTGAAGAAAATCTGAAGTATGTGTTACGTAGATATTCGAGGAAAAAAATTGGCGGTTGACTGACGAATGTGTTGAGTTAGTTCTCTCGGCTGTTGTCTTTTTGTATTTGCAATAGCGATATTGTGTTCGTCTATCAGTTATTTTAAGGCTATCAACAACAAACAAATTAATAAAAACAGAATAATTAACAATATAAATGTATTTCCTTTATGTAAAGTTAGTTTAGAAGATTTTTCAGTCTTCTGGAGAGAGAAAACATCTGTTGATCTTCCTCTTAGAGATGAAAATTCGCACGTCTTAACCCGGAATCTAGTCCCTTCTGGTCAAAACTACTGGGCAAAGTATGTGCTTTATTTGTCCACTCAGAGAAAGGCTCCCCTTTTCTTACGCGGTGCATACGATAAGTTACCAGACTTTTTTTCCTATGGGCATTTAAAATTGTCGTAGACTCTTGAAAATTCACTATGTTATTGCCATACATCTTATGAGATGACTGATCAAATGAACTGCTACAGCAGGAATTGGAATACATGCTACTAAAGCTTGATTGTTACAGCTGGTCAATTTCAAAAATGCTATCTGACGCTTTAGAAGAACGATATGCAATATAATTCTGTTTTAAACTTGGAAAAAATGCCACAGAAACGTATGGAATGCTTCAGACTGCTTTTCGACCATCTTGCATGAATCGAGCATCGGTTTTTGAGTGGTATAAGAAATTCAAGGAAGCCAGGGAGTCTGTGAGGGATGATGAGAGGTGTGGGAGGAGTGAGGAAGTCAATACACCAGCGTTGATTGGCCAAAGGGTTAGCGTTAGGGTTACTATGTTGATGTTTTAAAGGAGTTCAGGAAGATATTCCGTCGGAAGAGGCCAGCACTCTTCAAATCGGCTCAGTGGCATTTCCACCAGAACAATGCACCAGTCAACAACTTCATCCTTGTCACAGACTATTTGACCAAGATGGGCATCAACACAGTTCCTCAGCCTCCCAATAGTCCAGACCTTGCTCCCTGTGACTTTTGGTTATTCCCTAAGCTCAGAGGCTGTCGTTATGAGACAATTGAGGAGATAAAAGAGGCTGTGACGAAGGTCATTGACACGCTCACACAAGATGACTTCCAGGGGGCCTTCCAGAAGGATTTGGAACGGTACAACAAGTGCATTGCAGCCGGAGGAGTTTACTTCGAAGGGGATTAGAGTTTCATGTGTGTACTATCAATAAAAGTGCCCATACGAAAACAATCTGGAAACTTATCGTAGGCACCTCGTAATTCTATATATAGGAGCAGACGAATTTTAATGATCCAAAAGATTTTCACCCACCAAAGTGTGGATCATATGAGCGGAGAAATACTATATAGATACTTCTAAAATATTTGAGCAAAGCTTGTGAGTTGAGGCAGAACAGAAGGAAAAAATCAACATGAAAATGTCTGGGATATCGAAGTCGACGACCAGATCTTGCCACTCTCTGTTTTGAGATATTAGTAACTGGAAGGTGGTAATGTTATTCGTGGGCTCATATTGGGTCATGTAGAATCTTAAAGGCATATTTCAACCAATCTAAGGAAATTTTCTTGGCACAATTTTTGATTGATATGGTAAAATACTTTTTATCTTTCTAAGGATCTTAAAATGTTGTTTATAAGGTGGTTGTAATGAATAAGGCTTAACAGAGTTACGTGCAAAAACATGCATACATGTTTCAAACAGTTTCGGAACACGTTTTTTTTTACACTATGAAGGAGGATTGTAGTCTAAATTTGCCATCTTGGCTGTCAGACAAAAGAACTAACGTCTTGTGACATCCGTGGAAGCTGAAAGAAAATTGTCCATGAAATCTTAGCATGATGCCATACACCACTTCAGCAGATGAACATTGGATACCCACCTTTAACGCATTACAGAGTTATAAGGGTACCAAAGGTAAGTTCTCCAGCCAATTTGATTGTTTCAGCTTGGATCTAAAGGCAAACTATAAATTACGATGGAGTCTTTCTTTGAAACAGTTCGATTGAGGCTGATATACAGTCGTGCGAATTCGTTTGCTCCCCAAAAGTTTCATCAATTCGCAAGATAAATTTGATTCAAACTGCCGATTTCTATCTGGGGTAATGACATCTGAAACACCGAAACGGGTTACCCATCCTGCAATAAATGCTTTTGCTGTAGTATGGGTATTATATTCGCCCTTGGAAGAACTTTTGCACCAGCGAGAAAAACAATCGACACATTAATAAATATGTATATCCCTCACAAAGAAGTAAAGAACCAACAATGTGCACAAGTTCAAATCGTTCGTCTGGAGACCGGAAAAAATAAATAGGTGTCCGCGTGTGTCTTCTAACTTTAGCTTTTTGACTCTGTTGACTAGTTTTCACTTACAGTCATACAACTTCATAACATGCCAGACATATCTCTCCGTGACCAATGGAAGCGTCAGTAGCAAGATGAGATAGGTTATAAAAACTGGAATAAAGAAGTGTGTCGAAATGACTCAGGAACAAAAGGGCGTATTCTTCCAGTACTGGTATCACACACAATATTTTCGAGAACAGGTATTTTTCCTAAATTCATTGAAGTAGAGCTGTCTCTGAATAATTGGTTTGACTGGATAAACGAATTCTTTAGATACTCTTGAAGTAATTTCCGGAGAAATACTCTTTTGAATTATGATTAGTTTTTTTCTTTTCAATGTGTGCTGTTCGACACTAAGATGATAACTTTCAGTTATATTATAATGAGAAGAAATATAGGAGAATAATTGTAACAGTTTTCTCTACCCGAGGATATTTATGTTGTCGTAATCCGTCGAAAGTCTTTTCAATAACGCAAGTGTTCATCTTGAAAGTCACCACTCATAGAGCAAAGATGAACCGAAATTCCATTGGCTTTACGAACTCACTTTCAAGACAAACGCGAGAGAAAAATAAAGTATCATAAAAATATTTTCCGTCCAATGAGAAACCGAGCTACACGATTCTCAGCCCACCGATCTGAGCCTCTCCTGAAATAGAAGAAAGGCAGATTTGACCCAGCCCACAGAAAGGATCCATGCCGTAAACATAGAACGCACATAACAGGTGGGTAAAATCAGCAGCATCCTCATCCCACATGTGGATTTCATGTGGTCCATGTCAAGTACTTAAATATGCAATATATCTTCACACGTGGATTTTCCATGAGGTCCTTTCCAACGATAACTCTGGTACGAGACATATTCCTAAACGAACAAACGACATCCTGAACGACCTTAAACGAGAAAAACATTTTTTAAAAGATCTGAAACATGTCTCGTCTCTGTTGTATTACTTTCCACTTTTCCTGTTTAATGCAAGTTTTTCTAAGACGATTATATTCATACTATACTTGCTCGTCGGTACAATAGCTTCCGCTACATCATTAAATAAAAGCATATTTTGCTTATAGTTTACTACAGGGAATATTTTCATAAGTATCACTGATGAATAAACCTTTATTGAAATTCAATAATCATTTGAATATCTATAGTTTTTTTTAAACGAAAGAGTATTAAGAGTTAAGGTTTGCATCATTTGCTTTTTTTTAATAAATCCGATGATAAGTATTAAAAAGCTATAAAACAACTGATATCCACAGGTTTTCTTTAAAAATCCGGTACATAAATAATTTTTATAGATGCTTTTACTTGATTTTTCCTTTTTAATAATAACAGATTATTAAAGCCCAATTAGCTTTATTATACTCCGCTAAATCTTTTTTTTTTTTTTCGTGGATGCCATCACTTTTTATTTGGGGGTATCCTGAGAATATGACATCTCATGATGAGTCTCCACTTCTTGAGATGTGGGGGACGTGGAATACCTATTCATTGTCATTATTCTCAGATTCACTCTCACCCGGTGGATCCAATTTATAGATGAAAATGTTTAGAAACTATTCGCATTCGATAAGATCGTCAACACTCCCCCCCCTACGCCCCCCCCAAAAAAACCTTAGAAGAAACATCAACACAAATGATATAAATGTGAACGTACAATGAACGTGATTCTCTAACCTTTAAAAGGGCTGACATGCCGTTAAAATCAATCAATCTTTTTATGAGAGATCATCATCATGTCGTGTCACCAGCACGGATATCCCTGACCCTCTCTCGCCACTTCTCCCTATCGTTCATCGCCTCTGGCAGGTCTTCAGGGCTTCATCCCGTATCCTCACAGAGCTGCTGTATGTATGTTCGAGCTGGTCGTCCTGCTTTTGCTCGGCCAAATGTGGGGGTCCATAGGAGTACATCACTGTCCTGCATGTCTGGTTCGTCTAACTTGGATAGTTTTCGTGATGGGAGGTAGGTGGCCGTATAGTTGATGCTTTGTGGGGTGTTGCCTCCAGAACTTGTTCAATATTGTTCGCAGCATTATTGTGTAATTGCCATCTAGCTTTTTCTCCAGCCGTTTTGTTAGCGTCCAGGTAGTGCATCCATATAGCAGTATCGATACGACCGCTGCTTGGAAGAATTTGCGTTTCATTTTATCGGTCAGGTAAGACTTCCATATGATCGATAGCTTATCGATAGCTGTTCATGCCTTCGTTAGCCGCGTGTCGATGTCTTTTTCGGTTGATGAGACACTGCTTCCTATACCTAGTAATGAATTATAAGGAAATAATTGACGATTTGCCATTTCGAATTCCCTGAAAAGTATTTTATTGATAGTGTTTATAATTCTTGGTTAGTGAAATATTCATCCCTTAAAAGAATGCTGAGATTTTTCTATTGTAATTAAAAATTCTATCGTTTGATAAAGTATGAAAATAAAACCAGGGAATTATATTTCGATTTCGTTTCCTCTTTTATATGCAAACAAAGAAAAAATATAGTTTAAAATGTTTCTTCCTCTGCTTAATCAGACAAGGTGTGATGTTCCCTCTTGTTTAATAACTATGTCATTCAAACTAAATCTTTGAGGTATGTAAAAGAGTTATTTCGATTGAATGCTATTGTTTTGCTAAAAAAAAATAGTTGATTATCTGCCCTTTGCTAGGAGAGTTGATACCGAAAGTCGGGGTATACCTAGTTGCTATTGGTAACCGGAATCAAATAAAAGATGAATATAGGTGAGACCAAACCTCTTGAAAATAATAATTTAATTTTTTTGAAAAACAGTGAACAGACATAGATTTTGAGCCTTGCTAAAGTTTGAATGTCGCAAAATTTCAAAAGAACCATATCTCCTCTTTTATAATCAAAATTTAACTGCATATCATCATCATCATCATATCGTGCTGGCAGCACGGATATCCCTGACCCTCTCTCGCCACTCCTCCCTATCGTTCATCGCCCCAGGCAGGTCTTCAGGACAACATCCTGTATCCTCACACAGCTGCTGATTGTACGTTCGTGCTGGTCGTCCTGCTTTTGCGCGGCCGTGTGTGGGGATCCATAAGAGTACATCTCTTATGAGTTCATCTCTGCTTCTCCAGCAATGTCCTGCATGTCTGGTTCGCCTAACTTGAATAGATTTCGTGATAGGGGGCAGGTGGCCGTACAGTTGGTGTCCTGTGGGGTGCCGCTGCCAGGACTTGTTGAGGATTGCACGCAGCATTCTTGTGTAATTGCCATCTAGTTTCTTCTCGAGCCGTCTTGTTAGCGTCCATGTAGTGCATCCATATAGCAGTATCGATGTGACCGCTGCCTGGAAGAAACTGCGTTTCATTTTATCGGTCAGGTCCGACTTCCATATAGTCGATAGCCTATTGATAGCTATCCATGCTTTCGTTAACCTCGTTTCGATGTCCTTTTCGGTTGATTCGACGCTGCTTCCTAGGTACGTGAATTTGTCTACTAGTTTAAGAGGGGTTCCTTCTAGAGTGGAGATGTCCCCCGTTTGGTTATAGCACATATATTCCGTTTTGTGTGCATTAACATGGAGGCCTATGCTTGCTGCTGCTCGTTCCAGGCTATGCAGAAGTGTTTCGGCTTGGTCAGGTGTATTTGCCAGTATCGCTATGTCATCGGCGTAGTCGGCGTCGGTAATTGTTGTTGCGGGATATCTTCTGCTTCTTTTCTTCGTCAGTTCGAAGCCATTCTCTTTGATTTTGTCAATCGATGTTCTAAGTACGTAGTCTAGACAAATGATAAAGAGATACGGAGCCAGCGTGTCCCCTTGTAGTACTCCTGCTACAATGTCGAAGTATTCTGTGTCTCCATCTGGTGATCGTACTTTTACTTTAGTGTTTCTATAGAGAATCGTTATTGCCGCTACGGTTTCTTTAGGTATGCCGAGGTGTGTTAAAAATTATCGTGGCTGAAGCTGAATGTAGCAATAAGAAATAAACAATGAGTGAAACGTTGTCTTCAAAATAGTCTATTGGATATTAAACTAGGTTATTCCGGCGAGATTTCTAGTGGTCGTAGCACCTTTTTTGATGGAGTGTAAAGCTGCGTCGGAAGAATAGACATTAAAGGGATGGACAGTTCGTGAATAATGAGTCGGAAAAAGTGGCAGGATTTTCAGGATAAAAAAACTGGGTATCCTGTAATGAGTTCTCAGACCTCTGCAAAATCAGCACTGTCAATATTGAAGATTTTGTAATGTAGTAGGCACTTTTCACAACAAGAAAACCTTCTACTCGGCTGTGTGATTGACAGCAAGGGGTCAATCGTTGGAACTTTCGTGTTGTCTGCAAGAAACGATCATGTGCGAGGATTGGAGATTTTGCCATGAATCAGTCAGTCAGTTATTAACCGTCTGTGTATTAAGGAACGATTTAAGTTTCGTAGCACACGACACGCAATCCTCATTGGGGGTTAGCTACGATTTAGCAATTTCTTCATCGAGTCAAATTACCAGGTATGTCTTCTTACTGTGAGTGATATTTTTTCTGTATCTAACTTTTTCGTTTTCAATAAGCTCGTTATCACCTTTTCATCGCGTTTTTGTCTTTCTTCAAGACCCAGCAATGGGACAATTTCCAGTAATAACAATATCTAACGGTTATTGATCCATAATTTTTGTTTGAATTTGTGCTTCCTCATGTAATATATATATATATATATATATATATATATATATATATGATAGAAACATGTGGAAACTTAGAAAAATCAAATTGATTTATCCAACTTTCCTCATATTTCTATCATACTGTCAGATTCAGTACGAATCAATCTTTTCAATATATATATGTATGTATATATATATATATATATATATATATATATATATATTGAAAAGATTGATTCATAGTGAATCTGACACACTGATTAGTTCTGATAGAACGAAACAGATCTGTCTGTGTATGACTATATATATATATATATATATATATAGTGTATTATTTTGAAAATGCTCTCAGAAGGCATATGTTTGAAGGTAAAAAATGATAATTTACATTTTCCGAATAAATATCAAAATATAATTAAAACTTCTGGGGAATATATACTGTTACGTAGCATACGATAGATTATCGAGGGGAGACCATCCAGCAATTGTGAGAAGCAAATCAACAACACACTGCAGTGATCATCAGGTGAGAGAAGAGGATCAAAAATAATAATCGTAATTTGCTACCTCATGGTTTTTTTTTCCTTTAAGGTTCTTGGAAAGGTAGAAGTGACTTTAAGCGCACGATATGAAGCAATGTTTCGTTTTTGTAGTATCGGAGATTGATACAGACTCATCTTGATAAATCAGCACGTCTTGTCATTATAACTTTACTATATAACTTTCTCGGCTGAACAGGTTTTCATTTCTGCTGAGGAGTGAGATTCTGTTTCCCAAAAGATGGGTGTCCTAGAATAATGTTGTATCTTATAGTGAAGCTCCAGTTTGGGAGATCTGGGAAAGATGGAACCTTTCCTCTCAGGTTCATTCTGATTCAGAGTGGTAGTACCTGTTGTTCAATTTTTTCTTTATGTTAATTGTCCTTGAATGTTGTTTATTGCTTAAACCTTTATGTTACCTTATTCCTATATATGTCCACATATAGGACTGTGAATATTTCAGCACCACATCCTCTATCATCGATTGAAAGAAATCAATTTACAAATTAATTCACAGATGCACATTGAAATGGTGTACATGAAGCTTATAATAACCGAAAGAAAGGAAATTAACAAAAGCAGGAATTAATTACAGTCGAGTTAAAATGAAAGCATTGCTTACAACGAGATTACTGAAATTACGCAGTGATGAACCGACGCAGTACTTGAATGGCCACTTAAAGACATCAAGTACTTTGAGCAACCAATAGGCTTGGCTAAGCATAGAACTGTTCCGAATTTAAATTGAGGAAACTCTATTGGCAGCTCGTCAATAGACACTGTGGAAATGTAGCACCTCCTATTTTCTCCCAATCAGTGGTGGGGTATCTGTCGACACTGTAGAACTGCAGCAACCCTTTTTTCTGTCAATCATTGACAGCTCATTTATCAATACAGTGGAACTGCATCAACATCTATTTTCCCCGATATATACTGAAAAAATTGCAAATATTTAGCACTATTATCAATAATCCTTAAAGTCAATGTCAATGATCAACCTCTCATTTTTGCAAACAAAAAATTTGTGTACTCGTTAGTTCCAGTGACGGAACGTTTGCTTTATTTTGCACATACCCTAGAGGCAAGTGACCCAAGGAACGCAAAGTGCTGCTGCTCACACAGTGTCAATCTGCATACCAGTGTGGTTGGAAGGTTTTGTGCTTCATCTCATGTGTGATGTTTACGTGTTGTTTGCTAGATTAATTCAAAAATATTTGAATTAATGAATTATATATATATATATATATAATCCCAGTGTGTGTATTTTACACAATATTGATATAGTTTTTTAAATATTTTCTGAAGCATCATTCCTACGAATTAATGTCACTGATAACCCCTAAAAGCAGCAGATATATTATAAGCAATATACAGCCTATGTAATAAATTAAGTAATCCTGTGTACAAAGAAGGGTCACATCAAGTGGTGTTTGCTTTGCGAGTTAGGCTATCTGTTTCTTCCTAGTGAATTTGAGTCTCACTGGATGCTCCATACGTCTAACTTTGTATCAAATTAACTTGATTACGGTCAAGTTAAGTTTTAAGCGTTGATTCCTGCAAAATCATCGAAGCGAAGTAACGATGAATCAGCTCACACATTCGATAAGTGAGTGATCTCTTAGGAACAGTATGTATCATAATTGATCTGTGTAATAACAAAGCTAGAGGTATAATCTAAAATTATCGATACTGAATCTTTTGATACCTTTAATTTTAAGATTCAAAATATAAATGAAGACCTGTGCTTAGTTGAGCCACTTACGTGCTGCTCGTATATGTCAAAGGAGGCATCAGTGGTGTAATGCTTACCGTCGTTGGAAATGGACACAGCAATGAGATTTCAATGAATACAACTATTCTCCCTCCAGCTCTTGGTAAATAGTAGGACTAACTCAGGTCTTTAGCCTTGGTATGACGACTAATCTAGGAGAAGGAAAACTCTGAATTCAAACCTGTTAAACACCGCTGAAAAGAAACTGACTTTCTGTCACATCCTGTTCGTGCGTATAGAAACACCAAAGTAAAAGTCCGTTCTCCGGATGGAGACACAGACTACTTCGACATTGTAGCGGGAGTACAACAAGGAGACACATTAGCCCCATGCCTATTTATCATCTGTCTAGACTACGTACTTAGAACATCTATCGATAAAAAAAAAAGAAAACGATTTCAAGCTAACAAAAGAAAGAAGCAGAAGGTACCCCGCAAAAACAATTACCGACGCCGACTGCGCCGATGATATAGCGCTTCTGGCAATTGCACCTGCACAAACCGAAACCCTGCTACATAGTGTGGAACGAGCCACTGCTGGCATCGGTCTCCACGTCAATGCACACAAAACGGAATATATGTGCTTTAATCAAATAGGCAACATCTCCACACTAAACGGTAGCACTCTGAAACTGGTTGACAAGTTTACCTACCTAGGGAGCAGTGTCTCATCAAAAGAGACAGACATCGACACACGACTAGCAAAGGCATGGACAGTTATCAATAGGCTTTCGGTCATATGGAAGGCAGACCTGACCGATAAAATGAAGCGCAGTTTCTTCCAAGCAGGGATCGTGTCGATACTGCTATATGGATGCACCACATGAATGCCGACAAAACAGATGGATAAAAAGCTTGACGGCAATCTAACAAGAATGCTGCAAGCAATATTGAACAAGTCCTGGAAACAGCACCCCACAAAGCAGCAACTATACGGCCACCGACCACCAATCACGAAAACTATCATAATTAGACGAACCAGACACGCGGGACACTGCTGGAGAAGTATGGACGAACTCGTGAGTGATATACTCCTGTGGACCCCTGCACATGGACGAGCAAAGGCAGGACGTCCAGCTCGAAACAAAATACAGCAGCTCTGTGCCGATACGGGATGTAGCCCTGAGGATCTACCGAAAGCAATGGACGATAGGGAGGTGAGGCGAGAGAGGGTCAGAAATATCCGTGCTGATAGCATGACCTGATGATGATGAGGATATCTGCAATAAAGAGATAATATTTAAATCCCGAGACTGTGTCTAGATGATTCAATTGCCAACTCTTGATACTTTTTGAACAAGCTTTTTTTTTATAAAACAAAAATTTGTGCTAGTGAGTCACCCTCCATATTCACCAGACCAGAACTGGAAATTCATTAGAATCAAAATTTAGGAATTAGAGAATATTAAAAGTAATTCGACGATCCAGCTTCTCACGAAATAAAAAGAACAACAATTGATTAATAGAAAAATCGTTGTGTTAAATGACAAGGGTATCCTTTTAAGAGAATTAACGTTTCATTGCTTATTCATTTGTGTATCAGTAAATACAGCTGTAGACTCGATATTTTTTGAACGCATCAAGTTCTCTTAACTAAAATAAAAATCAAAAGAGATGGTTATTTGAAAATGTCATATGAAAATAATATTCAAAGTAGAAGTTATGAAAGTCTTACAACAAGGCCCAGAGAGAGAGAGAGAGAGAGAGAGAGAGAGAGAGAGAGAGAGAGAGAGAGAGGCTGTATACTTCTGAAAATGACATTAAAAATAATCAGAAAATGAATATAAATTGAAATGTTTGATACCATCAAATTGTTAAAAAAAACCCAAAAGCATTTTCACATTAACAAACTAAACCAAAAATGATCTTCCGTAAGTTTTCGAGAAGGAATATTTTTTCATTACAAAATATTATTCATAATAAATACTTTAATAAACAATAATTCATGAACTTTTTGTGTCACACACACACACACACACACACACACACACACACACACACACACACACACACATATATATATATGTATATATATACATTCCTCAACAAATATTAATTCGCTCAGTTGGATCATAAAATACAAAGTAAAAAAAAAAGTCTTAAACTTCGAATAACCCAGATTTGTATTTCTATTTCGAACTGATAAATTAAATTTACAAGTAAAACTTGTAAAGTTCATTAAAAAAGCACTTGCAAAAAACAAACAAAAAACTCATTCATTTACGTTGATGAGAGAAAAGAGACACTAAAGAAAATAAAAAGGTGCATTAACATTACAATTAAAACATTCTCACACACGCACACACACACACTCACCACACACACACACACACAAGCGCACGTGCGTGCGCGCACTCACACACAATAAGAGAATTCACATTTTGGTGAACACATCTTTTCCTTTACACACATGCGTACACACTCAAACCAGAGAGGAAACAGTTATTTGAGCCGCCAAGTTCGATGACGTCACTATTGCACGTAGCTACGGTTGCCATCTTTGTATGTGACGACAGTCAATCCTTTCCTACTTCGACTGCCATTGACCTACATTGGATATTTTATTGATTGTTGCAAGTCAACTGTTGAACGTCTCTATCCTCGATTTTCTTCTTTCACACTCTTTTTTTCTATATTGTCTCTGCAGTCACGGTTCTTTCTTTCTTTCTTTCTTTCTTTCTTTCTTTCTTTCTTTCTTTTTCATTATTCGAGTCTGTTTTTAGTGCTTTCCAAATTGCTAAGTACTCATTTGTAATTTTTTTAAAACGACATATCCAAAAAACTTCTACAAATAAAAGAATGAAATAAAAGTAAAATATGATAAAAAAAAAACAAAAAACAGCAACAATCACAATAGCCAAAAATGTTCAATTAAAAAAGCAACAAAACAAAACTAAACAGCTGAAGATTCTTTTACCAAATTGAATATTTCTCAAAAGATTTCTTGACAAAGCGGGCATTTTGAAACTAGCAAGATTTAGAATTCTTAGGTAAATAGTTCCTAAAGTTTTCGTGCTATGGCGTAACAAAAATATTTTGGTGCACTTTGTATGCTAATTTAAAAGTGCATTTACAAAAAGTATTTAATCATTTTAACACACAAAAATAATTTACACCACAGAACATTATCAGTAATTACTTTTTTTAATTCAATAAATTAAGGACAGTTATCAATGGAAAGATGGATTTGATGTTCCTTAGCAACGTTCTCTAAGTTAGGATGTACATTAGATAAACAGTCATCTGATTTCTGTATATAAAATCAAGCACTTCTGAGACTATACAAATTTGGTGAAATCGTTAAAGGTTTGTTTTTAATGTAATTAACCATTTCAACAGCTTTATCTAATACACACGTTAATGCAAAAAAACAAAAACAAAAACAAAAAACAAAAAAAAAAAACAACAAAACAAAACAAAACAAACAAACAAACAAACATAAAGTACTTTCATTTGAAGAAATAAGTGGGTATTGCAATTAGCAAAATTGTTGCTATATGAGCGTTGTAAAACTTAAAAAAAATAAAGCCTTATGTTAGTAGGGTGGAAGCAGGGATCAATCATTCAAATATGTTTTTTCTTGGACTGGAAGTGAAGATGAAAGCTTTTTATTAAGTCTATCATCAGTGTAGTGCCATCTGTAAATATTCCATGAAAAGTACCATTTCAAGACCGGCAGTTAAATTACCAAAACAATAATTCTTGTTGTTTTGACATTTCTCTGGAACAGTAAAATTGATGCATAATTCTGACCTCATCAATAAAGCCAATAGACGCAAGTAACTGTACTCCTAATATCAGTTGATTAGATAAATTTCGAAACAAATTTGGGGTTTTCAGTTTATGCTTTATTCAGTTTTCTTTCATGTCAGCAGACTTTTACATCATTCACTTGGGAATTCTATCATTTGAAAGTAGAATTTTTCTTTTATGTTCAGCTTCATGCTACGACACCAAATAGACATTTGCACCAACATTAATCTCAGCATACCCTTGTAGTGCTACAGCATAACATAGACATTTATACCACTATGGTTCTAACAGAGCTACAAGTGCAGCACTACGCTTTAAGTTCCAGTCGGAACCCCGTTGTAACCTCGCTGTGAGAAAAAGTGACGAACACGTAAAACACCGTCTGTTTTTTTCCGTTAGATACGAAGTTTATTTGCTACCATCCTTTCTTGGTAGTCGCCGACAAGAGATAAACAGTGTGAAAATAGTCAACTGCTTTAGATAGACAGAAAGAAACAAACCGTTACAGGATGATAGAGACAGTCGCAGAGATTGATATTATCTTTCTTATTTGTGGCTGTAGTTCTCCGGGTACTCAGGTTGCTTCTTCAGGACGGCCTGGCTCAGCGCTCTAGTGTAGGTTGGCTCTTACGTTGAGCCCATCCAAAAATGGATGCAGTAATTTTCGGCCTGTTTTCAAATAATCGCATCTCGCGCCAACTAACTTTCTTTTCCTATTTTCTATCCCACGTCCCCTCAAGCGGCTCTCTAGTTGAGTTTCTTCTAACCAATTAGAATCCAACGTCGATTTGCTGCTGCTATCCAGATCTAGACTTAGGGACCTCCGTTCACTTTCCCATTTGCTTCTACTCCACCATTGTATCTCGCTCTCTCCTTCATTTTCTCTACCTCGAATCTCTTTCTCATATGTCCCTCTTTTCTTTGTCTCATGGTTGACCCTAAATCCACCGAGGAAACAACGTACTACTAAAACAATCAACCAGAGTCCCTAATTAATATTACAATCTTTTAATGTTGTATTAACCATCAGCTTCATCTTTCTACTGAAAAATATCGATATGGAAAAATTATATGACAGCATTTTAAGTACAATCATTTCATTTTCGCAATTTCAAAAGAAGCAGTTAAGAGTTTTCTCAGAGCGTTAAAACTATTTCTTTAAATAAATAGTTCTGCTTGCTTCAATTGCTGTTTTGATAGTTAGAAAAAATAATTTGACATACTTTTCTTAAAGATATAGGTTTTCAATAGTAAAATGTATTTTTAACTTATTTAGTATCATGGCTTCATTTGATATTTCTTATGCAGAATACTTGGTATTCTTTAGATATTTGTGTTAACTTGTAGAGGAATGGTGTAACAGAGGACCAAAATACGTTGTGTCTGAAAGAAAGGAGTTCGCAGGAAGGAAACACTCAAAACTCGAAATTAAAGGAAGAAAATAGTAGTCGCTTTTATTCATGGGGACTACAGCGGGTGGTAGTTAAAAAAAGTTTGTTCGATAGCGTTCTTCTTCCTTCCCCCTCTTGGGTTGATAGCAGCGTCGTTATGGCGGCCTGGTTGATACGTTCATATTTGACAGGCTGGGTATGCACGGGTCGGGGTGTCCTGGAACTCTGACGAACCTGTTTAGAAACCTGCCTTGAACTCCAACAAACTCTGGCACCGGGTTATACAATTGTTTGACACCCACCTGCTTCTTGTGGGCGTCGCATCTGCACCGAATTCAACCCGTCCACATGTCAAGGTGATATCTTCGACTGGATACACCTGCTTCTCGATTGACGGCTGGGTCGAAGGTCAATATGTTACAATCATCCCATAATTATTTTTAAAAATTCCACATGTGGAAATTTTTTTCACGTCTGTCTCCATCCCCCTCACACACACATTTTACAAATAATTCTCAAGCACAACAATAGCTGAAAAAAAAAAAAACACAAAAAGAAATTACTTGAACCACAGCAAAAAACCAAAATCTTAATTAGAAGACGACCTTCTCTCTATATAAAACTTGCCCGGCTAATCATCTAAATTTATTTTACTATCTTTGCGCGGTTGTCTATCTTGATATGTGTGCATCAAAGTATAATACGGATGCATCCTTCATCCTCCCAAACACAACAGGACCCTCTGTAATTTCTTGAAGAATGTCAAAACCCTAAAAGGACCATACTCTGGTCCCAGATCCTGGTCACAAACCTAGTGACCCTGGTCATTCCAGCAATACATTTCGCCTGGATTTCTCATGACCACTCTTCAGTCCTTCACTTAACAGGTTCTTACCTGGAGTAACTGGAGAATTCCACCAACTAAAAAACAATATCTTCAAGACCCAAGACATTCCACATAAATCCACAAAAATCATTTCCCAAAACAATGCATCACAATTCTATCAAACAACAATACATCCAAATGCATCACAATCTGACACGCATGCCGTAAACCGCCTAAAATAGACCACGCAAAATATTTATTTGTAATGTGTTACTCTTTTTTTTCATAATATGAAACAGAAAAAAAATTCTAATGTCGCCTTTAAACTCAAACAAACTCTTTTTTTCATAAATTTTCACTACTTTTCAACAAGTCAAAACAATGTTAATAATCAAAGTTCACAAATGTTCAGCTTTTTTTCTTTCTTTTTTTCTTCAATCTATATACTGTCTATTTTTCTAAAAATGTTCGTTTTTTTTTCTTTCTTTTTTACTGTATGCTGTGTTCAACAGTGTTCAAGTTTCTTTTCTTCTTTTCTTCTTTTCTCACTCTGTCTCTTTCCATTGTCGTCCTTTTTTCTTTTTTCTTCTTTTTTTTTATAATAAATTGCTCATTCACTATCCTTTTTTCCAAACCTTATATCTGTCTCTCTCTGTCTTTACCTTAATATAATAACTATAGGTTCGCGCCTCCCCGTTTATTCAATTTCTAACAATATTTCCATAAAACAAGCATGGTTTATTAATAAAACTTTTTCAATAATATTCTTTCTTCTTTCAGCAAGTATCTCTACAAAAGCATGGCTCGTATCCAGCCATCATTTCTTCATTTTTACTTGTTCCGAGCACGACAACACAACACTAGTTTCTTGCTTACTTCCAAAGATGAGTTAAAATATCCCAGGGGGGTCTTACCTAAACAACCCAAACTTTTATCCACTCGGCCAACAACATTTCCCCCCTCAAGAACAATTCAAAACCGAGTCCACAAATCTTCCGGCATATACAACGAGAACGTCAAGGTTCTGCACATATACTTAATTATCTAATCTCCAAACCCCTGTTTCAGAATACCCTCTTCAATAAAATCTCAAACAAACGAAAAAAAAAAAAAAGATTTGCCTCTTAGTAGCTCCGCCCCAGTGGCGAGATCATTCGAGACTATTCCAATTGATATCGAACCACAAAAAGGTCTGAGGTATCATCCGTGCTCCCGAATGTATTCGGTATCAACAATGCTTCACAAAACCTGGTATGCTTCTACCAGTACCCAAAATCGATCCCATTCTTCATAAAACACTCCCAATTTCCACAACTTTTCCAAACATGACCCGTCCCACAGCCTTAATTACGGATATGCACATTCTCCAGACAACATCATTGATGCCCCGAAATCCTCCCAGATCTTGGATAAAATCCCAATTTTCAATTACTATGTGCTAGGACAGCGTCCACAAGTTACTACAAAATTTCATTCATAAAAATTTTGTTTACTATAAAATTCATTCATAAAAATTTCAAACTCAAAACCCAAGTAGAAGTTTACTTATGGCTGTCAATCATTTTAAAAACAGGGACCGAACTGTCGAACGGGGCCATCTTTCTTTCTTTCCTTTTCACAGCCATCTGCTTGTATGTTTCCCTCTTACTCTCTTTCTTTCTCTCTCTCTCACTACGATTCAAAATTACATATAGCAGTAATTGTCATTTTTCTATGCTTAGGGCTCAATCGTTTTTTTTTTTAAAATTATTTCCAATTTTATCTTTTAGAAAGGCCAAATAGCATTAACATACAAGCCAACAAGACTCATTTTACTTCCCACTTGTTATTATTACTCATTTTTTTCCATTATTATAATCATTTTAAATTCTTTTCACGAACCCAAATATGACAGACAGAAACATATTCGAATAAGCTTTTCACTTACAGTCTTTTTAAGTGTTTCTCTTTTTTTTCCTTTTTTCTTTTCTGTTTCTCGTTGTTGGTCTGTTCCTTTTTTTCCCCAGCATGTTGCATTTCTTCCTTTGTTCTTTTTTTTTTCTTTTCGATTTTTCTGTCTCGTGTCTCGTTTGCCTTGAAGCGCTGCATTCTGTTTCCGATTCTTTCTTCGGCCGTTTCTTCGATCGTCTATTCAGGCTCGAAACCATGCCATGGTGGGCATGCCTGGCCTTTGGCACCAAATATGAATATGTTGTATAGTCGTGATACATCTATACGTATACATATAAATGCGGAAACATAATCAGCAATAATGACGAACGAACACACTTCTTTAGAAAAATATACCTCTCACACTTTATTCGAAAGGGTGCGAAAGGGTTGTGTGTGAGAGGGGAGTTGGAGACTGAACAGACTGCAACATATTGACCCCAAGTTCCTCTGACTATTGCAGCACTTCTTTCTCATTCTGCTGGGCTACTCAACCGGGGGTCCTGAGGGCACAAGCCCTCTGCTGGGAGCTGGTTCTCACTGCCCTGAACTGCAACTCGAACTCAACTAACTGACTCCAACTAACTCGAACTGTCTGTGGCACCGGGTTATATAATTGTTTGACATCCATTTTCTTCCCGTGGGCGTCGTAATTCAACCCGTCCACGGTCAAGGTCATATCTTGATATCTTCCACCGGATGCACCTGTTTCTTGATTGACGGCTAGGTCGAAGGTCAATATGTTACAAAGGTAGTTGGTTCAATATTTTATCCTCGTATAGATTACATGCAAGAACAACTCCCCACGAATTAACAACATATTTTAATGCCTGAATAAACTTAATAAAATGACTACAAGAATGATATGAGATACAAAAGAATACATGTGTGAAAGAATGTCTTAAACGTACGTTGAAGAGTTTTTACCGTACGTATGGCCAAGAGAAATAACAGTTTTGGGTAAAGATTTATATATCTAAGAAGTGTATTGTTATATGGTGTTATGTTCAAAGCGAGCAAAAGTTCGTTGAGGACGAAAAATCCCTGTCCAGTGGGACCGGAGTCAGATCTGTTTTAAAGCATGTCGAACGTTGTGAGAGAGACCTTCCGTGCGGTTTCGTTTATATACAGGTTTGACAACGCCATCAAGTGGCCATCAGCACAACTCTTTGGCTGACAAGAGAGGTATTGATAAATAGCCATTTGTCTTTTTTTATATCTCCAAGTTGCAGCTGCTATTATATGTATGTGTTAAGCACTACATTTGCTCGCAGACAAATGGGAAAAGTTGCTGCTTTGAATAACTTGTCATATTGGTCCATACTTTCATCATATTTGAATAAGGTTTATTTACTTTTAGAAGGACAGTTCACAATTGTTTACGTTTTCCTTCTTTTTAATACACTTTTTCATTTGGATTGATTTATTAGAAAGAAAAAACTTTTAGAAAAGTTAAAGCGTTATGTATAAATCTGACAAAATACGCCAAATTCTCTTGTTTAATTTTCGGTATAGCTACACATAATTATCTCCCCTTTTACTACGAAACCAGCATTATCTGTGTAAAGTTTTGGCAACGTAAAATCTTTCAGGATATATAAAAAGACATCGTGGTAAACGTGGATTATTTCTTTTTTCATCTCCACCCTAGGAAGACGATTCGCAGCTGTCAACATCAATTAAGTTATCTGTCATCATCCGACAACGGAAACATTTAGCGTTAAAATGGTGAATATAAATTGAAATTATGAAAATTCCGTAGCTTATTTCTTTTTTCCCCTTTGTATAGTTTTTCGTAACGTATAGTTACATCTTTCAGTGAACCAATGTGCTGCAGCGTATACATTTGGAAACCATTGACTCCTGCTTTCCGGATTTGGTTGAATGATTGATTGATTTTAACGGCAGGTCAACCTATCTAGGGTTATTTTATATCTAGAGATTAATGACTCACGTTCATTCACATTTCATGTTTAAATTTTTTGTGTTGTTGTTTCTCAAAAGTGTTTTGCACAGTTATATGATATAAAGTATTCCTATGTTATATAATTGATTATATGATTTAAAGGTTTTATTTTTTAATAGTGATAATTTGTTTTTATACCGTTATGGGGTTTCAAGCAACTGATAATAACTCTAAGTAAACATTCATAGCTTCCAATAATCATTCTTAAAACAAATAATTTACAGTCATATGGTATCAAGTATTCCAATCAAATACGAATAATTTTCAAACAAATCCATTTGACCCAAAGATGGAACTCTTACAGGCACGATCACTCCGGGTTAGAGTGAACCTGGGAGTAATGGCAATGAAGAAGAACTCCATACTCCCCTGATCTCTAGAACTGGACTCCCACCATCAGATGTAACTTAGTTTCATACTCAGGACCCTTTTTTTTGAACTTACCTCTCTGCAAAGGATGCAGTCAGCGTATTTTCGATGGTCTGGTTTCCAGAGTATCTCATATATGATAGCTTATGAATACTATTTAAACTTTGTGAGCATCTTCTTAATGTTTAGTCTATGTTTAACATGAATACAGAAAAGTAGATAAAAATAAAAATATGATTGCATGATACAGAATCTATTTCCACTAAAGTTTTTTCGGAGTGAGTCTATGAATAGATCGTGTTTACATGGAAACATTTTTCTTCCAGATGGTGATTTATTATTCCAATGTTTTATTTTAAAATGCTGCATATCTTATAAACAGGAATGATGTAGTGTCCTGAGAATTTGGATAGCCGTATTTACCTTACCTCAACGTTAGAGTCAATTTTTTGGCTGAAGTTGTCCTGTACAAATGCATGGTTGGAAATTGCACTAAAAATTGTACTATCCTCTTTTGTCAAGGCATCTCAGGTATCAGGTATGAAACAATACCCTCAAATGGTAGGTTTTATTGGCCTGGCCAAATCGTCCTCTGCTATGGACCCCGTTGTTAACTCTCATATTCGGCCGTGTGGGCATTTAACCCCCCCCCAAAAAAAAACAAAAAAATACAAAAACAAAAACGAAACAAAAACAGAGAGTGGAAGGAAGAAACAAACACGGATTTAGAACTACAAAACTCAGGAAGGTGAAGTCTGGCACTTTTAAGCATTTTATGTGTATTTGTTATGGCGAATGAGTGAACCCTGCAAAAGTCCTACACAGCTACCAAAAATACTGACTCATCTGGCCATCGTCTTCATTGCTCTGCGTCTTGACTCCATGCTCTGGAGTCTCACTCCCAACTGACCACTTCGGAGTCTCACTCCAAACTTCTGAAATGTCTGACCTGCCCTGGACTGAATGCTTCTCGGCTCCGGACTGACTGCTTTGCGGGTATTACCCCTAACTGACTAACTCTCTTCATCTTTCTCTTTCGGTCTCACGGGTTTTTGCAGGCACAGATCTTTGTGTGGTCTTTGCGCTGAAGTAGACAAAGAAAGGTCTTCTGGATAATCCGGCACCGCTTCAAAGATATCGGAGATAAGATCCCCTCCTTGACCACCCATCCACGAACACATACAGAGACCCACACATACACATCCATATATATATATATATATATATATATATATATATATGAATGCTCATTATCATGCCTGGGACCGTAGAATACACCGACTGCATCTCTGCAGAGGGGTAAGCCCCCTCACAATGAGTATCATGGATATGACACTAAACAATATGACGGTGAGGTTCCAAAAATGCTAGAGCTTTGGGGAATGCAACGCTCTGCTTCATTGCTCTGGCCCGGAGTGGTAGCACCTGTTAAGGTCCTATTTATGGGTTAAATAGAACTAAACTGCGTACTAATGCTAAACTGAATTACTTGAAATAGAACTGTTTTCACATGTAAACAGCGTCCTTATGCTAAACTTAATTGTTTGAAATGGAACTGTTTTTGACATGGCCTAGGGGTTAGAGTGTTCGCCAATGGCCCGGGAGACCTGGGTTCAATCCCAGGTCGAGTCATACCAAAGACTCAAAAATGGTACTTGATGCCTCCTTGCTTAACACTCAGCATTATAGGGTACGGATCAAGGGTAAAGTAGAGCAATCCAGGGAAGGAGTAGCGCCCTCCCCTACACATTGGTGTAGTAGCTATCGAAAAGGGAGCCTTCAGGTTACCCTCGACTATGGTCGCCAACTTTACTTTTTTTTTTACTTACTTGACATTGAAACTATTTATGTTAAACTGAATTTTTGAAATAGAACTGTTTTGACATTTAACTGTGTGTAAACAAAATGTATACTTATACTAAATGGAATTGTTTGAATTAGAACTGTTTGACTAAACTGAATAGCTTGAAATAGAAATGTTTTTGACAATTAAACTGTGTACTCATGCTAAACTGAATTGTTTGAAATAGAACTGATTATTTTAATAAATTTGGCCTTGAATAACATAAAAAGGTTGATATGCCATAAAACCTAACCAACCAAACCACCTCTGACTTGCCCTTTTTGGACGATTAGCATCATGGCTTCGTTCGACATTTTGTATGTTTTGCTCGGGGGATGATCCTCGGAAGTCAAGCTCTTCTATCTTATTCCTTTGGCTTGAATTCCAGGTTTAAAAACCTGTAGACTAGCTCTTAGAATTAAATACTAATTAAGTAACGCAGTTGATTATCGGCGATCTTTTCATTTATACTTCTGTTTTCCCACAATGCAAAAGGCAATTCTTATATATCGTTATAAACAATTTTATAAATATACCAGAATATGTATACATTTATTGATACTGGTTTTCTAACAAGAGGCATTTTACCTCGTACAGATATTAAGCTTAGTTTAGCTCAAGGCTAGAAATATGAGGCACACAGTTTGTTAACAATTATGTCATATTTCATTTGAATAATGTTTTTTCGGGACTTTAACTTCAGATAGTAAATATTTTGCATAAAATCAGCTATAAAAATTTCTCAGGAAGCTTTTTCACATAAAAATATATCAGACCAATTCCAAAACACTGTGAACTACATTGTTAATAAACAATATTATAATGATCTTTCGTTTTTACGAACAAACTAAAAACAAAATTAATTATTGAGCTATCGATATAAATTCAAAAGAAAAGAAACCTCAGCAAACACAAATTTTTATGATTAAATTTTTCCATTATGGTTTCAACTTCAACTTCAAATCTACTTGTTATATTATGTCCCTCCGCCATCAACATCTACAGAAGTGTAGAAAAGTTTGATAGGCAGCTGAGAAGTTAAGGTAAGATCGACTGAAAATGACCTGAGAATGTTTGCGTTTTGAGTTTTGGCTCTTTCAGATTTCTAATGTACTCCAGAGGGGACGCGTTTTTTCTTTTTCTAAGTTCCAACATTTTAGAAGCTTGTAGAAGATGCAGGGAGTTTCCTTCTTCCTTTGAAAGACGGTTTGGGAACTCACCGGGATGGCCGCCCTGAATTATTAATACATTAATATGGGAACAAAACAAATGCGTTCTTGTAAATTTTTTTCATCACCGAGATCAAGTGACAACCTTTATAAAAGACTTTTGTCAACCTTATACACTCTCCTAACCTTGAAGGAGTGTGTCTGGGCGTTTTCCATTGTTTTGGTATAGCGTTTCACTACATTTTGATGACGGAATTTCCCTAGGGTTGGTCCCTTTTCGTCTTTTGGTCTGAGAGAAATTCATTTTCTTCAGTGGGGTTTCGCTTCTGCAGTTTCTTTTCCCGTGTTTCAATACTATTATCACTTTGACTTTTTTCAACCTTGTGAGGCTTAAGACCAAGTTGTACGTTTATGAACTTTTTTTTCTGTTTCAATGATTATTGTAATTTTTATTGTGTCTGAACACACTTTAACTTGAACCTTGTTCTCTCTCTCTCTCTCTCTCTCTCTCTCTCTCTCTCTCTCTCTCTCTCTCTCTCTGGATTTTCCATCGTTAAAAAGTTTTGGAGATTCTAAGAGTTTTCTTTTGATTGAAAGACTAGAAAACAAAGACGTCTTCTGTAGGTTTATCTTTTGTCATATATGGCGTTATTCTGCATGCTTTAAGTATAAGTTTGTTTTTCCCCGAACAGAGGCAATTTCTAAAACTTTTACAATAGAGCAGTTTTATCACTCTGCCTTTCTGTTGGCTTGTACAATACATTTATGATACCATTATCATGTGAGAAACATTTCAAATTGATCCGATCGAAATTGTGATCCATAGCTACTTGTGGCTGTCAGTAAGAGTCGATGCTGAATGAACATTTTGTCCAGTAACACAATAATTCGTTGTGCTGCCACTTCAGTCTCACAATATCGTAAATTGGAAGTGATGACTACAAACATATTCCCTTGTTGGCATAGACCCTAACAAATCGATACCCAAATACTGCTATCGGTCTAGCGCTAACTCTCTAAGTGTCACTGACATCTTTTCCTTAGGCAAATCTTTTCATGCCTTTCTCTAATCCTGACCACTAAAATATTCTTGGTGTGCTATATCAATCACATCTCTTATTAGAGAAGTTAGAATCGTTGTCCTTGTTCTACAACTCACAGTTTTGCTAATGATACTCATTTCATTGTAAAATGATACATATCAAACGTATCCTGGATTCTTTCAATTTTCTGTTTTAACCTTCTTTCGTAAGTCAATTAGTTCGGCCTCATGATGTTAATTCTATTCTATTTGCTGTATGTTCATGGCCCTCATTGTAGTTTTTATCATTATAAATTCTGCATCTTGTTCAGTTACTCATCACAATGTGAAGATTTCTGCAAACTCTGACTTTAGTAGATCTACTGCACTGGTAGTGCAGGGGTATTATATCTTATTGGGTAGAGTTAGAAGTAGTGGTATTGTTGGTCTTCAGGTTACGAGTTCAAATAACCGTTTTTCTGACTTTAGTAGACGAGGAAGTGGGTCACAAAATATCTTTATTTCAGCAACATGTACCACCAGAAAGAAATACGATGATGATTTACATATCCACCTTTTTATTGTATCATCCCTGGAAAAATATTTAATTAGCACACATAGTGAATGTTCGCTTCGTTTTTTTTATTTATCTATAAATCAGCACAATAACTGAAAAGGTGCAAAAAAATTTTATTTGATAGTTGAACAATCAAACCAGATAAAATATACCTTAAATAAACTTTAAACCAGATAAAACACACATTACAGAGACTCGATTAAGTTATTCAAATTAATGGTATAATTTTTCCAAGCCATTCGGAGGTAATATGGATTGACCAAATATTAAAGAAAGAATTACGTAATGATCTCGTAATTTGGATTTATAAAACAAACACCAGCTGAAACGTTGATATGCAAATTTGTCTACAGTTAAAAGAGTCCCTGAAGACCTTAACAAGTGGTTGGACATATCAAATGAAGGAAATATGTTTTCAACAAAAGAACTGTTCGTTGAAACAACGGGAAAAGATCGTAAAACTAATTCAAGAAGGCAATACACTGTAGAGTTTGGCAAAAGACTTTAGATGTTCTCAGTCAACTGCGCCAAAATTTGGCGCAAATATAAACGAAATAGAGTGTTTAAAAAAGAAAAAAACATATTGGTAGACAATGAAAGATATCAAACATCAGGATAGAAAACTCAAACAACATGCCTTGAAAATGAATATGTACAGGATGTCTTTAAGCAAACTCAACCCATTAATAAGATAATTCATATTGCATCAAGTCATCTTTTATCTGAGTCTTAAAAAACAATCATATCGCTTTAGAAAGGTCAAACCAGATGACAAAGGTAGAAATTGAGTGCACATGAAAGACCAAGTTCTTAGAAACATCTTCACAGGGACTTTTTCGGACTCCTTCCGACAGAGTTTCTCACTGCATCCACATTGTCAGGACATCTTGCTGTCAACTTCCTACTAGATTTGGGATTTTCTACCTTCTTGTTGAAGTTGTTTACTGATCCCGTGGCTTGAAATTTGTGTACCCAACGATAAATTTGGCTTTTCTGGGGACAATTGTTAAAGTTAAACTTCCTGCGAGATTTTACTTGAACCATTTTGAATAATTTTGTCTCCAAATAAGTGACGCAAAATATTTTTCCTCTCTTTTCCAAGGCATTATGATCGAGGATAAATAGTTGTTATTGTATACTATTTTCAAATCTGAAACAAAAAAGAACACGACATTATTATTAGAAGAGTTATTAGCAATCATATAGGTCCTATGTATATTGAGACAACTTGTACAACAACAACAAAAAAAAAAAAAAAAAGAAAAGAAGGAAAACAAGTGGGTCGAAACGGGAGTCAATGTTTATGACAGAATTGTAAGAAATCAACTGAATAAAATGGGATTTACTCATAGAAAAGTAAAATGAAAACCAGTAGAAATGCACAAACAGGAGAAAATGAGGTTAAAATGAGCTCAAAGGAAACAATCATGATGTGTGGATAATTAGATGAAAGTGATTTTCAGTAATGAATCAAGAATCTGCATTGGTCAAGGCAATGATGCAAGAACCTTTGTATGGTACCGTTAAAATGAAATGTATGACGATGATTACCCGAAGAAAACAATTTTCCCTCGTAATTTGGAGCAACTAAGCATTAATTTTAATTTTTTGGCAATGAATTCCATTATATTTCCTCTCAATATTAAGTTATTCCATTATATTTCCTCTCAATATTGGGTTATTTCATTATGTTTCCTCTCAATATTGGGTTATTTCATTATATTTTCCACTTCATGGCTTGGAAATAATTCCAGAATATTTATATATTAAGTTAAAAAGTTTTTCGCGTGGTCTGTTATTTGTTTATTTACTGCTAAATAAAAAATCGCCGTAAACATTCACTAAGTATGCTAATTTCATAATTTTTGCCATAAATAGTAGCGCAGGGTTGTCATTTACTTAGCCCAGCTCAGTTTGGTAAAAGGTCAAAAGTATGTGTTCCCTGTGTGAATCGTATTAACTAATAAGGGTCTACTTAATTTACAAGCCATCATACCCCAAGAATGTCTTGTAAAATTGAGCGTAGCTTAGAATTGGCATATAGTTAGAAGTATGGGACACAAATGAGATTCAAACTCGCTACCAGGTTGTAATTGACATACGAAACTTACTTGCTAATTATTACACTATAAAGAGGTGCTAATTCGAGCTCAATGTTTTGATGTTGGTGAATTAATAGTGTTTTATGATCAGTTAATGATTTGAAATCTAACTAACTAGCAAGGATGGTATCTAGTCCATATTAACTAGCAAGAATAGTATCCAGTCCATACTAACTAGCAAGGATGGTATCTAGTTCATATTAACTAACAAGGATGGTATCTAGTCCATACTAAGTAGCAAGGATGATATCTAGTTCATATCAACTAGCAAGAATGGTATCTAGTCTCTTCTAAGTAGCAAGGATGATATCTAGTCCATACCAACTCGCAAGGATGGTATCTAGTCCGTGTTAGCTAGGAAAGAGGGTATCTAGTCCATATTAACTAACAAGGATGGTATCTAGTCCATATTAACTAGCAAGGATGGTATCTAGTCCATATTAACTCGCTGCATCTCTGATACTAGTTTTAGTATAAATAATAAAATAACTCAGCTTCACTCAAATTTCTTACTATATTTCGCCAAATCTCTTTTGAGCGTCAATCTTTCATCGGATAACCTAAAGACAGCAGTAACTATGGTCAATAAATTTCCGTAGTTATTTCGGAGCACATTTTTAGCAAATAAGTTTTTGAAAATTCCAAAAGTTTAAAAGCCCTTAGCGAGATATTTTACTTACAATCTTACCCCTTCGCCATGGAAGGATGTGACACAAGGTCAATTTATAAATAGAGTAAAGCTAGCTTGAATTCAGGGACTTCCATCTCTTAGACTGTTTGCCTAACAAAGACCAAAATATCCTGTCTGTCCTACTATTTACTTATAGCTAAGGGAGACTGATGGATTCATACCTTTTTTAAGAGCATTAGCTCTAAGTGAAATGTAAACAGCCTTGTTAACCTCAACCCTGGGTTTGAACTTGAGTTGCCGATTTAATTTCCTATGACTATTACTGTTGGAGCGAGATATTGGATTAATGAGTAGAGTGTTCGCCGATGGCCTGGGAGACTGGGGTTCAATCCCAGGTCGAGTCATACCAAAGAATTAAAAAATGGTACTTGATGCTACCTTGCTTAACATTCAGCATTTGAGGTACGTTTTAAGGGTGAAATGGAGCAATCCAGGGAAATGGAGTAGCGCCCTCCCCTACACCTCGGTGTTGTAGCTATTGAAAAGGGAGCTTTCGAGTCACCCTCGACAATGGTCGCCAACTTTACTTACTTTCTGTTGTGCTGACCTCCCCTCCATTACGATGTAAGTATAATGCTAAACTGGATTCTTGTGTCCATCGGATTAGCTAAAGCAAATCTTTTATCTTTTTATTTAACAGTATAAAATAGACATCTAACCGAACAGTTCCTTACCAAAAACCAAATTTATGACTTTTTTCCATGACTTTTTATGAATTTTTCCTGTCACGACTTAATCAAGACGTAAAAAGTCGTGTCCTTGTGTTTTTCTTTGTAATATCAGAAATAAACATCAGCGTCTATAAATGTATATTAACTTATAAGTAATCACAAAAATATAGTTTGATATTAACACTGTGTTTATTGCTTAATATCATGATGTAGACAAATGCTTATCTCTGCTTGAGCTCCCAAAAAATGTTTGTCCTTTCTTTATAAATTTCCTCAATCAATCGTTACTCTCATGTTTCCTGATGACATTGCACTAGATTTTGTTAAACATCAATGTAATGTTTGACGATGTGAATTAATGTAATTTAAGTTGGTTTTAAGTAATTTCCCCGGAAGTCATAAATTCCAAACCGAGGAAAAAGATAACTGTCGATAGATGCAAAATTTTCCAGCACAATATCTTGAAGAATATTAAGGGAAAACTTACAAATTTATTCAGTTCTTTATTGCTTAAGCATGTTTTAAAAATTGTCGATGGAAAAGTGATAATTTTTCTCTAGTTTTGCGAAAATCGTTGCTGAATATAAAATACATATTTAACACTATTTAACTCTTTATTTTTAATCTGAGAAAAAATTAGATGAAGTTCATGATGATGATGATACAGTCGGTGTAAACATGTGTTAAAATGATTTTTAAAGTTTACATATGTTTATGCATATATTCATGCTGGCGAAGGTTTGTGTAGGGACAGTCACGTGTTTGGGATGAGCAAATAACAGAAGACGAGTGTATTAATGGACGAAAAATTCTTTGAACAACATTTTTGGTTGGTCAGTTGGTTTTATGGCATGATAACCCTTGATGGATAATTTTAAGCCGAAGTTAATTTTATAATTAAGATCTCCATTTATATAAGATTCAAAAATGTATTTTCACAATCATTTTAAGTGATCATGTCAAGACATTGAGGTAAAAAAAGAGACAAGGTCAGTGTCAGAATGAAAACAATTGATGAAACCATTTTTAGTACTTTTTCAGTATCAACTTTTGGCAAAAAACAGTATTGTGCAAGTGCTGCAGCTCCCATATTATCCACATCTAGTTTTGTGCAACTTTTCTTCTTTCCTAAACTGAAATTTCATCTCAAGATTAAGATCTGAGAAAGTGGAGGATACTAAATGGAATTTGATGGCGTAGCATTACCCAACACAAAAACAGGAGTTTCAGAGGAGCTTCGATCGGTGGAAAACTCGCAGGAATATGTGTAAAATTTCAAGGGAAATATGAAGAATATAAACGTTTCATACATGGTTCATTTTTGTCTCGGTAAATGCAGCTTCATTTTTGATACTTTTTAACAAACCTCTTATGGATGCACTTACCCAACCCCTCCGCACGGGTAGGATGCGATACAAAGTCAAATTTTTTAAGCGGAGTATAACAGATTTGACTTCAGAGTTTCCTTTCTCCTAAACTGATTGCTTAACTAAGGGTAAAAAACTCAGTCTGCCCTACTATTTACCCATAGTTCGAGGGAGAATAATTGTATTTATACCATTCCCAAGGGTATAAGTGCTATGTGATATGCAGTCAGCATCTCTAGGATTTGAACTCGTGTCGCTGTGTCCATTACACCACGGGGACCTGTTATTTATATGCTGTGTGTGTGTGTTTGTGTGTGTGTGAGTGTTGTTTTGCATGTTTTGTGGCTTAACGAGAATACACAGTGTTACGTTATCCACTCAATAATGGACAATGCTTGTAATTATCAAGATCAATAGAACAAAATATATATTGATACTTGAAAAGAATTTGGCTGTCCTCTTTACAGCCAAAACGTTTGATGTAGAGATACCAAATTTGGTATTACTATTTATCGAACCAATGGAAATTTTTTTATGTATAGCTTGTTTTATTCTTCATGAGGAAAAGAGAATGTCATCGAAAGGGTTCCCTCTAAAAAACAAACAAACAAGAAATAACTGACTGGATGTTCTGTAGCTGCAATCCTTATCCCTTTTCTTATAATTGATAATAATATGATTGATCCAAAATTATAAGAAATATGACAAAATGTGAAAAATGAGATGTTTAATTTTGTAAGGAATTTAGTTAAATCTGTTTGTGGCTGATAACACATTCAATACCCAGGATCCTGAAATAAACAAACTGACCATAAACGTACGTTGCATATTTTTTATTGCAGCAAAAAACAAAAGAAAACACCAACCAACCAACCAACCAACCAACCAACCAAACAAACAAACAAACAAACAAACAAACAAACAAACAAGCCACACCAAAAACAAAACAAAAAACAAATACATAAACACTGAAGTAAGTTTTGTGAGGAATAAAAATTAATAAACAGCATCAAAAGATTAACGTTTTAGTGCAATGGAGGATACAAATGAAAACTCAAGATTACGATTTTTAAAGTGTCCATTTTTTTAAAATCTTGATCTTATGGTGTCTGGCAGAAGTAATAAAAAGCACCCCCTCCACCCCCTAAAAATACCCCCCAAACAAAAAAACAAAAACAAAAACAACTTCGTTTTCAGGCTTGGAAATTTTCAGTTAAGTGTCAACTTTATACGGCTAAAGAAAGATAAAAAAATTAATTTAGCTAGCCCAATGTACAAAAATCCAGGTTTTATTTTAGCAATATGTTCACATGAAGTGCGTTAAAAAAGTAGAGGGGCTAAAACTATATTTATAAAAAAAATAAAAGAATGATGAATGAAATGTTATCTTTTTCTTCAGAATAATCCCTTTATTATTCAACACATTTATTTCAGCGAGATTTTCACTGGTCGGAGCACCTTAGAAACTTTTCTTTTACTATTGTGTTTAGTTGCATTACTGTTTTTCTTTTAAAGTCTTCCAGCTCCTAAATTCTTACTTTTGACATAAATTTCTAGTTTAAGAAACCAGAAAAAGTCACACGTAACTTCATCTGGTAAATTTGATGAGTGAAGCACTAGCACAATCCTGTTTTTCGCTAAAAACTGCGTTTAAAAAAAATCCAGAAAGACTTTTAAATGGCTGGAACTTGTCTAAAATTCATCAGACGCCATCATTTTATTATAGAAGTGGCTTAACTCTTCATACGTTATTTTTTAACTTTTGAATATTCAAAGAAAATTTAAAATTTCCGTTTAAATACGTTACTTTTCAAAATAAAAAAAATTCTACTAAAACATGTTCTAGGAACACATTAGTAAACACAAAAAAATTAGGCAACTAAAGAGAAGAAATATACATAGGGGATCAGTTAAGCCTCGCCAGCAGTGAAGAAAATAGGTTGTCGCTCAGTGCGAACATGGATATTCGGATGTACCAATTTTTGACCGTTTTTCCCTCTTTTCAAGCACCAAGCCTTGGCAGCGCACCGCAACTTAGAGCTCCTTGGAAACAATGACAGCAAACTGCAGTCGCCTGTTCACCTAACTACTCAACCTAACACAATTTGTAGCATTCACCGCAACTATAAGATATATCATAAACGAAATTTATGGTTGTTTCTATCAACTAAAATGTGAATTAAATAAATCTCATTTAAATCAATCTTAAATATACGCTAAAAGCTTCAGAGTATTTTTTTCGGTAATATTTTTACATAATACTTTTCGTAGAGTTGATTTATAATTGAAAACACTTTGTTTTATTCAGCTTCATTATTATCTGGATAGATTTCGTTTGTTTTTTTTATTAGTAAAGATTTATCCAAAAGAAAAGAAAATTTCCGTCTTTACCTTCTTCTTAAGCTCCGATAGTTATGTTAAGACCCAAAAGCTCTCTTGAAATAGCAAAGCGGTGAAGCAAACTGTACATAAATCATTCGACTGAACCAAAAATTAATTTTATTGTTATTATATAGAATTCTTAAGAAATTTATTTTACTTCTTGCGAGTTTTCACATCAGTTTTTTTTTCTTTGAATTCAAAACAATATCATTTGGTGTCGTCCCGGACTATTGTAATTATCTTAGCCGATTTTACAAGAACTGTAGTCTGGATGGTATCGATTCTTCCTCTAATTGCCAGTTTCCTCTAATTATTTTTTAGGTCTTTGGGGACCGTTCCTAGGGCACCAAATGCAATTTGTATCAACATCACTTTCATGTTTCGCGGCCTTTTCAGCTCTCTGGCTAGATCCAGGTATTTGTTTATGTTTTCGCTTTCCTTTATTTTCACTCAATAGTTCGCTGGGATGCCAAAATCTACAAGATGATATTATTTTCTTCTTAATAAAAACTAAGTCTGGTCTTCTGGATTGGATTGAGTAATCCGTCTCTAACTCGAGATAATTTTATGCGTTTTAATTTTTGAACAGATTATGGTTTGTGCCATGATTAGATTTTAGTGTTTTGCACAATTCCCAGTCATGTCTGCTCCTGTATTCCTTTTGTGTCAGTTTGCTGAATTTGTTTATTATCCGATTAACTGTTTTATTTTTATCAATATATAACCTACACTGGCAATTCTCTAACGTATTATTATTTTTGCTTGGGTATGATTAATTATTATGGCGTTATTTTGTGCTGTTATTATTAGAGATTCAGTTTCTCTTTTCAGGTTTCCTATTCGTCGCCATGTCCAGTTCATCTCATTTTCTTCGTTTGGCGTTTGAAGTATCCAAATAGTTATGTTTCTTCCCTGTTTTCTTTTCTAGGTCTTCTGGTTATCGTTTTTAGTGTTTGTTATTGATGTTTTTATTCAGGGGAGTTCTCATGGCGTAGTGGCTAGTGTGCTGGACTACGACTTCTTTGCAAACAAGTTTTACCTCCTGTCTCACTATTACGTTGACTTTCAGACCAATACTCTTATCCTCCAGCTATAGGTTACATAGTCATCATCATCATCATGTCGTGCCGCCAGCACGGATATCCCTGACCCTCTCTCGCCACTTCTCCCAATCGTTCATCGCCTCTGGCAGGTCTTCAGGGTTACATCCTGTGTCCTCACATAGCTGCTGTATGTAAGTTCGAGCTGGTCGTCCTGCTTTTGCACGGCCATATGTGGGGGTCCATAGGAGTACATAACTTATGAGCTCGTCCTTGCTTCTCCAGCAGTGTCCTGCGCGTCTGGTTCGTCTGACTTGGATAGTTTTCATGATGGGAGGCAAGTGGCCCTCTAGTTGGCGTCTCGTGGGGTGTTGTCGCCAGGACTTGTTCAATATTCCTCTCAACATTCTTGTGTAATTGCCGTCTAGTTTCTTCTCCAGCCGTTTAGTTAGCATCCATGTAGTGCATCCATATAGCCGTATCGATACAACCGCTGCCTGGAAGAAACTGCGTTTTATTTTATCGGTCAGGTCTGATTTCCATATGATCGAGAGCCTATCGATAGCTGTCCATGCTTTCGTCAGTCGTGTGTCGATGTCTTTTTCGGTTGATGAGACGCTACTTCCTAGGTAGGTGAATTTGTCTACTAGTTTCAGAGAGGCTCCGTCTAGTGTGGCAATGTTGCCCGTTTGGTTGTAACATATATTCAGTTTTGTGTGCATTGACATGGAGGCCAATGCCTGCGGCGGCTCGTTCCAAACTATGCAGCAGTGTCTCTGCTTGATTAGGCGTATTCGCCAGTAACGCCAAGTCATCAGCGTAGTCGGCGTCAGTGATTGTTTTTGCAGGGTATCTTTTGCTTCTTTTCTTAGTCAGCTCGAAGCCATTTTCTCTGATTTTGTCGATCGAAGTTCTAAGCACGTAGTCTAGACAGATGATAAAGAGGTATGGGGCTAACGCGTCTCCTTGTAGTACTCCTGCAACAATGTCGAAGTATTCTGTGTCTCCATCTGGTGAACGTACTTTCACTTTGGTGTTTCTGTAGAGAATCATTATTGCTGCCACGGTTTCTTTTGGTAGGCCGTATGCTAGTAGGATTTGTTCCATCTTCCCTCTGTGTATGGAATCGAAGGCCTTGGTAAAGTCGACAAATAGTAATGTCACCTGAAGATCTTTTCGCCTTCAAGAATTCTACGAATGGTCAATATTTGTGAGGTTGTGGATCTATTTCTCCGGAAGCCATTTTGGTTTTTCCTAAGTATGTTGTCTATTTTGGGTTCTATACGGTTTCGTAGTAGGGCATTGTAGATTTTGGCTGCTATGGATGTAAGTGTTATCCCTCGGTAGTTCTTGGCTAATCCGAGGTCGCCTTTTTTAGGGAAAGGAAGGATGCATCCCTTCATCCATCTTTCTATCCTATTTTGACTATAGAATGCGTTGCATTGCCGGAGCAGTATATCGTCGAATTGTCTAGTCTTCCACACTTCTGGGGGGATCTCGTCCAGCCCAGCAGCTTTCCTATTTTTAATTTTTCTAAGAACCGAGTCGAGTTCTTCTTTGGTGAAAGGACCTAGTTTAATGTCTAATTGCTTACTGATAATTCTGGTGATCGGTTCATCCGTTATTTTCGGTGGGTTTCCTAGTAGATTTTTGAAATGTTGTTCCCACAGTTTTACTCTTTCTTGTTGGCTTGCAGCTTTCAATTTTGCTCTGGCTGTGCTCTTCCTTCGAATTACTTCGTTTATTTTTTGCTAGGCTATCCTGGATTTTCTATCTTCTACCGAGACTCTAATCTTATCTATCTGATTTTGTATGTATTCTGCCTGTTCTTTTAGATATATTCCTGCTAATTGATATTGTGCCTTTTCTAGTTTTCTGGCATTTGTGTTTGTTGGGTTCTTCCGATAGCTTTTGGAGGCAGTTTTCACGAGTGCACGTTTTTCTCTAACCGCTAACGTTTCCCAAGGGACTCTATATTTAGTTCTAGGTTTTGTTGGGATACACTTTGATGCCGCCTCAAAGTGTGCTTCAACAAAATTTTCATATTCGTCATTTGGGGTACCTTTTTCTGTCTTCTCTTGTAGTGTTTCGAATCTGTTTCTTAATTCTAATGCATATTTGTCTCTAATATCTCTGTTGTTAAGTAGGGCCCAGTCATAGTGCTTAGTTGTCGCTGTTCGTGTGGTGTTTTTTCGTAGGCTTAGTCGTACTTTGGCCGTAACTATTCGATGATCGGAGGACACACCCTCGAAAGAGGAGTATGCCTCGCAATTCGTCGCACTATTTTTCCATTTCCTGTTTATAAAGACGTAGTCTATCTGTACTTTACTATTATTCGCGTATGTGTAGGTCCATAATTTTCCCTCCCTTTTTTGAAAGTTTGTATTGAGGCATGTTAATCTATTTTCTATCATGAAATCAATTAGATGTTGTCCATTCCTGTTTGACGAGTTGTGTAGGCTGTATTTGTTGTTTCTGTTTTTCCCGATTTGTGCATTCATATCTCCGCCAATAACTCGCAGGTTGTGTTTCGGAATGCTACACACTAGGGAGGATAGCTCATCGTAGAAGGTGACTAGTTCGGTTTCTTCGCTAACATTGGTAGGGCTGTAGCAGGAGATGATTGTTGCTTTGGGGTTGCCATTAAACGTTGCGGCCATTCTCTCAATGCTATTAAGTGTTTTTAACGCTCTTGGTCCTATAGTATCCCAACTGTTCTTCAACGAAGATGGCTTTGGCATTAGATAACCCTCTAAGGCTGATATACCATTAAACAAAGAAACCAAACCATTTATTTATATTGCTGTTATTGTCATTACCTCTCAGGTGTAAAACCTTGTGCATCATCAATTTCCTTGTTCTATGGAGCATATTTTTTAGCTTCTTTCGTGTCCATTTTAAGAAGTGTTCAGAATATATTACAAAGGAGACTGCCCAGATATTTATTCTTTTGATTAGATTTCTGTTGTTATTATTATTATTATTATTATTATTATTATTATTATTATTATTATTATTATATCACTCCTTTCGAGTTTTTTTTACTGTTCTTTCATTGAAGTCTGAGAGACTGCAAATGTCATCAGGTCTTCAGGGTACTTCTCAGAATCCTAACCGATCATAGCAATGCTGCAGTCTTGATGGTCTTGATTCTTCCTCTGATTTCCAATTCCTCTAGTTTTTAAAATATCCAGAACTTTTCAAATCCATTCTTGGAGTACGCTATCGAAAACTTTCTTGTAGTCGAGTCAAACCATGCTTAGATTTTTGCTTGGAGCGACAATTCTCCATAATAATTTTGTTTTTGAGGAGCTGATCTTTTCAGCCATATGATTGATTATTTTTTGTTCTAAAGGGTAGATGTTCTTTATATTCTAAGAATTTGACTATTCTATCCTTTAGAATCGTTCTTATCATTTTATATGTTATGGAAAGACATGTTATGGGTCGGTAGATTTTTTTTTGTATTTGTTGTTTCTTTTTTCTGGTCGTAGGTATACAGGGGCCCGACAATATTTTTCGGACACTTTGAAAAAAGTACTTCAAGGTGGTCACTAGTGCCAAAAACTTTTGAGATTGTAAGTACATAGTTGAGGAGTGAAAATCCACTACTAGTGTAATCATTTTTTTTAGTTTGGCTTTGATAATTTTAGCTTTTTTGTGATTTTTGCGAAAACCTGCGCGACACTATTTTTCGGACATGACAAAAAATCCTATTTTATTAAGAGCTATGTTCATGTATATGTTGCTGTATGCAAATTTTCTGCTTGTACACTGTTCTGGGGCACTGGCGCCCCTACTACTATGTTAACATAGGACAATCTAACAGCATAAATAGTCTGGATATTTCTTGGCAAAACAATTAAGTTTAATGAGGTATATGCATTCAAAAGAAGTCGTTTGTTAGGCACGGAAGAAGCGGGAAGATGGCCTCAGCATCAGAAGGATCGCCATGTATTTGAAGCTGTCGAAATCAACTGTAGAATACATGCTGAAGACAAACTCCGAGCGGAAAAAAGAAGAGAGGTCGGAAAAGATCAATTGGCAAGAGGACTGAAAGGAGAATGAAGAGGACTGTGACACGGCTTTTGACATCTGGAGAAAAAGTTACAGCAAGAAAAGTGAAGGAGAAATGTGAATTGGATGTAAACGTCCGAACAGTACAAAGAACGCTGCATAGGATTGGTTTGAAGTATGCAAAGGTTAAGAAAAAAATTACACTAACGAAGAAACACAAAGGAGCAAGACTGGAGTGTGCTAAAAGGTGGTTAACAAAGCATGTTGACTTTAAGAAGGTTATATTTACTGATGAGAAGCGTTTCAAGTTTGATGGGCCCGATGGATGGTGTACTTGGTAGAGAAAGGGTGAGCCTGTTGTACTGAACAAGGATAAGAAGAGAGATGGGGAATGATTTCAAGACAATCGCAGCATCCATGTGTCAAAACTCATGAAAGAATGGATGGCTAAAGTGAATATGACAACTTTGGAATGGCTTGCAAGAAGCCCAGATCTAAATTTAATAGAAAATGTTTGGGAAATGCTTGCACAACTTGTCTATGATGGACCTGAAATAACGAAAGAGGCTCAACTATGGGAACGAATACTTGGAGCCAAAAACAACTAATAGAAACACGTAGAGATGTTATTGTGCATATGTTTGATCATTATGAAGAGAGATTGATAAAAGTTATTGAGAAGAAAGGTGATATTACAGACTATTAACAGTTTTTCAACGATGTCCAAAAAATAATGTCGCGTGTGTTTTGTAAAATATGATGAAAATTAAATATTTTTCCTTACCTAATCGATTTTCTTCCATTTTTATTACAGGTATTGTCTTTATATGTTTATGCTATTCTATTGAAGGAATTTCGCCACTCTATGGTACTCGGAAAGTGTCCGAAAAATATTGTCGGGCCCCTGTATTAATTACTACTTCTGTGAGCCGATCAGGCATACATTCAGGTAATGATTTCTGAAATATATTTCTTCATTATTTAATGTGTGGTGGATTGGTGATTGAACAAAAAATGTGTTATTTTATCAATTGGTGGCTTCCATATTTTCAGTTCACCTGGCTTTTTATTATATAGTTTTTTATGGCCTCATATATTACACCAAAATATTTAAAATTCTTTAATCGTCGAGGTTTCCTTTACATTTATTGTCAATTTTCTTATTTCTTGATAAAACTTATTTTGGTTTCTTTTGAAATATTTTGATGTGTCAAAAGAATTTTATTTATTTTTCCATATCTTCGAATATACACGGCTTTTAGGTGGATTTATTTGCTTTAATTTTTCTTTTATTATCGGGATCTTATCAATTGGTGCTATCTCATATTTTGTTTTAATTTTCTTAATTTCCTAGTTTTCATTTTGATACTCTTATTCATTCAATAAAATATGGATATTTTTCCTCTGTAATCTTTTATTTCTTTTTGTATCCTGAGTTTTCATTTAGGGTTGCTTAAAACTATTTTGTCTATGTGTTATGGCAACTGGGTTTGTTACTTTAGCAGTCGCATATATTACGTCATTTAAACGATTAAGGTTTGCTCTAAAGTCTTGTAGAAAATCTTCTATTGTATAGTTTGCCAACTTTAACTGGATTAGGTTGTTTTTGTCTCTGTTTATATTTTTGAGCTGTTCTGTCTTGCAAATCAGTTTAGGTTACCTTAGTGAGCTCTCTGATTTTATTTTGTTTCATTTTGTCAATTTTGATCTTATTTCATGTGTAGTTTGGGTTTTCTATTTGAGTTTGTCGAAATCATTTTCTCTTGCAGAAGTTTTCTGACAATTATTGGTTTCTGGAACGAGCCGCAGCTGGCATTGGCCTCCATGTCAATGCAAACAAAACCGAATATATGTGTTACAACCAAACGGGCAACATTGCCACACTAGACGGAGCCTCTCTGAAACTAGTCGACAAATTCACCTACCTAGGAAGCAGCGTCTCATCAACCGAGAAAGACATCGACACACGACTGACGAAGGCATGGACAGCTATCGATAGGCTCTCGATCATATGGAAGTCGGACCTAACTGATAAAATGAAACGCAGTTTCTTCCAGGCAGCGGTTGTGTCGATACTGCTATATGGATGCACCACATGGACGCTTACGAAGCGGCTGGAGAGGAGGCTGGACGGAAATTATACAAGAATGTTGAGAGCAGTATTAAACAAGTCCTGGCGACAACACCCCACGAGACTCCAACTATACGGACACTTGCCCCCCATCACAAAAACTATACAAGTTCGACGAACCAGACACGCAGGACACTGCTGGAGAAGCAAGGACGAGCTCATAAGCGATGTACTCCTGTGGACCCCCACACATGGATGTGCAAGAGTGGGACGACCAGCACGAACTTACATACAGCAGCTATGTGAGGACACGGGATGTAACCCTGAAGACCTGCCAGAGGCGATGAATGATAGGGAGAAATGGCGAGAGACGGTCAGGGATATCCGCGCAGGCGGCGCGACATGATGATGATGATGATTGGTTTAATATATTATGTTTCATTATTAACTGTGTTCATTACAAGGGCTGCAATTTTATTTTGTTGGATATTAGCAACTACCTCTTCTTTGATAATATCTTTTTTAACATCTGTTAAGCGGTTGTTTTTAAGGATACTTTTCACTTTAACTAATTTAATGGAATCTAAGTGTATAGCTGTACATTTGCCATACGTTGTCGATTCCTTGAGTTGTATTTCTTCCTGATAATTTGTTAATTATATAAAAAAATTCCATATAATATTTCTTTATAATTCTCTTTTGACTATTTTCTTATGTCTTTATTTTGTAGTGGATATAGTAAAGAACTTGGTTAGTCAGGAGTGGAATTATTCCAATTCTGATAATCACTGAAGTGAATAAAGCATTTTTTACAGTTATTGATTTTTCGATCCCAACTAGGTTCTTTTCTAGGATATGCGTTCCTTATTTTATCCGCAGGAAGACCGAAATATGCTATATAGAGTGGCTTTCATATATGGTACATTTTATTCTTACTGCTAACAGGTATCTTTATTTTGCTGACCCTATGAGCGACGAATCTCACGTTACTTTACGTTAATAAACGAGGAACGGGCTTTTATTGATTTTGATTTTATTTGTATTATAAACGCTGTTTTAGTTATCCGTCTTCTGTTTTTTCCATCCGGGAAACGAATTCATTTTGTAGCTGTTAATTCACCTCTTGACAACCGAGTTTCAGCCCGAGAGCGTCCCTCGATCGAATTCCCCTCTGAGATCAGAAAACACAACGTGGCAGGTAGGGGACAAATCGAAGGTTGACTTCAACCAGGACAGGCGTTCTATGGAGGAAATTCCTGCTGACCTAGCTTTCCACCAGAGATGGCCACCTGGAATATAGTAAAGACGCATAGTGTTGTGTCAGGGCACAAAGGAGAGGAAGGTGTTGCTCATAGTTGAATGGTATAATTGGTATAAGAAACAGTTGTTGTGAATGAAAGTCTCCCTGGAAGATGCCTCTTTAAATTTTTACCTTTGCTAGGGTTTGTCCTCCAACAGTCAATTCCACTATCCAGTTTTCCACGGAATTCGTGATTAATTTTATGATTTTGTCACATATTTTGTACATTTTCAGACACTGCATTATCTAAGTCTGAGGACCATATCATTGGCCTTTTTGTTGTCAATCCGCGCCATGGCTACATTTTCCGCCTTGTTTCCGCTCTCAATATAGAAAGTGATTTGTTCCTCTTGTTCCTCTGCGGCATCTTTTTTTTTCTTCTGAAAAAAGTCCGCGGTTTATGAGAGACTAAAAGATTTCTTCTCTTATCTGTCCGATCAAGATTTTCCATATCATAGACAAAAACTTTATCAGCCAATAGTAACTGAAGATGGTTCTTTTTTGGGATTCTTCAAGAGTAGTTTCCTTCTTCGTCATCTATTCGGGTAGGCTTGCTTCTTGTAGGCATTTATTTGGTTGCTGTACCAGTCTATCATGGATGGACGTGAATTTTTAAAACAAGAATCCATGTATGCTATTGTGACCTGACGTTTTTCAATTTGGTATTTTCTTCTCGGAATCTTCGAGTTCTAATTCTTTTTACATATCATTTATCCATTTCGTATTCCTGTTATAGTCTTTCCGTGTCCTTTTTTTTTATTTCAAAATTGTTTTGTTTCTTTTACAACTGGTTGTTGATTTGTCCTCTTTAACTTATTGATAGAATTTTCTTTCGTTATTTTGGAATGTCCTATTTTTTTGTATTATGTGACCTTATTCCGGTATCTTTTGTATCTCCCTTCTTTCGTCAATATCTTTTTTATTTATATCTTCCAGTTGTGTTGTCTGACTTGTCTGTGGTTGTCTTTTAAGGATCTTTTCATTTCGTTTGGTTCCTGAGTGTTTTATCTTCTAATCAGTATCGTTTGATGTCGCAGGCTCTTTTTTTGTTCTTCTATCCTCATTTCCTATCCAGATCTTGTATTTCTGTTTGGATTCCTTTCGAAGATGCATAGTTTATCGAAGACTAATTTTGCTCTTCCAAAAATTAACTCGTTCAGTTCGGTAATGTTTTCCGTTGGGATATATTTCAATAATTTATTTACTTTTTCGGGCTCTACCTTGACTTTTTTCCTGTCTCGATTCCTTAGGGATGGTAATGTAGTCTTCTATTCACTTTTGATTTTCTTTATCAATTCTACATTTTTTTCTGTTTTCACGTTTTAATATTGATTTTGCGGTACCGGGTTCTGTGATATTTTGTTTTTCAGTATTTAGTGTTTCAACTCGTATAGGGAGCTCTCGTTAAGTATATTCTTCATGATTTACCTGTCCACATATTTCTAGTATTACAAGATCAGAAAACCAACCTTTCTTTAAAATCAAGCTCATTTGAGTTGATGCATTGAATTTAACAGATTCTTCCGTGTCTCCATCATCCATTTCCTATATCCTCTTTGTGAAGGATTTTAATCGTTGATTACATTTTTGTTGTCTTCTCTTGTCCATTTTTTCCCTTTGATGTCTTTTAAATGCATTGTTGTTTTGGTATTTGTTTGTGTACCTGAAATATGAACTGCTAATATTCGCAGGATGCCGAGCTGGGTCCCCCATGTGGCTATACCAGACCAAAACTGATAGTTACTATCTGTACTTCTGTCATTTGGAAAATTTACAAGAACGGAGACGTTTAAGCGGGCCAAATAATTTAAAAAAAAATGATAAAAAACAACAAAAACCAAAAAAAAAAAAAGAAAAGAAAAAGACCCCCCCAAAGAAACCCACTGGTTTTAAACTTACTAAGTTTTAACTTAGTAAAAATCCAATAAACCCTTGTTGGGTTAGTAAAATGGTAATTCCTGTGTATGGAGTGAGTGAGGAAGAGGCTTTCTGTGATTGGATATACTAATCACGTGATGAGCCCAGAAGTCTTGGCGCAAAAATCCAAAATCCAGTCAGACAGATTCCACCAGACGTTCTGTGAGGCGGGGACGTTAAAAAGCTCTCAGAAAGACAACTCTAAGATACCAGATATCTTCAACACGCCGGTAAATCCCTTAAACTCAACTTCATATACAGGGAGGACTGTATATTGTTATTAATTGTTTCACGTGTTAATTAATAAATTATTAGAATTAAACGAAGTATTAATTCATTTATTTGTTGCTGTTAACCTTAGAATAAACTCTATACTAACACAATACACTTTTTAAACTGACTTTAAGAGTTTTAAAATCCAATTCCTTATTTAAGCAGCTACCTTTCACATGAATTGGTTTATAACTGATACTAATATTTTGACACATGAACACCGGCAAATTTTGCGGATCTCACAGCACGAGACCTTCACTAGACGTTGAATCTTTTATTTCTCCAAAGACAATTTATCTATTTATTGCTAGCTAAATCCTCTGGCTAACTAGATTTATAAAAAGTTCCTGTCACATGACGGGCGGGAGAGAATAAAAAGAAAGACCTCTATTCCCAAGTTCCTACCCGACATTATTTTCCTTTTTACTTCTCCCCGAATTTTATTTTACTTATGTTCATTTTATGGGTTAATAATTGTTAAAATTCCAGGTTTTTAAAGACTAAATTTTACTTCGATGGTACGGCATTTGTTTTGTGATATAGAGACATAATTTTTTTTTTTTTGCATTTTATTGAAATAAATTTCAATATAATCAACGAAAATATAAAAAACATTAGAAAGTTTAATTCTTCTAACCCGAATTCTTCCATAATTATTATTAACAACTCCTTCTAATTATAGGAAATCAATATTGTTACCTCGGTCAATAACTAACGAGATGCGTTTTAACACTCTATCCCACAAAACTCATTTTTTAGGCGAGAGGCTTTTCTGCTAATCTTATGAAGTAGAGTGCTAAAAAATCCAGCGGTTTTGACTGCGATTGGTGCTACTATGTACTTGTCTGAAAAAGACTCATATCTAATCAATTTATGATCTTCGGCGTCTCGAGAGGCTGATTCCAAGTTCAGGGCTGACGTAATTATCACTAGTGTCCTCTCCTTCCTTTATAACACTCATCAGTTGTATCTTTCGTTTTAGATGTTAGAATAGCTGATAAATCTATGACATTCGAGCAATTTTGAGGAATTGTTTTGAATAAGGTTTTAAAGCAGTTCGCTGTATTTGGTAAATAAAAGAAAATGAATCAGTGTCTTCCAGCAGTGTCCAAAACCGGTTTAAAACTTTAAATATGATATTTCTTTTTTTTGTTGAAATAGAACCTAAAAATGAGCGATCAGCTGTTGTCAATTTTGATGCGCTAGATTGTAAGATAGAGGTGAACATGACTATCAACTCTAAAGAACCTTTGAACTATGTAGAGCATTTTACATAAGTTTCAAAAAGTGTACGAAGACTTTCAATATATTTCCAACGATTTTTCAGATTAAGAAACGAAAATACTTTTAATACACTCTGTATCTATCATTTATTGCATTTAATTTCTTAGTTTTAAGTTATTGTTTTCCCTGGTTATATTATTATGGGACTAATCATTAAAGTTAACCATGATGGATAAGTCTGTTAAAAAAATCAACAATAACAAAAAACAAAACAAAACAAAAACAAGCAAAAAACAAAAAAACAAAACAAAAAAACAAAACAAAAAAAAACACGAAAATACTTTTGATTTCCTAAATATTTATAACCCTTTTTCAAAGATGCTAAAGATAACGAGTCCTGTTACTCGAATCTGTAATTGTTTGCCTAATTCAAAATTAATGTAACTGAATAGAAAGAAATGAAATTGGGTGAGGCTAAATGATTTTTTAATCAGTCAAGCGATGCTTTGTCATCGGAAGTTAGAATCAGAAGGATTAAAACTGCACTAAACATTGATTTGAGCAGAGTTTTGAACCAAATAAAACTAGGTTTGTATTGATTTAGTTACACGTATAAAAAGGATTAAATACTAACCACTGAAAACTTGTAATTCTTACCACAATATCTAAAAATAATAAGCATTTCTGGTTGATTTTTCTCTCTTTCTTTAAATATAAAAGTAAAGTAAGAAGCATTTTCTTTGTAGAAATCTTAATTAATGTCTCAAATTTTATCCCATGTACTGAAAATTTTGAATTTTAAAATTTGAAATTTGATCAAGACGTGTGAATAATTGACCGGCGTATGTAATATTGAATGGATGTTTAGACGTCTAGAATACTGTCTAGATGATTCAGTGCCAACTGGGAAAATATGGAGCTATTCTCATATTTTTTTGAACAGTAGTTTTTGAAGATACACAGAAACAGCCCGTATGTTGTATACAAATGGTACTCTTTTAAAGAAAATGTACGTTTCATTCATGGTTCATTTCTGTATTGGTAAATATAGCATCAGTCTCAATATTTTTGTAACACATCTCAAATGTCGTTGAAAACGCTCGCTAGTATACAGACAGCAAAAGAAGCCACATTGTCAATATTAGTCTTGTCTATGCTGACATATTAATCAATAATATGAACCTACCAATACATCTGACACATATGCTACACAAGATTGAACTTAAACCGAATTCCTTGCAAATAATAAAATCTTTATATATATATGTGTGTGTGTATGTGTGCTTGTGTGTGTGTGTGTGTGAGAGAGAGAGAGAGAGAGAGAGAGAGAGAGAGAGAGGGTGGACTTGTTATCATATTCAAATACTGTTGTCGTCGCATAAACAAATTTTGCGAAACTGACCTGAGCCACACTACATAGAAATAGAGCAAAGCAAAAACGTTGATAGTGTTGTGTTGTGTCCTAATGAAAAGACTACGGATCGAAACATTTATTGATCTATTTTCTAGAATACATTACTGTTCTTGCATTTTAAGATGGATGACAGGAGACAAATTAAGACGCTGGGAAATCGATCAAAGCATTGCTAGCATACTGGCAAGAAAGATTTTTGAATGTCTTTTCTTCTACCTTGTCAAATGACACGAATGTCGTTGGTCGCCATTGTAACTAACTCCATTACCTTTCCTTTTCATTTTCAGTTTGGTACTATGAAAAACGTTTGAAAAAAGAAACGAATACGATTCAAATGAAAAAAGAAAAAACAAAACAAAAACAAAAACAAAAAAACAACAACAAAAAAACACCCAAACAAACAAACAAACAAACAAAACAAAAAACCCAAACGAACATAGAAACAAAAAACAACAATAACAAAATAAAATAAAGATTCAAAAAACAAAACAAAACAAAACAAAAATAAAAAAAAAAGCAACCAGCAAAAAGAAACATAGATAAGAAAGTTTAAGCAGAAATCAGCGCGTGAACATAAATACCCGGAATAAAACCTATTGACGAGATTAAAAAAGGGAAATAAAATAAAACAAAGAAAAAAGAATGCTTTAAAAAGTTATATTATGAGAATTGAAAACATCAGATAAAAATCTAGAAAAAAGAAGAAGAAAAAGAATCTAGTCAAGAAAAAGGCTAACAAGTGTCAAGAAAATAATAGGAAACAAGAAGAAAAGGAAATAAGGAATGTATATATATATATATATATATATATATATACATATATATATAAAGCAATACATTGAAAATAAAATATAAATTCACTTCTCTGAACATAAAACATGATAGAAAAAAGGAAATACCCCGATAGTTTTTAATTCTTTATATTTTCATATTTCAAGCCGACCAGTATAACTTTTTTTCCAGAAACAAATCTAAATAAAAATAACTACTGCCGTAGTCACTGTATAATAATATAAGATATAACAACTTGGTGATTTAAGACAGTTGTTAATATAAACACTGGATGTGAGACGTGATTGAGCAAATTTCTTCGCCATTAGAGCTGTTAGTTATAAAAAACTGTTCTTGTCGAAACTGCATCAGTAGTAATCAAGTATAACAGGGGAAAGCACAAAGTTTCAATCCTTTCTTAAGCAGTCAAGTGACGAATGTGTAAAATATACACGTAAAAGATGAGAGCTTCCACTCAAATAACGACCAATATAAAAGCTAATAAGTAAAATAGCTGTTTGCATGATGACACTTTATGAAAGACGAGGATCATTAAATAAGTTTCCAGACTTTTTCGTATAGTCACTTTTATTGATAGTACACACGTGAAACTCTAGTCCCCTTCGAAGTAATCTCCTCCGGCTGCAATGCACTTGTTGTACCGTTCCAACAACTTCTGCAAGGCTCCATGGATTTACTCTTGTGTGAGCGTGTCAATCACCTTCGTCACAGCCTCTTTCATCTCCTCAATTGTCTCATAACGACAGCCTCTGAGCTTAGGGAATAACCAAAAGTCACAGGGAGCAAGGTCTGGACTATAGGGAGGGTAAGCAACTGTCTTGACGCCCAACTTGGTCAAATAGTCTGTGACAAGGATGGAGTTGTAGACTGGTGCATTGTTCTGGTGGAAATGTCACTGACTCGATTTGAAGAGTGCTGGCCTCTTCCAACGGAATATCTTCCTGAACTCCCTTAAAACCTCAACATAGTAAGCCTAACCCTAAGCCTTTGGCCAAACAACTCTGGTGTATTGACTTCCTTACTCCTCCCACACCTCTCATTATCCCTCACAGACTCCGTGCCTTCCTTGAATCTCTTATGCCACTCAAAAACTAATGCTCGATTCATGCAAGATGATCCAAAAGCAGTCTGAAGCATTCCATAGGTTTCTGTGGCATTTTTTCCAAGTTTAAAACACAATTTTATTGCATATCGTTCTTCTAAAGTGTCCTCACGTCCAGATTGCATTTTTGAAATTCACCAGCTGTGACAATTAGGGTGTATTCTAATTTCTGCTGTAGCTGTTCATTTGAACCTGAAATTATAAAAATTGGTCAGTCATCTCATAAGATGTATAGCAATAACATACTGAATTTTCAAGAGTCTACGACAATTCTAAATGCCTGTGCAAAAAAGTCTGGAAATTTATTGAAGGCACCACGAACACTCTAACTATAATACCTTACGTAGAAAGGTAAACCTCAATATACAAATTATAAACTCTTTCGAAAATGAATTCCTTCATTCAAATTAGTGGTAATGGGAAAATAATCAAATTACAATATTTTCTGTCTTTGCTATGTTTTGTTTTATAAGAAGCTATATCACTCTATAGCTTTTTACTTATTTTATACTTTCTTTAATTATTGAGTAAATATAAGAGTGTAAAATTATCAATACTCCTTTTTACTCCTTACTTTCTAGTTCAGTTTTCAATTTACTCATCATCTTATAATTAATGGTAGCAGATTTAAAAAGAAGTGCAACACAATGGTGACTTTCCTTTCACCAACATATAAACGAACTGAAGTGTTTGAAATTTATCCAACTTCCCACTTGGCCGAATTTGACAGAAGATCATTTTATAGTGTGGATGAAGGGTCACAAGTAATGCTTGATCTCGTCGGCCTTCCCCATTTTAGGGGCGCCTTTGGCATCAAGCCATGAACTCTGCCCGGCAAAGCAGGTATTGCCTGGGCAACACCCCTACAGGACCAGGCAAATGAACTGAAGTGTTTGAAACAAATTTTTAAACAAATAACAAGATTTTCACTTTATTTTGATTTGCTACATGATTTTTTTTTATTTCACCGCGAAAACAAAGAAAAAATCTAAAAATAAAATAAGTGAATTTGAACAACAACAGCAACAACAAAACAAACAAAAATATCTAATCTATCAGCTAATTTTGGTCTATTAAATATTCACGACAAATAATTTGTTGAAGACAATTTTGACGTTCGTACCGAAGCAAGAATTTCAAATTTTGGGAGAACATTTCAAGAAATTAAATTTCAGTCTTTGGAAGTACAAGCAAATCTTTTAAGATATAAAAAGATAGACGCCGCCATTATGTGCATGAACACATACTTGTTTAAAAATGGGGAGAATGAACAGAGAATAGAATTTCACAATTATTTTTCATTCATTTGAATTGTAGAAAGATTATGTTAAAAAGCAATAAATAAATAAAAGAATAAAAAATAAATATTATTAAGTTCTTAAAAAGTTATTTAGGAATAAAAACAAAATATAAAAGTTTTGGAAAAGCATAAAAACAGTTGTTAACGATCCTCCCTAACCTTATTGCAATGTACTAACTTTATTAAATGTTTTCTCTATTTTTAATTACTTGTCGTAAAAAAATGTCCACCTGTTACTCTCTCTCTCTCTCTCTCTCTCTCTCTCTCTCTCTTTCGCAGACTTTTTGGTGCTAGTAATAAAAAATAATGTCACCGCTGTTCAATCAGAAAACACTTTAAATGATAGATTCGCTGCCTTTGCCTCAACCAAAGAGCTAAAAATTGTTTGGCACGTTTCCCAGAAAAAAAAAAAAAAAAAAAAATGCTGCATACATTATTTTTGCTTGGTCAGGTGGTGAACGAATATTACCATTTTCTTGGATGATTAGAAATGCTTTTTTTCATTAAATTAAAGAAATATGAAGTAAATTTGAATCCTATTCCAAAAACTTCATATCCCAGAAATTACTGATTCTTCTTTTTATTGATTCTTCTTAGTGCATTAATAGCATATACTTGACATGGAGAACTCGGATCAGAGGAGACATATATATATATATATATATATATATATATATATATATATATATATATATATATATAGTGTATTCCAAATGACTTTAAAATAGATGATTAGTTTTTTAAAAACATTTGAATTTAAATGAAGATATGTGCATAGCTGAGAAACTTTAATAATAAAATGATATTTATTCTGTTCAGATTTCATCTTGATGAGTCTGTGCCAATAATATTTTATATTTTCGCGAAACAGGATTATGTAAATGCTCTACTTTCCATTTTTATCCCAACTAACTTTATGTGACTTTTGCTTTCCAAGACTGACAATTCATCTCAAGAGTAAGATTTGATGACGTAAAAGATACGAAAAGGAATACAACAGCACAGTTTATCAAAAAGTAGTTTTAAAAATACTTCGAACAATTAAAAAACTTGCTGGAATAATTGTGTTTGATGCCAAAAGTTCTATTTTGAAAAAATATGGTTTTACACATTATATATTTCAGTTATAGTGAATGCATCTTCAAATTCAATACTTTTCTTAACAAAACACACACACACACACACACACACACACACACACACACACACACACACACACACACACACACACACACACACATATATATATATATATATATATATATGTTGTATAAAGAAAACAGAAAGAAAAATACATATAAATGGATGGGAAAAGATTTATTAATCAATTAATTCCACTTTAATCAGTTCCACCGACGCTTTTCGATAGGATTGTTTAAGATATTAAATCATGAAAATCTTCAGGTAGAAAGTGTTTTTGTCAGCTTTAGGATGGGAATCCTGAATTTAAAATAGCGGTTTGAAACAAACACAGAAAAATATTCGAAAATATTCGAAAATGTTACGTCATGAAGCGTAAAATATTTCGAACAAGGAGAAACAGTGTCTAGAAAAAAGATTGTATATGTGGAGAGTGAAGAATGAAAGAAGAAATTAGGAGAAAGAGGGAAGAAAAAGAGAGGGAAAAGAAAGGGAAAAGCGTGAATAAAGGGAAAATAGAAATGTCTGTTTAATTACCGATATTAGTGTAAGCTGAAATCCTTGAAACCTAATTTTGGCTAAGTAATGCGAAATTTTAGAGAATCTTAATCTTTGTTTTATAGTGTTGCAGTGTGAAATACCAGAAGATTCTATGATTCTACGTTTTTATTAATCATGAATGAATGCGATGATGTTTGAACGTTGGAAATCAAATTTATGTTTTTGGAATTGTTATGAATAACTAATGCGTTGGAAAAATTACCTGATTTAAAGTTTCTTTTGTGTTCCTTTATTCTTTTTAGTAGATTTCTGCTTGTCTCTCCTTTATAAGATTTCGGGCAGACTTAGCAGTAAATTAAACAGACATTTTTGGTGGTAATAAGACATTTTCCTTTTCCCTTTCTTCACTCTTTCCCCTTTCTTTCCCAGTTTTTTCTTCCTTCTTTCCCCTCATTCCTTCTTTTATTCTCCACTTTCCACATATACAAACTGACTTTTTATAAAAGCTATGTTTCTCCTTAACTTGATTAAAAATTTACGTTTCATGATGTAACATTTTCGAATATTTTTCCAATATTTTTCTGTGTTCATTTCAAACCGCTATTCGAAATTCCTAATTCCCAACCTTAAGATGACAAAAACACTTTCTATCTGAAAATTTCGTAATATGTCTTAAAAATCCAGTTGAAACGTGTCGGTGGACTAATTAAGGTGAAAATCAATAAATAAATCTTTTCCAATCCATTTATATGTATTTTTCTTCTTGTTTTCTTTATGCAACATATCAGTCGGATTAAACCTCATACCTTAATCAAATATATATATATATATATATATATATATATATATATATATATATATATATATTGTCATCTATAGATAGACAATTTCGTTGTATCATAATTCATCAGTGTTACTAGACACGCCAGATGATTGAAACTGGGATCGAATCCTGGTTGACTTTACGCCGGCCGGATATCCTGCCGCAATGCCGCCATCAAACTCAGCGTAAGCGAAGGGATTTTAACTTATATGTATCACTTTTCTTTTGTTTTCCCGTATACGCTTAACGGCTACCAGAGTGCTCATTTCATTAGAAGAGTTTTGCATTACGCGAGTGGCAACAAGCAATTTCTTCTCGAAAGTGCTCAACCCCCCGGGGTGGGGAGCGTATATATATTGTCATCCACAGACAGACTGTTTTGTTATATCACAATTCATTCGTGTGGCTAGACACGCGAGATGCTTGGAGCTGGGATCGAATCCTGGTTGACTTTACACCAGCCGGATATCCTATAGCACAGCCACCAGAGCGAGTACCTTAATGTGTATCATCTGAGGAAATGGACTCTAGTGAAAAACCTCCCGTTAAAACTGATTTGAAAAACACATATGAAGAAAAATAATGGCATTTTACAGTTTTAAACGAACCAGTTATTTTTGTTTTCATCCTCAAAATCCTTACTTCAGAAATGCTTTAGAATAATGGTTCTTAACTTTTTTAAGCCCCTACTATACAATGATTTTGCAGCCCTCCCGTTGGATAAGTGGTTATGGACACCCATTGTTATCATTCTATTCTAGAAGTAGTTTTCATTTGAAGATCAAAAAGCAAGGACTGCTGATTTTACAACATAAAAATTATCTTGTAAATAAAAGCGAATGATTAATATTATTGAAAATAGCAAAAAATATGCACCCTCCGGACGCAAGTATTTAAGTCTTGATGCAATCAAATATCATTTTAAATGAGAAGAAATAACGAAACTAGATAAGAATGCACATAAAAAATTATATTAATTTTTCTTTTATTTTGATTGATTTCTATACAAAATTATACATAGGATTCCTTCATGTGCGTGTGAATATTTAAAAAATATTGGGCAAAGCAAAAAGCAAAAACAAACAAACAAGCAAACAAAAATTTGAATAAAGAAATAAAAATAATAAACGCGTTTAACATTTGAAATTAGTTAATTGCGTTAAACGTATTTTCAGCAGAGGGGGTATAATTGAACAATGAAACAGCTTGAACGCTCGCTTTTCCCATTCTTCCAGTTTTCATTGTTAAATTTTCCTATTTTAACTATTCAACTAAATTATACTGAAAGAATAAGATTACAGTTATTTCTTTTTTGTTATTGGATTTAAAAAAAAATTATCAATGGGATTTTTGCTCATATTTATTAAAATAAAAACAAACGATTAGCAATCAACAATACTAAGTAAATATTTAGTAAAATCAATTAAAAAAATCAATACGCAAATTAGGCTTTTTGTTCACATAGTAAATTACTTTTTGGCTGTACATATAAATACAATCGCACGTTAATAGTATGCAAATAAGATCAACAATTGTTGTCACCGATTCGCCATTTGGCTGGTCGATTTTGATCGAGGCCACGGGCATTCGTGCTGGGTGGCCGAGACCGATAATACCTTGACCTCAAGAGCCTTGCCCTCTGGCTTTTACCTACTTGCGGGACAAGGTTTATTGCTTGGTGCCTGAGGCGCCACATTTAGGGAATGCCGACAGGGTGAAGAATTTTTTCCTTGTCACGCGTGAATTTTGGTCTTTGCGCGATTCCCACTATAAAACGGCATTGTGGCACATCTGGGCTTGGTGAGAAGCTTATAAAATACCGATAAGGTCAACAATATCAATAGTATAAAACATTTTTCTTAATAATTGAGGTTTAAATAAAAATAAAATCATGAAGAATATGAGGTTAGTTGGGAATTGTGACGTCTGTGGTAACGTATTTTCAGTCCCAGACACATAATCTACATAATAATAATATATTGAATCGAAACAGTAGGAGCTGTAATAATAATAATAATAATAATAATTATAATAATAATACGCAGGAGAATAACAAGTGACAGTGAAGAAACGGTTGATCACATGATGAGCGAATGCAGCCAACTGACACAAAAGGAATAAAAACGAGGTATGCCTGGGTAGGAAAGGTGATCCACTGGGAATTGTGCAAGAGATTAAAAATTGTTCATACAGACAAATGGTATATGGATAAACCATAATCTATCCTAGTTCTTTGGGATTTTAAAAATTAAAGCAGACCACCCAATTTCAGACATAGTGTTATTTAAAAAAAGAACTAGTGGACTTTACTGTTCCAGTGGACGGCAGAGTGAGAATAAAAGAAAACAAAAAGATAGACAAATAACTTGTTAGAGAGATTAACAAGCTGTGGAACACGAAGGTAACAATAGTACCAATTGTAGTTGGTGGCCAAGAAGCTACCTACGCAGGGATGGAAAAGAGATAGAAGTAACAGGAGATCGGAGAAAGAATCGAGACCACATCACTGTTAAAATCAGTTTGAATATTTAGCATAGAGCCTTGATGTCACTCAGATTTTTGTGAAAAAACAATCATTTAAAACTGGAGTGGAAAACTTACAAAGAGTAAAATAATAATAATAATAATAATAATAATAATAATTGGTGCGTTTGGAACAGTAACTAAGGGATTACTAAAGGGACTAGAGGACTTGGAGGTTGGCGGACGAGTGGAGACCATTCAAACCACAACATTGTTGAGAACTGCCAGAATACTAAGAAGAGTTCTGGAGACTTGAGGAGACTTGCTGTCACTCAGACTCCATTGAAAAACCATCGGCTAACGCTGATGTGAAAAGCTCTAATGAGTGAATAGTAATAATAATAATGTTATACAGTTTTAAACAAATCAGCTATTGTGTTTTCCATCTCAAAATCCTTCTCATTTAAAAAATCCTTTACCAGAAATTAAAATTGAATTTATGTTGTGTTCATTAATCAACGACTGAAAGTTTTATCATCATAGTGACAAAAAGGAAGACAAACTTTATATCGTCATTATCTCCATGTTCGAGTTTCTTTTCTAAATTTAATTGCTTTGAAGAAAGTACAAGGTGAAATAAACAATATAAAACATATAGAAAGACAAAAGCCTCTTAATACGTGAAACTGCCAACCTTATTGCATAATAAAAACAAATGTATTTCTTATTCTATGAGACTCCTTAATGATATCATCTTTTTTCTTTTTAACAAAAAATAAACAAATTTTCGATGAGTCAATATGGAAAATTGTAGTTGCCATGTGGAAATTTCTAAAAGTTGTGAGAGATGAAAGACTAAAATTAGAGAATTTGTTAAGAAGTTATTAACAGTTCAATATGTTTTTCAGTTGAATATGATTTTAAGAGTAAAAGTTAAAGTGCATGAGAGAATTTTAGTTGTTTTATTAATATTACGACTGCATTTGTGGCGAAAGATGAACACTTCCTTTTTATAGAGCCGTGTAATTAATGCAAATTTCTTGCATTACCACTTGACAGCGATCTAAGGACATAAAAACCAGTACGATCTCTTGTTGGACAGAGAAGTAATTCTGGAATCACCTGACATTTCTGCTGGGTGGTTCAGATAAAACAAAGAATAAATTAGAGTAGTTCGAATGGGTTAGAGTTGGGTTGATTGCCTGGCATATAAAATAGTTTCATGTCGACGAAATCGAGCCATTCTGGGGATAGACCCAAAAGAACCTTGTGACCGTGGCCCCTACCTTGTGTCACATTTCAACACCGCGGGGAGCTGGTTAAAGGTCCTTTATTTTGGAACACATAATACTTTCATGGTAGAACTTTGTTGGAGACGGGGGGTGTCCACGTGGTGTAATGGTTAAAGCGATGGACTGCGGAATCGTAGTCAAGCGAGTTCGTACTCTAGTCGCGCTATTACGTTCACTTTCGGGCAAATACCCTTGGGAAAGGTATTGAACCCCCTTATCCTCCTAGCTATGGGTTAAATAGTACCACCACTGTTCTTCTCGGAGAATGGCTTTGACATTAAACAAAGAAACCAAACCAAACCTTTGTTGGAGACGGAACTTTGTTGTCGAGAAAGAAGTATAGAGTCCGCGGCGACAGAAAGAAATTCAGTTTCACGAAAAGCGAGCCAAGAGAATCCTTTTTTAAAAAATCATATGCATGTATTTAATTAAAGAATATCAAGAAATAACTTACCAATTATTATCTTTATTTGTTTTTCAAAGACAATTATAAATTGTTAATGCATAACCAATCAGTGAGCTTCTTTTCATTAGCGGTGCGAATTCGCCCAACATTTTCAAAGTAGCGCAAAAAAGTTGCAAATAGCAGAGTTCGTGCCTTTAACAGAACCACATGACAATTTCTGCTGAGGGGGTTTAGAAGAAAAAAAAATTAAGCCAGCTCCAGAGGAATTTACTCCCGCCCCCAGGCAGCACTTGCCATCTCGTATAAAATGGATACAGGCTGGGTTCATTGCCTACTGTTTTCAAAAATTAATCAATTCACTACTTTTAACATTGAGGAAAACAGCAATTTATAAGTATAAATACAAAGATTTCATTACATTTGTCAGAAGTTTAGATTCTCTGACTTTGATATTTTTTGTATTAAAGATAATTAATGCTCATGAAAATTTACTTTATAAAGCATTTTATTCTTTATTTTCTTTAAAGACTTAACAAAACAATTATATTGGCAATGGGATAAATAGTTGTGCAAACAACGTTCTTTATTGTCTTGGTTCGTCAACGAGTCAAGGAGAAAGAAAAGTCTGAATTTAAAACCAGCTTTACTCTGCTTAAAAATGAAAATGCATAATAATAAAAACCTTATTCACTTTTGAAATATTGAAAAGAATATTTATTATAAAGAAATACTACAAAAATACAGTTTAACTGAAAGAAAAGATTCAAGATCAGTTGTTTTTTTTCTATTGAAAAGAGTTTCTCCGGTAAGTTCTTGTAAGAAAAAAGAATGTTTAAATTTCACATTCCTGGGTGAAGAAAAGTGAGTTTTCTTTAACAAATCCATAATATAACTTTTCAATAATATAATAAACTTTTAAAGAACAATCTAATTGAAAACGTCGGTTTTTTGAATTAGTTTTGCAGTTCTTACAGATTGATTATTTGCGTATGTGTCAACAAAATGAAATTGTGGCAATATACCTGGAAGAAAAAAGAATTGGTTGAAAGATAAGAAGAATAAAGATTTTAGGTTAGCTTCGTGCTTAAATAGCCTATGAAGGTAAGTAATTATAAAAGTGGCAAATATATTTTGTGAAGATATTTCTTTAGAATTTTGAATTAGTCGGTATTTAGACATTAACCGTCTAATCAATCAGAAAATTTAACCATGAACAGTTTGCCAAAACTTTTTTTAATACTGTGTAAAGTTTGTCTTTTTTAATGAAACTACTTTTGTTGAAATTTAGATTAGATGTTTTTTTATAATTGATTTTTGCAGTTCACTGTAATTTGTTTCCTTTGTAATTTTACCCCCAGTTAATCAAATTAATTATTTGACAACGGAAGGATTCCACGAATTACCAGGAAAGATATCTCTCTTAATTTGCGAAAAAACCGGAGGAATGAAAATTTTGTGCCATCAAAAACGTTCTCAATCAGCTAATGAAAATTACGAGAGCTACAAATGAGTCGGGTCTTGTAATTCCATGAAGAGATGATTTAAGTTGAGATTCAGCGAAGAAAAAGTGAAAGATATTTAATCAGACGAGAGGTCCTTCAAAAAGTGATATTTTTTTCAACTGCTAAAAAAACAAAAGACAAAAACAATGGAAACTGACAAGACATAAACTGAAAATATAAGAATGACGTTTTTTTTAGATTTCATAGTTGCAAGTTTTCTGCAAGTAGAACTAAATACTGTTAGTCAATTTACGTGTCACAATTTATTAGTATTCGAACAAGGTATTAGTATTCGTAACTTGATGGAAGAATGTCTTTTCTTGACTGATGGTTAAATTATACCACTAAAAAGCCAGGTTTTCGTCACATCACCGAACTTAAATAGCAATGAGTTTGTTTAGTAATTAAATGTACGACGAATTTAAGTGCTGAACAGGCTTATCGCTATGTGAAACAGTCGGTATTTAAAGCAATCCGAGGCTTTTATGCCAGATTAAACAAAACGGAGCAGATTCGAAGAATGTCCCTGCTTTTTAGAAGGGAGTCAAAATACAAGTCTAGACGAGTTTAAATATTCATTCCAGGCAAAAACATTAAGTTGCCAATTCTCATTTTTACCAATGTCATCTAAATTTATGACTTTCTTACGTAGTTTATGATCCAAAAGACAGTGGGAAGACATTAGTGGATTGTCTGACAAAAGTGAGAAAAACAATGTTTTTTTTAACATAATAGATTTTAAAGTGTTACTTTTCGAACATAACTTAACAAAGAAAGTCAATGTGCCATTTTAGTGTTTTTATTTTTCTTAGAAGGAAAGGTTTATAAGTATCATTACCAAAACTGTTTAAGTTTCTCGTGATATGATTATTATGCAGCCATATTAATTCCTGAAAGATGGCGAATTTAATTCTTAGCAGCAAATCGTATAGTCAAGTCACTGAGGCAGGCAAAGGCAGTTCAATCAGCAAAAGACAAGATCGATCTTTGAAGTTATAAGACATTGTATAAAATCTTTGATCATCAAATTCATTTTTAATCGACTCGGATAGCCGAGTTGAAGTCCTAGACGGGCTTGTCTGCATTTCATTTAGCGCTAATGGCCTTCAGAAAGATATGAATCCATCTATTCCCCACCACAACTATAGGTAAATAGTTGGTCAGACTACTTTTTTTTTGTTTTCTTAAAGCAACCAGTCTAGAAAGAAAACTCAGAATTCAAACCAGCTTTACTCTGCTAAAAAACAGATCTCGTGTCATATGATATTCTTTGTGGAGGAGTTGGGCAAATTTATTCAAATTTACTCTACTATCAGCTACAACGTTCCCATTGAAAAGTTATTTGACGACAATCTTGTTTTCAATCCTGGAAATAATGTTGGAACGCTTCAAGTGACATTGTTTTTCGCTTGTTCGTTACGACCTGTTGCATATTTTAATAGTACCCAAATAGCGATAACCGAGGTGAGTTTTGATTGTTGAGAAGAGGAAATATTCACAGAGGCTCAAACCAGGGACAATGGGGTTGTGATATCACATTAATATACTTTATATATAATATAATATACACAGAAATTAAAAAAAATAATGAGACTAGTATTTTTATTTTTAAATTGGTAATCCTAATAGAAAATCGGCTTGTCAATCCCAATAGTTCAAAATGTCGATTAGATCTGATGAGAATTACCACTTTTTTCGCATTTTCTTCATCTAAAAAAAATCCTTGCGCCGCCTCAAAATATTCTTGGGATAGAATTTAATATCCCTGTACTGAATTAAACATTTTTTTAAAAACCTGTGTTAACTTTTAAGCGTCTCTGCCACATTATCCTGAAATTTGATAAAAAAATTGATCTTGTGTTTGATTTTGTGACACTTAAACAAACACACTTGTAACGATCCAAGATTACTCGACTGAACGTGAATTCTGAAAGATTTTAACTCAATGTTTATTTACGTTTTTAATGTCAATAATGATCTGTTGATTTTCAAACAGGAATCGTTATCATTACTTTCTAAATAAACATCGTAGATCAGGAAAAAAAAAACCCAACTAAACTAAGGCAAAAGAGGTTTTCAAGAATATAAGTAGAGTCTGTGCGTGTCATCAAACCACATCAGTATTCTTTGGCATAAAGCATATAAGGTCAGTTGGCTTAGCAACAAACGATTCTAATTTATGCTGACAAGACAATCTTTATAGGAATTCCTTCCAAATCAAACTCACTGTCGATAGCTTACGAGAGCATTTTATTTCTTCCTGAACAAATAATATTTTGGCCAAGCTGAATCATGGAATACCACATACGTCATTTATTCTACATTCCAATATTCTAAAAAATTCAGAATGCTTTATATTGATTATTTACTATTATTGGTATTAATAGTCAAATGAATGGAAGATAATATGCTCAAATATTTTCGGAAAATTTCATTTATCTATACGTTATAGACAGCTAAACATTTTGTTAGTTTTATGTAAATCTACCATATTTTGTATGTAGACTTACTAGACTTAAAGAGAGGGTTTAACGTCAATAAATTTTTGTTCCCTGTTGGGAAAGAGGAGCTCATTGATAAATTTTCTCTTACAATAAATAATCAGCGGGAAGCCAAGACGTAACTAAAATATGACGGTCTATTTTATCCCTAAAATAATCATTTACTATAAACTAAACATAAATGATTAAGTTTATGGATAGATATTCAAGATATCAAATTATTACGTAGTGTAAGACTAACGTCAGTTAAGACTAACAATTCAGAAAAAATTAAATTGATCAATCTCTTTAGTGTCTTTCACTTAATTAATCAATCTCTTTAGTATCCCACACTTAATCGATAAATCATTTTCGTTCCACTCACTTAATCTACAAATCTCTTATGTGTCACTCAATCGAGCAATCTCTTAAGTGTCACTGATATAACTGATTATTCTCTTTAGTGTCACTCCGTTAACTGATCAATCTATTTAGTATCACTAAATTGATCAATCTGTTAAGTGTTACTCAATCGATAAAATCACTTTAGTGTAACTCACTTAATCGATCAATTTTTTTATATATCATTCACTTAATCGATCAATTTCTTTTGTGTAACTGACTTAATCGATCAATTACTCGGTCTATCTCTTCAGCGTCACTCACTTTATCGATTAATCTCCCAAGTGTCACTCATTTAAAGTTAAACGTTAAAATATATTTCTCAACAAAACTCCTTAAATCTTTTTACAAAACAGTTTTAACTTCAATGAAAATATAGTTAATATCTTTTTTGTAACGTGGAATTTTTTTAATAATAACAAGTATCATCCAGTATAAATGCGTGAAAAAGATGGTAAAAAGTTTAAAAAAAAATAAAGTGAGAACAAGAAATATTTGACTTTTGTTTCATTGCATCTGTCTGTCTGCCAACAGATTGTACTGTTTCTTTTTATACAAATAGTTTTCCGAAAGATTAATAGTCCGAACAAAACAACGATGGAAAATTTATGGAAAATGCATTATTTGTAGATGTTAAACATTACTTTTGGTGACATCAGATTTAAATATATCCAGCAGTTTTTCATAGCTTCACTTTGATAAAATAACACTTACCAGATCATCAATGCTAATGAATTGTTTTATTATTAAAAGCAACTACAGTTCAAATCTTGACTATTTGGCCAGCATATAGTGGTATGTCAACTAGTTTTATATATTTAAAGTGACGCTAAAAACCGTAGCGCCGATGAATATTGGCCATCGACTTGGTTGGTTTAGGTTTATTTGTTTAACGACACATCGAATTTTCGTGGGTTATTTAATGCCGAAATTCGGTTCAATTGTAAATGTTTGATTAAAGTCATCACGATTTATATTTAACGTACACTGACATGGCACATTTTTATTCAACAATTATAATCATTTGTTTACACATATATTTAATATTCCTATCAAATCTCTAATCTTTTACGCACATAACTATTTGCTATTGAATGGTAATCATTTGTTTGTGAACAGTTACAAAATTCAAAGTCTTCCTGTCTAACAACAATTATTGGTTTCAAGTAACTACTACTACTAATAATAATAATCTTTTCAGACTCTCTTAACTATTCTTAATAAAAATAATTTGCATATAGTTCTATGTTATCAAGTATTCGCATATAATATAAATATTTTTTAAAGATATTTATTTAACGAATGGAAGGGACCCTAACAAATACTACTACTCCGAATCAGAGGAAGAACACTATCAAATGTAGTTTAACGTCATAACTAGGACATTCCTTTTTGAGGAAGGTCTTATTCTTCGGAAAAGGATACAGTCAGCGTATTCTAAGCCCAGTCAATTGATTGACTGAGTGGGTAGAGAGTTTGCCACTGGCTCGGGAGACCAGGATTCAATCCTAGGTCGAGTCTATCAAAGACTCAAAAATGATACTTGATGCAGCCTTTTTTTAACACTCAGCATTATTAGGTACGAATCAAGGAGCAATCCAGTGAAAGGAATAGTGTTCTCCTCAACAACTTGGTGTAGTAGCTATTGAAAAAGGAGCCTTCCGGTCGCTCTCAACTACTGTCATCAACTTTACCAGCTTTACTTACTTTAATTTAAATTTTCTTCAAGTCAAGATCACTGATTAAAAAAAAGATGAAAATTTTAATATTGTTTTTAAGATGAGTGCACAGCTTAAATTCCTTTCTTAGAAACTCAATGAATTGCGCTCCTACGATTACAATTGAATAAATTATAAAAATGAAACTTCAAAAATTTCTCTCCTTTATAGTTTACACTCGTTCCAGAATATGATATACAAATCAGATTCTTTTTGATATTCATTCACTGAGTTACTTGAATTTGATAGAATTAGGATGTTAGTTATAGTCATTAAACTTTATCACTTTTTTGATTGCACTACTTTGACTTAACTCGCCTATGCACATGATATCACTCAAAAAGCAAATATTGCAATGGAAAGATTGTAAAGAGTGCATTGTACATTATAAAAGCAAAAATATTATATCTATTTCTGGAGGAATTGGAAAGATTTTAATTTTCACTTCTATGATAAAATATAGTCTCTACTGAAAAACTTGGAGAATGGGCCCACATTTTATATATATCAGAAAGAATGAAAAATTTTAAATTGTATTTCATAGTTTACTTCATTATATCAACGATTAAGATGGTTATAAAATGACATTCAGTACGAATGAAGACTTCACAAAATTATTATTGAGCTTTACATTGGATATTGATTTAGAACATTTATATATATTCTTCTTATAAAAATCTCACTAAGATATGCCGTTTTGATGCTCTCTATGTCTCATACATACATACATACATACATACATACATACATACATACGTGGTGCCTTCAATAAGTTTCTAGACTGTTTTGTATAGGCATTTAAAATTGTCGTAGATTCTTGAAAAATTCAGTATGTTATTGCTATACATCTTATGAGATGACTGACCTATTTGTATGATGTCACGTTCAAATGAACAGCTACAGCAGGAATTGGAATAGGCCTCACTAAAGCCTGATTGTCACAGCTGGTGAATTTCAAAAATGCAATCTAGACGTGAGGACACTTTAGAAGAACGATATGCAATAAAATTGTGTTTTAAACTTGGAAAAATGCCACAGAAACCTATGGAATGCTTCAGACTGCATGAATCGAGCATCAGTTTTTGAGTGGCATAAGAGATTCAAGGAAGGCACGGAGTCTGTGAGGGATGATGAGAGGTATGGGAGGAGTAAGGAAGTCAATACACCAGAGTTGATTGGCCAAAGGGTTAGGGTTAGGCTTACTATGTTGAGGTTTTAAGGGAGTTCTGGGAGAAATTCGGTCGGAAGAGGCCAGCACTCTTCAAATCGGGTCAGTGACATTTCCACCAGGATAATGCACCAGTCCACAACTCCATCCTTGTCACCGACTATTTGACCAAGTTGGGCGTCCATACAGTTGCTTACCCTCCCTATAGTCCAGACCTTGCTCCCTGTGACTTTTGGTTATTCCCTAAGCTCAGAGGCTGTCGTTATGAGACAATTGAGGAGATGAAAGAGGCTGTGACGAAGGTCATTGACACACTCACACAAGAGGACTTCCATGGGGCCTTGCAGAAGTTGTTGGAACGGTACAACAAGTGCATTGCAACCGGAGGAGATTACTTCGAAGGGGACTAGAGTTTCATGTGTGTACTACCAATAAAAGTGCCCATACGAAAAAAGTCTGGAAACTTATTTAATAACCCTCGTACATACACGAGGTGTGTTAAAAAAAGTTTCATGGTTTAATCTTTGAAATTGTAACATTTAAAACTTTAAACTTCAAAATTTAAAGTCATGTGCTCAGCTGAACAACTTATATAATAAAGGGATAATATTTAGACGGTTGTATAGCCAAGTCAGTGCCAATTCTCGATATTTATCTGGAAATCTAGTCTCTCCGATAAAATAAAACGGTGATTCTTCCAAGCCGTATAGCCGTGTCAGTACAAATGCATGGCTGCACCATCTGGAGTTTAACAAAGCGTTTGTAGTAAAAGCTATACAGGAACTACACAAGGATACTATGTGCTTAGAACAAAGCCTGGAAGCAACACTCCATAAAAAGTTGCTGTATAGCCACTTGCCTCCCATCCGCGAGGTTCTCACACATGGCACAGCAGTGTTGCTCGACCACCAATAGTTTTGTGTAGACACTAGATGCAGTTTGTAGGATCTTCCTAGAAATATGGATGATATATATATATATATATATATAGAGAGAGAGAGATCCCTAGGAATCCTCTTAAAAAGTCATCTTCGCAATTTCATTTGTCTTTAACAACTATTTTTCAGAGCAACAAAACTGTAAAATAAATTTAAATACAAACTGTCAAAAATATGGTTGAATTCTTTTTAAAAGAGCTTTTATATAGAATATGTGATAAAGGTTGAATAGATAAACTACAAACATCTGACAAAAGAATTTTCTAAAATTTACAAAAGCCTCGTTCTGGGCGTCTCACATGGTGTTATGGTAAGCAAGCTAGACAATCAAACCAAAACTAGTGGTTTTCGATTCTCACTGGGTGCACCATACAGATCAAAGCTTAGTAAATAACAATAAAAACTTTGTTTTTAAGCCTTTGGGTTAGGTTAAAGTGCTGTTCCTTTTCCGTGGATGAATTTTCCTCTTTGGATAGGATGCAGCTGAATTTAAAGTGAACTTGGTCCCGTGGATTGAAGCCCTGTTGCAGCCCCTTCTCTACTTCACCAAAAAGGGAGGATTCGAAGAGTCCGACGTCAATGTGACAATGATCTTTGGAACTGGGGATATTTTTGGCCTTGCCCGACAACCTTTGTTAAACTGATCCTATATTGCATACGGCAACTGAGTGGATACAGTTATTTGCAGTGGATTTAATTAATTTTATGGCCATAATTTGGAACGTCTTGTTAATACGTGGATACTGTTGTCACGTGACTCATAAAAATTACATGTACATAAGTTCTATCTTCTTATCCTCCTTGGGGGTTGAAACTTTCATGAAACACAGTGTACACCAAATAGATTCATTAGACATGGAAAATTCCAGATCAGAATTCATCTAATAACTGTATTAGGATACAGAATTATTGATATGACCTTATACATTTTTATGTCTCTTTGAATTTTAAGCCTTTTTTTCAACTTTCAGAATTTAACTTCACAATTAAAACAAATAAGACGTTAAAAACTCCTTAAAATCAATCGCAGTCTTTTGTTCGATACAAAAATACTGTTTCGTTCTGTTGAAGTTTTCTTGTCTTATTTCTAAAATAAAATATTGTTTGTCAAATCCAATATTTATTTGCAAGCAACCTCATTCTATTATTTGCAATTTATAATAATTACATTTCATTGGATTTATTAGTGTCAATATTTAAAAATGATAAGATGTTTGATATTACAATTACTGTTTACTTTTACGCATTACTTGTGTGAATGCAAATAGTTGAAAGAATCAATAAATTATATTCTGTTTCGTCAGCGTCGAAAGCAGAGAAAAATATGTGAACATTTCGTAAAATCATGAATCTAAAGAGAGTCTTGAGATTTGTAAAAATGTTTGCCAGGAAATCGAGTTTGAAAATTACCGTAAATTTAGAAAAATAAATCTATTAAATGAGGATTTCAACGAAAGATTTTCACCTTTTATGGAAAAGATTTGATCTTAGATAACAAAAATATTCGAGAAAAGGATTTAGATTAAATTTTACAACTTAAACTATCACCTTTCACTTTATTAGTAGTATTATTTGAATGATCATTGAATCTTTATGCCATTATATACTGATGGCTTTTATAAGGAATGAATATTGTCTGGATTCTTTTATAGGGCAAATTTTGCATTGTGAATATACTATTAATGTTTGCATGGTTATATACCAGACATTTGCACAGTTCTTAATCGATAATCTTTATCACCCAGTCATATTTATTCTCATATTTCTTTTGAGCTAATTTTATTGCATTTTTTATGTAAGTAACTGTCTCTTATCTCTGTGCAGTCGATATTTGCTGTTTTGCTGTGATCTTTGCTTAAGCTTCTAGAGCTTTGCAATATTTGCATATGTGTTGATTTGCTGCGCGAATATTTCGTGATCGAAACTATACAAACCGTGGAAGGTAACGACTGTAGTTGGTAGTACCGTGGTAGTTGGCGTGCTGACACGTTGTGAATTGCTTTACTCCGTGTGTGATTTGAAAGCTACACAGATAAACGTGCAGTGTTGTCAAATTTGGGAACTTATGCTTTATGTATTCGAACTGGACTAAAACGCTGCGGAAATAGACAAAAAAAAAAAAAAATTTCCGAGGCCGTGCTCTAAGCCATAGAGCTGGCGGGTAGTACTCGGAGAGTATCAGGCGAGCTCGGTATATCCAGTGTGGTTCGTCACCTTCACAATCACAACAAAAGCATCCAGATTGCAGAATTGTGACTCAAATTACCAAAAGATTGTAAAATTTTTGATTCACCGTATCAAAATAATATTTATGTCGGTATTTCGTTTCGTTTCATTTGTCATAATTAGAGCTGTTCAAAAATGTATAAAGATAAATTCTAACTTTTCAATTATTGAATTATGAAATTTCAGATGATTAATTTTGTTAATTTTATCAGCTGTTAAATTGTTTATAAATATTAGAAAAGCCTTTAAAAAATCCTATTTTCATATTGCAGCTTTGAGTTCTTTAGAATTTGATTTTTGGGACGATGAAAATTAAGGGAATGTAATACGCACGCACTGTGCATAAAAGTATTATGAAATAAAAACAGAAAAGATTAAAAATCAATTTAATCTTTTATGAATTTACACATATGAAGCACATTTTAAAAAATACATTTTCTTTTCTATTTTTATATCTGTTAACGTATAGTTTTATCATATATGGGCTTCTTTGTATTGATATTTTCTCAAAACAATATACATAAATAATTGATGGCATGTTAACTCGTTTGGGGTTATTTTATGCCAAGTGGTTGAGGAATAAAATACGTTGTACATCTACAATTACATTTTTCTAGTTAACGGTTTTGAGGATATGTTAGCATCGTCGGAAATCATTTGGCCGGGTAACTTTGTCTGGTATTGATCAGGTTTATGTTTATAGTTTTTGGTATGAATTTTTTTCTCTCAAAAAGGACAAAGTTTAATCTATGTTGATGTTTTCAAATAGATCTTGTTATTTGCATTGAAAAGGCATTTTCTGATGTGAGTGAAAAATCTTGACATTCTATGAGCAAGTTGGCAAAAACGAAGGCACAAAGATGATATGAAGAAAAGATGACACGAAGAGGTTGTTCATATCAGGAAATGAAGAGTCAGACACGTGGTCATAGAAAAACCCCTATCACTTTATTGCCAATATTGAAACTTCTGAACCAGTCAGAAAATAGGAAGTTGTGAAATGGTATTTTTAAGTCAATCAAAGAAAGGTTTATTTTTGATAAGTCATTGCCAAACCCCGATTTAGAGGCAGTTTTGCTTGGCTTCGAAATTTTGGTCTTTTCTTATAATTGACTGACTGACTGACCCTTTTCTAAAATCCCCAAGAATTATCTCTGATCGTCTCTCCCACCTACAGCGAGAGTTCTCCTGATTAACCTTTTGTTGTCGGCTATGCAGCTGGTGATAATGGGAAGCAGTCATTAAATTACACTTTTCACTCATGATAGAAGGAGATTCTTAGAAAGGATATTAAAAAATTCCGTTCTGATTTTCAGTTCTTGATTGGCAGGGTTACTCACTAATAAATTGAAAAAATAGTCCATTGAGTTTTTTGTTTTCTCCTGCGTTCCGGGATTTCTTAAAGTGCAAACATTCTTTAAACTCATGTTATTTATTAACCAATTTGTGATTATCATCATCTTTGTGTTAAAATGAATTCTGTTTATAAGGATCAATCCACTTGCATAACTCGATGATTAAAAAGTCATAAAATTGACACAGAAATTCTTTCCTAAATTTGTCCGCCCTTTTAAAAGAATCCATACAACTTATTTCACTTGAACATTTTCTTGTATCAATGCATTTGGAAGACTCAGAATGAATTATGGTGATTTTGTCACAAACTTTTTCATTTTTATTCTCAATGTGTAATTCTATCGGCTGAATTCTATTTGGGTTTTTTAAACAAAAAAATTGTTTAAATCAAAGTAAATGATAGCATATAACGTTCAACTACATCAACAGCTGTATTTATGCATTGTTGAATCGTTCTAGAATTTCTTCTTAAACAATTGGTAAGATAGCATATTCCAGTTTTACCAATTTGTAGTATTTGCATCACGTGAACATTTAGTCTTATATTCTGATTATCCAGAAACATGTCTAAGAGTTTATAAAGTATCAAAATCTCAATTTTGATTCTCTGAAATGCTTTATAATGAGCAGGTTGCACTGATATTCCCTTCTCTTCACAGAGAACAAAAAATATACAGCGCCTACAAAATGCAAAATAGTCAACAACTTCAGTTATAGTAGCCAATGACTTCTGTCCAACAAGGGTAAGTGAATGGGACGCACATGGTAAGTTTATATGTCTGTTAATGTTTTTAAAGATTTCTTGTTGCTATTTCTCTGTTGGATACATTTTCGTAGGACTTATCGCGTTGCACGGCATCGTTTCTGTGCCGTTGAACTAATTTTATTGTTTCGATCCACGAAACTTGCACGTAGGAAATGAGACAATCAGATATTGAATAAAATAATACTTATTTCATTTCTTAGCAAATGACACCTTAGTTCAAAATACGAGATGGCTTGAGCGAGCAAAAAATCTGGAATTATATCAGGAAGCGAAGACAGGTGACTTTCCCTGTAGGCAGATGTGGTTTTCTCCTTTGAATTTTCGTCGTAGACTGTATTTGGTTCTGAATCTTTTTTTTTAACATGCCACTTCGGTCTAAAGCAGAAGGGAGACGACGCATGCGTGTAAATACGTGTCTGTGTTTAAAGAAGACATTCTTTTGATCCCATCGACGAAGGCTTATTGAATAACTAGAGATAACCGATTGTAACAATTAGGATTGGTAGTAGTCTAGCATCTTTGCTAAGGAAACCGTAACAATTAAACTCATCAGTGTCTTCTTCAAAAGGTGAGGATCTTCTTACAGAATAACCTTGGATATTTTAAAGTAAAAAGTTATTTTAACCCAGATATTGGAGTTTGTTGAACAAGGCCGTGAATGAATAGTCTTCAATCGGTAAAAATATTAAAAATCTCTCCTAGAGTTTTCTATAATTGAATAAAAATTACCTGGCGGTCAAAACGCGTTAGACTAAGCGTAGAATCCGCAATAATAGGCATCTATATTGTTGAATTGATTTATGATTTTATCTTGTACGTATTTTTCTAAGAATTTTATCAATTGTTCACAAATGATTTTCGATAAGTAAATAGAATTTACTTCTTTATATTAAGATTTCTGGAGACGTTCATGTAGAAATGGGTCAAACTCCACAATAAAGTTCAGAGTTCGATTTTGATTTACTTGCTTCTTCACATGACTTGTAAATGCCAAACCTCTTTCAATTAAAAGTTTTATAACAGATGCAAGTCTTTTTAGTGTTTCAAAAACTTACTGTGTGATTTTTTATTCATTTGTTCTTTAAGTTTCTGATCCCTTGTATTTTTATATGACGGTCTTGTTATCCAACACAACATAGTCTTTGAATGTTCCATATTGTCTTCATGATTCTTTAGATTTCGAAGTGTTTTATACCGACAGAAAGAAAGACAATAACACTTCTATATAAAATATTCCTCTCTCTTTTTAATTGGAAATGTATGAAATAATCAGCGAAACTATTGTCTGAGAGAGAGAGAGAGAGAGAGAGAGAGAGAGAGAGAGAGAGAGAGAGAGAGAGAGAGAGAGAGAGAGATATTCAGGAACTGTTAAGATTTATACCAGTTCATGATACATCTTTAGAGAGCGTTACTTCTTCGCTCTGCCTCCACGAGGCTGGCACAGGGCCAACTTAAAACATTCAATCATCCCTATTTCTTTGTGCTTCTTTCACGGAAGACTATGCTGAGCCGAAATAAAACATTTAATAATCTTCGTCCCTCCTTCGTACTTCTTTGAAGAGACTGGTACAGGTCAATTCCCCACAGAGGCCTCCGTTATGCTATCCTTTTTTCTTCTGGGATCATACTCGCTTTCGACGTTAGCAAATCATGTACATTTGGGAATTTTGCTACCTCTCAACCTGGGGCCGTCTGCCCCTCCCTCCAGGCCAGTGCCCAGAACGGCGTGGTCTAATATCTCCTCTATTTTGATCTCTGCCCACTTTCCCGGGGTTCAAAACTTCCGTCGGGCCTCATGTTTACTCTTCCTTCCGGCATCCCACTCACGCAATTCACGTGGCATTTCCGCTGTCTTTTCATTACCGGTGCATCCTGTTTTTGAAATCCATTAATTTACACGGCCTGTCAAAGGTCAAATATGCAACATAAGTACATTCATCCAGTCAGAAATTCCCCTGTTGTAAATGAAGTTTGATATATAGAAAAAGTTGGCAAACAAAATGTAATATTCAGCCTTTAAGTTAGGATTTAATTGTGATTTGGATATTTCTCCATCTTTTGTCAAAATATTTCTTTGAAAATCTGTTTTGCTCCTTGTAATCATGCTTGATTCGGTATATAAATCATCTAGTTTTTATTTTTAAAAAAGTACTCCTCCACCTACAAAAAACAAAAAGAAACCCGACCCCCACCTCCTAAAAACACACATAACACAAAGACACAACTCCCCACCAAAAACATTGGTTTGCTTCTTGTAAACCATATTTGGTTCGGTTTATAAATCATCTAGATTTAATTTTTTCCTCTACCCAGGTTTCATGCTCAGTCTGTTTATTCCGTTGTATTTTATGTTTACTATAGTACCTGACCATAAACTTAATGAGTAGAATAATTGCTAATGGTCCGGAAGACCGGGGTTCAATCCCCGGTCGAGTCATACCAAAAACTCAAAAAATGGTGCTTGATGCTGCCTTGCTTAGCTCTCAGCATTATAAGGTAAGGATCAAGGTTAAAGTTGTGCAATCCAGGGATTGGAATAGCGCCCTCCCCTACACTTCAGTGTTGTAGTTATTGAAAAGGAAGCCTTCGGGTCACCCTCGAGTAAGGTCACCAACTTTACTTTTTACTTATAGTAATCGTCATCTGTATCAAAAGCGTCGACAGTGAGCGGAATATTGTTAAGGCTCCGACGTTTTTGAAGTATCATTGTTTTCAATGATGCTTGTTTGTCTTGTTTCAGGTGTTGACAAATTCAACGTTGTAAAACAGTTTGTTAGTTTTTGACAACATTTAGAAATTCTGGGAAATCGTTACTCATCATCGAGTTTTCGTGTTGGGAAACCACTTTTGTGAACTCATTCTTATTCCTTTCGGCTTTAGACGAATAACAACAAGTCTTGACCTTTTGTTAAAGAGAAAATACATTTAGTTGCAGCAGAATGGCTAACTTACCATGACATTCCATCTTTTTAATGTCAGAGTTACTTACTCGAAAACTTTGGAATTTTTTTAAATATATACCACAAAAAATCAATTTCAGTCGTGCGGCAGTTATAAAATGCCTTCGAAGGTCTATTTTCTGAAAATTTTATAAACCCGTTATCCGAAAGTAAAGCGGCTTCATGGTTAGAATTTAGCTTAATTGGTGTTGTAACCTAACAAAAAAGGTTACTGGATGAGAAATAACCAAAACGGAGGTTAGAAATAAAATGGAAATATTTATAATATTAACAAAATACAATACTCGCCAGCGGCGTGAAGAAGGTAAACCACAGCTTGTAGTGAACTACATAGTCTGCATATTGGTATTTGTCGGACGTCCCATTAGGCTCATCATGTTAGCATGGAATTTCTTACCCCCTGTACAGTATATGATCAATATTTCTGCACTGTGCTGTTGGATAGACAGTACAACTGCTTTTGTGTCCTGTGTAGAATACTAAACTGCATCTGAGGTTCCAGTTCTGAAGATATTGTGAGTGTGGATTACTCCTTCTGGTGCACAAATAATTATAATTAGTGATTTTATTCATTTTTTCTTTATAACCACAAAAAGATTATCAAAGCCCAATCAATTTTATTATATATCGTGAATTCTTTTTTTGTGGATGCCATTTCTTTTTCTTTGCATACTCTGTCGGTAGAGATTGGAATATGCTGACTGTATCCCCTGCAGAGGAGTAAGACCCCCCCCCACATCTTGGGTATGACACTAAATTGCATTCTGTAGATATGGGGAGTTGGAGCACTCCTTCATTGCCGTTACTCCCAGGTCCACTGAACTGGAGTGGTAGTGCCAATTAGGATCCCATCTATAGGTCTAATATATGTTTAAAATTATTTGTATTCGATAAGACCGTGCGCAAAAAAATTCTCTTAATTAAAAAACAAAAAAATATAAATATGAACATATAGACTGTAGTCGAGAGCGACCCGAACGTCCCCTTTTCAATTGCTACTTCACCGAGGAGGGCGCTACTCCTTCCCCAGGATTGCTCCACTTTACCCTTAATACGTACCTTATCATGATGAGTGTTAAGCAAGGAGGTATCAAGTACCATTTTTTAAAAGTCTTTAGGTATGACATGACCTGAGATTGAACCCCAGTCTCCCGGGCCATTGGCGAACAGTCTACCCGCTAGGCAAATGAGCCGGTGAACCAGCATTTTCTCTATATACTTTGAATTTCCCTCAGATGGACACATGATTCTTTCATACTTTTCCAGATCTTATTCAACACTTACCCGTTATATTTTGTGATTACTTTTACTCATGAATATAACATTTATTTTTGACTAAGGTTTATCCAAATATGGCATTGTTATGAGCACTTTATTTAAAATATTGTCGACACGAAATTTACTTTTTGTATCTTGAAAAGAAGATATCTTTTAGTTCTTTTTAATTGTATTTTAATTATACATAGATGAAATTGTTGTTAGATATAAGATTATTCGCGTAAATAAAAAGTAATCGAAATGTCCTTTAAAATGATTGAAAGTAACGAAATATCTTTTCTCTTATTTTTAATACGCGGCCTTTGAAGATAAATGATTTTGATAAAAGTTTTCATTTCTGTCATCAATGTTTTTAATTATTAATACTTATTCTATATCAAATTTATTAGGAATGAAGCTTTAATTTGAATGTTTTACTTTTTATTTATTTACTTTATTTATTTTTTTAGTTTTCATTGTACTGAATTATTGTGACTGTACCAAGAGCACCAATTACAATTGTAATAAACGTCACATTCATGTTCCACAATTTTTTTCAATTCCCAAGTTATTATTATTATTATTTACTCATTCGAGTTTTTCACACCAGCGACATCTGATGGTCTTTCACAGGAGATTGAGTGACAGCAAGTCTCCTCAAGTCTCTGGGACTCTTCTCAGTATTCTGTCCGTTTTCAATAATGCTGTTGTTTGGATGATCTCCACTCGGCCGCCAACTTCCAAATCCTCCAGGCCCTTTAATAATCCTTTAGTTACGTGCCAAAAGCACAAATTACAATTGGTATAATTGCCACCTTCATGTTCCATAGTTTTTTCAATTCTCTAGCAAGGTCGAGGTACTTATCTCTCTTTTCACATTCTTTCAGTTTTATTTTGTGGTCAGTCGGGACAGCAAAGTCTACACATTGGAAGATTTTCTTTTTGTTGTTGATTATTATAAGGTCTGGTCTTCAGGCCGAGATTAAGTAATCGGTTTGTATGTCAAAGTCCCTTAGGAGTTTGTGGGTGTCATTTTCTAGGACAGGTGCTGGGTTGTGGATATACCATTTGTTGGCATGGTCAAATTTAAATTTCTTGCACATTTCCCAGTGGATCACCTTGCTCACCCAGTCGTGTCTAGCCTTGAACTCCTGTGCTAATTTGCTGCATTCACTTATTATATGAGTGATGGTTTGATCTCTGTCATCGCATAGTCTACATTTGCTATTTTGTTACGTCTTATCTATCCTCGCCTTGATATGATTGGTTCTTATGGCACTGTTTTGTGCTACCATAAGGAGAGATTCTGTTTCTCTCTTAAAGTTTCCTTTTTTGAGCCATATCAAGATTTTGTCGTATGAAATGTTGTTTATTAGTTGTTTAAAACGCCCATAGAGTTGTTTTCCTTCCCATTTTTGTTTCCTAGTTATTATCATTCCGTTATCTATCGTGTTGTCAGTATTGTTTCTGATGGTCGTAATCAGTCCTCGTTCGTGTTTTTCGATGTAGTCTTCGATTCGTTGTATCGATGTGTCAACACTGTCTTCGATGCTAGCAAGTCCTTTTCCTTCCTCTTTTCTTGGTACATATGGTCTCTCAGTGTCGTCTCTGGGATGTAGTGCCTTGTGCATTGTCATTAGTTTTCTAGTCCTTTGGTCCATTTGTCTCAGTTCATCTCTGGTCCACTTGAGAAAGGGCCCCGAGTATCTAACAAGGGTTATAGCCCAAGTATTTATTCCTTTGATAAGGTTTCTACTAGAAAGCTTTGTCTTGAGTAGTTTTCTAGTTCTTCTGAGATATTCTTTTTGAATTTTGTCTTTCATTTCCACTTGTTTGATGGTGTCAGTCTCCAAGATTCCTAAGTATTTGTAGGTCTCGTTTTCTGCGAACGTTCTGATCTTATCTTGAATTGGTAGTTCTATTCCGTCAGTTAGATGCTGTTTGCCACTTTTCATGACGAGCAGAGCGCATTTTTCAATGCCAAATTCCATTCCTATGTCTTGACTGTATATTCTGTTTGTATAAGGGTTTCCAGTTAATTTTCATTTTTTGCAAATAGTTTTATGTCATCTATGTGCATTAGGTGGTTGATCTTTTCTTGCGACCTACTAAGTTTGTATCCAGCCGTGCATTTTCTGAGTATGTGGTTTAGTGGCATCATGGCAATTATGAATTGTAGGGGTGATATTGCATCTCCTAAGAAAATACCCCGTTGGATCTTTTTTTCAGCCAAGCTTTTTCCTCCTGCTGTTAATTTAACTCTTCAATTATTATTATTATCATTATTATTATTTGTTTTCTTTTGAGAGTTTTTCACACTAGCGTTAGCTGATGGTTTCTCACTGGAGTTTGAGTGACAACAAGTCTCCTCAAGTCTCCAGGACTCTTCTCAGTATTCTAGCCGATCTCAATAATGCAGTTGTTTATTATTATTATTATTATTATTATTATTATTATTAAAACAACTTCTCATGCAGTAGACTTCAAATCTTTAAACAACGTGGTCTATAGTCTCTTTTAGAATCCTTTAGGGATTAATGGCTCCAAAGCCCACTAGTTCATTTGTAGATACTACTCTCCTTATGCGACAACTAAGCTTACTAAATAATAATAATTAGACCTTGCTGACAAATGGTATATGAATAAACCAGAACCGGTTCTCGAAAATGAGACCCATAAAATTCTTTGTGATTTTGAGATACCACGGATCACCCAATCCCAATCAGAAGACCAGACTTAGGGATAATCAACAGAAATAAAAAAAGAGAATTTGCTTTCTTATGGATTTTGGCCTTCCGGCGGACCACAGAAATCAATCAGAATACTGAGAAGAGTCCTGGAGACCAGAGGAAACTTGCTGTCACTCAGACTCCCGTGAAATTCCTTCAGTTAACGCTGGGGTGAAAACTCAAAAAGAGTAAAATAATAATAATAATAATAATAATAATAATAATGATTTCCTAAATTTTTGCTTAGTTGTAACAGAAAGCAAGAAGGGCACCCAGTCAGAAGCAAACTCACTGTCAGTCTAACTTTGTAACTATTACACCACGCTAGGCGCCCAAATAATAATAAAAAGGTCCGACTATTAGCAGACCATTACTACTTTGTAGTGAGTTCGATCCTTACTAGATGCTCCATTCTTATAGCCTTGTGGCAAAACCAAATTAAGCTTAATAAATAACTATAACGAATTGAAGGAAACATAATCAAGCAAAGGATATTTTGAAAACCTTTTAAGGAACAAGATCGATTTTGAAAAACTGGATAAACGCACTCATCTAGACATTATTGATTAAATATATTCAATTGAAAAGAGCCGGTCGTTAGAAATTAGAATCATTCATGAGCTACTTGGGCAGATCCAAGGTGCATGAAAGTCATTGAAGATTTTGACTTATTCTAAAAGAAATTGTGTCTCCTCGTAAAGAAAAAATATTGACAACGAATTGAATTTGCCTGGAGGTAAGTTTCTGTCGTGGATATCCAAGCAATAGGTCAATGCTGGTTTCGAGGCCGGTAAAGTTAACAAATGAACCATCACTCAAATGTGACCATAGATATAATAGAAGTAGATTAGCTGAAAGGAAGGTAAATAGAAGGATCTAAAGTATGTTAGAGTAAGAGCACAACTAACAATCTTTTAGTATATAATATGGACACTGAGATTTAAAAATGATTATCATTATAATTTATACTTACTCAATAAGCTGGTGAAATGCAGAATAAGCAGATAATTGTGAAAATTGGGTTTATTTGTTTGTTCATATTCGACTACAGCACTTTGGTTATAATGGCGTAATGCCTAAATTACTGGTCGGCGGCTTCGAAGTAAGCAATTTTGAACTCTCGTAGCAATTTTGAACTCTCGTAGCGATTTTGAACTCTCGTCACTTTCGAACAAATATCCTTACGAATGGTATGAACCGCTTTATCCCTTCAGGTACAAGTTAAATAGTATCACTGATGTTCTTCTACAAGGATAGCTTTAGCATTAAATAACCCACAAAGGTTGATATGCCATTAAACAAAGAAACTAAATCAACTATAATGTGTTTTTTTTTTGTTTCATAAAATTTCTAACTTGAGGTCCCATTTGTATACGCTTGAATTCTTCGTTCGCTAACTGTCTGAAGAATGTACACAGTTGAGGGTAATGAACAGATACCACACACTAATCCTAGTCGGAGAGCTGAGGAAAGCGAGCTCCCGTAAGTGCCAGTAACATTAGCGGACTTGATTGAGTTTTTTTAAAAACATTAGAGACTTGCTATAAGGATGTACTTTGACGATCTGTGAACGCTTTGGGTTCCCCTTCTAATAAATGTCCATTATAATAATGGTCCATTTTGACATTTTAGTTTTTATTCGGAAGGAATATAATAAACATTTCAGAATTATCTCCGTTATATTGAGAATTTCGATGATTTAAAAATGTCTTTCAGAGCAATCGCTAGCACTACAAAACATCATCCAGTCGCATATTGAACAGGAAACTGTTTTATTCATTATTAAATTATAGTATTTTGAATGTATGTCTCAATTTAGTTATTATATATCATTTGCTAAGTTATGCTTGCCCCCCACCTATGCATACATACACACATGTTTTTTTTTTACTTTATTTACTGTCTTTATTTACTATGCTAATTGCGATTGTCTATCGACAGTAGTATATATTCTTATCAGCTTAATGTCTGATACGTCTCTGATATGAAGACGACGATATTAAACTGATTTTTGGAACACATCGAAGACTTCGAGGTTTGCTCCGCCTTTGTCACAGTTTATTTTTCATTTTTTTATGCCACTTCTACTTGCATCAATGTTTACTAAGAATTATGGCCCATAAACATTAGCATTTTTTTTCTGGAACCATTCAATTTAATATATACTATAGCTATATTTAAAAATGTTTCTGTTTTTTATCTGATTAGGCAATGTTTTTCAAAAATATATTATTCTATTAGCAAAAAAATCCAATTGGAAAATAGACTGAGTTTTTGAAATATATTTTGACTCTAAATTTCCAGTTCGAGGAAAAATATTGAAAAAATGTCAACCACAATTAAAATTCAATTAATTATTTTGAAAGTTTCAACAAGATCATATCTCATTCTTCTTTCTCGTAAAGTAGTTAATTCTAATTTCTCTAATCTCTCCTTATAACTGTAATCTTTTATTTATTTTTTTTTTCATTCTTTTTGTACGCCCTACGATCTCAATATTACACTCTAATATCTATATATCGACATGGGATCCTAGCCATGAGTAAAACATTTTATATGAGGTCTTATAAGGGTTTTATATATTTCTAAAGCAACATTTACCTCACTTGAAATAAAATTTATAACTATCCAGCCAATAATTTTATTTGCTTTCTATGCAATAAACAAAATATGATTGTCAGCTTTAAATGCATCATCCACGTGTTTTTGTATCTTCCTCACAACAAACTTCCTCTAGTAGACCCAACTTTTCTAAAGAATGAGCAGATTGAAAAAAATCTTGCTTGTACATCTGCTATTTCAATTAGTATGTTTATTTATTCACCTGTCTTAAAAGTCTTTTTACTGTAGTAACGTTTTTGTGAATTTTAGTTTTTGAATTACATATTTGAATAATGGTTAACCTTTATTCAAATATGTAATTCAATTGTTGTAAATATTTTAAACAGTACAGTACCTTCAGGTTTATATATATATATATATATATATATATATATATATATATATATATATATATATATAATGAGAATGTTAATAGATAATAGGGTTTCCCCTTGACTTTTTTCCTATTGGTATGTGCTTGATATATTATAGTCAAATTGTGACACAATCGATGCTCGTGTGGTGCTATACACACTTAACTATACGTGTGTGAGTATGAGTAGACACATGTGTATGTTTGTATGCGGGTGTATAAATAAGTGTTTGGTTTGTAAGTATGCACGTATGTGTACATATGTATATGTCCATATAGGGGCCGAGACATGTATGTGTGGGTGGCTGTGTGTGTGCAGGAACCGTTAATCCGGCCCGAGCGTAAATGGAGAGGGTCCGATAAAGTGGAATCACAACTTGAAATGAAATTCAATTTTAATAGTACACCTTTTAGGGTTTTGGAGATATGCAATCTGGTAATATCTTTATGTCCAGTCTATGGGTGGCTAAGGGTCCGGACATTGGGAAAGTTCATCCCTGCTTATATACAAGTAAAGTCAGTCTAACCTTTCTAATCAGAGAAGACTAGAGACAGATACAAGGATGGGTTGACAGAAAGGACTGATACAGAGGGGACTAGAGAACAGATACAGAAACCCAAAACCCTTGCCATCAGCTTTAGTTATAGTTAAGGAAACTTCTCCCGTCGCCTACGTAGCGAAATTGAGGACTCCACAAACTGTCATTTTGCGAAGTGTCACACACACTCCTCTGCTAAACAATATTAATTCAGTTTTTTGTTTTCGCCTTTTTCTTCCTTTGGGACCCATCTCTGACTCATGCATTTCGACCCGAACCTGATAAGAAAGACAACACAACGTGGGTAAGAGATTATGCTGCCGGAAATGCAAGGGCTGCGAACAATCTCCCACAAAATGATGATTGATTTTTTATCCACTAAACAAAACGCCATAATATTGTAATTGTCAATCTTTTTGTTTACACGACTGTTATTTTTCATAGCCCACAAAATTTTATGAATATTCAAAACCGAACTTTATTCTTTTCATAATTTTTGCTGCTTTTTCAAAATCATTTAGGCTTAATTATAATATGTATTATATTTACTAATTGGATTACAAAAATATTAAATGCAATGCTCATTCATATATATATACGAGGATCATTCAATGAATAAAGTCAATTTTATTTAAAGTGTCGGAAACAGGAAGCACTGTTTACAGTGGCATCTTTCTCAAAGATTTCAATAGTGATGGGTCCTTTTATGTCCCAGGAGACTGTCAGCATGACCTTCTTTACCAACAGCTGTGCCCGAAAATTTTTTTTTACTGGATAGTCTGTGTGTTCCATTCCATGTTTAGGCCATTTGTAAACATGTTTTTGACTCTGTAGATTTTAGATGGTTGTGTCACGAAAATTTTGTTGATAGACCTTTGTTTAAGACTGAAGCACTATGGTTTTCAGCTATTTTGAATAGCCCCAAAACTAATATTTTTTGCGAAATTAAAATTATCATTCTTATAAACAAATTCCAATGTTGTACATTTTATGGAAATGAGTTTACATTTTTGAGTTTACAGGATTGCGTTTTTTTTTTAAAAAACAATCTTCTTATTTATTGTATGACCATCGTATATATATATATATATATATAGAGAGAGAGAGAGAGAGAGAAGGAGAAAGACAGACAGACAAAGAGATAAAGAGGAAGTAAGGGAAGGAGATAGAGGTGGGTGTAAATTTTTACGTTACCATAGAAGTTCACCATATAGGGATGGGGGAATTACTCATCTCTTTGTTGGCAAATATTTTGGTAATATTGTTGAAATAGAAATTTATCTTATATAAAACCTGATAAGTTAAAACTCGCTAATTATTCAATATGGAATAGAATGTTACTTGGTCCTTTTCGGTACAGCAAATTTTTTTATAAGTGATATCTTTAGATATGCACATGCGCGTGCACACACATTTATATATATATATATATATATATATATATATATATATATATATATATAGCATGTACTTAGGCCACCCATCCACCAGAATGTGACAAGGGGTAAATTTTAAGCGGAGTACAGCTGGTTTGAGTTCAGTGTTTTCTTTTTGCTAGACCTGTTACCATGCCTATGCTAAAGGTCTTACTCATCCCTATAACTTACCTATAGCAGAGGTTGGGGGAAGACACGGGTTTATGGCTTTCTCAAGGCCATTAGCACGATGTGAAATGCAAAGAACCTCATCCAGAATTTGAACTCGGGAAACCATATCCATTTCCTACAATGATAACCATTATGTCACACTTTATTCTTTTCATAATTTTTGCTGCTTTTGCAAAATCATTTAGGCTTAATTATAATATGAATTATATTTACTGATTGGATTACTATAGTATTAAACGCAATGCTCATTTATATGTATATACGAGGATCATTCAATGAATAAAGTCAATTTTATTTAAAGTGTCGGAAACAGGATGCGCAGTTTACAGTGGCACCTTTCCCAAGGATTTCAACACATATATATATATATATATATATATATATATATATATATATATATATATATATATATATATATATATATATATATATATATATATATATATATATATATATATATATATATATATATATATATATATATATATATGTGTGTGTGTAATACTTTTCTGTTTTCACCAAAGATGACGAAAACAATTTCAGCCCTTCACTACAGCTAGATGGTTCATCTCTATTTTTTTGTAGATTTTGTAGACTCTTCTGGTGATGTAGTATAAATAGAAATTAATGCTGTATCCACCTCAAAAAATAAAACCGTCATATGTTTTACGATTAAACTATCTGTAACTGCTACATATAACATTTTTGTCTTTTCTATGGCATTATAAACATAAAAGTATATTAATTAGAGAAGGTACATCTATCTATCTATCTATCTATCTATCTATCTATCTATCCTTAGTGCTTATATCTATCTCAACCTGTTTCTTTCCTTTTTGCTATCTATCTATCTATCAGATATATACATACTTAATGTGTGGAATTTGAATATATTTTTATCATTGCTAGTTTTGTTGAATGTTGCGCTGATAATCTGTTCATAAAAATAGAAATGCAATAGGATTAAAACGTTTAATCTTACTGAGAATTAAAAGATGAAAGATTAAGAAATGAATTCGCAAGTAAATACCCATACATAAACACGCATATATGCATCTTCACACAAATATATATAATAATATAATTGTAAAACTATAATTACATATATGTGTTGATGTACTTAACATCTTTTTCAAATCATGCACATACACATACACACAGCGATTCACTTACGCTTATGTATGTGAGTGTGCGACTCCTGAAGAATTCTCGTAGTGGCAGCCACAGCACATTTGTGACGTATTCTTAAAAGATGTGTTCAAAAGGTTTCGAGACTGAAGTCATTTTTATGAAGACAGAAATGGTCAATGAATGAATATTGGTTCTTTTCAAAATAATATGGTGTAAAATTGCGCCATTATATTTCTTTTTTATGTTCTTCACACCCTCAAATCTTGTCTTTGTGGTAAAATTCAAGTTTAGTAAAAATAAAAAAAAAAAATGACCGGAGTTAGTACTGGTGAGTATGGACTTATGAAAACCTTATATTTTGCCAAAAATAGCGGTTTAGAAATTATCCCGACATCGAGATATTAGGCATTATATAAATTGTTTAACTGTAAACATTTGTATTTAGATTTAAAATTTTAAAATCGAAATTAATTCAAAGATTCAGTCTTTTTTATTGTACATGCGATTAAAAAAATGGGCTGATAGTTTGAAAATATAGATACAAGTTTTTGATATTCATATCGACCAGGCGAATCCTGATTGAAAAGAATTTGAATTAGATTACCACTGTTTATGAGCAAATGGGTACTTTATACTTTACTCGTCATCTCGGATGGAAGGGTTTTAGTTTCTAGTTAAGTGTTTAAATGAAATTTATGATTTACCAAAATTCACCAAAATAAAATTGTTCATTGATTAGTTCAGGGATTCAGTGAAAGAGGAAAAAATTTAATAAACAAAAAAGCACCCCCCCCAAAAAAAACAAAAACAAAAAATAAAATAAATAATAAAGAGAAAATAGAAAAGACCAAATTTTTTTCTGCGTATTTGTTCAACAAAATAAATTTAAAATACTTAAGAAAATCACTTAAAGGAATAAAGTCTCTTCATGGTTCGATTTAGGATTATCAGCAAAATATTACACCGTCAACCTCCATTTTGTGCACAGGGATTAAAACAATTCAAATTAATCTTAAAATCCTTAGAAAAAAAATTGTATTACAGGAAATAAATTTTGATATATATATATATATATATATATATATATATATATATATATATATATATATATATATATATATAACTAAGAAAATAAAAAATTGTTTTTAGTTCAGATGTACATCACTTATACAAAAAATTGATTTGCAATTGTTTATTGTTAAGGTTAGAATTGAGCTAAATTATAACATAATATTTTACAATATTAAAATCTACTATAGAACCTTTTGATAAAATAACAATATTCCTATCCAAGCGAATGAATTAAGATATTGTTATAAAAGTGAATGAATTTAAATAGTGTTGTAGAAGCAAATGAATTAGGTTATTCCTATAGAAGCTCATTATTTATGGTATTCGTTGATACATGAATGAATTATAACATTCGGGTGAAATGAATGTCTTATATATTCGAATATAAACGAATGAATAATGGTATTCACGTATAAGCAAATGAATAATGTTTTTTATGTATAGGTGAATGAATTATGATATTCGTGCAGAAGCTAAAGAATTAGGATATTCGTTTTGAAGTGAATGAATTAGAATATTTGTGTATACGGGAATGTATTATATTCGTGTATAGCAAATGAATTAAGATATTCATTTATACACGAATGAGTTATAATATTTGTATATTCGTGAATGAATTATGATATTCGTTTATACGTGAATGAATTATCGTACTCATGTACAGACTTCTGTCCATCTCTTTGGTTTCGAGTTTTACTGTTACTTGTTGACTTGTTTTATCTAAAGGACAGTATTGCTTGTTATCTACTGACTTCTAGGGTCATGAGCAAATCTTGATGAAACTTGGTATGGGAATTCCAATGAGATCGTAGAAACTGTCAAAGGTATCGGGGCTGTGTGTATACAGCTTTTATTTTCGGAAGCACCTTAAAATTAAAGATCTAATTCATCCTGGAAGCAAATGAAATTGGTATCAGTAGATGAACAAATCTAATTGAGAGCCCACAATAAATTTTAATGGAATTATATATATATATATATATATATATATATATATATATATATACGAGGATCATGAAATAAGTTTCCAGACTTTTTCCATATGGGCACTTTTATTGATAGTATACACATGAAACTCTAGTTCCCTTCGAAGTAAACTCCTCCGGCTGCAATGCACTTGTTGTATCGTTCCAACAACTTCTGCAAGGCCCATCAAAGTCCTCTTGTGTGAGCGTGTAAATGACCTTCGTCACAGCCTCTTTCATCTCCTCAATTGTCTCATAACGACAGCCTCTGAGCTTAAGGAATAACCCAAAGTCACAGGGAGCAAGGTCTGGACTATAGGGAGGGTGGGGAACTGTCTTGATGCTCATCTTGGTCAAATAGTCTGTGACAAGGATGGAGTTGTGGACTGGTGCATTGTCCTGGTGGAAATGCCACTGAGCCGATTTAAAGCGTGCTGACCTCTTCCGACGGAATCTCTTCCTGAACTCACTTAAAACCTCAACATAGTAAGCCTAACCCTAACCCTTTGGCCAATCAACACTGGTGTATTGACTTCCTTACTCCTCCCACACCTGTCCTCATCCCTCACAATCTCTGATGCCACTCAAAAATTGATGTTCGATTCATGCAAGATGGTTGAAAAGCAGTCTGAAGCATTCCATAGGTTTCTGTGGCATTTTTTGCAAGTTTAAAACAGAATTTTATTGCATATCGTTCTTCTAAAGTGTCCTCACGTCCAGATTGCATTTTTGAGATTCGTCAGCCGTGACAATCAGGCTTTAGTAGGGTGTATTCCAATTGCTGCTGTAGCTGTTGATTTGAACCAAAAAAAAAAAAAAATTGGTCAGTCATCTCATGAGATGTATAGCAATAACATAATGAATTTTCAAGAGTCTATGATAACTTAAAATGCCTATACAAAACAGTCTAGAAACTTATTGAATGCACCACGTATATATATATATATATATATATATATATATATATATATATATATATATATATATATTGTTTAAAAAACAAGAAATTTAGAAGTCCCTAACTTTCTTGTTTTTTAAACCCCAAAATATATTTTGCTCAGCAGGTATATTTTGTATTAAATATCCGTTCATTGAGCACTCATTTTTGGGATATTCACAATTCTTTTTTACTTGATATAATACGATATATGACACACACACACACACACACACACACACACACACACACACACACACACACACACACATATATATATATATATATATATATATATATATGTATATACCTTGAATATACGCGCTTAAACCGGCGCCAGTAGGTGTCGTCACTGATGTTTAAAGTTCTAGGTCAATAAGGAGTTTCGGGTCTTGCAACATCATACTCCCCTCACCAGAAAGACCCCCCTCAGAGATGATCAGATTCTGAGTCACCTACCCTTTAATACGCGAAAACAAACTTATCGCTTGGACGGCTCGAAATGAATAATCCCTAAGACCAGGCCGAGCATTCATATTGGCTGTTGAAACCAGCCAATTGTACGCGCGGCCTAGTCTATTTAAAGGTGAGTATGCGACTTTTTACTTTTTTAAAGATTTTACGACAGGATTTTGATGTTTGGCGTGGAAGGTACGTTAATTCTTTGTTCTACCACATTTAACGTTGTTTTAATTTCCATTTTATCTCTTTCATTCATATCCCCCCTCCTTTTTTTCCCTATTTCCTCTTTCTCTCTCCTCTTCCTTTCCTATATATATATATATCTTGAAACTAGTTGACAAATTCACCAAATTCAGCTATTGATTGGCTATCGTCATATGGAAGTTAGATCTATCCGATAGAATAAAGCGCAATTTTTCCAAGTAGCAATCGTGTCCATACTACTATATGGGTGCACCACATGGACACTGACTCAGCGCATGAAGTAAAAACTTGACGGCAATTGCACAAGAATGCTACGAGCCATATTAAACAAATCCTGGAAGCAACATCCCACAAAGCAGCAGCTATACGGTCACCTACCTCCCATCTCTAAAACCATTCCTATCAGACGAACAAGACATACAGGACACTGCTGTAGAAGTAAGGGCGAGCTCATTCTCCTGTTGACTCCTTCACACGGACGAGCAGGTGTTGGACGTCCAGCTAGAACCTATCTACAACAGCTCTGCACAGACACAGGATGTAATCTAGAGGACCTGCCGAATGCGATGGACGATAGAAACGAATGGAGAGGGACATTCAGAGAAATTCATGCTCGCGGTTCAACAGGATGATGATGATGATGATGATATTGCCGAACCATACATCATCATTATATTTGATAAGATGAAAGATATTATTTAAAATGTTTCTATTGCATTTTACTGAGACTTGGATTCATGAAAAAATGCAGTCTAGATAAGCAATATCTGATGAATTAGAAATTCAATTTATACGTGTGAATTTTATTTGTGATAATTTTTGTAACTTTCTTCAAGAAGCAGGATTTCAAAATGTTCATTCAATATGCATCATCAAAAAAGCATTTGTTTGGCAAGGAAATTTTTCAATGCTCTTGGAGATTCCATTTTTTTTTTACACAAAAATGCTTTGAGTATTATTATTTGTTTGTTATACCTCATTGGGAATCTTTTTACTCTCTACTCACAGCAAACTTTAAAAAATCTTTGCACAAAAATATGTACACTTTCAATACAATATCTCGAAACAGATCAAATTTTGTTAAGTAATTCATTCGAGAGTTCCTCAAAATTCCATTTTAACTTCTTTTTCTTACCATTTTCTGAAATGATCCAATTTAATCGTATTTTTTTTTTGCACTATTCCTGTTTTTTATCTGATTAGGCAATGTTTTTTCAAAGATATATCGTTTTATGAGTAAAAAATCCAATTGGAAAATAGACTGAGTTCTTTAAATATATCTTTACAGTAAATTTCCAGTTCGAGGAGAAATATTGAAAAAATATCAACCAAAATTAGAATTCAATTAATTATTTTGAAAGATTCAGTTAGATCATCTCTCATTCTAATTTCTCCAATCTCTCCTTATAACTGTAATCTTTTATTTATTTTTTTTTCATTCTTTTTGAATGCCCTACGATCTCAATATTACACACTAATATCTATGACTCAACATATCCTAGCCATGAGTAAAACATTTTATATGAGGTCTTATAAGGGTTTTATATATTTCTAAAGCTACATTTACCTCCCTTGAAATAAAATTCATAACCATCCAGCCAATCATTTCATTTGTTTTCTATGCAATAGACAAAATATTATTGTCAGTTTTAAATGCATCATCAAAGCCAACCCTTAAATCGGATTCCTCATTTATTTTTTTGATTTCCTTGTTACTTAATTTATATTCCATTTTAATATTTTTGGATGCAATTTGTAGTATATTACATTTTCCTATATTAAATTTCAATTTCAAATATCTTCCCAATATGATGAATTATTTAGATCCATCTATTCTATTTTGTTTAATGATGCTCTAAAAAGTAGTTTAACATAATCAGCAAATAGTTTTACATTTGATTTTATATGATTAGGTAAGTTCTTTATGAATATAAAAAGCTACAAAGGTCGCAGAACTGATTCCTGATAAATACCGGAGTAAATATTCTGTGTTTCGGAAAAATGATTACAATTTTTACTTTCAGAATTCTATCTCTTTACAAGTATCTTATAATATCTACTCCTTTTTTTTTTCTTTTTTTAGAAATATCGAAGTTTTTCATTTTTCCTAGTAAAGAATAATAAAATACCGTATCAAATATCTTCCTAAAATCCAAATATACAATATTTGTACATATTCTTCCATCAAATATTCATTTACAATATCAATACTTTCCAAAATGTTAGATAATGCTGATTTTCTATGGAGGAAACTATATTGATTAGAATTCACATCATTCACCACAAAAGTTGATGGGATTTCTAATTCGTTTTTCAAAACTTTACACAAGATGAATGTTAGAGAAACTGGTGGATAATTACTTTTTCCAAACTTTTTATGTTGTGGTGTTATAATTGCTGTTTTCCAAATATATGGGATCCTTTCATATTTTATACATTTCTCAAACAATTTGTATTTTACCTTCATAAAACTTCTATTTGATGATTAGTATTTTAATATTTTAGGATGTATTTAATCAGGTTCAATACTTCTTCTAATATCCAACTTGGATAAAAATAGTTTTGTGTCTTTAGCTCTCATTATTAGTTCATTCATGTGTTTTTATATCTTCCTCACAACAAACTTCCTCTAGTAGACTCAACTTTTCCAAAGAAAGAGCAGATTGAAAAAAATCTTACTTGTACATCTGCTGTTTCAATTAGTATGTTGTTAATTTACTGGTCTTAACAGTCTTTTTTTACTGTACTAACGTTTTTGTGAAACAATTTATATATTACCTTGATAAAACTTCCATTTGATGATTAGTAACTAGATATTTTGGGATGATTTTTTTGTGAATTTTAGTTTTTGAATTTACATATTTGAATATGGGTTCCCAATTGTATTATTATGCTTTGGATATTATTTTATCCCGGGCAACTTTACGTATTTTTCTGCTAGTTTTATAATATATTGGTTAACTTCAGTGAGGTTTTATACTTAGCTGAATTAATAATGAAGCTGATCGGCTCAGCGAAGAGTGACTTATTCATTCCAATACATTATTATTGTAAATATATTTTTCTTGTTGGCGAAGAAACGATAAAAATCATAGAATAAATATTCATTTAATACCAAAGTTTTTCTCATAACATTTAAACTTAATTCTGCTATATTTTTAGTGGTTATTAATGTTTTTATTCAGGGAACGTCCGTAAAAATGAAGATGGTTTTATAAACATTTAATGGAAGGGTTAATTTACGAGTGGACGGACTAAAAAATATACATGACTTATTCATTTTCGAATTTAAAATATATGTTTGTTTTATAAAAAATAAATAAAAGAAAAGAAAAAAGAAATTTAAGTGATTTGATAAGTTCTTATTTATTCAGCTTAGCTTAGCTTAGTTTGGTACAAGATCAGAGGTATGGCGTAAGCAATAAGAATAGAAATCACGAGCAGTAGTTCACTTCGCCACCCTGTCGGCTGGGGCTGTAGAATACGCCGACTGCACCTCTGTTGGGAGGTAAGACCCCACTCCAAACGAGACCACCTGTTGGCCGTTGGTAACGACATTTAATGCTTGAGGATGGGCCCCAGATACCAATAATTTTAAATGCATCTATTTGACCCAAAAATCGGAGCCTAACAGGTACTACTACTATTCCGAGTGAGAGTGAACCTGGGAGTAATGGCAATGAAGAAGTACTTCACCCTCCCCAAATCATCAGAACTGGAGCTTCACCATCAGATGCAGTTTAGTGTCAGAGCGGACCTGGGAGTAATGGCAATGAAGGGGTACTCCAAACTCCCCTAATCTCCAGAACTGGAACTTCACCATCAGATAAAATAGAGTGTCATACTCATGACACTCCTTTTTTGGGGGGGATATTCTTATTGCTCTTATCATATCGACACTGTCAAGATGGAATATGAAAATAATAGCTTTTTACTGCTACTATCTGGTAGACTTGTCAACCATAGTGGAATAGCAATAACGAGAGGTTTTGTATTAAAGTATCTTGAAATGGGAGAGCAGAGTGAAAAGAGAAGTGAATTCAAACCTTTTTCTCAAGGGAAACAGCATGAAGTGAACGCAAATAAGCGCAGTTGAAATTCCAATTCGATTCGCCGATTTCTTGTAACCATTACATCGTCCTTTGTTTCTTCCGTATTTCGTGTGATAAACGTGTGTTAAACGACTATTGAGCACGTGTGTTGATGGGAGAAAGAAGGAAAGAAACATGGGAGACAATAAATGTAGAACGACTGGAAGAAAGTGGAGAAAAATTTACTTTATAATATTCACATGAATGCTGAGTATTTTGTTGAACAAAGGATGAAGTTGAATATATAAACTTTGTAATATTCTCGTCTAATATTTGAACTCAATCCTTTTCAATAAATTCTTTTTTTAGTAGTTATTACTGCAGCAACAACGCCAATAATAATTATTTCGAACCGCCATATATGAATGTGTCATAAAGAAGAAAAGAAAAGGAAGCGTAGAAGAAAGAGAGCTTTGAGAAATGGCGTCGCTGAAAGAAAAGTAACATTTATCGATTATGCAAATGGCTACAAAAGCTAAATACATAATCCCGATATCTTTTTTTATTGATTATCAATTCTTATTGCTTATGTTAATGAGTACAAATTTGTCAGATTCGATTAAAGCAATTATACTGACTTTATACAAAAATACCTCTCACTGCACACATTTTATCAAATTTTATACATTTAATAGTAAGAAAAGCACAAAAAAATAAGCTACTGGGTTAGTTTGCGTATAACAAACATCTTTAATTCAAGCAGACTTAAAATTTTACACATCCTTTTTCATGTTAAAATTGATACCACCAGATCGTGATTCGAATTTCATAAACATTATATGCCGTACAAAAACCTTAGAATTATCATATTATACTCTCCCTTAGAATTATCATATTATACTCTCACTTAGAATTATTATATTATACTCTCACTTAGAATCATTACATTATACTCTCACTTAGAATCATTATATTATACTCTCACTTAGAAATATTATATTATACTCTCCCTTAGAATTATCATATTATACTCTCACTTAGAATTATTATATTATACTCTCACTTAGAATTATTATATTATACTCTCACTTAGAATCATTACATTATACTCTCACTTAGAATCATTATATTATACTCTCACTTAGAAATATTATATTATACTCTCACTTAGAATTATTATATTATACTCTCACTTATGTTCATTTCACAGTTTAATAAGCATTTTGTACAAGAATAAAATAAATTATTATCCCGAGGCTCAAAGGATAATAATTCATTTTATTCTTTATATATAACGACAGAATGAATAAATAAAGCTTAAAATTGCAAATGTTTCAAAGATCTAAAATAGTAAATTTTTGACAACATAGAAAGCTGATTTACCAGTCAGTATAAAAATGTGTACCATAACGGAATCAAATAGACGTTTGTACTACCACGTCTACGCATAGACATTTGTACTTCCACCTGCTAAACATGTTGGTAGCTGTATTGCTACGTTTTAAGTAGTAGTCGGATCCTGTTGTAACCTTGGCGTGCGAAAAAGTGACGAGCACACAAAACTCCGTCTTTTTTAAATATACAAAAATTTATTCGCTCTTGCACTTTTAAAGTAGTCGTCGGGAGAAGAGAGAGAGTATGAAAGCTGTGTTGCATGAGTTAGCTGGACAAAGAGAAACAATATGTTATGAGGAGAAAGAGGGCGGAAACGGACCTTGAATTTTCCTTCCTGATTTCTGTTGTAGTTCTAACATGCTTGTTAGCTGGTTTTGTCTTCACAGGAGACCTTTTTTTTCGGAGCGCACCCCAAAATGGGGGCACTAACTTTCAACTATCTTCACATTGTTCTAGCTACTGTACACTCGCGTCTTTACCTCATCACGTCTCTGAGTTAACTAACTTTCCAAACCTAGTCATCCCCTTTCTTCCACTTGGCGTCGGGTGTCGGGGGGAAACATATCCATTTCTGCTGGTTCCACACCTACGCAGAAGATTTGTGACTTCCGGTTTTTTCTAATAATTTTTAATTACCGAATTCATTTATCTGTGAATGGCTGTGTTATATAATTAAGGTAATGATTTTTATATAAATCATTTTTCGTTAATCGTGTTTTACTATTTAGTTTAGTAAGGCTTTGAACTACTCGGCTCTCTTAGTCCAGGTGCATAGTCAAATGGCGCTGTCTTACGCTCGTGCGGAAAGGATACGACAATCATCATCTGTCATAATAAACCCCCAAGCAGGAAATGGGGCTGGAGTGTGGAGGACGTCATGCCCAGAAGAGATGGTCCTGAGAATTTGAGGATTTTGAAAAGACAGTAGTTAAGGTCGACCGTTGATGGTAGCGGTTGAGTTTTTCGGATTTTTACCGGCAGAGATGAATTGAGATTTTAAACACCACACGATACGCCGTGGGAGGGGGAAGGTTAGCATAGTATGGTTAGCATAGGCTTTTAAGAATTGTGTCAGTCTCCTCGTGTCGCCAAGGACTGAAGACAGAAATTAATAAACCCGTTCGTATCTGAAACGACAGTGTCCGCCTGTATTTGTATCTGTATATGTATAACTGTTATTATTGATATCATTATGCCTTTACAATATATCTAGAATTTGGTGCGCAGTGACTTGCAATGTCTTCTGCAAGAAGAAAAGAAAAAAAGATGTTGATTGAATTTGAACTTGGTTTATCCACTTGATGATTCACGGTACTTTAGACAATTAGAAGAGGCTAAGAAAGATGGAAATCCATTTTAGGCGACTGTTGTTTCAGGTGGAAGAGAGAACGTAAGATAAAAAAATAAAAACCTCAACTCAAAAACGAAAACAAAACAAAAAACAAAAGCAAAAAATAAATCAACTGTGCAAACCCGGCCGAAGAAGAAACTCAAAAAAAAAAAAATAAAATAAAAAAAAAATACGGGACCCCAACCAAGAAGAGCCAAATATTGAAAGACAAGCAACAGGTTAAAAAAAAAGAAAATAAATGTTCGACACAAGGCCCCGGAACGAAGAAAGAAAAAACGGAAAGTAAAGAACTCAACTCCAAAGACAAAAAAAAAAAGAAAAAAAAAAAAGATTGCTGCACCCCAACTAAGAAGAGCGGAGAAAAGAAAAACGCCAAATATTGAAAGACAAGCAACAGGTTAAAAAGAAAAAAAAATGTTTGACACAAAGCCCCAAAATGAAGAAAGAAAAATTAGAACAAGAAAATCGAGAAGAAGGCATGAAAAAAAAAAAAAAAAAAAAAGAAAGTTAAGGTACATTGCTCATTGTATAAATTTTATGTCTTTTTCTGTCACTTTCAAGTTGCGTGGTTCGCGCCCGATAGAATTTATTTAATTACGATAAAAAATTGAAAGGCTATGATTAGGCTCGTAAGTTTAATTGTTAATGTCGATGTAGATTACTGCTATATTAGGGGACGGTGAATCATGAGGGGAAAGAAAGAAGAAGAGAAAACAGTGAGAAAAGGAGGGACATACAAGCTTGTCAATTTGTCATAACAAAACCATTGATGTGGTGGTATTTTGTGTGACATATATATAAATGTTTTTTTTTTTTTATGAATGAAATTTAGAGTAATTCAAAGATGCTCATCGTAAAGCGTTGTAATTTTATAGAGGGATATTTTTTTTTCTGTCTTTCAATTCCGATCCCCGGAAGATCCTTCCGGGGCATCTATGTTAAGTTACCGAGAGAATGTTCATATACCTTTGGATCCGTAGTTAGGTCTGTGGGACAGGATCGATGTTTGGAAAAGTTGTGGAAATTGGAAGCGTTCTGTGAAGTCTCCCTTGAATGGGATTGATACTTTGGGTACTGGTAGAATCCATACCAGGTTTTGTGAAGGTCTCCCTCTAGGAAGGGGTTGAGAATTTTGAGTCACTGGACCAACGTTTTGTGAGGTCCCCCTAAAATGGGTTGAGGATTTTGAGTCACTGGTTAGTGGCCTGACCAGCGTTTTGTGAGGTCCCCCTGCAATGGGGTGAAGAATTTTTGGGGTTTGGTAAGAGGCCAGATCATTGTGTTGAAGATGATATTCTGAAACAGGGAATTGGAAATTAGGGAGTATGTGTGCAAAATCTTGACGTATCTCGTGTATGCATCGGAAAATTTATAGACTCGGTTTTGAATCTTGCTTGAGGGAGATATATATTTGACCAAATTGATAAATAAATAAAGCACTCTCGTTAACTATTGAAAAAGAGAAATAAGATCGACTGAGGGGCAGTGGAAAAAGCAGTGGACAGAGTAAAAGGTTTGGGTTGCTTACGAAAAGGACCCCCAGGCTATTTTATCTCATATTTGGAAGTAAGCAAGAAACTAGCGTTGTATTGTCGTGGTCGGAATAAGTAAAAACGAAGAAATAATGGCTGGATACGAGCCATGTGGTCAAAAGTTGAAAAAATGGGGTTGAAAACGGCAACGGTTTGTGTTGGTTGGATAGAAAAAGAAACCCGTGAAATTTTGCCACGTTTACCTTGGTTTGATTACGAGCTATGCTTAGCTGTAAAGGACGCTTAATGTCAATGACAGTGTGCGTTATTAATATATATATAAATTAATGACAGAGATTACGAGAGAAAAGGTAAAAAGTGATAAGTTCCGTATATAGAAGGAAAGCAGAAAAGAGCAAAAGACAGATGAAAGAGAGAAAAAAGAAAAGAAAAAAGACTGAAGAGAGAAAGATACATGCCAATTAGTAAAGTAAAATAGACATTGAATCATAAGAAGAAACAAAAAGTAAAGGAAATATTGACTGATAAGAAAAATAATATAATTACTAAACGTTTGAAAAAGATTCAGAAGAAAAATAGACATTTGGACATCAGAGATGAATTGAGATCTTAAATACCACAAGATACGCCGCGCGTGGGAGGGGGAGGGTTAGTATAGTATGGTTAGCATAGGCTTTTAAGAATTGTGTCTCTCTCCTCGTGTGGCCAAGGACTGAAGGCAGAAATTAATTAACCCGTTCGATTCTGAAACGACAGAGTCCGCCTGTATTTGTATATTTATTTGTATTACTGTTACTTAAACATCGCAAGATGCTCTGCGTGTTGGTGGGGTCAGATAGTATGGTTAGCATAGTTAGAATTGTGTCTCTCTCCTTGTGTTGAAGAACCGAAGTCAGGAACTAATAAACCGTTTGTACCTGAACAACAGTATTAGCCCGTGTTTGCATTTGTATACACGTGGTATACAACAGATGTGTACATAGCTAAACAGCTTATACAATTAAATTTTAATGTCTGAACGTCTAGATAGCAGTCTAGACGAATCAGAGTAATCTTTTTAAAAAATTATGAATCTATTACTGATACTGCTGACCAGCAGCTTTTGGCAGAACACAAGAATGTACGTACCCGTCATTCTTTATAACCGAGCTCCGTACAAATCAATTTTCTTATTTAAACTGAACATACATTTCAATGGTAAGATTGGAGGATAGAGGAGAGATTAGAATAATTACGATGGTTTAGCTTCACACTATACCGAAATAGGAATCTAAGAAGTACTTCGACGATTGGAAAATTTGTTGGAATAAGTGTGTTGAATAGCAAACGAACAACTTAAAAAAGTTTCATTCATTGTTCATCTGTTTCTTGGTAAATATAGCTTTAGTTGCGATATTTTTCGATACACTTCGTATATGTTTAAGGCTTTTTAAACTGAAGGAGCGAGTGGACGAAATAAAAACAATTGAAGAATTATAAAGAAGAAAGAAAAAAACTATAACAAAGAAACAAACAAACAGGAATCACTGGGACAGTTTGAGTGTTTCCGTTATAAGTTGTCATTTTTGCACTGATGTTGACGATAAAAATTTATCACTTTCTTTTTGGCTAAGTCATGTTTAAAACATTGTTTTTTTGTCCAATCACCGAAGTCAAGAAGCTTGCTCATTCTATGTATGGGTAACCACGAAAGAACAATAAAATTGTATGCCAGTTTAAGCAAAGCATGGTAAATAAGAATTTCTTCTTATTTACCATTTTTACTCGGTTGGAATATTTATTCGTGTATTCTGAACCAAATAAATAAATTAAATAGAACCCCAAACAAAAAGGAACACTCATGCACTAAAAAAACAACTAAAAAACAAAACAAAATAAAAAACAAAAAACAAAAAAAGGAGAAATTTTCATAATTTACGATCATTGTTGAAGGTCAGTAACTACATAAGAATTCTTTTTCAGTACATTTTTATTTACTGCGCAGATATTAAGGAGACTGAATTAATTTTAACGAAAAGCAGGGACATAAAGTATATTATGAGGTATGTGTTGAACACTTTTCATCCTGACTAAGAAAGGAATTGATTTAAAATAAGATAGAAGAGTTGAAGAAGCATATAAAAATGATATGCAAAATGTGCTAAGTTCTAGAAGAACATGTAGAGTAGTAGATAAGTCTCATAATTCAAGGTCATTCACTTCTTGGTGAGGCTAAGAATTTCTCAGGATTCCCTTGTAATATAAAACAGTTAGTTCAATTGGTGAAGAGGGAGAAAATTATAAACGCTGATCTATTTGGATAAACTTAATATTTCAGGTGCGTCTATTCAATACTTTTGTGTATATTGACAAACACTTTCACATTTAATTAGTGTCTTCTCCAGTTTCTTGGCTATTTTCCATGGACTTCGACAATTATTGGTATGACTGTCAACATTAGTATTTTCAGTTTTCTTGCAAGGCCTAGTTTTTTCTTTCCTTTGATTTCACAGCAAAGTTCACTAACAAACTTATTTTCTTCTTGTTAACTATAATAAAGTCTTAACTTCTGACCTGGATTTATTATTATTTTTCTTGAGTTTTTTCACATCAGCGTTAGCTGATGGTTTTTCACCGGAGTTTGAGTAACAGTGAAGCTCTCAAGTCTCCAGGACTCTTCTCAGTATTGTGGCCGTTTTCAATAATGCTATCGTTTGGATGGTCTCCACTCGTCCGCCAACTTTTAAGTCCTCCAGACCCTTTAATAAACCTTTAGTTACTGTGCCAAAAGCACCAATCACAATTGGTACAATCGTCACCCTTATGTTCCATAGTTTTTTCAATTCTCTAGCAAGGTCGAGGTACTTATCCTTCTATTACTATTATTATTATTATTATTATTATTATTATTATTTTGACCTTTGCGAGTTTATTAACTAGTTTTAAATGTTTGTTTTCACTGAAGCATGAGTGACAGTAAGTCTCTTCAGATCTCTAGGACTCTTCTAAGTATTCTAGCTGTTTTTAATGTGATGGGGCTTGGATAGTCTCAATTATTCCACTTCTATTTAGCTCACAAAATCTCTTTTCCATGTTCTTAGGGATTTTTTTTATTGGTTTTGATTTCTTTTGTTTAATGGCATATCAACATTAGAGGGATATTCAAAGTTATCCTTGTAGAAGGACAGTAGTAATACTGTTTAACCTGCAGCTGGGAATAAGTGGGTTTCATTAGTCCAAAAGTGAACGTAATAGCGCTACTGGAGTTCGAACTAGCTCACTATGATGTCGCAGACCAACAAGTTAGCCATTACGCTACGGGGACCCCTCCATTGGGATTTTGAAGTGTATTTACTGAATATATTTTTTGGCAAATAAGCTTCGATCTTGGGCCGACAAAATGAAACCTGTTTTGGCTTTTATCCTCAAGCTTCGTAACCACTGATGGCTTTTCCTTTGGTCTACACTAGCTGCTCTTGTACAAGCTGTGTATTGACGATGAAGAGTTTTCTTTTGCCATTGCATCAGTCAAGTAGGATCTTTATAACTTCCTGTGGGACTTAGTATTTTACTTTCGTGGATGCTTTATTTAGTGAAACACTCTCCATATTTTTTTCATATTGGAGGTTTACTTCTCTCTAGGGCTTGAGTATCATTTTTTGAAAATAATTTTCTTGTTCACTCAGTTTATTATCCAGTCTAAATAATTATGGGTATAAGTTTGGGGTCCTATGGTAATTGTTTTATAGAATAGTTCTAGTTGAATAAGGCTTCTACCCTTTCTTGGAAGATAAAGTCTGTTTATATTAACTTCGGGGTGGTGCATTTTGTTTGTTGTTTGGAGTTTTCTGGTTTTCATATTAATTTGTTGGACATCAATTAAGTTTCAGTTGATAATATTGAAACTATTTAAGGCGACTAGTAAAGAAAGTTGATGGCTTCGATTCTATTTTGTAAGTTTAATTCTTTTATCCCATTCATTATTCTTCCTTTATTGAAATCTTTTCTGATATCCTTAATATTGTGTTGCATTTCTTTACTTTCATTTACATCCAATGTGACAATATTCGTCTCAGGCGATACATGAGGGGTTAACCAAAAAGTTGAGTAGCCAAATATAATTGCCAAGAAGTGTAAAAATTAAAATGTCTGGGAAAAAGAATTGAAAATTCTGAAAAAGAATTTTTGACAATAGTCAAAACAGAAAATGGAAAGATGTTGACAGGTAATGGGGGTGACCAAGCCGGTTACAAGTAAAATCGCAAAATAGAGGAAGAAAGAAAAAATATATTGTTTTAGGATATCATGAACGGTTCCCAAGCCTGAATGAAAGAAAAAATGAAAATTAGAAATTTGACAATCAGGGAAGATAACCCCTGACCTGTGTCTCTCACCTGATTGCAATGACAGGGAGAAAGGGTGTTGAAAGGTAAACAAGGGAATCTTTGTTGATGGTGTGAAGGCTGTCTGGCATGATGATGTCATAAGCAGTAAAATGAGAGAAACTATGTTGGTAGGAGGAAAGCTATCCTCCCGTAGTCCTCACTACGAGGGTAGTGAGAGGGACGACTCTGTGGAAGTAGTGAAAAGAGGGTTGGACCCTTTCTGATGACGTTATGGAGATCACCCCTGCCTCAGTCAGAACCTACCCCAGAATATTGGCAATTATTATATAAACAGGCTGATTTTAGAATTCAGCAGTTGGTGGCAGAGAGCGAAGCAGTTCGGTTCCAGACGTAGTAGACGAAGACCAGGCAGAGACCAACAGATTGGAATCGTGCTTCGCGCTGCCAACTCAGATATCGCCAGTCCGTCGCTGGAATAAACTGTCGTTAAGAAAACCTAGACCCTTGTAAGTTGGTGGCAGGAGAGATGGCGAAGCAGTTCGGTTCCAGACGAAGCCGACGAAGACCAGACAGGGACCAACAGATTGGAATTGTGCTTTGCGCTGCCAACTCAGATATCGCCAGTCCGCCGCTGGAATAAACTGTCGTTAAGAAAACTTAGACCTTTGTAAGTTGGTGGCAGGAGAGAGGCGAAGCAGTTCGGTTCCAGACGAAGCCGACGAAGACCAGGCAGGGACCAACAGATTGGAATTGTGCTTCGCGCTGCCAACTCAGATATCGCCAGTCCGCCGCTGGAATAAACTGTCGTTAAGAAAACCTAGACCCTTGTAAGTTGGTTGCAGAGAGCGAAGCAGTTCGGTTCCAGGCGTAACAGACGAAGACCAGCCAGGGACCAACAGATTAGAATTGTGCTTTGCGCTGCCAACTCATATATCACCAGTCTGCCGCTGGAATAAATTGTCGTTAAGAAAACTTAACCCTCGTCAAACCGCCGCCTTAGACCATTATACGTCACACCCGCAGATTTTTGTCGCCATCTGTAACTTTGAAGTTTTATAAACCCTTTTCTTATCTACTGCAGAAATCGGAGTTATTATTATTATTTTTTTTGAGTTCTGCAATACATGTACCCCTTCGGAGTCCAGTCTTCAGCTGCCAGTGAACCCTCTTCCTTTCAGACAGGGCCATCGGCCTTACTTTTAAAGAATCACAACGTGGGGCGGGGCTGTGCATGGTCACTTTCCCTGGAAGGAACTTTTGATCTGTTTTTCCCCACGCTGTAGCAGAGAGATTGGAGGGAGGCAGACACGGTCGTGGCAAAGAGTTACCATAATTGGTATAATCAGCGCTGTGATCGAGGACTGGGGGTAAGAGGGTGGTATACAAAATATTTATCTGTTTCTTTTTAGTCGTCGTATGTACATATAAATTGATGCGTGATGATATCATTAGTTTTCCCTCTTTTGAAAGTTGCTTTCGTACAATAATCAAGACTAAATCTATCATTTTTATAGTTCTTCGGTAAACCTTTTAGTTCGTCATCATTTTTTGGCACCAAGGTTTAAATCATCCATTTTAAAGAGGTGAGTAATGGCTCATATCATAAAATTTTGGAACCAAAGGCCGATTTATTAAGTTCGTTTGAAAGAAGTATAACAAATAAATGGGAGAAGATGATAGATAAGGAATCACCTTGAAGAATTCCAAAATACTTTGATATTATCATAATGAGACAAATGGAGAAATCATATAATGTTGGAGAAAATTCTTAATTCTGAGTGAAATTTTGTAAATTTTGTAATTTTGTAAATAACATCCTTTCTTTGTGCACCAAATCTTTTTTACTGAAGTTTTGAATGTCATTTATTTTTGGCAGTTTTTTAACCTCTGTTGTTTGTTTCTCAAGTGTTCTATAGAACATTTTAATTTTCAATCCAACTTCTATATGGAATTTTTTTAGTTCTCTATGGAATTTCTCAATGAAACTTCTTAGAATCTGTTTTAAAAATGTTGTTCAGCCAGTAAAATATATTTTTTTCATATCTTCGTATGTTTTTTGTATTTTAACTTGTATCCTCTGTTTGATAACTGTTTCTGTATATTGTAGTTCTTTTTCTTGATTTGAAGGATCTTGTTTTGATTATGACCTTCGCAATATCGAATATTATGTTATAAATTGATGTCATATCTTTGTCTGAATGTTAGTGCAAGTGTACCATTATATTTTCATTCTTTTTTGGTTTGATTTGCTGTGTTGAAATTTCGGTTGATGTTCTCTGTTAGATTTATCAGTGTGTTTTATAATGCCGAATTCTGTTACCGTTTTTCTCTTACTTTCAATATCGAATTTCTGTTTTCTTTTTCAAACTGGTAAATTTATCCTTCCGGTAGAAAATCAAGTGGATTAATTTCCTTTTCTTTGTATTGAAAATCCTACTAACCCTGGAAAAAGTATGAAATTAGCGCACTTAGAGGATGTTTACTTAACTGTAAATAGACTAATTACAGATAAGACGGAAGATATTTTTATTCAATAATTGAAAATTCTGGTTCCATAGAATATTCCTTAAACAAAGTTAAAATGAAATAACTTAAATCAATGATATAATTTTCTACTATAAATCTTCAATTAGATTTAGATTCGAACTTCCATTTTATCTATTAATTTTACTATAGATTTTGCAATGGTAAAATACATTAATCCATATTTTTTCCCTAGCCATTCGAAGGAAAATATGGAATAACCTAATGTTGAGGAAAAATCATGGAATGATCTTGTAATTTGCATTCATAAAACAAAACTCAGCTGAAATGTTAATAGACAAATTTGTCTTCAGTTAAAAGACAGTTCTTGAAGACCTTAACAAATGGTTGGAAATACCAAATGAAAGGAAACATGGCTTCAATAAAAGAACTATTCTTTGAAACAATGGATAGGATCGTAAAACTCATTCATGAACACAATACACTATGAAGTTGGGCAAAAGAATTTTGATGTTTTCAGTGAACTGTGCCAAATTTGGTACAAATATAAAAGAAATGAGATGTTAAAAAATGAAAACATACTGGTGGAATGAGGAAAGACATGAAATTGGCAGTCTAAGTAAACTAAAAGCAGTATGCATTGAAAGTGGGAAATGTACAAAGCCAAAACAAATGGATCGAAACAGGAGTACGTAACTGAGTTATGAGAAATCGGCTGAATGAAATGGGATTTACAGTGAGAGAAGCCAAATGAAAGCCAGTACTAATACACACACAATGGAAAATGAGGCTAAAATGATTTAAGGAATAAATAGGTAATTGGATGAAAGTAATATTCGGTAATCTTCATTGGCCAAAGTGATAATACTGAAACTTTTGTCTGGTGCTGTTCAAATAAAACATATAAAGATGACTGCCCGAAGAAATCAAATAAATTTCCAAAGTCATTCATGATATGGATTTTTATGGCATTTGAAGAACCGAGGGAAATGGCTGTCATTATGTCAACAAGCAATGTAAATATGAAGATTGAAACCTGGATCATTTTTTTATTTAATTGATAGAAAATTGGCTTGGCGATGATGAAATCATTTTTCAGGATGGTAATATATCTCACAGAACAAAGAGGATTAAAGCTTTTCTTTAGGAAAGGCGTTTAAAATGAATGACATGGCCAACGAAAAGTCCGGATGTAAATCTAATTCAAGATTTATGATAGAAATAAAAAAAAATCCATGAAAAGGCTCCATCCACTCAAGAGGATCTATTAACTGTCATTTGGGAAACTTGGAATGGTTTTTATAAAGTGTATAACTTTAAAATAGTGAAATCCATGAATGAAAGAATTAAGATTGTCATAAAAGCTTGGAGAGGGCCAACCACGTATTGTTATTTCTAGATTTCAATGATAAGGAATTCCATAATTTTCCCCTCAGTATTTGGTTATTCTATAATATTTTTTCTTGAAAAAAAAAAAAAAAAGAAATAAAAAAACAACAACAAACAACAAAAACAAAAACAAAAAAAAAACACCATTAATTTAAATCTAGTTTATTTAAGGTGTATTTTATGAAGCAAGAAAATTCAGCGATTGAAAAAAGATTTTTGCTTCTTATTCTGTTATTAGTTTATTTATTGCTGAATAAAAAAGACAAAAAACAAAAAACAAAACAAGCAAAAACAAACAAACAACAACAAAAAACAAACAAACCCAAAACAAAACAAGGTGAACATCCTCTTAGTGTGTTAATTTCATAAATTTCTCAGAAGCAGTCGTTTCTCTTATTTGTGTCACGTTGTTGCTATTCTCATTGCTACTGTCATTTTAATTATCTTCATTATTCACGTAGTTGTTGCTGTTCATATTTGCTTTAATTTGTTTTTTCTGCAATTGCTAATCTGTTCTGCATGATGCTTGCGTGTTTGTTTGCAAGTTTATTTGCATTCATGTATTTACAGTGATTGTTTCCAACTGCTTCTCCAAATTATATAACTTTGTTTTCTGTTGCGACTTCCTTTTCTGCTTAATGTAGAGTAAAAAGCTGTCATAACTTGTTTATATTTCTTCATGGCTAAATTTATTTGTTTCTTATGATTTTAATGTTTAGAGGTAAGTCATGGATCAGGCTTGGGTATATCCTGTTTCTGACTTATCAGAATATTTTAAGAAGACTTTGTTCAAGACGTCAACTTTTTGATCTCAGCCTGGTTCCTCTCTGTCTTTGTCTCTGTCTCTCTCTCTCTCTTATAGATATATATCGTATACTTAGGCAGCAAGTCGTTATCTAAAGATTTTCTGTGAAAGACCAAGGATTATTTCCTTTTCAAAATCTTCATGTGAAGACGTTCAAGTTTTCTTGTTATTTTTCTTATATCTGGGTCAAGATGGTGAAGAATGTACACCATACTCGCCCAAGCGTTTTCAATCATTATGCTGGTCATCCTCCGGGGTTGTGTTAGTTTGTTTGTTGCTGTAAGTTTTATTTATTTGGAGGGTTATATATATATATATATATATATATATATATATATATATATATATATATATATATTGCAGGTTTAATGACTTAGAGTTTATTCTGATTTGCAAGGTGTATTTTATTCCTTTCAGCATATTTCATTCATTCATGAATTTTTACACGTCATAAAAGTTCTGGTGGATTTGCTGTCACTTCATGTGGTCTGGAAATTATTGATTTGGCCGGCATGTTTTCTATATAGCACAGGCCAGTCGTTCCTAAATATTTTTGGTTTTTGAACCCTATCCCTCGGGTCACTTCCCACACACAATAAACTCACATCTCTTTCTATTTGATGTAACACTAATTTAGATAAACAACTAATTTAACTTCATAACTGTGATTATGTCAGTCTAAATAAAACCTTGATCCTTGCAACATTAAAATATGATGGTCACTCACAATGTCTGCTCTTTGATCTAGTTAGTGTATGATGAGCACCATGTCCAAAACGTTTAATAAAGAAACGTGTACCCTTTTAATTTAACTTCGGACCCCAAAATGAAACCAAACCACAGTTTTGTGTACAACTATGTCAGCTAAATTCTTGGTAAAGCATTTATTAAGAGTTCATGCATGTAGTTTACCCTAGAGATAAAAACAAAGCTTCTTTAGTTCCAATGGTAGTAGTAGTAGTTGGCGACCGTAGTCGAGGGTGACCAGACGGCTCCCTTTTCAATAGCTACTACACCGAGGTGTAGGGGAGGGCGCTACTCCTATCCCCCATTTTGGAATTTTCTACTAGTTCTAAGGGAAGTACCATTTATTTTCGAAATGTATTGGTTCTTGCAACCAAAATGGAGAACTTGTTTGATTAAAGTATAATTATAAAATGTGGCTATTGTTCAGTGCGATAAATTATTTGATTGAAAGACTCCTCGGAAAAATCATACTTCATAACTATTGTAGATTTTGCAAGTAAACTGATAAGCAGTGAGACTAAAGATTTTGTTGGGTTAGTTTCCCGATTAGCGACGCCCTGATTACCTTGAATACTATCATTTAATGATCATGCCTTATACTTAGATTCGAACATCCTTAACTGGGATTGGGAGGAAGTTTGCTACGATTACAGCCACCAGGCCACAAAAGAAAGATCGATCTATAAAGCCATACAAATTCGACAACGCTAATTCGGATAAATTCATGCAAACACATTAGAAAAAAAAAAAAAAAAAAAAAAAAAAAAGAAATGAAAAGATAAAAAAAGAAAAAGAAAAAGTAAAACCCGTAGCGAAAAACGTGCGATTATGGAGATAAAAAATAGAAAAGAAAATTATTCTGTTGATCGAAAAAAAAATTTTTTCCTGTTAAAACTAATTAAGATTTGCTTGAAGCATTCTCATCATGAGAGAGAGAGAGAGAGAGAGAGAGAGAGAGAGAGAGAAAGACGCCTCTGTTTCCTTTCCGCTTAATTTTTTTTTTCTCTGGCCCGCACGAATTAAGAGAGCAGCAGCTTCAAATTTAAACTATCGTACATTAAATCTAAGTATCCGCCCGCCACTTCCAGCTACGTGGAAGGCTAAGCAGAAGTCTATATTGAAATTAATGTTGCGTAGATTAACTGTTGAATTTGTTTCATATTGTCACGAGGCAATGCGACTGCACCGATTTATGAGAAAACCTGTTATTACTTGAAAATACAACACTGAAATCCTGCGATAAGGTTTAAATAATGTCTTTCTTTACACCGGAAAATGTTTCTTTTCTCCTGTTTTTGAGAAAAGCTGTTCGAATTGTCGAATGAAATATTTAACATTTTCCCCCTAAAGTACTGCTGCCTATTATTTATTGCCAGAAAATATTTATGCGAAAAAGAAAATAACTTGAAAATCTGCATCAGTAATATATTATTTTACTTTTTTGTTTTGTGTAATTTTGGTGAATAATGTTGGTAAAATAATAGTGAATAACGTTGGGAAATTATGGTGAATAAGGCTGGTAAAGTTATGGTAAATAAGGTTGGCAACGTTATGGTAAATAAGGTTGGTAACATTATGGTAAATAAGGTTGGTAAAATAATGATGAATAAGATTGGGAAAATTATAAAAGAGGGTCACTGAAAATATGTAGAACGTGATTGGTAAAATAATATTGAATAAGGTCGTTAAAGTAATAGTGAATACGGTTGGTAAAATGATTGAGAATAAAGACCATTAAGTAACAGGGTACAGGTTTCTTTGTTTGATGACCTATCAACTTTTGTCGATTATCTAAAGCCAAAGCCTTCCCTGTGGAAGGTTTCTAATGGTACTATTTAACCCATCGCAGAGGAGCATAAAGGAGTTCATAACTTTCCCAAGGATATTAGTCCGAAAGTAAATGTGATTGCACGGTTGAAGTCCGAATTTACAACAATGTTGGAATGCAGAACGTTAGCCAGTATACCATGGGGACTACCCCTCGGTGAAATATTCGTGTATAAAGTTGGTAAACTAATGAAAAATTCTGTTGGTAAATAATTGGGAGAATAATCGGTAAAATAATACGTAATAAAGTTGGTAAAGTAATGGTGCATAATGTTGGTAAAAATAATAGTTTATAAAGTTCATAAAATAATGGTAAATAAATCTGATGAATAACTGCGATGTTAAACCTTTTTATCAAGTGAGAAAAATAACGGTTAAAATCGAACTCAATGGCCCGATTGTTTGAAATTTCATTCTCGATGACAGGTTGATGAACCTCTTTAGTGCAAAATAATATTTTTTGGTAGCCAATTTCAATTATTTAATTATTTGTACATGCAACCGTGGGAACATCCTACGTAAAAATTATTAATAATTACTAATTCATTCTAAATGAAAGAAATAAGCATAAAATTATTTTGATACAATAAAAATGCTAAAAAATTTATAATAATTATAAAATTCCAATGTAATAAACTTAGATGATGTACATATTCTTTTATGGATCTAACATTACACTTATTATGTTAGGTTAGAAAGAAATATAAAGAACTCTTATTGATATAATGAAGCCACAGTGCCAAATTATTGAACGGTGCTATAGAATTATCAACGAATATAAAACATATTACATTCACTGATAAATTAAAAAAAAATGAAATGAAAATGTATTTTTCCGATAACAGAAAAATAATAATTGAATTATTATTCTTTTTTCGCATTAAATATGCGCTACAGAGGCGTGAAGCAATGCAGTTATGATCGACTAAGATGACGAAATAATCCGCTTTTAACTTTTATTTGTTGTCGCTAATATGACTTGCAACACTTAGGAAAGGTGGGAATATTAGTTGACCATAGTTTATGGGAAAGTAAGAAAAAAATAAAATAGATAAATAAAATGATAAAAAAAATAAAAATAAAAATAAGTGCATTTCCCCATGATTCAAGAGAATAAAAACGGAAAGGGTTTTTGTTAATTTCACCAATTTTACGACCACGCTTCTACAAAAGAGAAGATATATATCTCTTTTCACTTCCCAAAGCATTGCGTGCGAACATGTTTGCGACAACTCCCATTGAGGGACTCTGACGTAAGAACAACTTTTTTCTATTGGTCTTTCTTAACTAAGTAGAAAGCTAACTTGAGCTCAACCATTATTACTACATTTATTATTATTGTCATAAACTTACTTCTGACCCAGCGCCTAAACAGAAAGAAAAAGATAACGGAGATACCAAAGAGACATTAAGAATATTGTTTCTTTCCCTTAAATTCTATAAAAAAAGGAATAAATGGTCCGTTTTAACTACCCACAAAACCAAAACAAAACAACAACACTCCCCGCAAGTTTTGCTTCTTCTTTATTCTATCATTGTTTAATATGTAAATATACGCACCACCACTTACACAACATTCAACTTGAACTCCTCCGTAAGTCTCTCAATTGTTCTTCATTATGGTAGATTGGAAAATCAAAGAAAATGATCCTTCCTTATTATCGAATACTTTACGTTTAAACACTGAGAAATCAAATGGTTGATGTATTCGGGAAGGAATGAATGCTTCTTTCTAAATGCGCTGATCTTTTTGTTACAATTAAACGCCGTTAAGTCAGCATAAATTTAATCAAAGAAAATTTGAAAGTACACCTGAACTTATTTGATTGAATGGACAGCAATAGCAAACATGAAAGGATGATAAATGATCAAAAAAATATAAAAACAAATATCTGCTTGGGAAACTTATGTTACTAAAACCTGCTCTATATTTCTTGAATATAAGACATCAAAGATACAGTCACGAAAAAAAAAAAAAAAAAAAAGAAAAAAAAGAAGAAAAAAAGAAAAGAAAACAAAACAAAACTTTGAACAGATAATCAGTAGCCACAGACATTTGGAAAGTTCGTGCGAAAAAAACTTTTATGTTGTATAAGGTTACCAAAAGTCATTAAATAAATTGCTTGACTGATTTTTGTCTTTAGTTAGAGCAGAACTAACAGTAATAATCAATGGCTACGCCTAACAGTTGTTACAAAACAAAAGAATATTACACATGTGCGATATTAAACAATGTTCAGTTTTCTTTAATTAGATCTTGTAGGGTTTAACATCATTTGTCATTAATATAGATAGATGAATGAAGTTTTCTTCTCCATGGGTTGAGGTCTGGGATACTAATTTCAATTGAAATTTCATTTGCGTTTGATTGATTTTAAATGCATATTAATTCGTCTATAGTTATTGTATGTCGAGAGGTTAGGGAATTGCGTACATCATATGTTTAGATTTACGTTTTTTATGTAGATGTATCTTAAGAGATTTTTTCATATCGTTAATTAATTATATCAAGTATTCCTATTAAAAAAAAAAAAGAAAATTGGCACACTCTGGTATAGTTTAAAGTATTCCTATTTAATACTAACAATTATATGGTTTCGAGTAATTATCTTTAATTCAATAATATTCATTTGATAGCATGCAATTATGTTGTACCAAGTAACTTATAATTATACTAATCAAAGAATTATAGCTTCAAGAAACTTGATGTAAAAAATTTATAACTACATGGCATTAAGTATTTCTATGTTTAAACAGTCGACCTGGGAGTAATGGTAATGAAGGAGTACTTGAAACACCCGAGATCTTCCTAACTGGAGCCTCACCAACAGATGTAGGTTTGTGTCATATCGTGACAGCCTCTGAAAGGGATAGAATCAGCGTATTCTAAAGGTCCATGATAATGATATATTAATTCAATCAACAGAAAGTTGTATTTTTCTTTTCAAACGATGGATTCATCATTTATGGGATCTGTGTTGAATGTTGGTTGACCATTTGTAGGGTCTCTAAGGGTCCTTGTTTTATTCTTTGATTGTTCAGTTATAATCTTTTCTTATATTGTATAGTAATAATAGTAAACAGTTTTTCAAATAGTTTTAAAAGGTGAAATTTAAAAGTTCCCATCCAAGAAACAATCACACAGCGTCTGTCCGTTTTCAATAGGTCAACAAATTGCCTCATTATTAAAAAAAAGTCCCAGTACCTGATGAAGCCGTGTTAGTGAAATATGTCATCATATGAATAAATGGTTAATTTCAACAATTTGGTTACTCCTTTCCTTGGATTGCTCCACTTTACCCTTGATCCGTACCTTATATTACTGAGTGTTAAGTAAGGAGGTATCAAGTACCGTTTTTTAAGTCTTTCGTATGACTCGACCTGGAATTGTACCCCAGTCTCCCGGACCATTGGCGAACACTCTACTTAATAGGCCAATGAGCCGGTATAAAATATATATATATATAAACACACACACACACACACACACACACACACACACACACACACATATATATATATATATATATATACAAATGCACATAGAATCTATTTATATTCGTCAAGTTTCATCACACTTTCTTGGATTGTAGAACTTCATTTACAGTTGTGTTTTTTTTAAAATTATGACTGTGGGAATTGTAATCTCTTTCTTTCGATAGATTATTCTTTAGGTTTGCGTTCCAGTTTTTTGTATTCGAATTTCATTTCTTATTGCCTTTAAGGAGAAAATCGGATTGCAAGGAATCACAAGCATTTTTGCTGGAAAGAAAAAATGATTCTAATCAATAACAACGCCGGACTCAACAAGATGAAGACATTTTTCTACTGTATTGCACGCCGAAGAGTAGATCGGGCAATTCCAGATACCCAAAATGATCTCCATGGAGACATAATATCAATTCAGAAATTTACTTAGAGTCTATTTAATTTATTCAATAAAACGAATCCTTAAGACAAATACTTGACAAAATGTTGATTATCTATATAAAGTTTGTTCCATGCGTGTGAATATATTACGTAAAATGATAAAGTCAAAATACGCCAATGACATTATTTACTTATGTCTTCCAGAATTACTTTTATCGTTTAGAAAACGGTTCTAGCTCAATTAAAATACTTAATTTTCAGCTTTAAAGATAAAATTGTAACGAATAGCTGTTTTATTATTCCTTTCCACTCGGCTTTGATAGCTTTTTGTTGATATATTTTATTATTAAAATTTTTTTTTTACCTGAAACTGGTAAATACCCTGGTCTTTTAAATAAAAGCTTCAAATGATAAAGGGGATTAAGTATCTGTTAAAAATTTAGAATATATTTTCAAAAATAAAATCTAAAATTTAATTTTTGAAATATTTATTTTTTAAGTTACTCGATTTATTTTGTTTGACAATTGATTTATTTATCTATATTCTAATGGATTTGTTCTTTCATGGCAAACAACTTCGGGAATTTCTACTCGTATGAAAATAGTGATGACAGAATTTTAAATGAATAAAGTCGAGTAAATAAAATCGGTGAAACTGTGATGTGGTATCAAATAAAAGAAAACTACATCACAATATCTTTGGTATCTTTTGTTTTCAACTAAAGATTAGCTTGTAAGACAGAAGATCTATGGTACAGCATCTAATAAAAATTATGGACTCACGATACATAGATAATGTTTATCTTCATAGCGAACAAATAAATTACAGATATGCGACAAACCAGTTTTTGCCTACCTGATATTCTGGTTTCAAGAAACATCCGAAACTAGTCAAATGTGATTATTTTAACTAATGAGATACTTTTCCAGGTCTTAAAGAGGAAAAATTACGAAATCATCAATAAAAAATTAGAAATAATTATTTATTGTCCCTCCTCAGGATTTTATGAGTGAAATCTTTGAAGCATCCATTTCACTAAAGAAAAATAATATTTTCTATCAAGCCAATTCCAATTTTCTCGAATAGCGCTTCACTGATTAGCTTTGCAGAATGGACCCTTGTCATGGAACATTTAAAAAAAATTCAAGTTTAATTTTGGACAGATTGTTAGCCATGTAATTGAGATGAGATGACTTTTTTGAATAAAAATTCCCTGTAGCAATATCCATTATCACCTTAAAAATTGACTTCGTTATTACCTAATTATTTTGTATTGATGAAATGAGAAGTGTCTAATATTTTAATGTGCACCAATGCATTGACTGTGTGTGTATATGTGTGTTGAGATGTAATAATTGTCTTCTCCTCAGGTCCTTTATGTGATTCTATATCATAAGAGGGGGCAGTAATTTTCGTTTTCTTCAGGCAGTCCAGTTTAAAAGTTTTATTGGAATGACATTAGAGAAAAGTTGAAGCATTATGACCTTGATCAATGCAGTTTTTCCATTCGTCTGTTTGAAGGCACTTTTATCTACATTCTATGATTATTTCTTTGGAGTCTATTCTTTTGTTTAGATGTTAATGTTTTTCTCTTTTGTCTTTTCTCGATAAAAAATTCCATTTTAATCAGCTGATTTCTTACATTATGTCAAAAATTGACTCTTAAAAAAATCAGAAATAAATAAGTGGAAATTACTTATTTGAATTTTTTTTGTTCCTTTTTCTATTTTCTTGGCATATTGATTTTTTCTTTTTCTGTCGCTTTGATCTGTTGTTGTTGTTGTTGTTTAACTACCTGTCTCATTTTATAATTTTCCTATTTTCTTTATCTTTGTACCAAATTCGGAAAAACCAATATTTCCTGTTGGATTTCTTTCTCAAAAAAATTTGTAATCCTTTTAATTGTTATAATTAGCATCTATCTTGTGAGAACCTTGTTTTCTTTCGGTTAACCAAGACAATTTCTCCCTAAATACTTTTACGAACTAAAAGCTAATTTGCATGTTTATACTAGTGTTCGTTTTTATTTCAGGAAAACAACTTATAACCTGATTTGATAATTCTTTTTCAAATCTGACTGCTGATAATTCTTTTCCCAACTTGATATGTAAAAATATGCCATTAATTAAAATGATTTTTCCTAATTTATTCAAGATTTATTTAATGAAACAAATTTAACTGTTTAGTATTGTAAAGATTTATGGTCTATCAGTAATTTAGCTTGGATTTTATTAAGAAATTACGATATATATGGCAATTAAATGGACTGTGTAGAATTAGCATATGATATTTACGTTAGTATAAAAATCCAAGCATAATATAACCAAAAGTCAAATAAAATATTAACGAAAATTTAAAGGCCAGATTGCTTATAGGAACTATCAACGAATACCCAATCAGCTGATCTAACAGTCTGATTTCAGTTCAGTTCGTATCCTTGTGCCACACTCAAAAGTCTTTAGTTGCCATAAGCTGCCGTCATTGAGAACTTGATATGTGGACATTTTTAATAGTTTTGAAGTTTTCGTAAAATTGGAAAATTTTTGATGTTATGTGATGTAACCCATCTGGTTGAAAACTAAATGTAAAACGTTATCAAAATAGTTTGATGAAAAATGTTTTGTCATCGTCGATCAATCTTATACAGGCAAAGATAAAGTTTTATTGTTTATAAATATGGTAGAAGGATAAAATTTGCTTGAGTCTCAAAGATGTGTGCCAAACAATATTGTAAAACCCTTTGAAGTGGGTAGCTATCCTTCCCTCGGGATATATGGTCCTGGTGTGAATTGTTGATGAAATTGCAGTTAAATGAAGAAATGCTGACCTTTTCCGACTGACAGCTTGGCACCAATTTTTACTATTATCCTTTCCACTCTGGAATTCGTATTTCAGCAGATAAGCCATCAATATGGCTGATCGAATCAGGTGAAGAGTTGAACCAATCATTACGTTCCAATTAGTTTAAATAAACAACAATTTTTAGACTTGTTACATGTTCAACCGTGCATATTTTCAAAGTCTGTGGTTACTATTTTGGTTTAGTTGGTTTCCTTGTTTAATGGCATATCAACCTTCGGAGGTTATTTAATGCCCAAACCATCCTTGTTGAGCACTAATGGTACTATTTAACCAATAGCTGGTGGGGATAAAGAATTTCATTCTTTATCCAAGGGTATTAGTCCGAAATTGATCAGAATAGAACGACTGGAGCTCAAACACTTTTACTTCCGATGTCGCAGTCAAGCACACTTGTCACTAAGCCACCTTATTTTGCGACCAGACAAGTTCAGCTGAGTGAAGTTTCAACCAGCATCCCTTATGCACAACTTTCCACAAAACGTAAGCATACAAGGTGTTGACAGAGTGGAGACATATATAGGCCAGTGGGGAACTCACATGAGAATGTTCAGCCATTAAACAAATATTGTTTTGTATCATATCTGTGATTTGTTGATTTGTTATAAACAACAACAACAACAACAACAATAAACAAACAAGCAAATATTCTCTGTGATGATTCCATAAGGAAGGGTAGGAAGTAAATTCAGAGAAGACAAGATTGATTACCAAAACTGAGTTCTATTCATGTCTTTTAGATATTAGGATTATGAAATATTGTTCCTTATCGCTCTGTCTTCTGGGGCTTAGAATACACTGACTGTATCCTCTGCTGAGGGGTACGACTCACCCTCGAAAAAGGGCCGTCCTAGGTATGACATTAAATTGCATCTGATGTTAAGGCTCCAGTTAAGGAGATCTTGGAAGTGTTGAATACCCGTTCATTGTTATTACTCCCAGGTCCACTCTGACCCGGAGTGGTATCTGCTATTACTTATTGGTACCACATTTAAAAACTGACTAGGCTTATTTTTGCTCGACTTTCAGTGACCTGGCGGAAACATGCCCATATAACGTAACTTGACTAAGTCTCATTGGATTCATTCTGCTTTCTTTATACAAGAAGGCTAGCACTACACAGTATTCTACCAAGTGTTTCCTTGCACCAGATGGTGATCGAACCAAGAAGAGATTATTATTATTATTATTATTATTATTATTATTATTATTATTATTATTATTCATTGGAGTAACCACTCATCTGTACTTGAATTTCAATGCTTAAGTGCAATGAATATTAACACAGTAGGAATACAAATAAAACATAAAATGAAAGGAAAAAACACACTTGTTCTCATACAATCAATCAATCAATCAATCAATATATATATATATATATATATATATATATATATACATATATATATATATATATATATATACATACATATATATATATATATATATATATATATATATATATACATATATATATATATATATATAGTTGATAACATAAAACCTGGGAGATGTATGTTTTCAAGTTCAAATTTCGTCGGTTCGTTGATTTTTATGAGAAAAAATTGCGTCTTCCATTTCTGTGTATTTTTGTGTAATTTTATTATGTTTTTATGTTTGAATCATTTGTTTCTCCTGTTTTTTTTGTTTTTTGTTTGTTTTTACATGTGTTACTTATTACATTCTTTATGGGTTTTTTTTTATTATCTTTCATTTCTTATTTTTGGAGTTTTGTCACTTGGTTACCACTTTTAATTCTTACCTTTCTTGTTACTATTCTTCTTTTTTGCCTTTGTAATAAACTGGCCGCCTTCACATTATCAGTGAACCTAGAGACCGGCTATGTGACCGACAACAAAGAGTCAACCTCGAGAATTAGTGTGCTGTAAGTATGAGAAACGGTCACACGACAATTGGATAATTTAAAAAAGCGGTTAGTAAGTTAGTAATCAGAAGAGGACAAGGGACGACTTAAATTTCAGGGCTAGCGGAACTGCTTCCTCTGATTGACGATGGGCTATGATTTAGCAATTCCTTCATTGAATAAAAAATAATTTTTTATGTCTCTCTGTTTTTGAGACCGATCCGGAGGGAGGTTGAAAAAGTAATAAGAATCAACATGTGGTAATTTTTCTGTGACCACGTATCTGACTTTTTCCATTCGTATGAATTCGTCTTCATCTCTTCATTTCGTATTTTGTAGCTAGGAACTTTCATTGGGACCAAGTAACACAACAATTTCCTCATATTCTGTAATTTCTAATTCCTCTCTTCTTTTGGTTAATTTCGACGTTTGATAGCCTTGTTTAAATTATAAATTAACTTCAATTTCTTTTCTATTCAGACATATTTCCATTCTTTCATTCCGTTGAAAGTTTCTAAACTTGAGATATTTTCCGTTTCCATCCAACATCGAAAACTCCCTGAGATTTTTTTTGGCTTTATGATAAAATCAGTGAAATATTTTTGGTGTCCGTGTCTTTTGCCAAAATATATTCTTTATGTCTAAATCGTTGATTTATAAAAAATGACATGAATTTAATTAATATTCCATCATCTAAAAGAATTCTGATTGGGTTTAAACAGCTCGGCACATAAAAAAATAATGGTTTAAAATTTATTGATAGATTGATTGATTTTAACGGCATATCAACCTGTCAAGAGTTATTGTATGCCTAGACAGTAGGGAATGACATTCATTTTTGTGCTGGTAGTTCTTAAGTGTTTTTTGCACACGGTCCTAACAGGTCTATTAGACCCATAAATTAAACCCTAACACGTACTACCACACCGGGTCAAAGTTGACCTGGAAGTAAAGACAATAAAGGGTTACTCAGAAATCTGCAGATCCCCAAAAGTGAAGCCTCTCCATCAGATGCCGTTTAATGTCGAACGCAGGAAATTCATTTTTGAGGAGGGCTGACTCCTTTTCAGTGGAAATACAGTCAGCATATTCTAAGCCCCGTCAACAGGGTGTAATGGTTTCAGCCTTTCCAGGGTGGTGACATTTTCCATGAAATAAGTCCCTGAAGTAAATAACTGAATTTCATTATATGAGACAATTTGAAGAGAGAAAGAAAAAAAAGTTAATTTTCGACAAATTATAATTTAAGTATTCTTATCTTTATACAACTCTCCGTACCAACTTTAATTGTTAAGTAAAGATTTAAGTTACAATAGTAAATATATTAATAATGGTAGAAGTCATTAAATGATTTAGTGAATGACATGGTCAATAGTTATAAGTTGGTAAAACAAAGAATTGTATAATGAAGTCATCAGTTTGATATTTTTGATTTGCAGTAACATTGTTTCTCACAAATATGCATTATAAATTAATATTTATCTTGTCTCTTCGCAATAAGTTTTCTGTTGTTAAGTATTTACTTTTCTGAGTTTAAGTATAATCAAAGAAACTGATAATGATGCTTTAAAACATAAGATTGAGTAGAAGTCGACTATCAGTATTCAAAATTTCCAGAATAAGGATCATCAAGGATATTTTATGTAGAAACTTAAAAAAAAGATACAGTAACCCACGAAATTTTCCCCATAAGTTCTCAGTTGATTCATCATCATCATCATCATCATGTAATGCCGCCGGTACGGATATACCTGACCCTCTCTCGCCACTCCTCCCTATCGTTCATCCCCCGGCAGGTCTTCAGGGCTACATCCCGTATCCACACAGAGCTGCTGTATGTATGTTCGAGCTGGTCGTCCCGCTTTTGCTCGGCCATATGAGTGGGTCCATAAGAGGATCAAAATATCATAAAGGTGCATTGATATGTTGTTTAAACTTTGTCTAACTTCAAATTTAGATATTCACAAATTGTATAGCAATAAGGTAGAGGTATTTTAATGTTAAGTGCTAAGGAATTTTGAGCGGGTTGAAAAGTAGACTTCCACCACTTTCTCTTAAAGTCTTTGATAGCAAATGAAATCTGACCTTCAGGTAGACTTTTAAATCGACCTAAAGGTCAGATTAAACTTAAAAGTAAACACGCTGTCGTTCCCCTTAAGTTAAATGATGACAGACAATCGTATACCTCTTTCTGTGTTGATGTGTTATCAGCAGTATTTAGTAAATACACTCTTATGATAAAAGATAAAGACAACTTAAGCACAGGGATTATCAAATGATGATTTATGAATATTGGTAAAATGTTATATTAGAGATTCATAACATTAATCTATTCCTTTTTTAAACGAAATCACATCTGGATGGCAATTGCTTGAAGATTACTGAACCAGTAACGATTTTTACGGTGACTGATAAAATAGAACTGGTACTTACATATAATTTAGTCTTCTGTGAAAAATCAGTGTGGTAAGGATTACTAGTTATTTTAAGATAAAGATTATTGGTACTGGGTCAAAATCGTTAACTAATGATTTTAGATTACGAACAAGCGAGCATGCCGGTATATATATATATATATATATATATATATATATATATATATATATATATATATACATATACGAGGTGCATACGATAAGTTTCCAGACTTTTTTCGTATGGGCATTTAAAATTGTCGTAGACTCTTGAAAATTCATTATGTTATTGCTATACATATTATAAGATGACTGACCATTTTTTATTATTTTGGGTTCAAATGAACAGCTATAGCAGCAATTAGAATACACCCTACTAAAGCCTGATTGTCACAGCTGGTTAATTTCAAAAATGCAATCTGACACTTTAGAAGAACGATATGCAATAAAATTCTGTTTTAAACTTGGAAAAAATGCCACAGAAACCTATGGAATGCTTCAGACTGCTTTTAGACCATCTTGCATAAATCGAGCTTCAGTTTTTGAGTGGCATAAGAGGTTCAAGGAAGCTAGGGAGTCTGTGAGGGATGACGAGAGGTATGGGAGGAGTAAGGAAGTCAATAGACCAGAGTTAATTGGCCAAAGAGTTTGAGTTAGGGTTACTATGTTGAGGTTGTTCAGCAAGAGATTCCGTCGGAAGAGGCCAGCACTCTTCAAATCGGGTCAGTGGCATTTCCTCCAGGACAATACACCAGTCAACAACTCCATCCTTGTCACAGACTATTTGACCAAGATGGGCATCAAGACAGTTCCTCACCCTCCCTATAGTCCAGACCTTGATCCCTGTGACTTTTGGTTATTCCCTCAGCTCAGAGGCTGTCGTTATGAGACAATTGAGGAGATGAAAGAGGCTGTGACGAAGGTCATTGACACGCTCACACAAGAGGACTTCGATGGGGCCTTCTAGAAGTTATTGGAACGGCACAAGTACATTGCAGCCGGAGGAGATTACTTCGAAGGGGACTTGAGTTTCATGTGTGTACTATAAATAAAAGTGCCCATACGAAAAAAGTCGAGAAACTTATCGTATGCACCTCGTATGATTAAAAATAAATTTAATGTTGATTTTGACTATTTCTATTGTTTTTTTTTGTTAATTTTACGTTACCTACTTTTTTTTTGTTGTTTCCTTATTAATATTTGTCAAATTTCTACTCCTATATTTGTGTTACTTTTACAATTTTCCGAAGACTGGAATTTGTTTTTTTATTTATTCATGAAATTCTGTGACGTTTTTCAGATTATAATTCAAACGTTTTCACCTTTGAAATCATTTTATATCTATGATTTGATATTCACTTTTTTTATTAACTGGAATATTAGAGAAATTATGAAACATAAAGATTGTTAGTGAAAAGAACGTAGATGTTACAAAAGGTTAATAGAATGATGCCCAAGAAATAAAAACTGTAGGAGAAAAACAGAGATGAAAGAATGAAGTTTGCTGGTAAGACAACCAAACTTAAAGATTCACAGGAAGATAATGAAACGGCAACCATCAGGACTTGACCTAAATCCGATTAAAAATTCATGGTCACTTGTGAAGATAAAATTTTATGAAGGTGGTAAACAATATTCCAGCAAAACAGATCTATGGAAAGCTAGTAAAACTATCATATGAGAAACTGAACCTGCTGAGGTACAAAAAAACAAAACAAAACAAGACAAAAAAAAACCCAACAAAAAAAAACAAAACAAACAAAAACAAAACAAAAAACAAAACCTCTCCCCAAATCTATGGATAATAAATTTCTGGCTGTTATTGAGAATAAGGGGTTATATATTGAAATGTAAAGGATTCAAAGACTTATCATATGTGTTGGTTATTTGTAATATTATAGATGATCAATTTTTCATTTTATTACCTTTTTATTGAAGTAAGTAAAATATGATTATTTGATTTTGTCCAATAACTTTAGACGGCAGTTTTTTTTAGAATATATATAGTACTTCAATAACTTGAAAAAAAACAAATTGATATTACCTAAAATTTTAACTCAGACTTCGTTTTGACATCTAAATTGATTGTTTAAAATTTGACTATTTTTTTTTTTCGAACCAAACTTGAATCATTGAAGCTTATATGATTTGCTTATTAACATCAGACAAGGTTTATAGATATGCACGAACATCTATCACAAAAATAGAATTCAAATGTAGGGCATGAACTAAGCTTAGTTATACATTATGCCTCTAGGCATCTTGAATGGGCATTAAACTGAAGCAGATTTCTTTGTGGCGTCGTTCTAGATTGACTGATTTGTTTCCTCTGGCATTTTTTATACAATGGCCGATAAAAGAAAACAGTTGCTGGGCAGAGACTGTTAAAAATTTTTTCTTTCGGAGAAAACTATAGTTGTAAGATTTAAAAAACAAGCTTTAGGCAAAACACACACACACACACACACACACACACACACACACACACACACACACACACACACACACACACACATATATATATATATATAAATGATTAGATCAAAATAAAAAATACAAAATAGGTGTATTCGTTTTTTATCTAAATATGTCTTGCTAAGAGCCCTTTTTTTTAGAAAAAAGATTTTAGATATGATTAACCGAAGATTGCGTCATAGTCTTTAATGTTTAATATAAAAAATTCAAAATATCAAATGAAGTTAGAGGTAACGAACTTTAAAAATCACATATTTCTACAAAGTTTTTTCGATAATTTTCCAGATTAAAGATGATTTTGTTTTAATGCATTTTCTATCTTATGATTCAGGTTAGACGTTCTTCAAGAATATCACTTTTCAAAATCTTTTAACGATTTGAATTCCCTGAGGACTTGTTTTTATGATAAATAGAGATATTTTTTTCCACATGCAGAAATGTTTTTTTTTAAAGTTTAAGACACTAACTGAAGAGGGGGTAGCAAACTTCAAAGAATATTTATTAACTATTTTCTTAAAAATAAAAAAAACTCTTAAAGATAATTATATTCCTTACTGAATGAATTCTGAAAAGAAAATTAATTAGCATGCGATTATTAAAAAACAAACAAAAAAACGAAAATAAAACAAAACAAAAAACTATTATAAATAAGAAACACGTATGCTGCTGCTGCTATTATTATTATTATTATTATACTCCTTTAGAGTTTTTCACATCAGTGTCAGCTGACGGTCTTTCACTGGAGTTTGAGTGACTGCAAGTCTCCTCAAGTCTCCAGGACTCGTTTCAGGATTCTGGCCGTTCTTAGCAATGCTGTCGTTTGGATAGTCTCTACCCCTCCGCCAACTTCCAAGTCCTCCAGACCTTTTAATAATCCATTTGTTATTGTGCCTAACGAACCAATCACAATCGTTACTTTCATGTTCCACAGTTTTTTTTAATTCTCTAGCAAGGTCGAGGTACTTAACCTCCTTTTCACTTTCCTTCAGGTTTATTCTGTGGTCCGCCAGGACAGCAAAGTCGACAATTTTACAGATTCTCTTTTTTTTTTTTGTTGATTATTATGAGGTCTGGTCTTCTGGCCGGGATTAGGTGATCCGTTTGTATGTTAAAGTCCCATAGGAGTTTATGCGAGGCATTTTCTAGGACAGATGTTGGGTTGTGCATATACCATTTGTTTGTATGGTCTAATTGAAATTTCCTGCACATTTCCCAGTGGATCACCTTGCTGACGCAGTCGTGTCTCGTCTTATACTTCTTCTGTGCTAATTTGCTGCATTCGCTTATTATGTGATTAATCGTTTCGTCTCTGTCACCGCATAGCCTACATTTACTGTTTTGTTGCGTCTTATCTATTCTCGCTTTGATATGATTGGTTCTTATGTCGTTGTCCTGTGCTGCTATTCAATTTCTCTCTTAAAGTTTCCTTTTCTTAGCCAGCTCCAGATTTTCTGGTGAGAGATGTTGTTTATTAGACATTTAAAGCGGCCATAGAGTTGTTTCCCTTACCATTTTTGTTTCCTAGTTGTTGCCATTCTTTCATGGATGCGTTAACGGTGTCTTCGATGCTGGTAAGTCCTCTTTCTCCCTCTTTTCTAGATACATATAGTCTGTCAACGTCGTCTCTGGGGTATAATGCCTTATGCATGGTCATTAGTTATCGTGTTCTTGGGTCCATTTGCTAAAGTTCCTCTCTGGTCCACTTGAGAAATGGTCCCGAATATCTGACTAGGGGCACAGCCCAAGTATTTATTCCTTTGATGAGGTTTCTGCTGGAGAATTTTGTCTCGAGTAGTTTTCGCGTTCTCCTAAGATATTCTTTTCGGATCGTGTCTTTCATTTGCACTTGTTTGATGGCGTCAGCCTCTAAGATACCCAAGTATTTGTAGGTTTCATTTTCTTCGAGCGTTCTAATTCTGTCGTGATTTGGTAGTTCCATTTCGTTCAGTCATATGTCGTTTGCCACTTTTCATGACGAGCATGACACATTTTTCTATGCCAAATCCCATTCCTATGTCCTGACTGTATATTCTAACTGCGTGTATGAGAGTTTTCAGTTCTTTTTCATTTTTTGCAAATAATTTAATGTCATCCATGTACATTAGGTGGTTGATCTTCTCTTTTGATCTGCTGAGTTTGTATCCGGCTGCGCATTTTCTGAGAATGTGCTTCAGTGGCATCATAGCTATTGTGAATAGTAAGGGTGATAGTGCATCTCCTTGGAAAATGCCTCTTTGGATCTTTGTTTCAGCTATGCTTCTTCCTCCTGCTGTCAGTTCCACTCTCCAAGTTTTCATGGTCTGTTCGATGAAGTTTATGACTTCATGTGATATTTTGTACACTTTGAGACAGTGTATTATCTAGCTTTGTGGGACCATATCATAAGCCTTTTTGTAGTCAATCCAGGTCATAGTTAGATTTGTCCGTCTTGTCTTGCTCTCATTTAAGATGTGTTGATCAATGTAGAGTAATTCTGCTGTGCCTCTGGAATCCTTTGCGGCATCCTTTCTGTTCGTTAGGAAACAATCCGCGGCTTACTACAAATAGCGACATTTAATGTAAGAACCTTAAATAGAATAAGACAACTACCAGAGCTGATTGCATCGGCCGAAGAACATAAGATTGACATAATATGCATACAAGAACACAGATACACGCACACCGAAGATATCAAATATCATGAAACTGGCAATGGATGGTCGCTCGTCACTGTATCCGCATGGAAAAACTCTGTCAACGCCGCAGTAGGAGGGGTAGGATTGCTTATAGGACCTAGAGCATTAAAAACGCTAAACAGCAATGAGAAAATACAACCTAGAATGATGGCAGCTACTTTTAACGGCAACCCCAGAGCAACAATCATCTCCTGCTACAGCCCTACCAATGTTAGCGAAGAAACTGAACTAGTCACCTTCTACGATGAGTTATCCTCATTAGTGTGTAGCATCCCGAAACACAACATGTTAGTCATTGGCGGAGACATGAATGCCCAAATCGGGAAAAACGGAAACAACAAATACAGCCTCCACCACACGTCAAATAGGAATGGGCAACATCTAACAGATTTCATGATAGAAAATAGATTAGCATGCCTCAATACAAACTACCAAAAAAGGGAGGGCAAACTATGGACATATACGTACGCGAACAATACTAAAGCTCAGATAGACTACGTCCTTATAAACAAGAAATGGAAAGATAGTGCAATGAATTGCGAGGCATACTCCTCTTTCTAGGGTGTGTCCACCGATCACCGAATAGTCACGGCGAAAATACGGCTAAGCCTACGAAAAAACGCCAAACGAACAGCGACCACCAAACACTATGACTGGGCCCTATTGAACAACAGAGATATAAGAGATAAATACGTATTAAAATTAAGAAACAGATACGAAAAACTACAAGAAAGGACGGAAAAAAGTACACCAAACGACGAATATGAAAATTTCGTCAATGTGCACCTCGAGGCAGCAGCGAAATGCATTCCAACAAAACACAAAACTAAATATAGAGTCCCATGGGAAACTTTAGCGGTGAGAGAAAAACGTGCACTAGTGAAAACAGCCTCCAAAAACTATCGAAAAAACCCAACAAACACAAATGCCTTAAAACTAAAAACGGTACAATATCAATTAGCAGGCATATATATAAAGGAACAGATAGAATACATTCAAAATCAGATAGATAAGATTAGAGACTCGGTGGAAGATAGACAATCAAGGATAGCCTGGCAAACAATAAACGAAGTGAGTAGAAGAGAGAACACAGCCAAAGCAAAACTGAAAGCAGCAAACCAACAAGAAAGAATAAAACTGTGGAAACAGTACTTCGAAAACCTACTAGGAAACCCACCGAAAATAACACATGAACCAATCACCAGAATAATTAGTAAACAATTAGACATTAAACTAGGACCGTTCACACAAGAAGAACTCGACTCGGTTCTCAGAAAAATTAAAAATAGGAAAGCTGCAGGGCTGGACGAGATTCCCCCAGAAGTATGGAAGACCAGACGATTCGACACTGCAACGCAGTATACAATCAAAATCCGATAGATAGATGGATGAAAGGATGCCTACTCCCTTTCCCTAAAAATGGGGACCTTGGATTAGCCAAAAACTACTGAGGCATAACACTTACATCCATAGCAGCCAAAATCTACAATGCCCTACTACGAAACCGCATAGAACCCAAAATCGACAACATAGGAAAAACCAAATTGGCTTCCGAAGAAATAGATCCACGACCTCACAAATATTAACCATCCGTAGAATCCTTGAAGGTGTGCGGGCAAAAAACCTACAAGCGACATTAATATTTGTCGACTTTACCAAGGCCTTCGATTCCATTCATAGAGGAAAGATGGAACAAATCCTACTAGCGTACGGCATACCTAAAGAAACCGTAGCAGCAATAACGATTCTCTATAGAAACACCAAAGTAAAAGTACGATCACCAGATGGAGACACAGAATACTTCGACATTGTAGCAGGATTACTACAAGGGGACACGCTGGCTCCGTACCTCTTTATCATTTGTCTAGACTACGTACTTAGAACATCGACTGACAAAATCAGAGAGAATGGCTTCGAGCTGACGAAGAAAAGAAGTAGAAGGTACCCCGCAAAAACAATTACCGACGCCGACTACGCCGATGACATAGCAATACTGGCAAATACACCCGACCAAGCCGAAACACTACTGCATAGTTTGGAACAAGCAGCCACAGGCATAGGACTCTATGTTAATGCACACAAAACGGAATATATGTGCTATAATCAAACGGGGGACATCTCCACTCTAGACGGAACCCCTCTTAAACTAGTAGACAAATTCACGTACCTAGGAAGCAGCGTCGAATCAACCGAAAAGGACATAATAAAGAGGTTAACGAAGGCATGGACAGCTATCAATGGGCTATCGATTATATGGAAATCAGACCTAACCAATAAAATGAAACGCAGTTTCTTCCAGGCAGCAGTCACATCGATACTGCAATACGGGTGCACTACATGAACGCTAACAAAACGGCTGGAGAAGAAGCTAGACGGCAATTACACAAGAATGCTGCGTGCAATCTTGAACGAGTCCTGGCGGCAACACCCCACAAGACACCAACTGTACGGCCACCTGCCTCCTATCACGAAAACTATTCAAGTTAGACGAACCAGACATGCAGGACACTGCTAGAGAAGCAGGGACGAACTCATAAGAGATGTACTCTTATGGACCCCCACACATGGCCGTGCAAAAGCAGGACGACCAGCACGAACATACATTCAGCAGCTGTGTGAGGATACGGGATGTTGTCCTGAGGACCTGCCTAGAGCGTTGAACGATAGGGAGGAGTGGCAAGAGAGGGTCAGGGATATCCGTGCTACCAGCGCGACATGATGATGATGATGAGTATTTTCCACATCATTGGTAGGCAGATTATGGGTCTATAATTGTTTGGAGCGGTTCCTTTGCTAGGGTCCTTTTGGATTAATGTAGTCTTTCCTTTGGTCATCCATTCAGGTACTTGCGCGTCTTGTAAGCATCTGTTCATTTCTAGTGGTAGTCTGCCGCGAATAGAGGTGAATTTCTTGAACCAGAAGCCATGTATTCCATCATGGCCTGGCGCTTTCCAGTTTGATATTCTTTTTAGTGTTGTTTTGAGTAAGTCGACGTGTATTTCCATTTCGGGGCTTTCTTCAAGTCCATCTAGTTCTCTTGTAATATTGTTTATCCATTCAGCATTTTCGTTATGTTTCTTTGGTTGCCATATCTTTGTCCAAAATCGTTCGGTTTCTTTTATATCCTGTTGTTGGTACGTTTTAGTGTCACTCCCTCCCAATTGTTGATAGAATTTCCTTTTGTTGTTTTGGAATGTCCTGTTTTGTCTGTATTGTTTTACCCTTTGTCGATATCTCTTTAATCTTCCTTCTTTGGCCAGTACTTTCTGATTTATTTCCTTAAGTTGTACTGTTATTTTCCCCTATGTTGCCTGTTCCTTCTGCCCGCTTATTTCAGCGCTTCTCTTTCTTATCATTCGGGCTTGTTGTCGTTTTTTTTTTTTTGCAATTCCAGTCTAATTTCCCATCTCGGTCTTGACTGTTTCTTCTTTTTTTAGGGGATCCCTATATTCTCACAAACTAATTTTGCTCCTGCATAGATTAGTTTATTTAACTCGGTTATATTATTCGTCGGTATGTAAGGTAGTATGTGATTTATTTTATTCGTTTCTATCTTAAGCGTTTTCCATTCTATGTTTCTTAATGAAGGTAGAATAGTCTTTTCACTACTCATGATTCTCTTTACATTTTCTTGATTTACCTTTTGTTCTTGTGATAGTGTTTCTTCCTGATTGTTTGGTAGTGTATCGTTTGGGAGTGTGGTGTTTTCATTTGCCTAGGTTTGCGGTTCTTTTTCGTTGGATTGTTTTTGTTTGACAGCACTTGATGTGTCTGGCATAGTTTCATAGTTTTGTTTCAGTGTTTTTTGATGGATTTCTAGTAATTCTAGGTCAGAAAAACAAACCCTTCTTCATTATTGTCCTAACTTGATCGGCTAACCTTTGCTAGTTGTCTGAAATGTCGAACGTTCGTGTCAGATCTCTATCATTCTTTTCCTGTATCCTCTTTGTGAAGGATTGCTCCTGAAATAGCATTATAGTGCAAGTTGATTCTCTTCCCTAGTCCATATTATTATTATTCACTCATTAGAGCTTTTCACATCAGCGTTAGCCGATGGTTTATTACTGGAGTCTGAGTGACAGCAAGTCTCCTCAAGTCTCCAGGACTCTTCTTAGTATTCTGGGCGTTCTCAATAATGCTGTCGTTTGGATGGTCTCCACCCGTCCGCCAATTTCCAAGTCCTCCCCTCCCTTTAGTAATCTTTTAGTTACTGTTCCAAACGCACCAATTACAACTGGTATAATTTTCACCTCCATGTTCCACAGTTTTTCCAATTCCCCAGCAAGGTCGAGGTACTTATCCTTCTTTTCACATTCTTTCAGTTTTACTCTGTGGTCAGCCGGGACAGGAAAGTCGACTATTTTGCAAGTTCTCTTTTTTTGTTGATTATTATTAAGTCTGGTCTTCTGGCCGGGATTAGGTGATCCGTTTGTATGTTAAAGTCCCATAGGAGTTTATGCGTGTCATTTTCTAGGACAGGTGCTGGGTTGTGCATATACCATTTGTTAGTATGGTCAAATTTACATTTCTTGCACATTTCCCAGTGGATCACCTTGCCGACCCAGTCGTGTCTCGCCTTATACTCCTTCTGTGCTAATTTGCTGCATTCGCTTATTATGTGTTTGATGATTTCATCCCTGTCACCACAGCCTGCATTTGGTATTTTGTTGAGTCTTATCTATCCTCGCCTTGATATGATTGGTTCTTACGGCGTTGTCCTGTGCTGCTATTAGGAGATATTCTGTTTCTCTCTTAAAGTTTCCTTTTCTTAGCCATGTCCAGGTTTTGTCGAGTGAGATGTTGTTTATTAGTCGTTTAAAGCGGCCATAAAGTTGTTTTCCTTCCCATTTTTTGTTTCCTAGTTATTGTCATTCTGTTGTCCATCGTGTTATCAGTATCGTTTCTGGTGGCTGTAACGAGTCCTCCTTCGTGTTTTTGTATATAGTCTTCGAATCGTTTTATCGATGCGTCAACGCTGTCTTCAATGCTGGCAAGTCCTCTTCCATCCTCTTTTCTTGAAACATCTAGTCTGTCACCGTCGTCTCTGGGATGTAAGGCCTTTATTATTATTATTATTATTATTATGAAAACATCGCGATTATTAAGGAAATTCAAACAATAAGAAATAATTAGGCGATTACTAAGAAAATAAAGTACAGACTATTTAAAAAAATCATTTGTTGTTTTCTAAAGATCCGTCTAATTTTTTATCAATTTTTAGTACCTAAATGACAATGATTGTCATTTACATCTTACTTTTTTTGTAAATTGATATTTATTTATAAATAAAAATGTTTCTGTCTTGATTTGATTTCAAAAGTGTGAAAGACAAGGGTGATAATTGAAATGGTGGGTGTAAATTTGAAAATTTTACAATACCCTAAAAGTACCTATCACGTAGCTCCCGGGTTGCCGAATCAACTCGAAACCAACTTTACTTTCATCGTCGGGCAAATCAAAGAGTGACTTATCATAGAAAAGTTTATGCTGAAATGATATGTTTTCTCAAAAGTTCGGTTACAAACGAGATTTAATATGATAATAAATATTTCTGTGCACCTTTCAGATAAAAGCATATAATTATTTACTAAACTGTCAGCAGACAAATAGATTAGTCTTGGATGGATGCGTTTAAGGGGGAATTAAAAAAAAATCTCATTCTATTTTCTCAATTAAATATATATATATTTTGTAACAATTCTAATAATTTAAATGCTACAACTTTTTTTATTACGCTATACGACACACTGAAGTTTATTGATTTTGTTGGTATCTTGCATCTTTTTATAATTCTTGTTTTGTGAGGAGTTGGGTTGAGGTGTATCTTTTGAGGTTAGGCCAAACTCCTCTAAAGTCCTTAATTTTAATTTATATTAAATTAAGACCTTAGTCTGCTCTGAATAAGAAAGCAATGTACAAAAGCGGTTAGAGAGAGAGAGAGAGAGAGAGAGAGAGAGAGAGAGAGAGAGAGAGAGAGAGAGAGAGAGAGAGAGGGTGTCTTTGGTATCTCGTTTATTATCAAAAAATGGTTTCTAAAATAAAGATTGTATAATAAAAAAAATCATGAGTATTTTATGCATGATTAACTTCATTAGTCTTAAGTTCAGTGTTGCATGGTAACCAAAAAGTCTTGAAGGGGTTTGGTTTTAGATAAAAGGTTCTATTTTAAGGAATGAATAATTTGAAGATTTTCATTAAGAATTTACACAGAAGAATGAAGGCTGTTTTAAATAAAATGAATTCGTTGATACTAGATTGGTAAATTTAACGCTGATAAAAATCATGACACTGGCATAATAAAACAAATCTATTTTACTCTGAAATACATTTAATGCTGAAGGATTGACGATGGTAAACACGTAAGTTGTAAACATTTTTTTCGTGGCTAATTTGGTCATCGTACAAAAATAAGAAATTATTTTCAAAATTATTGATAATTTTGGAGAGCTGAAAAATAACCATTCCTTAGATGTTGACTGGAGTGTGTTCGTGCCAATTTCAGAAGAGAGGAGGAGAAGGAAGGAAGAAAGAAAGAAGGAGGAAAAAAGGGAAAAAAGTAAGGTAGAAACTAACAATTCCCTCGTCCCTCAAACAGTAGAGGAACCACATGAATATAAATGCTCCTAAACTTAGAAAAATGATAGTAGAGTGACCATTTGTTAAAAAAATATAGGAAAGAAGAACACGTCCATTTTGAAAAAAGTTGTTGAAAAGGTTAGTAACATTGTTCTCTACTAAATTATCATTTAAAAAATACAGATGATTTTTATTCAATTTTGTCACAGTAAAAATCTTTGGCGTATACTATTATGTGTCTTAAATGAAAGAACAATCCACTATTAACCCGAATATGAAACTTAAAAGAAAAGATTCACTGTTGGAACGTGAAATTCTATTTTTAGTGAAAAGGTCGAACTATAACACATGTTAGTGCCAATTTCAGAAGACAGGGGGAAAACAAACAAACAAAAGTAAGGAATTAAGATAGAACGTGAAGAGGGAAAAAAACTCTTTTATTATTAGTTTTCGACTTTAACTAAGTTAAAGCTTAATGGAAAAGAAGAAAGGATTTTTTTTTCACGAATGCCATGGAAAGCAGCATGGTGGACGTAAAGGCATGCGAATAAACCCTCTGACGGTCTAATGCAATGCCTAATCTGGTCCTGGGCGCATGAATCTCGCGGCTCAACGGTCAGGATCGTCAGTTCGATCGGGGAACTACTGCTGCTCATCTATAAGGTTGGCTTCTATGGATGAGAATAAAACAGCCATCGAAAGATAACCATGGCCCACACTCAAACCTCTCTTCGCGCGGGTAAAAAAGGAGCGCATCCTGCTGAGGTTGGAGCCCTGGCCTCAGTGTTCGAAAAATCAGCTGCAGAGCTCAAACAACAAAAACTACTAAAATACAAACAAACAATACAAATAGTGACATCCAACGTTAGAACCTTAAATAGAATAGGTTAACTACCGGAGCTGACTGCAACAGCTGTAGACCATAACATAGACATAATATGCATACAAGAACACAGATACACGCATAGCGACGATATTAAATATCACGATACTGGCAATGGATGGATACTAGCCACTGTATCAGCATGTAAAAACTCTGTCAATGCAACGATAGGAGGTTTAGGAATACTTATAGGACTAAGAGCTTTAAAATCACTTAATAGCATAGAGAGAATACAAACTAGGATGATGGAAGCTACCTTTAAACGCAACCCAGAGCAACAATCATCTCCTGCTACAGCCCTACCAATGTTAGTGAAGAAACTGAACTCAGCGCCTTCTACGATTAGCTATCCTCTCTCGTGCGTAGCATTCCGAAATACAACGTGCTAGTCATTGGCGGAGACATGAATGCCCAAATCGGGAAAACCTAAAACAACAAATACAGCCTACACAACACGTCAAACCGGAATGGACAACATCTAACAGATTTCATGATAGAAAATAGATAAACATGCCTCAATACAAATTTTCAAAAAAGGGAGGGAAAATTATGGACCTACACACACGCAAACAATACTAAAGCACAGATAGACTACGACTTTATAAACAAGAAATGGAAAAATAGCGCAATGAATTGCGAAGCATACTCCTCTTTCGAGGGTGTGTCCTCCGATCACCGAATTGTCACGGCAAAAATACGACCGAGCCTACGAAAGAACGCCACACGAACAACGACCACCATACACTATAACTGGGCTCTTCTTAACAAGAAGGATATTGGAGATAAATATGTGCTAGCATTAAGAAACAAATTCGATGCACTACATGGAAAGACATAAATACTTACCTCGAATGACGAATATGAGAATTTCGTCAACGCACACCTAGAAGCAGCAGTGAAATACATACCAACAAAACCTAGAACTAGATCTAGAGTCCAATGGGAGACATTAGCGGTTAGAGAAAAACATGCAAACGTGAAAACTGCCTCCAAATGCAATAGGAAGAACCCAACGAACACAAATGCCCTGAAACTAAAAAACGCACAAAATGAATTAGCAAGCATATACCTAAAAGAACGGACAGAATACATACAAAATCAGATAGATAAGATTAGAGACTCAGTGGAAGATAGGCAATCTAGGATAGATAACAAAGTGAGCAGAAGGAAGAGCACAGCCAAAGTTAAACTGAAAGCCACAAACCAACAAGAAAGAAACAGCATTTCGAGAATCTTTTAGGAAACCCACTGAAAGTTACACATAAACCAATCACGAGAATTATTAGTAAGCAATTAGGCATTAAGCTAGGACCGTTTACTCTTGAAGAACTCGACTCAGTACTTAGAAAAATTAAAGATAGAAAAACCGCAGGGCTAGATGAAATTCCCCCAGAAGTATGGAAGACCAGAAAATTTGACGACATACTGCTCCGAAATTGTAATGCAGTTTTCAATCAAAATCCGATAGACAGATGGATGAAGGGATGCATCTTCCCTTTCCTTAAAAAGGGCGACCTCGGATTAGCAAGAACTACCGAAGTATAACACTTACATCCATAGCTGCCAAAATATACAATGCCCTACTACGAAACCGCATAGAACCCAAAGTTAACAACATTCTTAGGAAGAACAAAGATGGCTTCCGAAGAAATAGATCCACGACCTCACAATTATTGACTATCCGTAGAATCCTTGAAGGTGTACGGGCAAAAAACCTACAAGCGACAATACTATTTGTCGACTTTACCAAGGCCTTTGATTCCATTCACTGAGGGAAGATACTATTTACCAACCCCTCCGCTCGGGCAGGATATGACACAAGGTCAATTTTTAAGCGGAGTTTAACAGGTTTGAATTCAGAGTTTTCCTTCTCCTAGACTAGTTGCCTAACCAAGGCTGAAGAACCTAGTCTATCCTACAATTTACTCATAGCTGGAGGGAGAATAATTGGATTCATACCTTCCCAAAGGGTATTAGTGCTATGTGAAATGCAATCAGTCTCGTTCAGGGTTTGAACTCGTGTCGCCGTGTCCATTTCCTACGACGATAACGACTACACCACGGGCACCTTCACTGAGGGAAGATGGAACAAATTCTACAAGCATACGGCATACCGAAAGAGACCGTCGCAGCTATAATGATTCTCTATAAAAACACCAAAGTGAAAGTGCGTTCTCCGGATGGAGACACAGACTTCTTCGAGATTGTAGCTGGAGTGCTGCAAGGAGACTCACTTGCCCCATACCTCTTTATCATCTGTCTAGACTATGTGCTTAGAACATCGATTGATAAAATCAAAGAAGACGGTTTCGAGCTGATAAAGAAAAAAAGCAGAAGGTACCCCGCAAAACCAATAACCGATGCCGACTACGCCGATGACATAGCGATTCTGGCAAATACACCCGCTCAAGCCGAAACACTACTGCTTAGTCTGGAACGAGTCGTCGGAGGCATTGGCCTCTATGTCAATGCACACAAAATGGAATACATGTGCTTAAATCAAACAGGCGATATCTCCACACTAGGCAGTAGCTTTCTGAAACTAGTAGACAAGTTTACCTACCTAGGAAGCAGTGTCTCATCCACCGAAAAAGACATCGACACGTGCAAAAGCATGAACAGCTATCGATAGGCTATCGGTCATATGGAAGTCAGACCTGACTGATAAAATGAAACGCAGTTTCTTCCAAGCAGCAATTGTGTCGATACTGCTATATGGAGGCACTACATGGACGCCGACTAGATGGATGGAGAAAAATCTTGACGGAAACTACGCAAGAATGCTGCCAGCAATTTTGAACAAGTCCCAGAGGCAACACCGCTCAAAGCAGCAGCTGTACGGCCACCTACCTCCCATCACGAAAACTATCAAAGTTAAACGAACCAGACATGCGGGACACTGCTGGAGAAGCGGGGATGAGTGATGTTCTCTTATAGACCCCCTCACATGGCCAAGCAAAAGCTGGGAGACCAGCTCGAACCTACATACACCAGCTCTGTGAGGATACGGGATGTAGCCCCTGAGGACCTGCCAGAAGCGATGAACAATAGGGAGGAGTAGCGAGAGAGAGTTAGGGATATCCGTGCTGGTGGCACAATAAGATGATGATGATGATGATGGTTATCATTTTCTCCTGGGTTTGTTCAGCTCGAGATTTCAGCGGAAATAATTAAAATATAATTCAATTATTTTGTCTATAACTTTGTCATTTACATTTCAAATTTGTTTGAACAGCTGAACAACTTGATATTAATACCGGATTAGCCTTCTTCTTTTAACATTTAAATTTAAAAATCTTTATTAATGTTAATCAGTTAAAAATATGTTGTCATTTACTGAGCTTAGCTTAGTTTAGCACAAGGTCAGTAGTCAAGGTCCGAGTATTTACCCGACCTCTTTGAAGTGAGCAGGATGTGATACAAGGCCAATTTTAAAGTGAAGTGAAGCTGGTTTGAATTAAGAGATTTAAGAGGTATGAGGCTCCCTGTGAGGATCAAATTCACTAACAATAGTCTGTTAGCCTAACTTTCTAATTATTACACCCTGAATGCGCCCTTATCAAATATGTTGCAGGCTCTTGTACAAAGTTAATTTAATCAATCATCTAATAAAGAGATTAGAAACAAAGAAACATTTAAAGAGATAATAACTTGATAAAGTTCTTTGTTTCCACTAATATAACTTTATCTTGTAATTAACCATTGTTTCTCGTCGTTGTTCATATAATTCAAAACTGCAATACTCAAAATTTCAGAGAGTGATTTAGATAATTTCGACACAGCAATTAAACTAAAATGTGATAGAATTTAAGGAAAACATACATATTGTAAGTGCTAAAAGGATTTCTTTTGTTTTTGGTTTATTGCTGTCAGTGTTGTAAATTTGATTGCTCGTTGCTGATTCATCTAATCTTGATTTACCAGGTATCAAATGTCTCAAAAAGAATAAATTTTGTGCCACAACGGACGACCAAGTCACACTAAAAAACACCAATTATCACCAGATCATTGAAGTTAAGTAGCGAATGTCCAGCTAAAGTAGTTAGATGAGATACCACTAAGGAACAGCAAATACCGAACCAGCGGAGGTCTATGTGCTAGACAAAGTGAAATTGATCAAATAGCAGTTTTTACTAGAATTCAGTAATTGTCTTATGTTTAACCAGCAAGTAAACAGATTTGGTGAGTTAGCTATTGAATGAATTCACTTATTTCAGAGTGCTATTAATTTTTACAACTAGTTTGAAAGTAGTTATTAATAAGAGCACCTGAAGGAGGGTGTCAGACAAAAAACAATTAAGTATTAACGCTTCACGGAGAAACATTAAAATCTACCTCAAGTTATTTGAATTTCCAATTAAGCAAAAATTTATTTAAAAAACATGCCATATCGGGAAAATTTTCCTCAAATCATCTAAAAAAAATTTCCATCTTTTTTTCCTTCTGACCAATATGGTAGCCTTGGGTATTTTATTAATGTCAATTACATTTTTTTTGCAGAGGATCGCTAACGTAACAGGTTCGTTTTGTTTTTCAACTAGACCAAAATTGAAATCTTTAATATCACGACTCGTGAATCCGTTGTAACAGCAATCCATGATGATTTTGATGTTTCTATTTAAGAAGGATCAAAATATTCCGATTGGAATTTCATGATTATTGCTGTTTTATCAAGAATTTGAATGATTAAAAGTTGTCCTTCAGCATGACTGAATACCCTCCCCCTAAAATTCTCATTCACTTACAAATTTGACTGGAAATTGCTTTATTGTCTAATTCAGATTATTTTAAGCGTATTGCTCTGATAAAAATCCTTTTTATTAAGAACTACTTTTGCGGGTTTACGGCTGCATACACACACACACACACACACACACACACACACACACACACACACACACACACACACATATATATATATATATATATATATAAAGATTTTTTCCTCCTTTTAACTGGTCCAAAGAGAGAAAGAAGTAAATATTTTAAAATGAATAGGTTCACAAAGAATTTTATTCTTTATCAAAATAAATGAATCTCTTTGTAGACCTATTCATTTATATATATATATATATATATATATATATATATATATATATATATATATATATATATATGCAATAATCATAATAAATAAGGAGAATTTTTAAACATTTTTCCCAAATATAAACTCTTCTTTGTTTAGAATTGTTTTATAGAAAAAAATGATTTCAATTTTTGCTTTCGTGTGATTCAAAATGGCAGCCAATCAAGCAAAATGCTCCACTTTTGTCATGAAATCTTTGGTGGCTTAGAAGTGCAATTTACAGAAGAATCTGTGATGTAAACGGAGAAACATTTTTTTAGTAAAAGCAGGTTTACAAATGGGTTAAATAGAGGTTTGCCACTACGGGCCTGAATCGAAAAGACAGTCCATGATGTGAAAACACACTGAATCTCCTGTAGAGTAAAAATTCCGGGCGCAACATTCAGTTAAGAAGGTCTTGCTGATAGCGTTGTGGGACATGAAAAAATCCACATCTATTGATTTCTTTGTAAAAGGTGCAACTATAAACAGAGCTTTCGATTCGCGACTCCGTAGGCAAAATTCACCTCATTTATTGAATGATCCTCGTAATTATGTTATGTCAAATCTATGTTTAGACTTAAATGGAAAAAATAGCATTAACAAACAGTTAATTCGAAACATTAATATGATCTGAATGTTTTACAATTTAAGTAATCTAATTTTGACATGGCATTTTTAAAGAAACATGAGAATTTTAATGATTTATGTAAACTATAAGAAAATAAACAATATTAGTATTATGAACCGATTTTGTACGTATAGTAATATAAATCAGTTAAAAGTCACATTGTAGGGGGATTTTTCTAAATGTAAACATGTAAAAATACCATCACTTAGAAAATAAAACAATTTTTTATCCACTTTAACTATTAAATTTTTTCAAGGAGGATAACTATTGAATATTTCATTGGATTCTTTTCCTTGTATTTTTGCAATTAATCATAAAATAAATTCTGTATATAAAATTTGATTGAACATCAAGCTTAATTGCTGCTAAATGCACCCTTTAAGCGACTATTATAAAATATAACAATTTTCTATGAATTAAAAACAGATTATATAGATTATGTGCACTGAAAGTCAGAATTCACGCTACTAATCTGATATAAACTTTTTTTTAAGAGCAAAACAATTGAAGAGACTTGTATTCTTGCTGAGGTACGTTAACATGAAATTGAAAATAATCTATTCGAAATAGTTCAAATATCTGCTTTAACAAAGTAAACATATTTCAGAGTAATGCATTTTTACAGCTGTAGGGTTCCCATACACGATGTTATAAAAAGGAAAATGGCAAGTCTTGTATTTTTTCTCTCGATCGAACGAAATCTGAATGTTATTTAGTGAATAAAACATTCTAATTAGAAATGTAAGAGCTAGTTGATGAATCATCTTATTTATTAGACATTTATTGAAAGTCTAATGATGAAACATAATCATTTCATTCAAACTGAAATCGAAACAGGAATATTTTTCTCGTCTTTGAAAAAAATATTTGTAAAATTAAAAAACAAAACAAAACAGCAAAATGGATGATTGCAAGATCTTTCCTGTTTAATGCTTCGCAGATGTGGCAAAAATCATTGAATATTGATTTTTTATAATAGGATGGAATATCCAAGGAAATCAGAAATTACTCTCTTATTCCTACAGATTCAATTAATCAAATAATTAAAAGAATTTTGCTTCCGGAAATTAAGGAATTGTACATGTAATATTTTTGGACAGGGTTTGATATAAAATTTAATCTTTTTATAATAGAGAATAAAGCCCAATGCATGAAATCTGTATGAGTAAACATTTAAATTAAGGAGAACGTTTTGGTCTAAACATATCCCAGGAGGAGTGAAGATTCTTGCAATATTTTGGTACGTGCCATTTTGCAGCACGTATATCACGTAAATAAACAGTTCAAGCTGTGGTATGTACCTGTTGTGATTGATAGCATTTTGTTAGCTGGTGCGCTGACATGCTGTACACTCCGTCGCTCGACGTGTGGCTTGAAAGATGCATTGATGAACGTGCAAAGTGCTCTAATTCGAGAACTTATGATTTACGAGTTTAAACCGAACCATAACGCCGCAGAAGCAACCAATATAATTTGTTGCACGAAAAGTGAAGTCAGAGTTTATCACTGTACAGTAATCAGATGGTTCAAGAAATTTCAGTCAGGTTGCAAAAACTTCGATAATCGGGCAAGTTAGGCCTAAAAACGAAGATTCTGAGGCCATGCTCCAAGCCATAAAGGCAAATCCAGTGAGTAACACTATGAGAGTATCAGGCGAGCCAGAGCGTTGTTTGTCACCTTCGCGAACTCGACAAAAGGCTTTGGAACTGGCGAATTGTACCACGCGTACTTCCAAAATATTGTAAAACTTTTGACTCACCAAAGTAATTTGAGTATTTTTTATGATAGGAGGAACAATAACTTTACTCTTCGAAGAATATGGAGAAACTAAACGTCAAAGTTAAAAAAGATTAATAAATCACTAAAGTATATTGATAAAGATAACAGACTTGAGCACTTAAGGAACAAACTTAGAAAAGAACACGAAAGATGCAAAATGATGACAAAAGATGAGACTGAAGTAATAAAGAAAAATTACACAGAGAAACAAAAAAAATCAATGCATGTAGTGAAATAACCAGGTGCTCAACAATCTGAAAATATCAAAAAATAAAATAAGATTAAAAAAACCCTGCAAAACTGAAAATGTTTTAGCAAAGAAAGGTAGCCTAAAAAGATGAAATAAAGTAAAATGATACAGAAAAAAAAAAGAGGAAAATATCATAAATGAACATATAGCGAAAAAGAGAAAAACAAAAAACTACCCCCCCAACAAACAAAAAACAAAACAAAAATGGATGCGATCGAAATCAAAATGCTTCTGGCGTAAATTATCGGAATAATAGAAAGAAAGAAAGAAAGAAAAAGGAAAGAAAGAAAAAATAGTGAAATCCATTGGCGTTGTCAAACCTAAAGATGAAATGAAAATTGAATATAATATACAGATAAATCCAACTATAATTCACCGAATGTGCTTTTTTCTCTTCTATCTGTCATCACATAACTAAAATATGGCTCGAGCTATAGCCACTTAAATTTCTGTGTTGACTAATGTGACCCGGGGAAAATGTTTTTAGCTTGTTAGTTTTTGAAAATTGCCAAACTTTTGAAGTTTGTGCGTGAGATTTAATTCAAAATAATCTGATGATATTTCCCCAGTCACCAGAAATTTAAGACTTAAAAAACAGATCTTTCCATCTATAAATATGCAAAGTGTAATACTAGAGCCCATGAGGTGTGATAAAAGTGTAGAATCTGATGTAAAAACTTTTTTTAGATATTTGAATTTAGAATTGAAATGAAAACGTGTGCACAGTTGGGTATCCGTATAACTAACACTGGCCTGCGTTAAAACTTTTTTCCAAATGTCAAAAGTTTATCAAGTGATATATGATCGCCATTTTATGCTGAATTCCAAAATACCATGCATTGTGTTTGGTCTGGTCTGATTTTTAAGACCTGCTTGAATAAACACAAGTAGAACTCAACGACCTGACACGAGACCTGAAACTTTCAAAGGAGTCTGCTCAGCTGGTGGGTTCACGTCTCAAAGAGAAACATTTTTTTCGCACCAGGAACAATGTTTAACTGATATCAAGATCGAGTGAGAGAATTAAGTCACCATTGGTTTATTGCAACAGCATTGTTGGATTAATCAAATCAATGGGCCTAGAGTATGATAATACGGAATGGAGACTTTTTATTGGTTCATCCAGTTGAAAGCTCAAAGGAGTTCTACATATTGTGAATAGTTTTTCGATCTATCCCTATCGGGCATTCAGTACAAATGAAAGAAACTCACAACAGCAATGGATCATTTGCTGTCTGCTGTTAACTACCAGGAGCACAAATGGTTGATCTGTGGAGATCTTAAGGTGGTTGGATTGGTCTTAGGGCTCTAAGATGGGTACACAAAGTATCCTTGTTTTCTGGGTCTCTGGGGCACCGGGTTAATGACCAACATTATGTCAGACAAGAGTGGCTGTTAAAATCTGGCTCGCATAACGTTTAGTCTCATCCTCTCGTTGAACCGAACAAAATACTACTTCCACCCTCACATATCAAGTTAGGAGTAATGAAACCTTTTGAAGGCAATGAACAGCAAAGGCAGTGAGTTTGTTTTTCTCCAGAAGTTCCCACAGATAAGTATAGAGAAACTCGGGGCTGGTATATTTGACGGTCCTCAAATAAGAGAACTCATGAAGGACCCAATATTTGACAATGCACTGGGCGAAGCTGAACTGTCCGCCTAGCAATCATTGAAGTCAGTAGTTAAAAACTTTCTGGGAAACCACCGAAGTGTGGAGTAGGAGAAGGAAACTGAAGAGCTACTGAAGAGTTTCTGTCAACTCGATGGTACGAATATCAGTCAAATTGTACTTTCTGCGGTCACACTGGAACTATTTTCCAAAGAACTGTGGAGATTTGAGTGAAGAGCAGGATGATCACTTTCACCAAAACATTCGCATTATAGAAGAGAACTACAAGGCCAGTGGGATGTTGACTTTCTCGCTGACCACTGCAAGTGCTTGAAACGGGATGTGGTAGCTGCCGAGCACAGGAGGCAATCCCTAAAAAGCCCTTTCATCCATGAATAGCTTCTTCTATGCATTTTTCTATTGACTATGGCACAGTGGGAGATTTCTGTAAATAGATCAGCCCTAAATTTAGCATTATTTGTTTAATTTAGCATTATTTGTTTAATTGAACAAGAAAATAAATAGTTATAATACTGTTTTATACATTTCAAGTAAGAGCTTGTATCTTACAAATTTAAACTGATTAGAAAAAAATGAGTATGATTTTCGACCTTGAAAACATCGTAGACCAGTCTAATATATAATAAAGTGATCATGACTAGACATTAAGAACTCTATTTAAACGTCTAGACAAAGTCTAGGCAAAATAGGACCAATTTTGAAAAAAATGAAGCCCGTCTCGTTAGTTTTTTTAATTGGATGGTGCAAGTGCGGCAGCACCATCAATCTTCATTAGATGTAAATTTGTGCGAATTTGGTTTGTTTTTTAAACTGAAAATTTATTCATGAGAAGATGTGCAAGGCATTAAAAGTAATACAATTTACACCGCAGATTTACACCGCAGATTTTACAAAAGGAGTTTCGTAGGTGCTTCGATTTATTTGAAAACTTATCGGAATAAGAGAGGTGAATTCTAAGAAGAATATTCTAAAAGAGGACGTTTCATTCATTGTTCATTTTGTTCAATTAAATCCAGTTTCAGATCTATACTTTCTGAACATACCAAGCAAAGAAAACTTAATCTTGTCACGTTCACCTGCATTCCATAATGAACAAAGATTGCGAGCTCATTGTTTCCTGTGGAGTCAGCCAGTGACATACTTGATTTGACGGCTTCCACGGGCACTTAAAATATTCTTAAAAATCTCCAAGATATTTAAATTAAGTTTGATCGAAGGATGCCGGTAAAAGTCTTAAAACAGCCTATGATCCTTTAAATACATTGTTCAAATCAATGTTTTCCAATGGAAAACAAATGTTCAATTTTAACCTTCGGCAGAAACTAATTAAAAATCCTGTTCATAGAGAATCCTCTCAGTTTATATAAATCATGTCGAAATCTGCAAGAAATTGCAAACTAAAAAATCACCAGGAAACAATGGCACCATCGATTCTGATTAGGCAAATTGGGCCTCTACGTGAAAATTCCGCCTTGAAAATGCAAAAAGATAGAAGTGGGGACCATTGAGTAGATGAAAAAAAAAATTAAAAGAATAATACAAAGTGACGTTATAAACGTAACTCGAGTAAGTAAGTATAAGACACCTACGTGAAATGGAAAAAAAATACCAACATAATTTACTGGGGGCTCGAGAGAAAGGCGGGGGACATCAACAGAAAGGACGCAAAAAAGAATCAGAAGAAAAATGTTTCTTTTTTATGACTCATTGATTGAAATGTTACTGATGCGCAAATGTAAAGAAAAAAAATCAGTAAAAATAATTTAATTACTCAGCAAACCATTTAAGGATATTTTGAAAAGAAAAGAACTTTATGAATATCATTATATTACGTATCTATTGTTTAAAGGCAAAATGTTATGAAAATTGCTATTTTCCTTCTTTCTTTACCACACACACACACACACACACTTACTTTGTGTATATTTAGAATTTGTGAATACTTGTTTATATATGGGTATGATTTCGAATGAATCCTTTTCTCAGATCCGGTCTTATACATGTATATAATTTTGAATGGAGGAATTGATATATTACGTTAGAAATTAACATGACAAGAAAATCCGGCACAGACCTACATGCGACATACGGAGCACTGAACAGCTGTTTTGACTTTATTTGGTCTCATCAGCAGTGCACACCGTGATCTCCACTACTGGAGATCGAACCACAGTATGCAGAAGCCGAAACTCTACCACTGGGCCACCGGTTCATGCCACATGTAAGCGATGCCGAATTAACAAGTCATGGTAAATTGTGCGACCATTTGACCTAATGTGTCTTTTTTTATAGGTACGTATTACCTACAGAGGACACGGCTACCTCCAGGGCTACATCTTCCCAAGTCGGAGTTATGAGTCCTCATAACATAAGCCTCAAGGGCAGGAAATATAATTATATAATTTTGAATGGAGGAATTGATATATTATGTTAGAAATTACCATGACAAGAAAATCCTGCAAATACCTACATGCGACATACGGAGTACTGAATAGCTGTTTCGACCTTATTAGGTATGTATATATATGGTTTTGTATATGTTTATATGGTTTTGTTTGGTTTGATTTCTTTGTTAAATGGTATATCAACCTTTGTAGGTTATTTAGTGCCAAAGCTATTCTCCTAAAAGAACAGTTGTGGTACTATTTAACACACATCTGGGAGGATAAAGGGATAAATATTCCCAAGGGTATTTGTCCGAAAGTGAACGTAATAGCGCGACTGGAGTACGAACTCGCTTATTACGATTCCGCTGTCCATTGTTTAACCATTTTACCACGAGGACACCCCCTATATATATGAAGATGAGAAAATATTTTGACCTCCTGCTTCAAAAGTATTTGTTTTCTATGTACCTGCATATCAGGCATTTGCTTTTCAAGTCATCTTTGTGGATTTAGCGTTAAGATGTTAGCATGTTCTTTAAATGCTGCAAATTATATGGTAAAGGCCTCACAGACCGAACTTTTTAGCCTTGCACATTGCTGTAAATGCTCAATCGAATCGAAATAAGGAAAGTTTGATTACAAAGGAAACAATAAAATCTTCTTCGTGTTTCTAAAATCATTTTCTTTCAACTCGTATAATGTGTTAATGCGATTTCCGATGGAAAATACTCATATCGTCATATCAGACTCTTTTTAAGGCACTTGACTGGTCTTCAATGATATTCAGATAGTTGATTGTCAAGCAATAACACTGAACCCACCATTTTGTTTTCCTATCCTAGTGCTATCGCTTCTTCAGGACAATGACTCACACATACGTGACATTTGTCGCTTGATACTAGTTCCAATTCCAACTCTTTTGACAATGGACATGATTTGCCTCAATATTTTGAGGCTATATACCTCCGAATTAAGCTAAACCGGAACTTAGCAGTGTCTGTCAGACTATCTAAACAAGGATCCATAAATGTGTGTTGTGACACATTTCATCCATAGTCTTGATTAAAGATATCTAAAATTTGTGCTACACTGGGGTCATTCGTAATTGGAAGGAAACCTCCGTTAATGTTTCCCACCGATAAGTCTTGATCTGTGATCTGTAATTGATGATTTTCCCCCTTCTCACAAAATAGCCGATAGGTCAGTGCCATAATTCAACGTAACTTAGTCTTCTGGGCGTATGTCTTTATCAAAGTTTTTCAATTATTTCTTCTAGCTCATAACTTGCATTCAACATATCAGATTAAAGTGCTTGAGACCAGCTCATTTGCTAATATACTGTTGATTCTATCACGGATAGAGATATTATTTATTTGTGTCACAAGTTACTGGTCATAATATTTTAAGGCATCAATATATTTATATATATTGGTTTAGTTTCATTGGTTTATCGCATATCAACTTTTACGGAATATTTAATGCCAAAGCCATCCTTGTACAAGAACATCAGGTGCATACGATAAGTTTCCAGACTTTTTTCATATGGGCATTTAAATTGTCGTAGACTCTTTAAAATTCACTATGTTATTGCTATACATCTTATGAGATGACTGACTAATTTTTATGATTCCACGTTCAAATGAACAACTACAGCAGCAATTGGAATACACCCTACTAAAGCCTGATTGTCACAGCTGGTGGATTTTAAAAATGCAATCTGACACTTTAGAAGAACGATATGCAATAAAATTATGTTTTAAACTTGGAAAAAAGGCCACAGAAACCTATGGAATGCTTTGGACTGCTTTTCGACCATCTTGCATAAATCGAGCTTCAGTTTTTGAGAGGCATAAGAGATTCCAGGAAGGCATGGAGTCTGTGAGGGATGATGAGAGGTGTGGGAGGAGTAAGGAAGTCAATACACCAGAGTTAATTGGCCAAAGGGTTAGGATTAGGGTTCGGGTTACTATATTGAGGTTTTAAGGGAGTTCAGGAAGAAATTCCGTCGGAAGTGGTCAGCACTCTTCAAATCGGCTCCGTAGCATTTCTACCTGGACAATGCAACAGTCTACAACTCCATCCTTGTCCAGACTATTTGACCAAGATGAGCATCAAGACAGTTCCTCACTCTCCCTATAGTCTAGACCTTTCTCCCTGTGGCTTTTGGTTATTCCCTAAGCTCAGAGGCTGTCGTTATGAGACAATTGAGGAGATGAAAGAGGCTGTGATGAAGGTCATTGACACGCTCACACAAGAGGACTTCCATGGGTCCTTCCAGAAGTTGTTGGAACGGCACAAGTGCATTGCAGCTAGACGAGATTACTTCGAAGAGGACTAGAGTTTCATGTGTGTACTATCAATAGAAGTGCCCATACGAAAAAAGTCGGGAAACTTATCGTATGCACCTCGGACTAGTTAACCCATATATCTGGGGATAAGAGAGTTCATATCTTTCTCAGGGGTATTAGTCCGAAAGAAAACGTAATAGCACGACTGGAATTCGAACTCTCACACACACACACACACACACACACACACACACACACACACACACACACACACACGTATTGTGGAATCAGAAAAATGACTGAAAATGTGCAACACCTATAAAGATCTGGGTACAGTATATGTATAGAGTCTGGATATTTTTGATTCATCTCTTATTTTGGAACCTTTTCAGCTATGTGATCATTTATTTAAATCCTGCTATATCAGATGTACGTTTACCAGTACATTGGAATACATATTCAGGAGTGTAGCAATTTTATTTTCTAATATATATATATATATATATATGTGTGTGTGTGTGTGTGTGTGTGTGTAGGTGCAGAAATCGGAATAAATCACAAAAATAGAAATTCGATTATGTCTCAACTGATTCAGAGAACAATTTTTATTCTTGTAGATTTTTCTTGTTATTTTTTTTTAAAAAAGAATTATTATATTTTTGTTTGGATATTTTTGCCGATTACGAACTTGAAATACTGAGAGGAGTTTTGTATTGATCTTACTAGATTCGTCTAAGTTTCTCTCAAAAGTTTTTATTCTTGAAACAATTCATTCGATTAGATGGTTAAAAGTTTTTCATTCTTGAAAGCAAGAGATCGAACGAGTAAGATAATTGTTTATTATTTCTTAGCAAACAAAGAAGCATCGTGGTTGTTGTTAAAATCCACAGATACAAATACGTGTAAAAATATACAGATATATATGAACGCTTCACACAAAAGCACACGCATAAAGATACAGACCTACATACTAGGAAACAGGATATGCCAAACTAATAATTCATATATATATATAGATATATATATTATTATTTTGCGTGCATCAAAATTTAAACAAACTTAATATTTATATTAATGGTTTCACGTACACATAAACTTTATTTTGCATGTATATATATATATATATATATATATATATATATATATATATATATATATATATCTTTAAGAAAAAAACAAAGACCGGTTAATTTAGGATTATAAATTTATTTCCATCCTGTTTTTCAGTTTCTGGTGTAAACCAAAAACACGAAGGAAAAATATAACAGGACTTCTTCAGATCCAATGGATAAATAAAATAGATCTGATGTTCAGCTCCTGAATGATTTTCTTGTCCTGAAGGAATTACTCCCAACTCTGGTTTAACTGAACCGAATAATACTTATATCGTATATATATTTATGTATGTATATGTATATATATTCTCTCTATGTATGGAATATATTCACACATAGACATATATAAATTAGAACTGCATAAGCACAGAAACAACGGTACTTGATAATTGTCAGTTTCTCGCCTATGCAGTCGTCAGACCCTGAATTGTGTTTACGATATCCTAACATATATATATATATATATATATATATATATATATATATATATATATATATATATATATATATATACTCTATAACCAATATTGAGCTCAACTCTATTCATATAATCACATTACTCAATCAACTAACCACTAAAAGGAACTGTGAAAATAATCAACCTGGGTTCCGTATGTTTTAAAAGAGTGCTTTCGATTCCGTCACTGACTACATTTTCCCCAAAAGGCAACCACTGATCGTTTCCCACAACAATAGTAATTTTTACAAAATCTCCTGAGGAAAATGAAGAGATTTCTAAGATTTCGATGTAGCAATACTGGATTTAATAAAAACGCTAGAGTCCCTTACTTTGTTATGAAGAAAATATATTAAGCTAGGTTTTTTGTTCATAACTGACAAATACTTGGAATTTGCTAGAGAGCTGAAATGGAATGAAATATGACGGTGACTCTGACGTCAATAATAGATGATGCCTTTGGAACAGTTTCTAAAGGCCTGGAATAGAGGAAGAATTGAGGTTATCCAGACCCCAACACTGATAAGATTAGCAAGAATACTTAAAAGTGTTCTGAAGACATGAGGAGACAAGGGGAACTGAGGATCAGAGGAAGAATAGAAGCTTTCCAAACCACAGCACTGATAAGAGTAACTAGAATACTGAGAAGAGTTCTGGAGATAAGAGGAAACTCGCTGTTATTCAGACTTCGGTGAAAAGTCAATAGTAAAAACTTTATCTATATTACAGAAAAAATGACTAAATCCTGAATGCGTTATTATTATTGTAAAAAACTTAAAAGGCTAAGCAAGAATATTTAAACACAAAACAAATGAATAAATTTGAATGTACCAGTACAAAATATTTTTTGTTGCATCTAACCAAATACAACCAAAGTTAGTGAAATAAAATCATATTTTAATCAAATTCATATTTTTTAATTTATGAAATGTTGAAATATTCTTACTTCGCATTTAAAAATATGTAAAATTGTATGAAGACATTGTGAATGTATAAATATCTTTTATTAGTTTCGAATTCTATTATATTCTATATTCTATAATATAAATATGTTAATAAGAGCTGTCAAAATCTTTAAAATGAAATGTTTTTTTTACAATTAATAAAAAAAAAAACAACAACAATTATCTTTGTAGATTATTAAATGTAATTGAAATTCTGAATAAAATAATTTTACGAGTTTCCATTAAATTCTGTTGTCTCAACAGTGGCAAAAGCATTAGAGTCTAAAATAAAAAAAGAACATAAAAAGTAGCAAAAACTTTTTCGTTTTTCCCAAGCAATTATTCTGACTTGATTTAAAACAAAAAATTATATTCCCAAAGGGTTGAGGTAGATTTTTAACAATAGGTTGAGTTTTACAAAAATTGTTAAAAATGTAAAGTCGTCACTTTCTGCCAAAAAACAAAAAACAAAACAAAAACGAACTCAATAATTTTAACAGAACCGTGGTACGAGCCATGTCCTATAATTTTAATTTAAGCAATTTAGTTATAATATCGATATAATCCTGGAATCTAAAAACATTTATGTATAATTCTATTCTTCTTAACGTTTTTCATACATAATGACTATATTAATTATGAATGAATAAAATCCAAATTACTTTTTAAGTTTATGTACACTATAACTTCTTCACTTCTCTCGTCTTTTAACCTCGTTTTGATCGTTATAGCGCGACTCATGTAGAGTTTCTTAAGAAGTAATAGTCAAGCGGAGTCCATTGCTCTCCAAATAGTTGCCATAAGAGTCCAACTTGTTCTGTTTATCGAAGGGGAAAGGGAAATCCAAACAGAATCGTTTCAGATTTGAACTTGGTGGCCGAATCCACTTCCTTCAACGATAACCGTTACGGCACCAGCATATATATATATATATATATATATAGTCATCCACAGACAGATCTGTTTAGTTCTATCAGAACTCATCAGTGTGGCTAGACAGTATCTTCCCATAGCTGGGATCGAAACCCGGTTGACTCAAACGCCAAACCAAAGCTTCTAACCATTCAGCCACGAGGAGATATTAGCTGCGAAGTAAATTTTAAACGGTTATGAATCACAATTACTATTGTTTACATACATCCGTTCAACGGTTGCCGAGACCTCAATTCATCTACGAAGAGGCTTGCAATAGGCGCTAATGGCAACACGATTACTTCTTCGCCGGAGAACTCAACCCCACGGGGGTAGGAGAGTCTCTCTCTCTCTCTCTCTATATATATATATATATATATATATATATATATATATATGTGTGTGTGTGTGTGTGTGTGTTGAACGTCACTTTCTTATCACTGAAACTGTCTCAGTATAACGTAGTTAACTATGAAATGCTAATTAGAATTCTTCATCATGTTCTGCTGTTACAACGGGAGCTAAATAGGTTCAAAGTTTGTTTATATTTTACAATGCAAACAATATTTGTTCAATTTTATTAAACATTGTTCTCTTAATTACCAGAGAAATCTCATTTAATGTGGTAGAAGATCGACATACAGTATCAGTTTCTTTCTTTAATGGCGTAT
>OY757904.1:6400629-6483129 GCA_963585895.1 Sepioteuthis lessoniana | reverse complement strand
TGGCAAACGAGTGCAATTATGCAAATGTGCCTGTCAAGCAAATTGCAAGCAAATATTAATTATTAAATGCTAAACCCCTCCTTCTTTTTTATAGATTAATGAGAAATGACAGTGACTATAATTATTCATCTTTTTATTCAGTGAATTTTTTTCAAAATTATATTGGAGGAATCAGAATTATTTTCATTTTTGCATACATCATTTTAACCTCCAAAGCTTATTTAATGTTTTCATCAGGCTATGACATGATTAAATCATTATTTACTCCATGATAGTTTTTCACAGAAGTTTGAGTGACAGCAAGTCTCCTCAAGTCTCCAGAACTCCTTCTCAGTATTCTGGCCGTTCTCAATAATGCTGTAGTTTGGATGGTCTCCACACGTCCCCCAACTTCCAAGTCCTCCAGTCCCTTTAATAGTCCTTTACTTAAAGCAGCAATCACAATTGGTAAAATTGTCAGCTTCATGTAGTTTTTTTCAATTCCCTTGCAAGGTCGAGGTCCTTATCCTTCTTTTCACTTTCTTTCAGTTTTATTCTGTGGTCAGCCGGGACAGCAAAGTCGACAAATTTTTGTAAGTTCTCTTTTTTTTTTGTTAATTATTATAAGATCTGGTCTTCTGGCCGAGATTAGGTGATCTGTCTGTATGTCAAAGTCCCATAGGAGTTTATGCGTGTCATTTTATAGGACAGATGCTGGGTTGTGCATATACCATTTCCTCGTATGGGCAAATTTTAATTTGTTGCAAATCTCCCATTGATCACATTGCCAAACCAGTCGAGTCTAGTCTTATACTCCTTCTGTGCTAATTTGCTGCATTCGCTGATTATGTGATTGATGGTTTCGTCTCTATCACCACATAACCTACATTTGCTATTTTGTTGCGTCTATTCTTGTTTTGATATGATTGGTTCTTACGGCGTTGTTTTGTTCTTCAATTCGGAGAGATTTTGTTTCTCTCTAAAAGTTTCCTTTTCTTAGCCACATACAGGTTTTCCCGTATGAGATGTTGTTTATTAGTCGTTTAAAATGCCCGTAGAGTTGTTTTTCTTCCCATTTTTGTTCCGAGTTATTGTCATTCTGTTGTCCATCGTGTTTTCAGAATCATTTCTGATGGCTGTAATCAGTCGTCCTTCCTGTTTTTCTATGTAGTCCTCGAGTCATTGTATCAAGGCAACAACGCTGTTTTCAATGCTGGCAAGTCCCCTTCCTCCCTCCTTTCTTATTGCATATAGTCTGTCAACGTCGTCTCTGGAATGTAATGCCTTATGCATGGTCATTAGTTTTCTTGTTCTTTGGTCCATTTGTTTAATTTCTCTGGTCCACTTCAAAAAGGGTCCCAAATATCTAACGAGTGGTACAGCCCAGGTATTTATTCTTTTAATAAGGTTTTTGCTTGACCGTTTTGTCTCGAGTAGTTTTCTTGTTCCCCAGAGATATTCTTTTTAAATTTTGTCTTTCATTTCCACTTGTTTGATGATGTCAGCTTCCAAGATGTCCAAGTATTTGTAGGTTTCGTTTTCTGTGAGCGTTCTAATCTTGTCTTGATTTGGTAGTTCCATTCTGTCAGTTATATGTCGTTTGCCACTTTTCAGTACAAGGATGGCACAAATTCCATTCCTATGTCTTGACTGTATATTCTAGCTGCGTGTATTAGAGTTTCCAGTTCTTTTTCATTTTTTGCAAATAGTTTGATGTCATCCATGTACATTTGGTGATTGCTGTTTTTCTGCGATCTACTAAGTTTGTATCCAGCTTTGCATTTTCTGAGTATGTGGTTAAGTGGCATCATGGCTATTATGAATACTAAGGGTGATAGTGTATCTCCTTGAAAAATCCCCCTTTGGATCTTTGCTTCAGCTAATCTTCTTCCTCCTGCTGTCAGCTCCACTCTCCAGGTTTGCATGGTCTTTTCGATGAAACCCCTTACGAGTTTTTTTACACCAGTTCTAGATGATGTTTTATCACTGAAGTTTGAATGTCAGCAAGTCTCTTCACTTCTCCAGGACTTTTCTAATTTTGCAAGCCGATTTTAGTTGTACAGAAGTCTGGTTGGTTTCAATTTATCCTCTATTCTCAACTTAATCCAGTTTACTTTTCTCGTTTCTTGGAGACTGTTTCAAGGGTTCAAAATATAATTAGTATGACTTTTACCTTCATTTTTCTCAGCTTTTTAAAAAAATCTCTCTGGTATATATCAGGAAATTTGTTAAGGATTTCGTCTACTTTCACTTTCACTATCTGGTTTGCTGGCACAGCATATTCCACTTTATTTTCTTCTCGTTAAATAAAAATTGGTCTTTTTGGCTGTGTTGAGCGATCCGCTTTAATCTCAAAATCCCAGAGAATCTTATGCGCTTCTTTTCCGAGGACTAATCATGGTTTATGCAAATACTATTTGTTAATATGTTGAAGTTTTAGTTTTTTGCACAATTCTCTGTGGATCAACTCCCCCATTTAGTTATACCTGTTGTTGTATTTTTTTTGTGAGTTTATGCATATCTGATGAATAAATATATCTGGTGCACATCTTCTGCATAAATATATCTGGTGCCCATCTTCTGCATAAATATATCTGGTGCACATCTTCTGCATAAATATATCTGGTGCGTATTTGGTGCATATAATATCTTATAAATTCATGCGTTTCGAATTCATATTAAAATAGATTTGATTTGAATTATATATTAGAATAAAATAACATTAAATTCATATATTAATCATAAAAAATTCTGCATCAAATCAACTTTGAATATTCATAAATTTAAACAAATTACAATCGTTTATTTCCCTTAACGGATAATTATATTTCACATTTCAACATTTATTGAATTATTTACTTTATAACCTTTTTTTTTTAATGATAACGTAAAATTATTTTGAATTCATTATCAATACAATTTATTTATACATTTTATTTTCCGATGTTATTATGACAGATCTAAGAATCGAGATTCAGGGAATTTTGTGGCAATTTTGAAGCTACATGTAGAATTCGGAAAATTAGAGGAAATTAAACATTATCTAATTTAAATATTTTATGTGCAGCAATTTATCCTTTGAAATAAAGCTCCGAAATTGACTCTATTCAATTCACTTGCCATGTTGTTTCTAAAGTTTCTTTTACGCTTATAAAAAAAAAATTACATAAGTCGATGTCATTCTCGGTAGAATGGAATATATTTTAGTATCCCATCGTATAAAAGCCTTAAAATATACTGGAACTCCGAAGAAGTGTCGCGTGAAAAATAAACTCTCAATTGATTTACCTATAGTAAACAACTAAATCTCCGATTCAGTGTTTATGCTTAAATCTTAAGTCACATTACATTGACTCTATCGAGTCACATGAAAGTACAAACATTCATCAGCGGAAATGATAGAGAAGCGGATGGTCGAGTGAGCACTTGAGTAAATCACTTGACTATCCGCCGTAAACATGTATCTAAATGCTGAATGAAAGTCACAAAACATCAATAAAGAATAAATTCCAAAATTAAAGTACTATATCTTTTTGTGACATTCCTCGGGATTTGTAAGTTGCAAATCTTATCAAGAATTTTTTTCATCTCATGCGTGATTCGTAATCTTTTAAATTTCCACATCAGTTAAACTTTCACGTCTACAATCAGTATTTGCATTTTTCTTGGGGTTTCTAATCTTTTCAGACACCGGTATTTGAACAATGAGAAGTTCTACGTCTTTTTACGTCGCTCTTTATATATCTACTTGCAATTCTAACAACATTTTCTTACTTGAAAGAAAAACTAAGATACAGAACCACATGTACAAATTAGTTTGGGGGTCATTTAATTGTTCTCAAGAATTAATTTGTTTCTTTTATTTAGTATGTTCATTTTCCCAATGGTCTTTTCTGAAAAGAGAGACCGAATACCCTTTTGAAAACCGGTTTTTCACTGACAACTTTAACCCACATCAAATATAAATATCAACTTCTATCCACTATAAATATTAACCTCTATTCACTGATATAAGGTATTTGAATCGTATATTGAGTTCTATCTGTTGTCAGTTCATAATTTTTACATGATCATTCTCTTTAAGAATATCACGATGAGAAAAAATTATTTTGAATGCATCAATGATTAGCCACCTCAAACATGGCTCTAAATTCTGAATGGAAGGCATAAAAAAAGAGAGAAAATCATAAGTGGAAACATTAAGATATGTATAGTTCTTGAGAAGAAAGTTTACGTCTGTGAAAAGACAATAGTTTTGAATGAGGCAGTAAAAGATTATTTGAAGAGATTCTATGAAAATATTCAGCTGAAGTAAAACTGAAAAGATACCCTTCATCATACGTGCAGATATACCTGTAGCCCATAGGGTTATTAGTGAGGTATGTAGGGATGTATCAGGAATTTAGGAAGATAAAAAATGGTAAGTGGAACTTCTTTTTAGTTCGAGCGCATAGAGGTTTCCTGAAATAAATTCAGAATATGATAAAAGATGAAAATATTAAAACATTTTTCAATTCATTTGTCCCACATGTAAAGTCGAGGGTGGCCCGAAGGTTCCTTTTCCATAGCTACTACAACAAGATGTAGGGAGCGCCACTCCTTTCCCTGGATTGCTCTAATTTACCCTTGATCCATACCCTATAGTGCTGAGTGTTAAGCAAGGCAGGATCAATTACCATTTTTTGAGTCTTTGATATGACTCGACCTGGGATTGAACGCAGGTCTCCCAGGCTATTGGCGAACACTCGAAACATTATGCCAATGTCCGGTAAAATGAGAGCAATTATAATAAAAGAGTTGGAAGAAACATTAATTTTTGTAAAATATTTTGGAGACAACATGAAATGAAAAATAAGTTAAATACATTTTGGGAAAAATATTTGATAATGTAATAATATACAAATGAACTTTCAAACAATAATTTGGGGTGGGGGCGGGGCGGATAGACGCATCGGATTACTTTCATGTGTCGAAATGAATAAGCAAATAAATACAATAAATTATTAAGTAAATAAACAAATAAAAATTGAAACCACACACACACACACACACACACACACACACACACACACACACACACATATATATATATATATATATATATATATATATATATATATATATATATATATATATATATAATCGGTATTTGATTTTCTGCTTTTTTTTTGTAAAAAAAGAAAACAAGAAAAAACAGTTTACAAAGGAATATAGATGTTTTATGGTTATTACCTATTCTAGGAAAGAAGTTCTAAATTATTTTATTTACAATTTGAAAAAAAATATTTTGAGGCTATCTTTTGCTTGTCAGATTAAGAATAAGACATTAAATTTATAGCATTTTATATTAAAGATTCAAATTTGTTCAGTTCAAACAAATTGAAATGAAAAGATTTTGATTTCTAAGTTTCAAATTCGTGAATACAGTATTATAAGAGGTATAAAAAAATTATCTTCACTTTACATGTAACTTTTACAAAGTAAAAATGAACACATTTATAACAATTAATTTAGGATTTTTGTAAGTTTACTGATTATCACCTCATAAAACTTTAATTGTGGTGCGAAAGGATCAACTATCAATATATTCAAGAAATTCTCATTATCTTTGTATATATGTAACAAAAACAGTACCTCATAGCAAGTTTTTTATTTGATCAATCCAATTAAAATGTTCTTAGAAAATAAAGCCATTTCCAACCTAATTTTCAACTGAATGATAATTTTGAAGAGAGTGTGTTTGCGTTGATTGTCATTTTTAGTCATTTAAGTTATTGACAAAACAGACATAACATATGTCAAATCGAATTATTCATGCCTTTTAAAATAGAAACGTCAGTATCAACATGGATTGTTGTTAAAACATGAACTTGACTAATTCATGGGTCATTTAGTGTATAATGAATTCTAATCATAGTTTCACCGTAAATCACGTGATATTATCTTCAGTAAAACTAAATTGAGTGCACGCATTTAGAAATTAAACAAATTATATTTACATTTAATTAACAGTTTTTTTATGTAATACAAAGCAGCAACAGGAATTGGGAAAATACTGTTGTATGACTTTATATGAATGAGAGAAATCAGCATAAATAATATCAGCATTTAGTTTACCCTTGTTTACTGTGTTCTATTCTACAGATGCCTAAATACAGAATCTTACCCGCTAGCCGGCTTGTTAGTGAGTAGTTTCTCTCTGAGACCTTTCCTTAATTAAATGTGGTTCTATACTGAGTGAAGTACTCCGAATTCACTCCTGGCTTCAAATTCTCCTAGACTGGTTGCCAGCGAAGGCTATTCTGATGTTTTACTCCTAAAGGGAAGATGGATTAATCACTTTCGAAAGAGAATTAGAGTCAAATGAAGACATATTACCTCAGCCAGAATGTGAACATGGACCCTCAATTTCATTTTCTGCGTTGTAAAGAGTTAGGCTCCCATATCCTGAAGAGAGAGAGAGAGAGAGAGAGAGAGAGAGAGAGAGAGAGAGAGAGAGAGAGAGAGAGAGAGAGAGAGAGAGAGAGAGAGAGAGAGAGACTAGTGGGTTTTGTCATTCCAGTGAACCATAGAGTGAAAATGAAAGCAAGCTAAAAGATACGGATATACTTTGATTTTAGCAGACAGCTAACAAAGCTGCAGAACATGAAAAGGACGGTGGTACCAATTGTAATGGGTGCTCTTGGAAGGCCTCCAAAGGCCTGGAAAAGAGAGGAGTGAGGATCAGAGGAAAAATAGAGACCCTGTTAAGACCAGCCAAAATACTTAAAAGAGTCAGAGAGACATAAGCAGACTTGTTGTCACTTAGACTTCAGTGAAAAACCACCAGTTAAAATTAGTGTAAAAATGTTGTAACCTAACAAAAAGTTACTGAATGAGAAATAACCAAAACGGACTTTGGAAATAAAATAGAAATCTTTATAACATTAAGTACCCGTGGTGTAATGGTTATCGTCGTAGGAATTGGACACGGCGACACGAGCTCAAATCCTGGACAAGACTAATTGCATTTCACATAGCGCTAATACCCTTGGGAAAGGTATGAATCCAATTATTCTCCCTCCAGCTATGGGTAAATAGTAGGACAGACTAGGTTCTTCAGCCTTGGTGAGGCAACTAGTCTAGGAGAAGGAAAACTCTGAATTCAAACTTGTTAAACCCCGCTTAGAAATTGACCTTGTGTCATATCCTGCCCGAGCGGAGGGGTTGGGTAAATAGGATCTTTATAACATTAACAATATACAATACTTACCAGCGGCGTGAAGTAGGTAGATCACAGCTAGAGATGAACTATTTAGTGTCCAACGCATTTATGAGGGTTGGGACATACTCATTAATGTTCATAGGTACAGTATACAACAGAAAAATACATAAGGAGTAGAATAAAAAGAATTAATACTACATCACTATCTACATATCTAATTGGTTCGTAAAATATTAAGATTTCATTAAAGCTTCCATTCCCTTGCAGCACACAAAGAGCTCTTTAATATTATCAAAATTCAGATAATACATTGTGGTGCATTTAACAGGGATTTACTTTGCATGAAATACAATACATTCACCAAATTATTTTCAAGATTGTTTGTCCAAGAGATGCAGACAGGCTGATGTACAATTTTTCATCTAACGACATTTTAACGAACCAGCTTTTTGTGCAAATGACAATTAATTGGATTGAATAACTATAAATATAAAACGACTTTAAACATGGAAGAGTTTCCAACGTAGAATAAATAAAAATATAGAATTAATTATGATCCCGGGTTTCTGAAAATTATTCCATTCACTAAACTAAAAATGAAATTAAGATTTTTAAAACCTTTCTTATTTTTTGTATAAGTTTTGTTTAAAAAACAACGTTTATTAATCATAACATAGAATTGGACTGTTTCAATATTCATGGTTGTTTTTATTATTTTTCTAAAAAAGTTGCTTTTACGTTTGTAAAATTTACGACGAGAAATCAATTGAATTTTTGCAAAAGTTTTCGAATAAATTACACTCGCATTTGAAAAAAATCTGCTGAAATTCAACGGATCAGAGAAATCTAATAAAACGTTTGGTACTTATTAATTGATTATTGAACATATTTATAAAAAGTTTATTTTGTAAAATTAGATTTTTTTCAACACGCAATTGTATACTAACTTCTTTAATTTTTGATATCCCAATCCAATTAAACCAAAAATACATTTATTTGGTAATTTTATATGATTTTATTTTCTTTTTTCTAAAATTATTATTAGATTTTTTTTAAATGCCCAAATCTGAAAATTTTAAACTGCAATATAGCGGAAGTATTTTGTTAAAAAGAATTTTCATTCAAAAATTTGATTAAAAAAACAGTTACATAATTACAAAAGTTTTTACAAGAATCTATTTTTATAAATCATGTGCAACTTATTGCAAGCTTTTATTATTTGATAATTTTATTATTTGATAATTTTATTATTTGATAATTTTATTATTTGATAATTTGCTCCTTGAAACTTTTTCTATAAAGAGCTATTTTCATACAACGCCAATTCGATAAAATGTTGTTTAGATGAAAAGTTACTCAATGAAATATTGTGATACCGACTGTAGCAGTTTCATTTACATCATCATCATCATCATGTCGTCCCGCAACCACGGATATCCCTGACCCTCTCTCGCCATTTCTCCCTATCGTTCATCGCTTCTGGCAGGTCTTCAGGGCTACATCCCGTATCCTCACATAGTTGCTGCATGTATGTATGTTCAAGCTGGTCGTCCTGCTTTTGCCCGGCTATATGTGGGGGTCCATAAGAGTACATCACTTATGAGCTCGTCCCTGCTTAAAAAAAAAAACTCGTTTCATTTACAAATGACGAATAATTTACATTGTGAAGCGCTGACAATTCTGAACAAATCGTTTCTACTTTAAGCCGAGGAATACCAGGTATTCTACTAGTTGTGTTTTTTTAAAAAAATAAATAAATATTAGATTTTGATTTGAAATAGGGTGTTCCTCTCTTCTATGATTAGGATCTTCTCCAAATCATAAATCCTCATATCAAATGCTTCCGAGAACTTGTTTACTCTGTACCTTTTTTCAGACATTTACACAAGCTGACACTCCCTACACAATAATTGCACTGACAAATGACTTTAAATGTTGTTTAATGTAATTATTAAGTAGTTTTAATTTCATAATTTGCAATTATAAATAGGACATAAAAAATTTCCAATTATGATACAATTTGATTATTTAGCAATTAGAAGATAAATATTTGATATTTTGAAATAAAACTGATGCTTATTTTAGGTTATAAAAGGTTTTTATAATTTATCAATATTTGACAACTAGAGTCTAAAGTTCCCTCAACTTTTACTTATTTGTCATCCAGTGAATTACTTCGTTACTCTGTATTTAGCCAACCCCTTTACCATGAGTATCATGTGACACAAGGTCAATTTTTAATCGATTTAAAGAGAGAATTTTACTTCTTCTTCTAGAATGTTTGTTGTGTCTTTGTGTCTTTGTTAGTGGATGAGAACAGTTGGATTTATGCCTTTCAATTAGTGTGAAGTGAAATGAAAATAGCATCATTCAGGATTTGTACTCAGATCACTAATTGCATTTTCTGCTTTGATAACTATTACCCAAACCATGTCTGCATAATTTTATTGAATATTTTTTCAACTAAATATTACTACGTCGCGTATTTTCAACCCAGTAAAGTATTTAAATCAAGTCATCACATCCGCCTTTAATGTTTGAATATATAAACAATATCAATACAGATCTGTACGTATATAACCAAAATAATCAACCATATTTGTTTTGCTCCATTAGAAATTGATGAAAATCTCTTGTTATGAAAAGCTGTTTTTGTAGATGGCCATTTTATTGACAAATGACATTCTTATTCCTTTGGTTTTCACAAAGTAAATCTTGTTTTTTGCACTTTAATGTCGACTTCATTTAATTTTCTAAAGATATCAAAATCATCAAATTATTTCAAAAAATAAAGAACAGGTTCAAAGATCATAAAAACGTTGCAGACAGTTTCCTTTCAAAATCATTTAATTGCAATAATTCAAAGTTGCTGAAATATACGTGAATTTAACGTTTAATTTATTCCCTATTTTGATTTGGGTTTCATGATCTTTTGAACTCTCTCCCAGATGAATTTTCCAAGTTCTTGTCGACTATCAGTCTTTCTGCCTGTGTTAAGACCACCTTCATAGCACAAGTAAATTTCTTCTCTTTCAAAATCAGACAAAACGTTCTTTATGACTTTCCCACATAATTCTAATTTCGACTAATAATAGAAAACCTCTCAGAAATTTTATATGCAATGACATTAATTAAAAAAAGTGTTTTGCCATTAAAATAAATTGTCAACTTTTGGTTTCAATGCTTAATTGTTCAAATATAAGATTCTTTCAAGAACCTCCAGATCGATATTTGAAAAAGAAAATGGAAATACAATGGAAATAACAAAATTCCTTTGTCATTTTATGATGTCTCATCAAATTGTCAATAAAACTCAGTTATTTACAACAATCAAAGAGGTTATTTTCAATGTTATTTGTCATTTAAGGAAATCTAACTTATTATGAGCTATTACTAAGTGAAATAGAATATGTTTATATCCGGCGTAGTAAAATCCATTTTAATAGGAATTATGTGTGTGTGTAATAAATATCTGTCATTCTCTCTCTCTCTCTCTCTCTCTCTCTCTCTCTATATATATATATATATATATATATATATATATATATTAGCATAGGAGGTGTGGTAAGGAAGGGTGGAGACTGAAGTTAGAACTTTTAATTTTGTAATTTGAATAAAGTATGATGTGTCTTAAGAATAATAAACCATAAAGTATCATAAAACCACAAACAAATTTGATATAAGACCACGTTTAAAGAACTCTTGGAGAGGATCGAACTCACTCCCCTGAAGTAATTTAGTGACAAGACGAGCTCACGAACGTAAAGTATTCTAAAAAAAGTGTTAAGTATTTACAATATTGGCCTGCGAAATTATTAGAATTATTTCAAAACTGTAATAGTTTTGCTAAATAATCAAAATAAGAAAAAAATAACAATGAAACAAGTTTAAACAGAATAATGGCTCACAACATGATGGCCATACTATTTCATATAACCGGCACACGTGGCTTTCACCAATGTATCTGACTCTTTCGATTTTTCTATATTGGCATCTTTTATAACTTTTATAATGTCACGTGTTTTACATTTTGCTTCATTAGAACCATTTACAATAGCAGCTGAGTGTTTTGATAGAATCTTTAAGAATGAAATATCAGCATAAGAAAAGGTAATATTTGTATCTGTACGTCAGCATCAACCACCAATAAGCAGGGAGAGTCAAGCGGCGTTTAGGGTGCCAGTCGATGGAATCTGCTAGATATTGGTTGGCAAGTTTTTGCTCCCTTTATGCAAATGTATCTGAATGTTTCAAATGAATAAAAAATGCAAATATGTCAGTAGACATGGAAAAATAAACAGGAATTGCAGTAGCTAATAACGATTGAATAATGAACGGTCTTCAAATTTCGTTTTAAGCGATTGATATTTCTTTTGTGTTAATGTTTACGTGAAAAGCATAACCGGTAATACATGATCGACCTCTAACTTTGTTAGTCATCTCAGTGTAGTCTTGTCACATGCATGCAATTATGAAACATAAAACTTATAGCAATGACTGAGTACCGTTTCCAGATATTGTTGCTACTGTCAAGCGGTAGCTGTTATATGTATTGTTAATCATGAGAGATGAAAATTAATGCTCATATTATTCAGAAATGCAGTAAAAATATAGTTTAAACAAAGAAACGAGAAACATTAAACACACACACACATACACACACATGCTTAAATAAACAAATAAACATGAAAGAGAAAAAGTGTCCCTCAGTAGTAAAACGTTTTTTTTTTATGCAAAATCGTTACTACACAACATCCTGTTTAGCATATTTGAGATGGAAAACTGTATATTATTTGATAAACTGTTCTTGCTGACATGAAGGGAAGTAAAAATGAAATAAGCCGAATTTATATTTTGCTGGAACGTGCGAGTGGTGAAGAACGATTAGGGTGTTTAAAGCAATCTTCTTATCCAGTAACAATAAATCAGTACGTTTCATGAAAAGCTGTTTTTCTCCATATTAGATATTTAATATTTTGTACTATGTGTTTTGCGGCAGTTTGCCACACACAGAGAAAGTAATTAGGATAATGAGGAAAAGGTTGCAAAAAAAATGACATTCATTAATTGAGTATTTGGTGAGGGACCTTTAGTTGCCCATAATCGTAAATCTTTAAGATAGAAAAAAAATGATAAAAAATAAAAAGAAAAGAAAACGCTTCCAGGTTTTCATCGTACACAGAATCCTCATGTTTGTGCTTATCACTGACATATATATATATATATATATATATATATATATATATATATATATATAAACTGAATTGCCAAAGGATTAAAGACAGTTACCGAATAATGTACAACTCTTTTTGCCTGAATTAAGACAAATACATGATGTGGCATGGTGTTTACGATATGCTGGAGTCGCTGAGTTTGTATCTATCCAGGCATAATCCAAAGCTGTCGATGACTAAGTTGTGTTTGATTGATGTGGGTGCTGTGAATTTAGTGAAGTCTGCAACTTATCCCATATATGCTGAATGGGGTTTAAATCTGTCGTGTGTTGGAGTATGTGGAAGTTATGTGAGTGTTCTTTGGACTGGTTTGGTATCACCTGTGCATGATGGAATTTACAATATGTTGTTGGAGAAAACTTCCACTAATGAGAAATATGACCAACAGAAAGCAGTGTAAATGCTATGTAACAATTTCTGTGTATGTAACACTTGTCAAGACAGTATCCTGTTTCTCCGGTGTTCCTTGCAAAATCTATAAGAATACCTGTCCACACAATAACAAAGCCACCATCAGCAATCAAAACACCCATTTGACAGGTTAGATCTATAGTTCTATATGGTTTCCTCCAGGCACAACTCGATTGTATGTCTAAAAGAGCTAGATATGTGACTCGACTGCCCAGACGACACGTTACCAGTTCTATAGCGATATTCACCGTCCCTGTTGAACTGCTGTAGCAAATGTCATAATATAATAAAGCATAGGGTGTGATGGATAAATTGACACCATTTTGAATTATAAATTTTGCGCATTTTCTTTATAACAGGTTTTGTTTACTGTGCAGCAAACTAGAGTCAGTTGTGCACTGTCTGTTAAATAAGCAGTGACATGACGCAATTCACTCCTCCAGAAATTTTGAAACTGCATCCTGTACTAGTTGGCATTCACACCGGAAGCACCGATAAGAAGATTTAAGAATGTTTAGGTGTTAAACTGATGACAATGCAGAGTATTCTAAAAGACTTGGATGGGTTCAATGGTGATTACAATGATACGGCAGCTCAGAAGCCTCAGTCTGATTGTTATGATCAGAAAAGAACTCCCGAGATTGTTGGTGAGATCCAGGCGAGGATTGACGACGATCCAAGCAAGTCAATCAGGTCTATAGCCATTACTATAGGAGTGTCTGATCAGGCAAGTAGTGCATGAAGATATTCGGTATTTCTCATACAACATCAGAAAAAGACAAATTTTATCACATGCCATGAAGGAGAAAAAGAAATCCCACGCTGCAATGTTTTTAAGCAAACTCAAGCATCCTCTCTATTCGAATTGCTTTGTTTTACCTCAGATGAGAAAAATTTCGGCCAGAATCAGTTGGTGATCTCACAGAACAACTGTTGGCTTGTTCTGCCCCCACAAGATGTAATGATATTGATGAAAACCAAACACCCAGTCCACATTATGGTGTTTGGGGTGGTCACTAACAATTGTGACTTTATGCCTCCATTCATCATCTCACATGGCCTCTAACTCAACACGGAGATCGACATCAAGTGTCTGGAGGAAATAGTGCTGCCCTGGATCGAGAGAGTGATTGCTGGAAGACCCTACATGAAGCAACAGGACTCTTTGCAATACTACATAAACAGGAGCTTCATTATTATGTGTGGGGCATGGTTGAGCGAGAGACAACAAAATTACGTGCAATAACAAAGATAAATTAAAGGCAAGGATAACGGCAACATTTAGCAATTTTGTAATGAACGAGATAAGTTATCTCCCGTAAAACGCATCTGCTGGGCGTGTCAAGTTTCCTTGAAATATCGCGGCCGCCGTTAAAAGACGAATTTATCGGTTGTGGTCTCGTTCTGTCTCATTTGTGGTATGATCGTGGCAGCGCCTATGCAAATTTGTGCTCACCTTCATTGCATATAAAGCAGCTAATTTCTTCATATTGGGGGGTTATTTTTCGAAGCAAAGGAAGTTATTTTTTCCGCCGCGACGTGAACGTGAGGAACAATGGAAAACATGCAAAACTGATTTGACTCCATAACACATAAAGTGTGTTTATTTTCTAACAAAATCACAGTCTGTCTGGATTAACTGCTTGGCAACTTTGGATGAACATTGTCTCTTCACTATATAACAAACTATTTCGGCAACTACTTTGATGGAAGATGGTCAGGTTTTATTCGACATTCATCCCAGAATGTGATGGCTCCCCTACTGGTCCGTTTATTGTCGAATGATTCGAGAATGTAGAGTGCGAGTCCAAATAGTCCAAGATAAAGTAGCGCGCGTTGGTCATCCCATTAAAGTTAACAGAGGGGGCTTATGCAGACTATCAGCAGTTCAAAGAAGAAGAAAACCTGGACGAGATAAAGCACGCCCTTTATACCGCATTCGGTACAGATGAATCTATCGCTTGGGAGACGACTCCTCTCAGGTTTTGAGACGGTTGATGTGTACTAGTCCGATTGGAAAAAGCTATCGGTACCATGTGGTGGCGTAAAAGACCGAATATTAGGATGTGCGTTTTTGGAAGGGCTGCCCAGCGATGTTATCCGGTTCCTGCGAGGATCATCAAAGCCGGGTGAGATGAGTATAGACCTGCTGCTGGCGGGGCAGAAACCATTTTAAAGGAGTCTGAATACATTGTAGCAGCTGCAAGGACGGAAGAAACGTTGTCTAAATCAAAGGAGAGTGCTGTAGGCAATTTTCGTGTCCCCAGAACACGTGAGCGCCTCAAATACTACAAATTTGATGGTCCCAACCACTTCTCCCGAGAGTACAGAAGTCGAAGTGATACGGGGAGTGTCGTGGATCTATTTCTTCGGAAGCCATTTTGGTTTTTCCAAAGGATGTTGTCGATTTTGGGTTCTATGCGGTTTAACACATAAAGGGTGTTTATTTTCTAACAAAATCAGTCGGTCTGGATCAACTGCTAGGCAACTTTGGAATAACATTGTCTCTTAACTATATAACAAATTCAAACAACGATACCATCTTAAAGGTTTGCAGGAGATTTCGAAGCCGTTTGGAGACCCCGTGGTTGAGACGATTTCTGAGAACAAAATTAATCTATAGTATTTCAAGATATTTTCATGTAATTTTCGTAAATAGATCTCATAAAAGGATATTTTTTCTGGAATATTAACCTTCGTTGGTTATTTAATACGGAAGCTATTTTTGTCGTAGGAAAGCAGTAATACTATTCAACCCGTTGCCGGGGAGGATAGGGGCGGGGGGTTGGCTCATAACTTTCCTAGCGGTATTAATCCGAAAGTAAGCTTAACAGCGATGCCAAAAGTCCAGCCATTACGCTATGGGGACTCCCCCCCCACTAAACCTGATAAACTCAGATATCAGTATTATTTTCATTTTGGCGTGATTTACATACCAATTTATCCATTGTACCCTGTAGTTATTTCTTTTGGGAAGCTTTAAAACTCAATTTGCATGTTGTGTTTTGTAATGTTAATTGAATTTAAAGAACTAAACAATAAATATAATGAAATCATAAAGATATTCAACTAATAGAAAAATAGAAACAACAATATGAATACATTAAATATGTAAACAGTTGTAAATATTTTATTGACTTTATTTTCTCTTGTGATGTGTAAGATTAGCACTAGTTGGTTGCTAATCAAGCTGGTATTTGTCATACGCCCCACCAAGCGTACAAGTTTGGCACAAGGCCTTTTTAGGTGGGTCCTGGCGCAGGGACGAAGCCCACACGCGTCCGGCAGTCCCCAAAATACCTCAGGCCCTGTAGGCATTCCCCTAAAAAAAGGGGCGCCTCATGCGCCAGGCAATAAATCTAGCCCCTCTGATGAGGGTTAAAGCCTGTGGGGATGGCCCCCTGAGGCCCGAGGAAATTAACCGTTCGGCACGAATGCCGGTGAGTCTGCTGAAAAACCTCTTCACGAAGCAGTCGCTTATTAAGCGATATTTGACGAACGTCCCACCAGACAGACGAGTGTGACACAATGTCTTTTTAGGTGAGTCCGGGCGCAGGACCGTGGCCCAAACACGCCCAGCGGCTCCAAAAATGCCATGCGCCCCGTCGGCCTTCTCCTACAAGGGGCGCCTCAGGCGCCATGAAATGAACCTAACCACTCCGAAGAGGGTTAAAGTCTAGGGGACGGCCCCATGAGGCTCGAGGAAATTAACCATCCGACACAAATGCCTGACAGTTAGCTAAAAAAGCCTCTGCACGAAGCAGTCGCTTATTAAGTGGTATTTGTTGACCGACCCACCAAACGGGCAAGTGTGGCACAAGGCATTTTTAAGGTGGGTCCGGGCGCTGGGCCGGAGCCCACACGCGCATGGCAGCTCCAAAACTGCCTCGGGCCCCGTCGGCATTCCCCTAAAGAGGGGTGCCTCAGGCACCAGTCAATAAACCTAACCCTTCCAAGGAGGGTTAACGCCTGGGGGACGGCCCCCTGAGGCTCGATGAAATTAACCATCCGACCCTCATGCCAGAAAGTCTGCTGAAAAAGCCTCGGCACGAAGCAGTCGCTTATTAGGCTTCTCAGTTATTCTCAGGGAGAGACTTATATCGACTTTCTCTTACACTCATGCAAATTAGGCAGATTAATTCATCAGAATCACTACATCTCTCTGAAATCTATGGGTCTTAAACTCCTCGTAGGTCTTGTACTTCTAGTGATTGTTTCATTTTTGGGATTACTTTACTCTCCTTGTCTCTCTCCCGTATTTCTTTCTCTGGGAGATCTAGATCTGTTTCGCACTGAGCTGCAATCAAGGTTGCATTATTTGATTTTCCTCGGAGTTTTGTAACTCATTTTGGGCCACCTGATCATTCATTATTTCGTCTTCTGACGTTTCATTCGGTAAAGGTTGTTCCAATAAATCGTAAGCGGAAAGAATCGTAGAGATTTCTTTCTTATTTTGCTCTTCATGTTCGCCTTCGGACCTTATTTGATCTGCATGGACTAATATGCTGTTCCCCTTTTCTCTATTTATCACTGCTGTATTGTGGCCTTTTTACTTGATAAATTCTGCCTTTTCTCGATTTGATTCTTTGTTTTTTTTGTACCACACTTTTTTATTTGCGGAATACGACATCGTTAGCAGAGCTCTAATTTGCCTTCCCATTAAAGCTGATGGACTTTCTAGTCATCCGGTGTGTGGTAGTGTGTGATAGCTTAAAAGCAGTCGTGGTAGAAAAACTTCTATTTTTTCTTTTTGCTATCAGTCCCATTTTTACGGTCTGCACTATTCTTTCCGCCAACCCCTTTGATTGAAGGTGGTGTCTTTTATGGTTTATACCCTATTTTTTCCAACCATAAATCAAGATCTTCATCACAAAATTCTGGTGCATTGTCGGATACCAGGGTTTTTGGTATGCCGTTTCTAGAAAATATGACCCATAGAATCTGTTGTATCGTTGAACTTTTCTTGTCAGACACACGGATTACATCAGCCTAAAAAAGAGTCTACTAGTATTAATAAGAGTCCCGCTCCAGTACTGATCCATATGCACACAATTGCATGGCTCCACTTCTCTGGGCCTTGCATGTAGTCTGTGTAAAATTTCTTAATTCTTTACATTTTTTGCATCTTTTTATACATTCCTCGACATCTCATGAATATCCCAGTCACCATGCTTCTAATTTTATCCACAGTTTATATCATAATGTACAATTTTTATCACCAATTTTCTTTGTGTTTCTGGGAGAATTATCAGATTCCCATTACAAATCACTCCATGTTCTATCGTTAACTTAAGTCTTATTCCTTTGAAGGGTTTATCCGCCCTGGAATAATTTCCCGATATGTTTTTTTCTTATTCTCGATGTTATCCTACTTAGTACTGGATCATCTCTAGTTTGCGCCGCCATTCTATCTAAAGACAAAACATTAGTCTTCGCAATATGAAAATGTATCTTCAAGTTCTTCTCCTTGTAAAATCGCAATCTTGATAGTGGATCTACGCGTGGAATTGAATTTCCTTTGATATATTCTATATCAAAGTCAAATGCCATTAATCTTATTGCCCATCTTAGTATTCTCGATGTCGTGGCTTTGGGTGAGTCTTTTCTTGGATAGAATATAAACTCTAATGGTCTATGATCACTTATCAAAATTTTTTTTCCTTTTAAAAACTGCCGGGCTTTAGTGGTTGTCCACAGAATTGCCAAGGCTTCTTTCTTTGTATTTGAATAATTAAATTCAGTTTTCCTTAGTCTTCTTGATAAATACATTATCTTGTGATAGTATTCCAGATATTGAATGTTCACTTCCATCTGTGGTTAAGGTAATGTCCTTTTTCGGATCAAACATTTTGCACTACTGGTTTCTTTGTCATAATTACTTTTAATCTATCAACAGATTTCTGTTGTTTCTCTGACCAGATAAATTCAACATTCTTTTTTTCTTAAATTTGCAAACGGCTCAGTCAAGTTCGTATATTTTGGTACATATCGTCTGTAGAAATTCACTAATCACCCAAAAGATTCAAGTTCTTTTTTATTTGTTGCCGTGGCCACTTTTTAGATTTTTTTTTATCAACACTTGGTCTGCTGATATACCTTCTTCTGAAGTGATATAACCTAAAAATGATATTTTACAACTATTATTTAGGTATTTATTTCATTTATTGTCATTCTAGCGTTTTCTTTTAAAATTTATTTTCATTAGTAGCTCCTATGCATATATCGTCTCGGTAACAAACCATGTTTTTTATATCTTCACCTAGAACCTGTTCCATAGCCTTTTGAAATATAGCGCTTGGTGTTTTTTATTCCATATGGAATCCTTCTCCGTTTCAGTAAGCCTATCGACGTATTTATCGCCGTTACTTCTTTGAGGTTATCGTCCATTGGTATTTGGTGGTATGCCGTTTTCAAATCTATTTTTATAAAACTACACAAGGCTGGCGTTTTGTTAGAGTCCAATTGATGAAATCATACCATGTTTGGTTGTATTTCATGATATATCAACCCTTGTGGGTTATTTAATATCAAATCCTGTTTATATATATATATATACACATACGAGGTGCATACAATTAGTTTGCAGACTTTTTTCGTATGGGCATTTAAAATTGTCGTAGACAATTTGTATGATTTCAGGTTCAAATGAACAGCTACAGCAGAAACTGGAATACACCCTACTAAAGCCTGATTGTCACAGCTGGTAAATTTCAAAAATGCAATCTGACACTTTAGAAGAACGATATGCAATAAAATTCGGTTTTAAACTTGGAAAAAAAGGCCACAGAAACGTATGGAATGCTTCAAATTGCATTTCGACCATCTTGCATGAATCAAGCATCAGTTTTTGAGGGGCATAAGAGATTCAAGGAAGGCAGGAAGTCTGTGAGGGATGATGAGAGCTGTGAGAGGAGTAACGAAGTCAATACACCAGAGTTGATTGGCTAAAGGGATAGGGTTAGGATTACTATGTTGAGGTTTTAAGGAAGTTCAGGAAGAGATTCCGTCGGAAGAGGCCAGCACTCTTTAAATTGGGTCAGTGACATTTCCACCAGGACAATGCACCAGTCTACAACTCCATCCTTGTCACAGACTATTTGACCAAGATGGGCATCAAGACAGTTCCTCAGCCTCCCTATAGTTCAGACCTTGCTCCCTGTGACTTTTGGTTATTCCCTAAGCTTAGAGGCTGTCGTTATGAGAGAATTGAGGAGATAAAAGAGGCTGTGACGAAGGTCATTGACACACTAACACCAGAGGACTTCGATGGGGCCTTCCAGAAGTTGTTGGAACGGTGCAACAAGTTCATTGCTACCGGAGGAGATTACTTCGAAGGGGACTAGAGTTTTATTTGTCCTCCCATTCCTTGTCGTCTTTCAGCCTTTTAGTTCTTGCTCTCTCAGCAAAACATCGTAGCCGGGTATCGGCAAAATCGGGATCCTCGAGAGACCTTTGTTATCCTATTGGCGACGCCATTTTTGTGGTGTACAAGATTAGCACTAGTCAATGGCTAATCAAGCTGGCCTGTTATTCACAGTGAGAGACTTATGTAGACTCTCTCTTACGGTAGTGCAAATTAGGCAGATTAATTTGCTAGAATCACTACATTTTCTTTAAAAACAAATTAACATTTAATAGAAAATCAAATACAGAAATGAACTTTTTTATGTTAGTTAACTATGGATTATAATAAACTTCAAATTCGAAAAAAGGCTTTACTTTGAATATAAGCTAGTTATACGCAAATTATATAAGCCACTATTTCCAAAAAAGCATGAATAATATTTATCATATACAATATATAGTACGACGAACTGAAGGACGAATATGTGGAATAGCATGTATATTTTGCGCCTTTAGGGCATTTACTTCTTGGTAAGGACAGGAATTTTTTCATATCCACTTTTCTATAATAGATATTAACAACAAGGTCTGTTAAAATATCGTTACTGAAGCTGTGTTTACCAAGTTATAAAGGAACAAAGAATGAAACGTTCATCTTCTTTAGTATAGTCCACTTAGTATAGAACACATTTTTCAACGTGTTTTTTTTATGGATCGAAGCCTCTTTGAAACTCTTTTTTTGTAATGGTCTGAGGCAGCATTGTTGCATTTCTTGTACTATCCTTCGTGTCATCAGATCAAGTTTTAGGAAAGAGCTAGTGTGTCCGGTGGGTATGGAGAATGCTGCAGTTGAACAATCATGTGTTTTGCCAAAATCTGCTTTTTAAACAAAGTATCAAGCCCTGACATTACTCGGCAAAATCTACAAGTTTCGAAAACAGGCTTGACGTTTAGACAAACAGACTTGACGTTTAGACATAATCACTTGGTAATATCAGTCGCTCACTTGTATATGTTTTCATTGAAACTTGAAATTTAAAAACTTAAATATACAAAGATTCTTTTTCGATAAATTTGGAACACACCTTTTATATAACTGATATTTATGTTTATTAGCTTATTCTTTGTCAAGAAGAAAGTGGTGGTTAGAAGGTGGAACGTTCATATTTACAATTATTTACTGATTTCCTCTAACTCTTTTGGTGGGAATAAAAAAATTCATTAATTTTTGCATTTATTTAACATACAAAAATATTACCAACTGCATAGATTTTGTATGCCACTGTCTTTTAGATGAGCTGAAACATAACAACCTGCTCTGTGAGGTTTTGGTCTTTCTTGGGCCTTCAAAATAGCGCTTACCCATTTAAGCATGAACTCTACAAGACCTTTAAAGGTTTCCTTTTCCATCTTGTATCATGATGTTAACAATTGCTCAAAGTTATACATGATACAGATTCTTCAGAGTTGGTCAAACGCATCCCCAAAATCAGATAAAACTTAAGCTACGTAAAGACTTTTGACTTGAAAAAAATCGACTTTAAAATGTTTTTATTAAAAAAAGAAAAGACCTATCAAATCAATTTTTATCACATGAATAATCCTAACATTTGAATACTTTCACATGTTTATCTTCTAAAAGCGAAATTGTCTAATAAACATCAGACTGTTCTTGAGTTGCCCTGTTAAATGCAGACACATGAATAATATGGTTATTATAATAACATACATTTACCATCAGTATAGCTACAAAACCTACGGAATACATTTGTTGTTTTAATTTATCTTTGTCACTTTGTTCATGATGACATTTTATTTATTGAACGGGGATAAGAGAAAAATTTGATACGATTGTTTTCTTGAGACATGAATCTAAATATGCTTTAGAAAATTTGTTCATAGCAATTGTTTTTTTTTTATATGAACTCCTGAACTTCTACAAATATTACATGAGTTGGGTGAAAATAAGTGGCAAATGTCACTCTTGCATTTATGTAACCTTTTGCCCTCTGCAAACAGTGAGAATTACGGCATCATTTATAAACTTGGTGGCTCGTATGGAATAATTAAAGTAATAAATTCTTTGTTCGTCTGCTTATCGGAAATATGTCAAAACGAAAAAAAATTATGATTATAGATGTTTATCAAAAATAAGAAGTGGGATTACGTTAAATAATAAATACATTTTAAAAAAAAGTTTTATATATTACATTTAATCTTTAAAAAGAAAATAATATGAAAATTTAATGATCTGATTGTTCATATGAAGGTAAAAGGAAAAAGATAATATTATATAATAGAAGTTGGCACTTTGAAGTAAATGAAGTCGATTGAAGGTGATTTAGAAATGATACAATCATCATCATTATAATCATCCTCATCAAAGTGTGATGACAGCGCTGATTCTCTTGATACTCTCTCAATTTGTTCCTATCGACAATTGCTCTTTGTAAGTCCTCTTGATGAGACCCAGTGTTCGTACAGAACTGATGAATGTAAGCTTTTATCCGCCGGCCAATACTGGTATGTCCACGTGTAGGAGAACATCGCTTATGAGTTTGTCTTTACTTCTCAAGCAGTGGCAAGCATGTCTTATCCATCTTACTTGGATAGTTTGTAAGATGGGAAGAAAGTGTCCGTTGAGTTGCTGCTCTGTTGGGTGCTGTTAACATGTTTTGTTCAAAACAATACGCAGCAGCCTTGCGTAGTTTTGCTTTTTGCGTGGCGTTTTGTTAGAGTCCAATTGATGAAACCATACCATTTTTGGTTGTGTTTCATGATATATCAACCCTTGTGGGTTATTTAATACCAAATCCTGTTTATACACACACACACACACACACACACACACACACACACACACACACACACACACACATATATATATATATATATATATATATATATATATACGAGGTGCATACGATAAGTTTCCAGACTTTTTTCGAATGGGCATTTAAATTGTCGTAGACTCTTGAAAATTCATTATGTTATTGCCATACATCTTATGAGATGACTGACCAATTTTTATGATTTCAGATTCAAATCAACAGCTACAGCAGCAATTGGAATACACCCTACTAAAGCCTGATTGTCACAGCTGGTGAATTTTAAAAATGCAATCTGACACTTTAGAAGAACGATATGCAATAAAATTCGGTTTTAAACTTGGAAAAAAGGCCACAGAAACGTATGGAATGCTTCACACTGCTTTTCGACAATCTTGCATGAATCGATCATCAGTTTTTGAGTGGCATAAGAGATTCAAGGAAGGCAGGGAGTCTGTGAGGGATAATGAGAGGTGTGAGAGGAGTAAGGAAGTTAATAAACCAAAGTTAATTGGCTAAAGGGATAGGGTTCGGATTACTATGTTGAGGTTTTAAGGGAGTTCAGGAAGAGATTCGGTCGGAAGAGGCCAGCACTCTTCAAATTGGGTCAATGGAATTTCCACCAGGACAATGCACCAGTCTACAACTCCATCCTTGTCACAGACTATTTGACCAAGATGGGCATCAAGACAGTTCCTCAGCCTCCCTATAGTTCAGACCTTGCTCCCTGTGACTTTTGGTTATTTCCTAAGCTTAGTGGCTGTCGTTATGAGAGAATTGAGGAGATAAAAGAGGCTGTGACGAAGGTCATTGACACACTAACACAAGAGGACTTCGATGGGGCCTTCCAGAAGTTGTTGGAACGGTAGAACAAGAGCATTGCAGCCGGAGGAGATTACTTCGAAGGGGACTAGAGTTTCATGTGTTTACTATCAATAAAAGTGCCCATACGATAAAAGTCTGGAAACTTATCGTATGTACCTCCTATATATGATTTTTAAGCAAACAGTTTTAAGTAATGTTATTCTTAAACGAGGCAGAACTGATTCGTTTGCACACAGTTAAATGATTTCAAGTATTGCTATTTAACATTATTAATTTTATTTATCCAATCTTATAAGAACAATTTGCACACAGCTGTATAGTTTCAAATAACCAATAATTATGATCCCTAGCAAAAGATTGAACAGTTCTATTAGACTCATGGATTAGACCCTAACAGGTACTACCACGCCGGGTAGAGTGGACCTGAGGGTAATGGCAATGAAGGGGTACTTCACATTCCCCAAAATGTAAAACTGGAACCTCTCTATCAGATACAGCTTAGTGTCATATTCAGAGCACTAAATAGTTTTAAGTATTGCTATCAAATATTAATAATTCAATTCAACATTATTCATTCACTTGCGCACAGTTTAAATGGTTTCATATATTGCAATCTAATACCAATAATTATATTTACAATAAATCTCACACAGTTAAATGTTTTCAGGTATATTAAATGACATGATAGTTCTATTTGACCCATAGATGAGACCCTAACAGAGTGAACCTGGGAGTAATGGCAATGAAGAAGTACTCCATATTCTTTATAGCTCTAGAACTGGAGCCTTATCATCAGATAGTTTAGTGTCATACTCAGGACAATAGTTAGGGATTCTTACTCTTCTGAAGTGGTACATTTTCAGCCGACAAGGCTATGCAATTGTACGGAAACAGCTACTGTTTTATTTTATCTGTGAGAAAAAAAAATTCCATTTGATCCTTTATCTATCAATATCAGTACTCATTTTATCTGCAGATATGTTGACTTTACAGTCAGTTAATGGGATATTACTGCCAAGAGTTTATATACCTAGGTAACAATATCTCATCCACTGAAATCCAATGATACAACAAGTAAGTTGGCCGACCGTAGTTGAGAGCGACACAAAAGCTCCCTTTTCAATAGCTACAACACCAAGGTGTAGGAGAGGGCACAACTTCTTTCCCTGGATTGCTCCAGTTACTATTGATTCGTAGCTCATAATGCAGAGTGTTAAGCAAAGAGGCTTCAAATACCATGGTTTGAGTCTTTGGTATGACTCGACCAAGGACTGAACCTCGGTCTCTAAGACCATTGGCGAACACTCAAACCATTATGCCAACGGGCCGGTAATAAACTCAAATACAACGAAATTGTCTGCGTAAACTGTTGAGGACTTTTTAATCAGGACAATTTTAAAGGAAATAAATAGTTCTTTTAAATTTAAATTTACTTATTCCATTCATATAAAAATAAATGAAAATTGTTTCTTCCTTGTTTTTTTTTAATGTCAAACCCATCCTTGGGGCATTATTGAAGCCATAGTTTGGGGGATATTGAATTTCATACTTTTCGAAAGGATATTTGTCCAAAAGTGAACGTAATAACACGACTGGAGTTCGAACTCGCTTATTATGATGTGACAGCCCCATGCGTTAGCCACTACGCTAGGTGGACTGCCCTCCGAGAAAATTCAGATATTATGACTGTGTCTTATTTCTATTTTTATTGACAAATTATTTTTCTCATATTTATTTGTTATAAGAATTTTATTCGTCTCGGTTGCTATTTATTCACAAAGTTCCGGCTGTGTATTCTCCGGCCTTCTGGTGTTCGGTAATTTGTGATTCATTTGTCACAGCGGGTGTCAAATGTTCACTATGAAATTCAAAATGTTTTCTGTAATAATTATTTTCTGTAATAATGTTATGTTTATCCAAACCCTTTATCATCGTGTCTCCATGACAACTGGGAATGCAAAATATTTTCTCCACAAATTGTTTTCTTAAAACCTTTTTCTTTTTACAAAGACCCTCACTGGCCGTCTATATCGATCTTCTGTTGATGAAGCCAGCTGAGTATATTACGTGGGCAGCTTCCTTCGGGCATCAGATTCTCCTTGTCCATTATTGTGACCTCCTCCCATCAAATTTGCATCTTCCATTCTCCTTGCATGCATGATCAGCCATAATAGATTTAAAAGTGTCCTCTCGTGTTACGGATTTTTGTAATGTTCAATTATTTTTAAGAGGCTACTTTTGTTGAGTCTACAGCAGTTGCAAGGAATATCATAAACATAATTTTTGATTATGTTTTATCATTTTCTGGAGGGGTTGATTGGTTTTGGTGATGTATTTGCATATTATGAAGCAATTTTTTGAAAACACTCCTGATATGTGGTATAGGTGGCGTAATCTCTTAATCTTCACTGACACACCTCCGATATATGGGGTGGGGTGACTGCTGCTCTTTTGTTGCATTGTCTGTTTTTCTTTTTGTATTTGTTGTTGGAAGTTGCTGATATTAATTTATCAGGGTTATCATTTCTCAGGAGAATATCTTTTATGCTAAAATAGAATCTGACTCAATATTAGGAACATTCACTAACATAATAATAAACAATTCAAAAGATATTTTGATTTTTACGTTGAAATGACACATACTCAAGTGGATTTAGACATATATCGACAGGAAGAAAATATCGTTACGGGATCAATTTTATCTCAAGTGGTATTTCACATATGTATAGAGTACTTTTAGAATATACCCCTCAAAACTATAACAATGATTGACTGATTTTAACAGTATGTCAGGAGTTATTTTATGCCTATAGGTAAGGGTATCGGGTACATTGTACGTTTATATTTACATTTTTGTGTTATTTCTAAACAGTTTTTTGCACACGGTTATATGATATCAAGTATTCCTATCTAATACAAACAATTTGCACACATATCTATTTAACTCATAGATAGGACCCTAACAGCTATTTTTCCTCTGAGTCAGAATGGAGCTGGGAGTAATGGCAGTGAAGGATTACTCCATACACTCCAGATATCTACAATTAGAACCCCTTCACCACATGCAGTTTATTGTCATATCAAGAGCACTCTTTCTTTGGGAGGGTGTCTTACCTTTCTGCAGAGGATACACTCAGAAGACTCTGTTCAATTGGTTGATATACACAGACGTCACTCTTATATTCTACACAACCAAGAGAATTAGAAAGCTCTAGTAAACCATATGAATTTGCTTAAGCCATCCATTAAGAGTACGTCAATTATGAGTTCTTCTCTAGTTCTCCAGCAGTCTCCTGCATGTCTGGTTCTTCTAACTTGGGCAGTTTTCGTGATGGGTGGTAGGTGGCCGTACAGCTGCTGCTTTGTGGGGTGCTGTCTCCATGACTTGTTCAGTATTGCTCGCAGCATTCTTGTGTAGTTGCCGTCAAGCTTTTTATTCATGCATTTAGTTAGCGTCCATACGACACTATCGACACGACCGTTGTTGCTTGAAAAAAACTGCGCTTCATTTTATCGGCCAGGTCTGACTTCCATATGACCGATAGCCAATCGATAGCTGTTTATGCTTTTGCTAGTGACGTGTTTATGTCTGTCTCGGTTGATGAGACGCTGCTTCTTAGGTATGTGAATTTGTGTACTAGTTTCAGAGAAGTACCGTTTTGTGTGGAGATGTCGCCTGTTTGATTAAAGCACATGTATTCTGTCTTGTGTGCGTTGTCATGGAGCCATATGCCTACAGCTGCTCGTTCTAGACTATGTAGCTGGGTTTCGGCTTGAGTGGGTATATTTGCCGGAAGCGCTATGTCATTGGTGTAGTAGGCGTCGGTAATTGTTTGTGCGGGGTATCTTCTGCTTCTTTCCTTAGTCAGCTTGAAACCGTTGTCTTTCATTTTATCAATAGACGTTCTAAACACGTAGTCTTGACAGATGAGGAAGAGGTATGGGGCTAATCAGTCTCCTTACAGTGCACATGCTACAATATCGAAGTAGTCTGTGTCTCCATCCGGGTTGCGGATTTTTACTTTCGTGTTTCTGTATAACATCATCATGGCTGCGACTGTTTCTTTGGGTAGGTCGTAGGTGAGACGTATTTGCTCCATCTTTCCTCTTTGTATGGAGTCAAAGGCTTTGGTAAAGTCAACAAATAATATTGTTGCTTCTTGGTTTTTTGCTCTTAAATCTTCAAGAAGTCGACGGATAGTTAAAATTTGTGACATCGTGAATAGATTTCTCCGAAAGCCATTTTGGTTCGTCCTAAGTATCTTCTCAATTTGGGGTTCTATGCAGTTGCGTAGTAGAGCATTGTATATCTTGGCGGCTATGTATGTAAGGGTATGCCTCGGTAGTTCTTGGCTAATCTGAGGTTGCCCTTTTTAGGGAAGGGGAAGATGCATCCCTTTGTCTATCTGTCTATTATGTTTTGATTATATACGGCATTACAGAGTCGGAGCAGTATGTCGTCGAATTGTCTGGTCTTCCAAATTTCTAGAATGCTTTTCTATTTCTAATTCTTTTAAGTACTGAGTCAAGTTCTTCTTGCGTAAACTGTCCTTGTTTGTAGTCTAATTGTTTACTTATAATTCTCGAGATTGGTTCATGTGTAACTTTCGGAGGGTTTCCGAGTAAATTCTTGAAATGTTGTTTCCACAGTTATATTCATTCTTGTTAGCTGGTAACTTTCCGTTTAACTTTCGCAGTGCTCTCCCTTCTACTCTCTTCGTTTACCGTTTGCCATGCTATCCGAGATTTTTAAGTTTCAGGGCATTGGTATTGGTCGGATTCTTCCTATTGCATTTGGAGGTAGTTTTCACGTCTGCACGCTTTTTCCTAACTGCTAATGTCTCTCATGGGACTCTAGGTTTAGCTCTTAGTTTTGTTGGTATGCATTCTGCTGCCGCTTCTTAGTGGGCATTAACAAATTCTCATATTCGTCATTCGGAGTATGTGTTTCTGTCTTTTCCTGTTGTGCATCGAATTTTTTTCTGAGTGTTAACGCATATTTATCTCTAATATCCCTTTTATAAAGCAGGGACCAGTCATTGTGCATGGTGGTTGTTGTTCGGGTCGTATTCCTTCATAGGCTCAGTCGTATTTTTGCCGGGACAATTCTATGATCTGAGGATACAATTTCGAAAGAGGAATATGGATCTCAATTCCAGGCGCTATTATTCCATTTCTTATTTATAAAGACGTAGTGTATTTGTGCTTTAGTATTATTTTCGTAGGTGTAGGTCCATAGTTTTCTCTCTTTTTCTGAAATTTAGTATTGAGGCATGTTAATCTATTTTCTCGTGTGAAATTTGTTAGATGTTTCCCATTTCTGTTTGACGAGTTGTGTAAGCTTTGTGGTTTACGTTTTTACCAATTTGGGCATTCATGTCTCCATTAATGACGAAAACGTTGTGTTTTGGGATGCTACGAACAAGGGAGGATAGCTCATCATAGAAGACGATGGGGGTCAGTTTCTTCACTAACATTGGTAGGGCTGTAACAAGAGATGATTGTTGTTTTGCGGTTGCCATTAGTAGTAGCTATCATCATCCTAGGTTTTATTTTCTCAATGTTATTTAGTGATTTTAGGCTATCGTGGCATTGACAGAGTTTTCCCTTGTAGATGCAGTGGCTAGCGTTCATCCATTGCCAGTATCGTGATATTTAATATTCTCGCTGTTGATGTATCTGTATTCTTGTATGCAAAATATGTCTATATTATGGTCTATCACCGATGCAGTCAGCTTCGGTATTATTCCTATTCTATTTAAGGTTCTAATGTTGAATGTCGATGTTTGTATTGTGCGTTTGCATTTTAGTAATTTTTGTTTGAGCTCTGTAGCTGATTTTTCGGACACTGAGGGCAGGGCTCCAACTTCAACAGGATGCGCCTTTTTTAACCCGCGCGAAGAGCGATGCGGTTTGAACAGGTGGTTTGGGTGTGGGTCGTGGTAATCTTTCGATGGCTGTTTTTATTCTCCTCTTTAGAAGCCACCCTTATAGATGAGCAGCAGTAGTTCCTCGATCGAACTTTTTGATCCTGGCCGTTGAACCGTAGGATTCATACACCCAGGACTTGGTTAGGCATTGCGTTGAACCGTCAGAGGGCTTATCCGCTTGCCATTACGTCTACCATGCTGCTTCCCATGTCTTTCGAAAAAATAATTTTTTCCGACTCTCTTTCTTTCCCCTTCTGTCATTATTAGGTTTTAACTGAGTTAAAGTCCACAATTACTTTTTTTTTAAATTTCATCGCAGTCCTTATTTATGCTTCTTTGCATCCTTATTGACATTCTATTTTACTCTAACTTTGGTTTTTAATTTCTAATAAAGTCCAATAGTGTTAGCTTCTGTTGACCAGGTTCAATTGTAATTTGGGATAACAGTAAATATCTTAGCACAGATAGTATACAACAGTGATTTTACAAAGAAAAAAAATCATTCATGCGTTTTTAAATGGCAATAATCAAATTGTCTTTAAAAAAAAAAAAATCTAATATTTGCATCAAAAATTAAGTGAGGATTACAGATTTTGTAAAAGAAACATTCCATTGTGACTAATAACGATATCAACTTTAACTTCTCAAAAATAATTTTCATCTGTTTTGTGATTTGACTGAATAAATAAAGGACATTTTGTCGTTGCTAATCGTTTGTCGATTTTCAAGCTTGCTTCAATTGCCCCTCTCTTGACAACCATCTTATGTATATCGTCTTGTGTAGACAAGACGGCACGTGATTGGTTAGTATCACTTAAAAATGTCTCTTACCTTGCTGCCAGCAATGAAACTGAATTGGTAATGGGCAGAAAATGTAATAGACAGACAGAAAAACGAATGATTGTGTGGAAAAAAAAAGACTATATAAGTCAATGAGGGGGGGTGTCATTGGGCACCACTTATAAAGTATCCATCAAACAAGAGCATTGAGACCGCTATAAGTGAATGAAGGGGGGAGTCCCCGTGGCGTAGTGGTTAGTGTGCTGGACTATGAAACCGGAGTAAGTTTGGTTTGGTTTCTTTGTTTAATGGCATATCAACCTTTGTCGGTTATTTAATGCCAAAGCTATTCTCCTAGAAGAACAGTCGTGGAACTATTTAACCCATAGCTGGGAGGATAAGGGGGTTCATACCTTTCCCAAGGGTATTTGCCCGAAAGTGAACATAATAGCGCGACTAGAGTACGAACTCGCTTACTACGGTTCCGTAGTCCATCGCTTTAACCATTACACCACGAGGATACTCTTATGAAGGGTACGAACTCTCTTGTCCCCCCAATGGGTTAAATAGTACCTCTATTGTTCTTCTACAAGGATGGCGTTGGTATTAAATAACCCATAAAGGTTGATATGCCATTAAACAAAAAACAAAACGAAAACAAAACAAAGGAAAAAAACCTGAAACCAGATCTGAAGGAAGGAAAAAAGGAAATTAGGACCTCAGTAAGCTAGTTGAAAGGGGAGAAAAGAAACAAGTTAGACAAAAAAAAAAATTAAAACTAAAAAAGGGGTTCTAATCAAGCATTCTTTGATATCATTTTACTTCTTGCTTTTTCTGTAGCAAGAAGCGGTGAGTACGAACATTTCGTTATTTTATTTGTTGATTTTAAGCACACGTTTCTTTTCCATTCTATCTCTCCAATTTTCCCTCCTTTGCCAACGATTCTTTTGACAATAATTAATCTTTTTTTTGTAAAACCTATTAAGTGTTTTATGCTTCAAAATTATGCTTGATTCTTTCATTTGAAGCAATTCAGTTTTCACCAGGGTTGCCAGATAATAATAAATTATAGAAACTTGGACGTGATTGTAACTCACTCCCAGGATAGCCAGATTGGACGACAAGCAGCGAATTGGATTAATTTTCTAGATCCAACGCCATTTTGAATTTTTCTACTTGTGACTTTTTTAGACCACTTTAAAATTAAACTGGAATCACATCAAATAATTCAGTAAATCAGAATTGATTATATTTTTATAATATACTGATATAATTTTCCTTTTGAAGACCCGAATAATATTGGCAATTTATCCTATTACCAAATTTTAATTAATTAAATACATGAAGTGATAATATTAATAAAGCCCTTAGAATTGTGTATTGATTGATTGATTTTAACGGCATTTCAACCTGTCTTGGGTTAATTTATGCCTAAAGGTTAGGAAATAGCGTTCATTATACATTCAAATTTACATTTGTGAGTAGTTGTTTTTAAATTTTTTTGGCGCACGATCGTATCGAATACAAACAGTTTTTAATAGATCTATTCGACCTGGAGATGGGGCCCTAACAGGCACTTACACTTTGGTTAAGTGGACCTGGGAGTAATGGTAAGAAAGGGGTATTCCACATTCCCCAGATCTCCAGAGCTAGAGCCTTATCATCAGTTGTAGTTTAGTACCCTAGACACTCTTTTTTTTTTGGTGGGAGGGGGGCCTTACCCCTCTTCAGAGGATATAGTCAGTATATTCTGAGCCCTGCCAATAGAGTGAAGGAATGTGTACTTTATGTCTGTGTTACTCTAAAAAGTGTACATCAATCGATAAAAAATACTGAACAACATTCATTACAATTTTTTACTTTAAGTCTTTTTATAACTTCATATCTGACAATTATGGTTTTCTCACGATTTTAAAACAACGAAAAATCATACATAACAGTACACATGGGAAGCAGCATGATGTACGTAAATGTATTTGAATAAACCAATGGACGACCAAACTCAATACCCAAATGGGTCCTGGACGTGAGTCTGACGACTTTTCGCGCAGGATCGACAGTTCGATCGGGGAACTACTGCTGCTCCTCTATAAGAGTGGTTTCTATAGAAGAGAATAAAACAGCCATCGAAAGATAACCATGACCCACACTCAAACCACTTACACAAACCGCATCGCTCTTCGCGCGGGTAAAAAAGGGGCGCGTCCTGCTGAGGTTGGAGCCCTGGCCTCGGTGTTCGAAAAATCAGCTACAGAGCTCAAACAATCAAAACTACTAAAATGCAAGCAAACACTACAAATAGCCACATTTAACGTAAGAACCTTAAATAGAATAGGACAACTCCCAGAGCTAATCGCATCGGCCGAAGAACATAATATAGAAATAATATGCATACAAGAACACAGATACACGCACACAGAAGATATCAAATATCACGAAACTGGCAATAGATGGTCGCTCGCCACTGTATCCGCATGGAAAAACTCTGTCAACGCCGCAGTAGGAGGGGTAGGATTGCTTATAGGACCTAGAGCACTAAAAAACGCTTAATAGCATAGAGAAAATACAACCTAGGATGATGGTAGCTACATTTAACGGAAACCCCAGAGCAACAATCGTCTCATGCTACAGCCCCACCAATGTTAGTGAAGAAAATGAAATAGTCACCTTCTACGATGAGTTATCCTCATTAGTGCGTAGCATCCCGAAACACAACATGTTAGTCATTGGCGGAGACATGAATGCACAAATCGGGAAAAACGGAAACAACAAATACAGCCTCCACAACACGTCAAATAGGAATGGGCAACATCTAACAGATTTCATGATAGAAAATAGATTAGCATGCCTCAATACAAACTACCAAAAAAGAGAGGGCAAACTATGGACATACACGTACGCAAACAATACTAAAGCTCAGATAGACTACGTCCTTATAAACAAGAAATGGAAGAATAGTGCATTGAATTGCGAGGCATACTCCTCTTTTGAGGGTGTGTCCACCGATCACCGAATAGTCACGGCGAAAATACGGTTAAGCCTACGAAAAAACGACAAACGAACAGCGACCACCAAACAATATGACTGGGCCCTATTAAACAACAAAGATGTAAGAGATAAATACGTATTAGAATTAAGAAACAGATTCGAAACACTACAAGAAAAGACGGAAAAAAGTACACCAAACGACGAATACGAAAATTTCGTCAATGCACACCTTGAGGCAGCAGCAAAATACATTCCAACAAAAATTAAAACTAAATATAGAGTCCCATGGGAAACTTTAGCGGTGAGAGAAAAACGGGCACTAGTGAAAACAGCCTCCAAAAACTATCGAAAAAACCCAACAAACACAAATGCCTTAAAACTAAAAACGGCACAATATCAATTAACAGGCATATATATAAAGGAACAGACAGAATACATTCAAAATCAGATAGATAAGATTAGAGACTCGGTGGAAGATAGACAATCTAGAATTGCCTGGCAAACAATAAACGAAGTGAGCAGAAGAAAGAACACAGCCAAAGCAAAACTTAAAGCAGCAAACCAACAAGAAAGAATAAAACTGTGGAAACAGCACTTCGAAAACTTACTTGGAAACCCACCAAAAATAACGCCTGAACCAATCACCAGAATAATTAGCAAACAATTAGACATTAAACTTGGACCGTTCACACAAGAAGAACTCGACTCGGTTCTCAGAAAAATTAAAAATAGGAAAGCTGCAGGACTGGACGAAATTCCCCCGGAAGTATGGAAGACCAGACAATTCGACGACATACTGCTCCGACACTGCAACGCAGTATACAATCAAAATCCGATAGATAGATGGACGAAGGGATGCATACTCCCCTTCCCTAAAAAGGGGGACCTCGGATTAGCCAAAAACTACCGAGGCATAACACTTACATCCATAGCTGCCAAAATCTACAATGCCCTACTACGAAACCGAATAGAACCCAAAATCGCCAACATACTTAGAAAAAACCAAAATGGCTTCCGAAGAAATAGATCCACGACCTCACAAATATTAACCATCCGCAGAATCCTTGAAGGTGTACGGGCAAAGAACCTACAAGCGACATTAATATTTGTCGACTTTACCAAGGCTTTCGACTCCATTCACAGAGGAAAGATGGAACAAATCCTACTAGCGTACGGCATACCTAAAGAAACCGTAGCGGCAATAACGATTCTCTATAGAAACACTAAAGTAAAAGTACGATCACCAGATGGAGACACAGAATACTTCGACATAGTAGCAGGAGTACTACAAGGAGACACGCTGGCTCCGTATCTCTTTATCATTTGTCTAGACTACGTACTTAGAACATCGATTGACAAAATTAAAGAGAATGGCTTCGAACTGACGAAGAAAAGAAGCAGAGGATACCCCGCAACAACAATTACCGACGCCGACTACGCCGATGACATAGCGATACTGGCAAATACACCTGACCAAGCCGAAACACTTCTGCATAGTTTGGAACGAGCAGCAGCAAGCATAGGCCTCCATGTTAATGCACACAAAACGGAATATATGTGCTATAACCAAACGGGGGACATCTCCACTCTAGAAGGAACCCCTCTTAAACTAGTAGACAAATTCACGTACCTAGGAAGCAGCGTCGAATCAACCGAAAAGGACATCGAAACGAGGTTAACGAAAGCATGGACAGCTATCAATAGGCTATCGACTATATGGAAATCAGACCTAACCGATAAAATGAAACGCAGTTTCTTCCAGGCAGCGGTCACATCGATACTGCTATATGGATGCACTACATGGACGCTAACAAAACGGCTGGAGAAGAAACTAGATGGCAATTACACAAGAATGCTGCGTGCAATCCTCAACAAGTCCTGGCAGCAACACCCCACAAGACACCAACTGTACGGCTACCTGCCCCCTATCACGAAAACTATTCAAGTTAGGCGAACCAGACATGCAGGACATTGCTGGAGAAGCAGAGATGAACTGATAAGAGATGTACTCTTATGGATCCCCACACACGGCCGCGCAAAAGCAGGACGACCAGCACGAACGTACATTCAGCAGCTATGTGAGGATACAGGTTGTTGTCCTGAAGACCTGCCTAGGGCGATGAACGATAGGGAGGAGTGGCGAGAGAGGGTCAGGGATATCCGTGCTGCCAGCACGATATGATGATGATGATAAATATTTACCCGACCAATCCACCGTAAATAAGATGTAACATAAAGTCAATTTTTAAATGGAATTCTGAATTTTCCTTTTCATTGACTGGTTGTTTTACCAAGGCTAAGGAAACCAGTTTGCCCTACTATTTCCTATAGCTGGAGTGGAGAAAACATGAATTCATGCATTTCCCAAAAGACATTAGCGCGAAATGAAACGTAGCCTTCTCCTGAATTTGAACTTGGATCGTCGATTTCATTTCTTTTGACGATACCCATTACGCTTTGCACGCCTCCAGATATTTATGTGTGTGTATGTGTGTACGAAAAGTTCTCAACTTGAACCTGAAGGGAATGACTTAAAATTATGAAAGCTAAATGTTATTCATCATATTCATCCTGCAGTTCAACACACATCATTTTTCAATAATCTTTAACCCTTTAAGAAATTAAATGAAAATGAAGAAAAAGTAATTCTCATTTTGGTTATCCAATGAATTCAGCTCAATCAACTGTGCAATCGATGAACAGCGAATTGGTTTCCCGCCAAAAATTGTCTTCCATAAAAGACCTAAAAAAGCTGGCTTCAAAGCTATCGTAAATGCTCATTGAAAGAACAATAAACTAAGCTCTTTGTTCAATCGATGTTTACTTAGCTAAGCCAACTGCACTAAAAGTTAACACGTAGAAGCATATTATATCCAAGCAATAAATTGCCTGTAGAAGAAATCGCAGTTTTCAAGCCCATAAAAGCGTTTTATTTCATGGCAGCGGTCAGCCTTGAAACTAATTTATTTAATTCAATGCAAGAGCCATACCTGATATAAATAATCAACCATACAATAAAAGTAACCTTTTGTTCAGTTTATGTTTTATGATTTTTTCTGCGAAAGATTAAAAAATTCAGTTGCTTTGCTGTACTCTGTTGCAGCTGAAGACCCTTTCAGCAATTTTGTAGTATTTTAATAGTTGCAACCGCATTATTTATTGTTTGTGTTGGTTTATAAGCTTTTATATCCTAAGAGAAACGGTCTATTTGATATCTTCTGAGGTTTGACGTAAAGGCATTTAATTCTTTGAATAATTGTTTGAATTTTGACATAATAACATTAGAAGAATCAACTTCTTGAATATTATTGCATTAAATAAATAAATAAATGAATAAATAAAAATGTGGAATAAATTTTAAAAAATCAATGAGGAAGATGGAAAATAATTTAGTGATAAAACTTCTTGCTGAGAAATTAAAATCATATTGATACTTCTTAGACAAAAGAAACGTATACAATCTATAATTTACGATCTATTACTAAACAGGGTGCATCGCGTTGTTCTCTAGTTTGTGAGCAAGGCTATAAAGTCATCGTTTTCGAATCTTACTAGTTGCCCCATACTTTTTACAGCTATCCAAAGTAATATAAGCTTAGTAAATGACGACAATCTGTTACAATACGGTTTTTTTAAAGCTTACTGAAACAATAAAGAAAGAGGATTATTTTAAGCTAAAATACCACCATTTACAATAGTTTAAATTTGTAAAGAAAAAAATAAAGTAAGACTTTATTTTGTGGACCAGTTACAACCAAATCATAGAACAGAAATTTCTTAAACATTTTCTGTTTGTAATACCATCTTTTATTTCATACATTTGCATACGTTTAATTGTGAAAAAATCGCAAAAGAACTCAACATTTTCTCGTTAAGATTTATCAGGTTTTGTGCTAAGAAATAGATAAAAGATTTGTTATCCGTTTACAAACATTTGAAAAGTAGAAACTTAATGTCTCACATTTGTTTAGTCACGTAAACATCATAAGTGAACGAAAATACAGGAACATTAAGAGCCAATCGTTGAAAATCATCCGGAACTTGATTAATTTTTGCCATATTTCTGCAGGAATCACAAGAAAAACCTTAGTAGAAGGGGATGAAAGGGAAAAAGAAAAAAAATATACATATCAAAATGGAAGTCATATAAACTGTTGAAAGACAATATCTTTAAATGAATTGATTTGGTTTTTATATTGATTTGTATATAAAAATAATACAGTAAATCTTGTGGAAGCGTAGTATGAACAGAAACATTTTAGAAATTAAAACTTAGTATATATTGTTTGTATATCAGACCCATATTTTTATAATGCACATTCTGCCATGTGATATTTTATATAATTTCTGCGCGAGCTCCTTTTAATATGTATAATTGCCATGAAATATTATGGGAGATAAGAACGGGTAAAATGTTAACGTTTACTCTAGTTGTAATCAGGCCAAACTAATCTATTCACAATGGGTTGGGCACCACCTTATGACAGCTTCTTAGAGCCAAAACAGATCATATAATGAACTATAAACATTGACCGCAAATACCTCATTTACGCATCGTTACCGGCAGGTGTTGCATGATGGTCAGCAGGAGTAACTCGGTCATTTACTAATGCCAATTGGTTGCACTACCTGTTCGTGCTCCCTTGGTGGTCTACAATGGAGAAACAGTTATTATCAACTACCATTAGCCAGCAAAGATGAAAATAAGATCGGATGATAACTGAATTAAGTTTAGCTAACATCCATTAAAGATGGCAGGAAGCAAATGTTTGCAACTTAGAGAAAAGTCCTCAATAGAAAAATTGATCCAGAGTTTCGCTGATCAAACCAAAGAAACTGGATATCTGATCGAGAGATATAGCTAATCCTGAATAAAATAGAAAATAAAGAACGGAATTTGTTAATTGAGGAATCTTTTAACACCCAAAGTGTTATTAACGAAGATATAGAAAGTGATGAAAAGAAAATAGTTTTAAGTTAACAGCTAGTTAAAGGTGTTGAAATGCTTACTTGAACAGAAAAATAAAAAAAAGGTCAAATATGGAAACAATGTAGGAAAGAAAAACATCGACCATGTTTTAGAGGTAAGGAATGAAAAGAAAAAGGAGAAACTGAGAATGTCATCTAAAAAATAACAGTATATTGAATAGGTGAGATTGTCTATACTTTGCAGTGCTTTTGTTTGCTGAGATAATGGAATATGATACTTACTGATATATGTATATATACTTTAAAACATTTTCGACTAAATAACAACTGATACAGAATCAAATCTATAGATTACAACAAATTAATACTTGTAAAGAAATATTTCCGCTCAAACGGTCACGATTTTAACAGAGAGGCAAATACATCATTGAAAAAAACAAAACAAACGAAAAAACAACCCTCCCCGCAAAAAAAAAAAAAAAACCGGCAAAAAACGAAAACGAAAACAACAACAAAAAACAAAACAAAATGCACTGACAATACTAAGGCGATAATGGAAACCCGCGAAGATAAATCGTCTCGGAACACTTACCCCAAATGGCTTTAACATGAAGCTAAATTGTCATCAAGGCGCTGCTTTGAAATAGAAGAGACAGGTTTGGAGTGACACTTAAACAACAAAACTTTTTTTGCAAAAACCTTTCTCCTGGTGATGACGTAAGGTCTGAATTAGTTGAGCATAATACCCCCTCGCAAAAAAAAAACTTTAGCCCTCTGGCAAAGGAATTAACGTCTATGGACCCCCACACATGGCCGTGCAAAAGCAGGACGACCAGCACGAACATACATTCAGCAACTATGTGAGGATACAGGATGTTGTCCTGAAGACCTGCCTGAGGCGATTAACGATAGGGAAAAGTGGCGAGAGAGGGTCAGGGATATCCGTGCTACCAGCAAGACATGATGATGATGATGATGATGACTCGCGTAATGTAAAGCTCTTCTAATGAATTAAGCACTCCGGTATTCAAGAGCGTAAAATGTAAACAAACGAAAAGTTATAAATATACGTTAAATTCCCGAGCTGACGTTAGGTCGCCAAATAAGCGGTATGTTATCGGTCTAAAGTAAAGTTAGGCGGGTTTCCATCCCAGCTTGAAGTGTCCAGCGGAATAGATGTGATACAACGAAACAGTCTGTCTGTGAATGACAATATATATATATATATATATATATATACAGCCGAGCACACTATAGGCATTATATACGTACAAGAACATAGATTTTACCATAGTGAACTAGACTTTAAATGACTTGATACTTGTAGTAAGTGGACATTTATCTCGTCATCGTCAGGGATAAAAAAAAATGCTGCCATAGGAGATGTAGGAATATTTCTTATCCCTCGTGTCTTTAAATCACCCAAAATCATCGAGGGTATCCAATCGAAAATTATGTGGGCTACATTTAATGCCAACCTCTTCACCACGATCGTCTCTTGCAACAGTCCCATCAATGCCAGTGTTGAAATGGATATCACTATCTTTGATGTGCAATATTCCCTTGTTCGACATATTCCCAAATATAACGTAGTAATCCTCGGTGGAGACATAAATGCTGAAATAGGCAAAGATGAAAAATAATAAAATTGGTTTGGTTTCTTTGTTTAATGGCATATCAACCCCTGTAGGTTATTTAATGCCAAATCCATTCTCCTAGAAGAACAGTAGTGGTACTATTTAACCCATAGCTGGGAGGATAAGGGGGTTCATACCTTTCCCAAGGGTATTTGGCCGAAAGTGAACGTAATAGCGCGGCTGGAGTACGAACTCGCGTACTGCGATTCCGCAGTCCATCGCTTTAACCATTACACCACGAGGACACCCCCTAATAAAATTGGTTTACAAAACGCCAGAAAAATAAACGAAAAGTTGAATCATTCCCTTCCCTAAGAAAGGCAATCACAGAATCACTAAGAACTAAAGAGGCATAACTCTAACTGCTAAAGTTGCAAAGGACTATAATGTCGTGCTTCTCAATCGAATCGAAGCCGAAACCATGGAAATTCTAAAAAAGAATTAGAACGTCTTTCGAAGAAATCGCCCCACAACCGCCGCACAGACTCTGATAATCTGCCGAATCATCAAAGGAGTACGAGTAAAGAATCTACTGTTCGTAGATTTTTCCAAAACATTCGATTCCATCCACTGAGGAAAGAGGGAGCAAATACTACTTGCATATGATCTTCCCAAACAAACTGTTGCAGAATATAAAATCAATGGTTCGCTCACTTAATGGAGACACTGGCTTCTTCGACATTGTTCCAGGAATCTTGAAGGAAATAAATATATCATCACCATATTTGCTTATACTCTGCTGAAACATTGAAATACGAATGTCGATAGATCTAATAAAGAAATTGGTTTAATATTGAAAAAGCAGACGATAGACAACGCAGACGACCTAGTGCTTTTTGTAAATACACCGACCCAACAAGAATCCTTTCTGCATATTCTAGTGCAAATAGCGGGAGGCATTAGCCACTATATGAATGCAAATAAAACAGGGTACGTTTTAAACAAAAAGGAGCCATCTCAACTCTGAGAGGTAGGCCACTAAAATTATTGAATCAGTTCACTTATCTCGACAGCAACATCTGATCAACGGAAAGTGATGTCACTATACGCTAAGCAAAGGAGTGGAATGCTATTGACAGGTTATCGATCACATGGAAGTCTGATCAATCCGTTAAAATAAAATGGGATTTCTTCCAATCTGTGGCTCTGTCCATGCTGCTATATAGATGCACTACATCGATGCTAACAAAACGTATTAAGAATAGGCAAGATGGAAAGTAAACAAGAATATTTCACGCAGGCTTGAATAAATCCTAGTAGTAACACTCTTCAAAACAGTAGCTGTAAGGCCACTTTCCTTCCATCTCTATAACCATCCAAATAAGACGAACAAGATATGCGGGACACTGCTGGAAAAGCAAGGACGAACTCATAAGTGACGTTCTTTTATGGACCCTATACGGCTACTTGCCTCCCATCTAAAAAAAAACATCCAAATAAGACGAACAAGATATGCGGGACACTGCTGGAGAAGCAAGGATGAACTGATAAGTGACGTTCTCTTATGGATTTCTCCACGTAGACGAATCAGTGTTGGCTGACTAGGAAAGACTTTAGTTCTGTGTGAACACAAGATGCAGCTTAGAAGATCAGCCGAGAGTAGTGGATGATAGGGAGGGATGGTAAGATAGCTAGCTAGCTAGCTAGATAGATAGATAGATAGAGAGAGAGAGAGAGAGAGAGAGAGAGAGAGAGAGAGTCAGGGAACTCCGTACTCTCTGTGTGACTTGATGATAAACATATTCCGTTTATTTACACAGGAGCATCTCTGATTGACGGCTCGGCCAAGAGTCAATATGCAACAGATATAGGTTTAGGAAAAAGATTTTTTGAAAAAAGAAACGAATCCCTATTAAATGGAGGCAGGAAAGTGGGGAGGGGAATGCATACCAACTAAATAAAATGTAAACCTAGAGTCCAAAGGAAGATATTAGCGCTTAAAAAAGCGTTCAGATGTAAAAATCGCTTCCCTACGCAATAAGAGGAACCCAACGAATATCAATGCTCAGAAATATAAGAAAGCACCAAATGAATTAACTAATGTATTCCTAAAAGAACACGCAGAATACATCCAAAATCAGATCAATAAGATTAGAGACTTGGCTGAAGGTAGAAAATCTAGGATTGTATGGCAGACGGTAAACGAAGTGAGCAGAATGAAGAGTACTGCGAGAGCTAAAGTGAAAGCTGCCAGCCAAGAAGAACGAATAAACCTGTGGAAACAACATTTCAAGAATTTACTCGGAAAACCTCCAAAAGTCTCGGATGAAGCAATCACAAAAATTTTTAGTAATCGACTAGACGTCAAACTAGGATAGTTCGCGCAAGAGGAACCCGATTAAGTACTAAGAAAAATTAAAAATAGGAAAGCTGCAGGGCTTGATGAAATATCCCCAGAAGTATGGAAGACAATGGAATTGGACGATATACTACTCCTATACTGTAATGCCGTATATAACTAGAACACAATAGACGGGTAGATAAAGGGATGAATCCTTCTTTTCCCCAAGGGTGACCTCGGAATAGCCAAGAACTACCGAGGTATAACTCTTACATCTATAGCGGCTAAGATATACAATGCTCTACTACGCAACTGCATAGAACCCAAAATTGAGGACGAACCAAAATGGCTTTCGGAGAAATCGACCCACGACATTACAAAATTTGACTATCCGTCGAATTCTAGACGGTATTCATGCAAAAAACATCGAGACAACACTATTATTTGTAGACTTCGCCAAGGCCTTTGACTCCACACACAGAGGGAAGATGGAGCAAAAACCTCCCCAAAGAAATCGTCGCAGCCATAATGATGCTATATAAAAACACCACAGTAAAAGTCCGCTCTCCGGATGGAGACACAGACTACTTCGACATTGTAGCAGGTGTACTGCTGGGAGATGCATAAGCCCCGTACCTGTTTATCATCTGCCTAGACTACGTGCTTAGAACGTCTATAGATTTAATGAAAGAAAACGGTTTCAAGCTGGCAAAAGAAAAGCTGAAGATACCCAGCACGAACTATTATGGACACAGACTACGCCGATGGCATAACGCTTCTAGCAAATTCACCCATCTAAGCCGCATCTGTGCTACATAGCCTGGAACGAGCATCAGATGGCATAGGCCTCCATGTCAACCCAAACAAAACAGAATTCATGTGCTTTAATCAAAGAGGGGACATCTCCACACTAAAGGGTGGTCCTCTGAAACTTGTGGACAAGTTCGCCTACCTCGGAAGCTTCGTCTCATCAACCGAGACAGATATTAGCACGCGACTAGCAAAAACATGGACAGCTATCGATAGCCTATCGGTCACATGAAAGTCAGACCTGACCGATAAAATAAAACAGCTTCCAAGCAGCGGTCGTGTCAGTATTGCTACATAGATGCACCTCATGGACGATAATTAAAAGTATGGGGAAAAGGCCTGACGGCAATTACACAAGAATGCTGCGAGCTGTATTGAACAAGTTCTGGAGGTAACACCCTACAAAAAAGCAGCTGTACGGCTACCTATTACCCACCACGAAAGCAAGCGGTGTTTTCCTGTGGAGCCCTTCTCATGGACGAGCAAAGTTTGGATGACCAGCCAGAACCTATATACAACAGGTCAGTGCCGATACAGGGTGTAGCCTGGAAGACCTCCCGGGAGCGATGGACGATAGAGACGGGTGCCAGGAGAGGACCAAAGAGATCCGTGTTGGCAGGGCGACATAATGATGATGATGATCTCTATTATTAAAACTATTACTACTCCTATTAGATTTTGATCTTTTAATGACCCATGAATTATCAATGGTTAAAATAACTTCTATCACTACTATTACTACAATTAATAAGACTTGCCCTTGATCATTTAGTTATTCAAGAATTATTCTTTTTATTACAAGTAGAAATAATAATTTTTCTATAGGCACAAATGTTTAAAGTTACAAAATTTTGGTTTAACATGCACACACAAAACAAACAAACAGATTTATTTTTAGCCTCCTTGGGATCTTTTTCATCTGACTTTAATCAGAAGAGTCTCGTCAAAAAAGTTGGCAATCCAAATTCAATTAAATAAACAAACGATAAAGAATAATCGTCTCTTGTCCTGCTGGTCCTGATGGCGATTCCTTATTTTTTGGATCTTGATTGCCAAAAGTTTCTAACGTGCAATCTTTCGAGCATTCAGTTGGGTTGATGGAGACAAAAGTTACGTAGATTGTCAAATTACGACATGACTGACCCCGAGTTAAGGTGATTTATATATTCGGTGAGCTCAACTGAAATTAGAATCCTTGGGAAATCAGAATTAAGATATGAGATCTCTTGGCGATCTCTTATTAAACTGGTTTATTTCCGCACAAACAGTGGATCTTGGGTTAAACAAAGGCAGTTGTGATGAGCATTGACGAAGTCAGAATTCGGCGGGAAAATTTTATCAGGTTTTGAATTTTAGAAGCAACAAACAAAAAAATGCAAATAAATAAAAGAGAAAGATAAAGGTCATGTAGAAATAAGACAAGAAAAAAAAAAAAAAAGAAAAAAAAAAGAGGAGAACTATGTTTTTTGTAATGACTGTGCATTTATTATGGTTGTAAACATCTGTTCCATGTGAAAATTTGTAGAGGCTGACAGTACTGTGTAATTACATACATTATATATTGAATTTTTAAGATGTCAGAGAGAGTGACACATTTTAATTGTTGAATTTGTGTGGTTTGCTAGACAGACATTTCCCAGCATTCAATCGAATTTAAGTGCGTGGATACTGCTTTCAGTGAAAAACTGTGTGAGGATTTGATACAGTTTTTCCCGTAAGTCAAAGATAGGCTTCGGTAAGCGAATGTTAAAACGAATTCTTACGCAAGAAAAGTGCCTAAAAAAGGCAAGAAAAAGAATATTGGTTTTTATGTTAAATACAAAACACTACTGAATTTAATGTGGATACACAAAGGAAAATGAAGGATTTTGTTGTTGTTGTTATTGTTGTTGTTAACTAATTCACTATAATGTTGGGATTTGCTATTATTTTACGGTACATTTGTATGTAATGAACGATGTATTTGATTATGTAATCAAAGAGTATAGATGCATAAAGTAAGAGGAGAAAGGAAAAATTACATTGGACTAATCACAGGGCTACAAAAACGTTCTATAAGAGGCGTAGTTAATGTAACGGTTATCATTGTAGGTAATGGAATCAGTGACCTGAGCGAAAATCTAAGGACAAAGCTATTTGTGTTTCATTTCACACTAATGCCCTTGGTATGAATCCATACTATTTTCTCCTCAGCAATTGATAAATAGTTGGACAGACTGGTTTCTTTAACCTTTGTTAGGCAACCATTGTAGGAGAAAGAAAGCAATGAATTCAAACCAGCTGTACTCCGCTTAAAAATTGACATTGTGTCACATCCTGTTCATGGCGGATAGGTTGGGTAAATAGCTACAGGAAAACAAGCGGCAGTAAAGTCTTTAAAGATGTCTTCTTTTCGTTAGCGTCCGGATTTTTTCTTGGAAGGAAGAGGAGCATAATTTTGCCTGTTTTCTCTGTTGCTTTTCATATGTGAAATATGTTATTTGTGTATTGTCGAATATGTGTATTATTTATTCATTTATTGATCTGTATATTGATGAAATTGAAATTTGTGTTGTCATTCTCGTGGCGTTGGATTATAAAAGAGTGAATGGTTTTGACCATCACGGAAAGGAAAATGAAAACGATAGGAATTTTAATAATAATAATAATAGTCTTAGACAAGGACTTAATAAAAGAAACGAATACCAAGGAAGTCTCTCTGGTTGAATATTCCAGACCCTTTTGTAAAGTGGAAAAGAGAAAGACTCAGAAATATTGACCACGGAACTAGAAAATTGATGACGATGCACAAGCTCTAACGCACGAAAGATGATTTAAACAGACTATGTTGTATAATGAATAATTCATTCTCTCTCCAAATTAATAAAAGTAAATGCTCATAGAAAGGAAGCGAAGAAATGGATAAGTGATTGGGAATTGTCACTTTGCGACAATAATGATCTACAAAAGAACAAGAGACAACAAACACTAACAAAACTTGTTATGTAACAGCACTTTTTTGCCAAGATATATTATTAGTTCTGAAATTCATGTTTTTTTTACCTCTCCTTCTACAAGTTCTACTTTTTCTAATAATACTTGTTCGCAATAATTTTGAATGGAAGCTCCAACACGTTACAACCAATCACTGCCTCACCTGATATAGCGGCAAAAAATTATACTTTTTTTAAGGAAAATTTGAGATTTTCTTCTATTACTAACAGAGAGAGAGAGAGAGAGAGAGAGAGAGAGAGAGAGAGAGAGAGAGAACCTACTAATTCTGTGTATTGAAGATTAAGATAAGTGCCTATTTATTTCATGTATGTCCAACCAGAAAAAAAACATTGCAAAGAAATATCTAACCTATTTATCCCATCCATAACTATTATTTACTTATTAAAAAATGATTACAAATGATTTACAATCTAAATTATTTTTCATAAGTTAAAATACGTAAATATCTTTTACGTTAAATGTGTGCAAAAAATATTTTTGTTGCTTCTAAAAATGTTTGATCGAGTGATTGATTTTTACTCGTCAATCTATGGGGGATTATTTCATATTGAGAAATTAGTAAATCTTGTTCATTGTGCATTTATATTTACATTATTGTGTAACTGTTTTTTTTTAGATGTTTTTACATGGTATTAAGTATTCATATCTAATTCTAATAAACCGTATAACGTTGTATGGTTTCAAGTATTCCTATCTTATACAAATAATTTATACGCACTTATACGTTTTCCAGTAACTGATAATAATTCTTAGTAAACAATTTAACTTCACGTAACTATTCTTTATAGAAATAATTTACAGTTGCATGACATCAAGTATTCCGATCATATACTAATGATTTTCAAGCAGATCTATTTGACCCACAGACTAGACCCTAACAGGTACTACCACTCCGAGTCAGAGTAGACCTGGGCCTGATGGCAATGAAGAGGTATTCCATACCCCCCCCTGAGCTCTAGAACTGGAGCCTCACCATCAGATGGAGTTTAGTTTCATACCCAGGTTACACCAGTTATTTTCAAACATCTGAACCACATGAAGCAAAATACTCTTCGAGCGTAAAACTTCTTGTTTCTTTCCACAGAAACTTCAATAGAACAAGGGAATATAACACCGTTGGATTGAACAAATTATAAATTATATTAGTAAATGTATTACTAATGTTGGCGACTGTATGGCAGAATAATATTTTTGTTGATGAAACTTGCTCTATCCAACGGTGTTATTGTATTCCGTTTATCTATAGTAGCTCCTTTGTATCGATTCTTATTTCTCCGAAAATAAATATTAAACATTATTTTTGACCATTGCTGGTAGTTCTGTGGCTTTAATATTCATTTCAGTCTTACATATAAACGAAAAAACATTAAATGTTTGATGCAAAGCGAAAAAGTTCTCCCACCATTTTTAATAATGATATGAATCATTCAAACAGTATCTCTCAATATGACAATAAATAAAGAATTATATGAATGTGAAATACAATAAACACTGGAAAAATTGACTAGATTAAAAGGTATTGATAAATGTATCGATTATTATTTTTTTTCAAGATAAACAAAATGAACCAATCTCAAGATTACGATGATATGCACACACCCGCACACACACAGATACACACACATATATATATATATATATATGTGTGTGTGTGTGTGTGTGTGTGTCTGTGTGTGTGTGTGTGTACATATACACAGAAAAAAGGGATAGAGTTACCAGTAAATTTAAAACCACACAGCACCCCCTCACACAAAAAATTCCCAAGACACACACTCACACACACAGAGAAGAAAAATAACTGTCAGTGAAACCACTTCAACGCGCGCACACACCCAACGATAAACATATCAAATATCAAAGAGGGTGGAGCAGACTAAAGTAAACACACTCAAAGAAAAAGGGAGAATAACCTCTATATAAAACCCACAACGAACCGATTGAAAAACATTCAAACTGCAAACAAGAGTGAGCAAGTCTCTTTGAGTATCCCATATGTTCACTGACGAAAGCAACAAGCTGGAAACATACACATATATAACACGTATGTAACAACAAAATGGATAAATTAAATAAAATACAAATCTCTTCGTGGACCTACCTATATATATATATATATAGATAGATATAATAATAAAAGAGGATAAAACTCACAGCGTTGTCGACCTTCAGATGTGTTAGTATTCAATTGCCGTTTTGAATATTAGTTTACCAGGTAATCGACAACTTGAAATGATGAGTCATGAGTTTTTATCCTATTTTATCATCTTATTTTATACGTGAAATATATCAAGCTGTAGGTCTTCATTTTTGTGTATTGAGCAATGGAAAGATTTTACGGACTAAAAACGCTTTTAGGCTTAAATTTTAATTATAATTGTATATACACGTAAATAGAATACTGGTAATCGTAAAAGGGTCGCTTCTAAAGTAATGCATTGTATTTTAATGTGTTGTTCCACAACATAAGAAGCAGATGTTGGTGATACGGTTATTAAAGTTAAATATTCTTTTTGATTCTTTTTGCTTCGTTACAGATAACAGCTGGACAGCAGTTTGATAAAATGGCGTATCAATAAATTCCTTAATACTGAAAAAATGCACTCATTGATATTCATCGCCTCTTAATTAACGCTAATGATGACCAAACAGCTGATGTGAATATTGTTATGTAGCGGAGAACAGGTTTTAACGACGCTGTCCTCGCTGCTGTGAAAATATTGGTTGTCACCGCTGTTTCATAATTTGCAAGTGCAGTTTACAGCGCTGGTACTTTGTAGCTGAAAATTTCATCAATCAAACAGTGTTTTTGTGTTCCCTGTGCATGCTGTATGTATTTCATCCCCCCCCCAAAGCAAGATCAATTTCAAGCAGAGTAAAGGTCCCTGCTGGATAGCCTGAAGCAAGCAGCAAGAGGCGTCTCTACTTTAGCGGCAAGCCTCTGAAATCTGTTGACCATATCAACGATATCAACGAACACATAGGAAAGGCATGGACTGAAATTATCTGGTTGTCGATAAAAAAGAAATCTGATATCCCTGATAAAATAAAACGGGATTTCTTTAAAACCGTGGCCGTTTCAGTACAACAGTATAGATGCATTACCTGGACTCTAACGAAACGTTTGGAGAAAAAGCTACAGAAGAATGCTAAGCGCTGTTTTGAATACATCCTGGAAGCAGCACCCCACAAAAAGCTGCTGTACGGCCACTGACTTCTCATCTAATAAACCATCGAAGTAAGACGAACAAAGACTGGTGGTGAAGTAAGGATGAACTCATAAGAGACGTTGTTCTCTTATGGATCCCTACACATGGACTTGTCAGCGTTGGTTAGTCAGCAAAGACTTGCACACATCAGCTCTGCGCAGTCACTGGATGCAGTCTAGAAGATCTGGAAAGAGAGAGAGAGAGAGAGAGAGAGAGAGAGAGAGAGAGTTTGTGTCAAAGGACTCTGTGCTATCAGTACGACTTGATGCTGTTGACGATGAGTACTGATTTGAATTTATAGTTTTCTTCTCCTTGTCTGGTTTCCTAAAAAAGTCTAAAGGACTCAGTTTTTTAAGGGTTTCCGGACTATTGTCTTCATCTTTATTGTTATTTCCCTAAGCTTTGGGAGGTTGCAGGTTCACTCCCAACTCCAGGCGAGTAACAATACAGAAATACTTAACACTTGTACCTTGTTATGGCTAACGGAATCAGAACAGGCGACCCCCCGTGGATTCAACAAAGGACGTAGTTCGAAGTTCCGTGAAGGTTCCCGAGTTCGACAAATACCTGAAGAAGGTCGGAGGACATATCGGCCGAAACGTTGTGGAAATAGCAATAAAGATGAAGACAAGAGTCCGAAAATCCTTAATGATAAAAATCAACAAGCTTCGTCTCAGAAATTTAGACAACTAAATAGGAGTTATTTTCAGAGGACCCCCCTAATTATTTACCATTTTTTCTTATGACTCCTCGCAAAATAGATGGACATATTTAAAAAGACTATGCCGAGTTTTTTTTTTAGTATTTAAATACTCTTTGTTCGCATTTTATTTAGCCTGTTCTTTATGTTTGGTGTAGATGTACTTATCGATTGGAAAATGTGTGTTTTCAGTTGAGCCTTCTTGTCACTCACGTCATTGTATCATAATGTCAAAACCTTTGCACATTCACACTTCTACAAATCAACTTAAAAATCGATTTTTCTTTATCATAAAGTTTCTGGGTAATTTATTTGCAATCGGAATTATAATATTAAGAATCAGTGTTTGAGACGTGTAGAGAATTTTGACAAATATAATCGTTTATCTAAAAAATAATACTTATTTATGCATTCTTATTATGTGTGGTTTGTGTGTTTCAAGATTCAGCATAAAGTCTGATTTTTTTTGATGGAATAACAATTAAGGCATTATGAGCACGAGAAAAGGAAATATGATATTTTGTCAATCAACACACGTTCATATATACCCGCTACGAAATGGTTGAGCGATAAGGTATAGGTCTAACGTAAAGTTAGGCGGGTTTCGATCCCAGTTTGAGTGGTGATACAACGAAACTGTCTGTCTGTGGATGGCTCTCTCTCTCTCTCTCTATATATATATATATATATTAGTAATAATCTTGAGATTAGTTGATTTGTTTTTTTACATTTTGTAAAATAATATTCAACACATTCATCAACACCCTTTAATCTTGTGTATTTTTTCAGTGTTAATTGTATTTCCCATATAATTTTTTATTTATTACAACATTGAGAGAAAATGATTGAATGATACGCATCATTATCAAAAATGGTATTAGAAATTTTTCGTTTTATCTTACATCGAACGTTTAGACTTTTTTTTGTATATAAGTAAGATTAAAATGAATATTTAGGTAGTGAAACTATCAGAAGTGCTCAAAAAATTTCTTATAATCATTTGCACAGAAAAGACAACAGATAAAGGTAACACAATAATAAATCAAGTTTACAACGAGGAAAAGTGTTTTTTTTCACAGCAATGGACCATTTTTTGAAAATGTATTTGCTGAAATCCTCCGTTAAATCAGGGTATGTCATTTGATCCTTTTTGAAGCGGGATACAAATGGTCTGAATTAAGTTTTTTTTTCTTTGACTAGTTGCCTAACAAAGGCAAACGAAACAAGTCTGTCCTACAATTTACACATAGCAAGGGGAGATCATGGATTCATGCCTTTCCCAAGGGTATTATCACGAAGTGAAACACAGTCTCGTCCAAAATTTGAATACGGTTTTTCGATTCCATTGTCAACGACGATAAATGCACTTCATAACTCAACCCCTCAACCAAGGACAATATCTGAGATAAGGCCAATTTTTAAGTAGAGCTTGAGGAAAGCGAAGTACCCGTCATTGGGCAGTACAAGTTCCTTGGTATCTTAGAATGGTTGACTAAAAAGGACTGAAGAACCCCATCTGCTCTACTATTTACCTATATGCCGGGGGGGGGGATAACGTATGTATTTATGCCTTTCCCAATGATATTAGCAGAAAATAAATGAAATATATAAAGAAAGAACTTATAGAATTTCTAGGGTTGATGTGGACCCTAAGAAGAAGCAGTACAACTGGGCATGAACAAAGAGAGATTCTGCCATTTGTATTTTACTTTCTACATTCAGGAATTGTTTGTATCCAATCAACAATATTTGTCGGTAAGCAAAATGGCAAGTTCTTCAAGAAAATTTAACCATTATAGCATAGGAAACCCACCATTATCAGTTATTTTCAAAACAAGATTTTGGATTCAATTTCCTCGAAAGGAGATATTAGAAAATATGGCATAGACCTTTGTAACAGCAGTGTTATATGCTGACCATAGAATAATATGACCATAGAAAATATGGCATAGACCTTTGTAACAGCAGTGTTATATGCTGACCATAGAATAATATGACCATAGAAAATATGGCATAGACCTTTGTAACAGCAGTGTTATATGCTGACCATAGAATAATATGATCATAGAAAATATGGCATAGACCTTTGTAACAGCAGTGTTATATGCTGACCGTAGAATAATATGACCATAGAAAATATGGCATAGACCTTTGTAACAGCAGTGTTATATGCTGACCGTAGAATAATATGACCATAGAAAATATGGCATAGACCTTTGTAACAGCAGTGTTATATGCTGACCGTAGAATAATATGACCATAGAAAATATGGCATAGACCTTTGTAACAGCAGTGTTATATGCTGACCATAGAATAATATGACCATAGAAAATATGGCATAGACCTTTGTAATAGCAGTGTTATATGCTGACCATAGACTATTTTAACACGAACATCTGCCTTTATTTCTTTACCCGGAACAAAACGTTATTCATGCCTCTCCTCCTCCTCCTCTCTCTCTCACTCGGTCTCTCTAAATATTGCAATCAATTAGTTTTGTAATTATCAGCTCACTGGTTGTACGAGTGGCAAGACTTACGTCTGGAACAGATTTCCTGACAGATCATAATTTTACGATCACCAAACTTAAAATCGCCTCAAAATCCAGACGACACTTAAAAGATACGAAGTCTCAAACTGACACCAAATTAATGAAAATGAATCTCTAAACATTTTTCGTAGATACGCTGGAAAAATGCCTGAAATCTATCTTTCGGGACGGCTAGTATATGACAAATTGATTTATATATTTATAAGAGTACTAAACTCCTAAAACAAAACTCCGACCGGTCGGCAAGGCCAAGAATATGCTGAAGGATAAGAATCCCCCTCCAAAATAGGGAATGTGAGTATGACACTAAGCTAAGAGAGGTTCCAGTTTCGGATCTCTGGGGAGTATGGAGTACTGTTTTTTGGCATTACCCCAAGTCTCCTTTGACATAGAGTATCAGGGTCTCATAAGGGTCAAATAGTTCTGTTTATGAATTATTCATATTCGATAAGACCTTGTGCCTCCTCCCCGCTAAAGAGAAAAGAACTCTGAAAAAGCAACTATGCAATGTGACAATGAATGTACAATGAATTTGATTTCATAAATACCAGACATAAAATAACCCTGGATGGGTTGACATGCCACTAAAATCAATCAATCAATCAATCAATCAATTTATCAATCAATTAATCAAACAATCAAACAATAAAACAAAAACAAAAAATTGACGAAAACTGTATTGAATATTGGATAATAAAGATTGTTTTCATCAAGTTTTTCGCATGAATGTTCGGTTCATCCACAAGAAAAAAATAATTAACAGAAACTTTGTCAAAAGCAAAAAAAGTGTTTTGCTCTTGAGTAAGACAGAAAGCAGAGGCCCAAAGTTTAGCCAACAGGCATAACAAGAACTGTATTTCCATGAGACTGTCGTCTAATTTCTCAATGTAGGTGGAAAAACAGATGATTGATTAATAGAAAATTCTCAAACAATGGAATGAGCACTTCAAAAACGTTCGGAACAGCCATTTACCTACTAATAATGAAACCACAGATCATCTTTACAAGCGCCAATCAACAAAATTCTAAACAAATCTTTATCATAACCTGCTTACCAATGGCAAATCTCCTGATGCAAATTCTGTACAAGTTAAAATCTACAGTGCATGTATGGCTTTGACTGGGAAGCCTCATTAAATGTATCTACTGGAGTGAAAACTGGAATTGATATGCAGTTTAAACATTAAGTAGAAAAGGAACTGCATAATTTGCGACAATTGTAAATATATTTCTTAATTCTCTCTGATCATGGCTAGTAACTTTCTTGGAATTTTATAAAATCTCTTGGCACATTACAGCAGAAGCCTACAGTCGAGAGTCAATAAGTTATTCTGAAAGAAAATGTCAAGAACAAAAATCTGATTTTATTACGTTGATCTAACTGTAAGTAGAGAAAATATCTAAAAGTTCATAATCACGTACGTTTGTCTCCGTCGAGCAGCGATTTTACGTTCACCAGAAAAATAGAAATAAATCAAAAGGGGAAATATGAGGGCCAACCGAAACTACATACTTGTAAGATTGTTTTGACTCATCTTGACTGATGCATTTCGAATAGATGCAACGGAAATTGATATTAGGCATTGAATTTTTATGTTTCGGAAAGTAGCCAGAAAAAAAAACCCCTAAACGACTCCCTTAAAACACCTTTTTCTAACAAACACAATTACAGTTAAACTCCAATGAAATAAACAAATGGGTAACAGACTGCGGCTTCAAAATTCTGTGAAAATACACAATGACTCTGTCATGAAACTTGAGGAAAGTGAAATACCCGTCATTGGTCAGTATAAGTTTCTTGGTGTCATGTTCCATAAAAAACCCGACATTCATTTCTCATATAAAATATTTATTAACCGAATACACCAGAGCCCAACAACTTTTATGAGCAGTCGCCCATAAAGAAACTATACAGATCACTGATCCACTCACAACTTGACTACACAAGTTTTATCAATAGATCTGCCAGGAAGTTCTACGTAAAAGAACATACACCACAAAGACTAGTCTTACAAGCCTTCAAAAATTTTTCCAGTTGAGAACCATCACGCCGAAGTTCATGAAACATTCCTATAACTCAGATGTAAAAAGCTGGCTCTCCAATACTACATTAAACTCAAATCCTGCCCATCTAACCCAGCTTACGATTGCATTTTAAATTTAAGATACAAGCAGGGTTTTGAAAGAAAAAATCAATAAAACCTTTTGGTCTCCGAGTGGAACCCACTTTCGAAGAATCTAAAATCCATCTCACCAAAATTCATGATGCCATCATATCTAAAACATCACTTTGGATTATGGAAAACCTAATGTGATCTTCTAACTAAGCGAACTTCCCAAAACTAAAAATCAATCCTTGCACTTATCAAGATAAACTCCGCAATATCCTGGAAAATCATTCCAATCACCTCGACATTTTTACAGATGGCCTCAGAGAAAGATAAGACAGCGTGAGTAGCCATTGTAAACAGCAAAATTATATAAAAAAAAAAACTCTTCCCAAGGAAAGCTTCATCTTTATAGTTGAAGCCTATGCAATAGATCTAGCACTCAGCATTATTTCTGAAAGCAACCACAAAAGCTTTATCGTATTCTCTGACTCACTGAGAAAAAATAGAAGAGTCTTTAATCATTTAAATCCTGAGTAGATTGGAATTCATGTTTATCTCAAAAGAGATTCTTATATGCTGGATCCTAAGTCACATTAGAATGAAGGGAAATGAAAGAGTTGACTCAGTAGCTAAATCAGCTTTAGATTTAGCTTCCAACAAATTCAAGTCACTATATCCTGATTGGTTTCACAAGACTTATGCACTCCCTTATATCCAAACAAGAACAGCAAGCATAGTGTGTAAAATGTCAAACACTCTACGCTGTTAAACACTTTATCATAGAATGTAAAGCTTTCACTCTCATCAGAAAAAAGCTTTTTAAACGCAAATAACATGAAAGATCTATTTGAAAATGTCAACGTAGATAATATTCTGTCCTTTTAGAGAGAAATAAAATTATACCAAAAAATGACTCCAAAAAATATCAACCCGATCAATACCATACAACGTCACCACTCAATATAATTTCCACAATGCTAACATACAATTCAAACTGTTAATAACAAAAATGTAGACGTATAACGTATATTGTTCCCTAACCTCTTGGCACAAAATAACATAGACGGGTTGAAATGCCGTTAAACTCAACCAACCAACCAACCAACCAACGATCATTTTTTTATACATTTGTAAATTAAGTCAAAACCTCAATTTTTAATCTTGCGAATGACTTTTTAAAACTGATTCCATTTACAGTGTCATTTGAACAATTGGTTTAGTTTGGTTTTATGGCATATCAACAATTGTAGGTTATTTCATGCCAAATCCGGTTTTTACATATATATTAGATATATATGATGCCTAAACATAAGTCAACAAAGTTAAATGGTTTCAAGTATTGCTATCTATCACTAACAATTCAATTAAACATCAGTTTGTTTATACACAGTTCTATATCTAACAATTCAATTTACAATAAGTCATTTGTTTGCACTCAATTTAAATTTCAAACAGTTCAAGATAGAACCCGTAGATAAAACCCTATCAGGTGCTACCACTCCGAGTCAGAGTGGACATGAGAGTAATAAGAATGAAGGGGTATTCTGCATTCCCCAAAGCTTTAGGACTAGTGCCTCACCATCAGATTCTTTAGTGTTATATCCAGGACACTCGTGGGGGGGGTCTTACTCCTTTGCAGAGATGCAGTCGGTATTATCTAAAGCCACCCCAGCCGGGTGTCATTTGAATAAGTTTAGTATTTGATTTTTACAATATTCTTTTATCGTTTTCTTTAATATTAATGTTTCAACTCTAATTATCGAAGGCCGAGTCGTCTGCATCTCTGCAGAGAGGTAAGATCCCCCAATAAGTGTCCTGGATATGATACTAAACCACTAAACATTAGCCGAGCTTTGGGAAATGTCGACTAACTCTTCATTGCCATTACTACCAAGTCCACACTGACCCGGAGTCGTAGTACCTGTTAGAGTCCCGACTATGGCTCAAATAGAACTGCTTAATTTTTTCATCATATTGGAAACCATTTAACCACGGCGAATAGAACTAATAGGGTTAGAGGGCAATATTTGAAACCATTTAACTCGTATAAAAATTTATTTAATATATATGCATGAAGAGGGTTTGGCATTTAATAACCTACAAGGGTTGATATGCAGTAAAACAGAATTAACAAATCAACCATGGAATTATCGAGCGATTTTCTATGATATATGCGATCATTTTTCATGAATAAGAAACATTACAAAGTAAAATGGATATTTTTTCAACAGTGGGCACTTCTGATGGTGTAATTGTTAGCAAGTTAGACTAGCAAACCTACACGAGTAAGTTCGAGTCTCATAGGGCGCCTCATCCATTCGGCCTTGTGCCACATCGAAGCAAAGAGCTTTGTAAATTACTATTTATCCAACTGTTCCGTCATGGGTAGAATGTAATACAAATTGTTATACAAACTATAGCTGGTTTACTTTCTCCTAAACCAGTTACCATACAAAGGCTAAAGGACTCAATCTTCTTACTTTTTGCCAATCGACAGGAAAGAATTGATAGATTCCCGCCCTTTCCAAGGATACGAGCGTCATGCACTTGAAACGGAAACAACCGTATGTAAAAGTGTGTATAGCCAAATTATTGTTCGTATGAAGTAGTTCATGAAATATCATGACATATCTAATTAAGTTTTAAAATCCTTCTTTAATTTTATAGAAAACTACGGGTCCTCTTAATATGCATAAAGTCTGCTTCATTTAAACCTAAAAGAAATAAAATCAAATTAATGTTAATAACGTGATAAGGAAATTAATTATCGGCAAAATGCATAAATCTTAGTTGATTGATTGAAAGGTTAAAGTTTTCCTGGAGTCGTAAGAAAACTTGGTGGGTTTTGTATTTGATATTATATATTTTTGTATTGTATATTGCTCAACTTATGAAGTCTTGGGCACATTTTTATTTTTCAATCGTCATTCTGTTATTATTTTACTCTTTTGAGAGTTTTTCACACCGGCGTTAGATGATGGCACACACACACACACACACACACACACACACACACACACACACACACACACACACACACACACACACACACACATACACACACACACACACACACACACATATATATATATATATATATTATCTGAAAAAAGAATTAAATTTTTCACTTATCTTCTTTTAAGCTATTCTCCGTTACACTCGAAAGATTTTCCTTCATTTGAGAAAGTACACACAAGTATTTTTTAAAAGAAAATTAATGGGGCATATTTTTTCTTTGCATTTAATTCCATCAATTTCTGCTTGAATTGATAGAATATCAAAAACAATATCTTCTAATCACTGTTCCGTGGATATCAAAGTAAACCTTATTATTTAAAAACGCTATAAATATTTATTGAAGAAATAAAATAAACAACCATGAAGTGTAACTCCCCCCCCAAGTAAAAGCAAAGTTAATAACTGCTATGGATACTGCGGAGATTTTATATTGAGTATAAAATACACTTTTCTTAGAAAATACCTTACAAAAACTATTATTTAGAAAACCCATTATGCTTTCATATTTTGATATTAAGATGCTACCATAATCTGTTCCGGCTTCATTTGGCGAATTTTTGCCTGAGTAGTCGTATAAATTTAAAAATGTGTTTGGGAAAATAGATTCGGGAAACTGAGTTCAAATCATCCTCGCTGCTTACTGATGTTACATTACCAGTTACTGATGTTACATTACTCGTTACTGATGTTACATTTGTTACATTACTCGTTACTGATGTTACATTTGTACAAATATTTAAAAGAAAGAGTTTGTGTAGTATTTTCCAGTGACAGAAAAATTTACGTCGCTTCGAGATTGATATAGCCAATACGAGAAGCCAAATTTATGGTTCAGTCGATATGGATTGAACTGAGAGATACTAGCACATTTCCCACAAAATCATCACCGATTGTTTGTGTGCATAATGTCAATATTATAGATTATGTAAGCATCAAAGAAATGTATATTAAAGTACAACATTAAGGAGAAAAATTCAAAACTTAATTAACTAGGAAAAGTGAAGACATTATTGAATCGAAGTGGAAGATCCCATTCAAAGGTGTCAACTTTACTGTGTTTTGCTATATATTACACCACAACCCCATTTAGTAATGCCCAAATAGTGAGTAGTGTATCTAACTGTCACTTAATCTGTATAGGTTTAAATACTAATTTGAATATTGTGACAAGCATCTCAACAATCAACACTTTAATGAGTTTGACCTTAAATAATTAGTTGTGTTTGCTATCGGTAAATTAGTGATTTTCAGCTGGTGAAATTTGTGATATGCAAATGGTATCTTTTTATCTCTTCACTTGTAAATTTAGTTCTTTTTCCTCTTCTGCAGTTTTATATCGTTTTTAATGTTCGAAATGTCAATTGGACAGTGATTGCGTAATACCATGAACAAGATGTTCCCTATTGCTCGGTGGATCATGTATCCTTTAAATTAAAAAGGAAATTCATGCGTGAATTTTTCGTGAACATGAGGGAGCACAGGGCAAGAACAACCCTTTTGATATCTCCTCTTGGATCCAAGGATAAGATTGAGTCCAGGATAGTTAGCGAGGGATCTGTTGCAATTAAGTTTTGATGCAAAAGGTTTTCTTATTGTACTTTACAGAACGTCTGTGTTAAATGCTCGCTGACGCTACAAATGAGCTTGCCCGCTCTTTAAAACGTTCTATCTTTTACCTTATGGATGAAAGTTTTAAATTGCATATCTGAAATAAGGTGAGATAAGCTCTTTAATTATGGTTTATATTAAAGAACTGATCAGCACCATCTCAATCAAAGTAATAGCTATTTTAATAAATATTATCACCCTATCATACAGGTTGGGTATTTTAAAGAATATTTGATGGATCATAAAGCCAAATCCTTGAGGCAAAAAAATGTGGGTAAAACTAACCTTCAAGGAAAATTATATCAATAAAGAAAATTCATGAATATATTCTGCACGCGTGTTAATCAAATAAAAATAAGGACGAGTTAAAATAATTCGAAAACTTATATAATGATCTACATATTTTTTGTTTCTAGCTTTTCTGAAAATTTCCAGATGTTGCTGGTCAGATTTTAAAGGTAAAATAATTGATGATCATTCACTTTTCGGCCTTTTTTTTCAATGGACGAATTCTTAAACTGCAAATACTTTAATTAGGTTTAGAAAAGTATAATCAGATATTTTTCAATTCTTTTTATACATTTTATTAGCCATAAACATATACTATTGATGTATCGAGAATTGAGTTTTAGGGCATGAAACTTGCTTCGGGGTATTTCATACCAAGAGGTTAAGAAATCGCGTACATTGTACATTCACATTAAAAAATTTTGTGCAATTGTTTCTTAAGAGTTTTTCAGAGAGTAATATGATATCATGTATTTCTATCTGATAAGAATAATTTTCAAACATATCTATTGGAGCCATAGATGGAACCCTCGCAGGTTTTCCATAATAGTTCAGAGTGAAACAAGAAGTAATGGCAATGAAGCGGTATTCTATATTCCCTACATTTTCAGAACCCATATCACATACCAAATACAGTTTATTGTCATACCCAGAGTAAAACCTTTTTGATGGTATGGTCTGCAGGGGATAAGATCAACATATTCGATGCCTCGCCGATTGCACGACAATTTATTGGTAATAAAAATAGGAAAAGAATCAAAACAATATTTTACAGTTGCCATAAACACTTCAAGTGAAACAACTGCATATTATCTTCCTCTTTTTTCTACTGAATTATCATATCTAGCCAGAATTATTTTTCTTTTTGGAATATAAAGAGTCAAAAATTTCTCTTTGGAACACAGACCTATTCATATTCACATATAAACATTACAAAGTTTATCTGATATTTCTGCACTTGAATCGTTGTTAATTTTGCTAGGCGATATTCTTTCTGGTCTTTTTACATGACAGATCAAGATGAAATTGAAAACCAATAGATATACGTGTAAGAAGAGAATACTTTAAGTATATCCCAATATTAAAAAGGAAAAGAGCGGAAGAGAATACCGAGTATTTCCAGTCCATTACTATTTTCTCTGAATGTTAGTTGATAGCTTCTGAGAAGTGAATTTGCATTTTATGCTCCACTCTTGGATCTTTTCTTGTCTATGCGATGAATTGGTAAAAATTCCAATATCTACTGTTGATTTCATCAAGCGGAGTTGAGTTCTTTTCTAATACACACAAATCACAATCAAATATCACATTCTTATCTTAAGACGGTAAAGTTTTGCTAAAGATAAATCAATAGAAAATCAATAAGATATGAAGAAAGCAACATTCAATCAACGTTTCGCTAAAAAATGCTGCTATGTCATAATAAATGCTTTGCAATTTGTGAAGATGATCTATAGTAAAAGAAATATGAGCAGAAACTTGCACTATACTTATCAACACATTTAAATGTGCGTGGTCATTTAAAAAAGTAAAAAACACATCGCCTAAAAAACAACCCCCCGCAAAAAAACAAAAACAAAATAAAAACATACATATAGAGGTTTAAAGGTTATAGGAAATAAGTCCACCTAACCAAATTCAAATTCTGGACGAAGGCATTTGCATATATATATATATATATATATATATATATATATATACATATATATATATATATAAGCAGGATTTGATATGCCATAAAACACAAGAAAAACAAAGTATATAACCTAAACTTACTATTCTGTTGCGTATAATCAATTTTCACTTTAATAGAATTAGTTTTTATGGCGCTGTTTATTATTGTTATTTACTCCTTTTCGAGTTTTTTGCACCAGCTTTAGCTGATAGTTTCTCACTGGAGTTTGAGTGACAGCAAGTCTTCCTCAAGTCTTCAGGACTCTTCTCAGTATTCTGGCCGATCAAAATAACGCTGTTGTTTTAATGGTCTCCACTCTTCCTCTTATTTCAAAGTCCTCCCGTACTTGTATCAATCCTTTGGTGACTGTACCAAGAGCACCAATTACAATTGGTATAATCGTCACTTTCATGTTCCACAGTTTTTTCAATTCCCTAGCAAAGGTCGAGGTACTTAACCTTCTTTTCGCTTTCTTTCAATTTTACACTGTGATCAGACGAGACAGCAAAGACCATAATTCTGCAAGTTCTCTTTTTCATATTGATTATTACTAGGTCTGGTCGTCTGACCGAGATTAGGTGATCCGTTAGTATCTCAAAAAACCAGAGAGGTTTGAGCGTCTCATTCTCCAGGACAGATTCTGAGCTGTGCATGTACCATTTGTTCGTATGGCCCAATTTAAATTTTTTGCACAAATCTCAGTGGATTATTATAATTATAATTATTATTTTCCTCCTTGCGAGTTTTTCAGACCAACGTTTGATGGTAGTCTTTCACAAGCGTCTGAGTGACAAAAAGTCTCTTCAGGAATTCAGGACTCTTCTTAGTATTCAGGCCGATTCCAACAATGCTCTAGTCTGCATGGTTTCGATTCTTTCTTCATTTTCAAACTTTTTCCAGTCCCCTTTCCAAGCCTTTCGAAACCTTTCCAAACGCACTAATTAAATTGCTATCACAATCACCAACATGTCCTACAGTTTTTTTTTAAAAGTTCTCTCCTGGCATTTGTGTATCTTTTCTTTTTCTTTTATTTTCCCTCTGTGGTCTGCTAGAAAAGCAAAATCCACTAAGCAACAAGTTCAATTTGTTTTGGTAATTATCTCTAGGTATGGCCTTTTAGCTGGGATTAGGTGATCCATTTGTATCTGAAAACCCCTGAGAATTTTATGAATCTCATTTTCTAGGAAGAATTCTTATTTATTCATATACCAATTGATAGTAGTGTCAAAATTCAATCTCTTGCATAATTCCCTGTGGATCACCTTTCCCACCCAATTATACCTTTTCTTGTACTGCTTTTTCGCTAGTTTGCTGTGTTTACTTACCGTGTGATTAAACGTTTCATCTCTTTTTCCGTATAACTTTCACCTGCCACTCTGTTGCTTCATCGATTTTCTCTTTAACATAATTAGTTCTTATGACGTTGTTTTGAACTGCTATATCTTGAGCTTTCCCTTTTGTAGCCATGTCTAAGTCTTCTCGTGTGCAATATCGCCAGTTAGTCGCTTGAAATATCCATACTGTTGTCTTTTTCCCATTTCTGTTTCCTAGTTATTGTTTTTTTCTATCTGTACTCACGTTGCCATTGCTGTTATTGACTGCTGTAAATAATCTTTCTTTGATTTTCTTAATATAATTCCCGAGTCCTTGTATTGATGCATCTACGCAATCACAACGCAAGCAAGTCCTCTTCCTCCTTCTTTTCTTGAAACATACAGTCTGTCTATGTTATCTTTCGGATGTAACGCCTTGTGTGTCGTCATCAACTTTCTCGTTTTTTGGTCCATTTGTCAGAGTTCTTCCCTTGTCCAAGAATAGTCATAGGTGTTTATTCCTTTGATGAGATTTCTGCTGCAGATGTTGACCTTTGACAGCATGTTAGCTGGGGATTTCTAAACAGGATATTCCTCTTGTGTGAACAAGGGGACAGCAGAAATGAATCACGTGAATTGGGAATCGGAAGGAAAGCACGTGGACGTTATGAATATTATATAAGCACACAGTTTCAACGCACACAGGACAGATTGTCAGTCAAAAAAGCGGGAAGTCAGAGCAGAAGCCACCTGGGGCATGGTCCTGGGGATCAGTGGCCTCGCGTTGAGAAGCAGAAGAAATACCAAATGGGGCTCTGAATATAGAATCACAACGTTGGTTTAAAAGATATGGGGTCAATAATCGCAGTCCTGAGTTCGTTTCTTTGTCTCTGTCTCTCTCACACCTGAAACATTTCGACCTTTTCGTAAATAAACGCTTAGTGTATGTTTTAAAAAAAAAGTATTGCCGTCTCTTCATTCGTACATAATACAGAGCTTGGTTTCGACATGTTTTCTCGTTCTTCTGAGATACATTTTTCTTATTGTTTCCTTCATCTCTGCTTGTTTGATGGTGTCCGCTTCCAATATTCCCAAGAACTTGTAGTTTTACGTCTCTCTAAGCGTCCTAATGCCTTCTTGTTCTAGTTATATACCTTCCACTAATTTTATTTTCCTACTTTTCATTATCAGCATGTCACATTTCTCAATGCCAAATTCCATTTTTATATCCTGACTGTATATTCTTATTGCTTGTATCTAGGTCTCCAGTTCTTTTTTACGTTTTGCCAATGGCTTCATATCCATGCACATAAGGTGAGCTATTTTTTCTTGTGATTTTGAAAACTTGTCGTCCCTGCGGAATTTTGTTAGTACTTTGTTGAGTGGCATCATTGCTATAACGAGTAGCAGAGGAAAGAGTGAGTCTCACTGGAAGATTCCTCTTTGGACATTTATCTCAGCTTTGGCTTTGACCTCTTGCGATCAATTCTACCCTCTAGTTTTCCATTGTATTCGGAATGTAGTTCATGATTTTGTCGGATATTTTGTACATTTTCCAGCACTCTATAATCCACTTTTGCCGGTCATATCATAGATTATCTTGGACACGGCGACACGAGTTCAAATCCTGGACGAAACTGATAGCATTTCGCCTAGCACAAATACCCTTGGGAAAGGTATGAATCCAATTATTCTCCCTCCAGCTATGGGTAAATAGTGGGGCAGACTGGGTTCTTCAGCCTTGGTGAGGCAACTAGTCTAGGAGAAGGAAAATTCTGAATTCAAACCTGTTAAACTGCGCTTAAAAATGACCTTGTGTCATATCCTGCCCGAGCGGAGGGGTTGGAAAATACGATATCATAGACCTTCTTGATGTCAATCCACGTCATGGGTACATTGTGCTGGTAAACAAACGAAATCTACTACTTAATACCTTATAATTCCCTAGCTGACGTGGTACGCTTGTTGGCCGAGCGGTCTGATACTAAGTCTAACGTAAAGTTTGGCGGGTTTCCATCCCAGCTTCAAGCGTCCTACGTGTCTAACCACTCTGAAGAGTTCTGATACAACGAAACAGTCTTTCTGTGGATGACTATATATATATATATATATATATCGGTCAATAGTTGTTGGAAATTGACGCTTATTTGGATCAGAGTAGTTTTCCCTTTCGTCATCCATTAGGGTATATTTGCTTCTTGTCGGCATTTACTCAGTCGAAGGGCCAGTCTATCGCCGATTAAAGTGATTTTTAAAACCAGAATTCATGTATGCCATCATTACCTGTTTTTTTCCAATTTGGTATTTTCTTGAGTGTTACTCTTAGCGATTCCAGATGTATGTCCGCCTCGGGGTCTAGTTCAAGTTCAAAATCTTTTCTATTTACCCGTACAGAATTTTCGTTTATGTTTTATCCTTCTGCATATTTTACATTAAAATTGTTTTGTTTCTTTTGCTTCCTGTGACTGATTTTTCTTTGTGGTCTCTACCAAACTGTTGGTAGAATTTTCCTTCATTATTTTGGAAGGTCTTGTTTTGTTTGTATGGCTTGACCATATCCGGCTACCTTTTGAATCTCCCTTCTTTCGCCAATATCTTTTGTTGTCAGACTTATCTGAGATTGTCTTTTTCGGGTCTTTTCTTTCGAGTGGGTTCCTGTATGTTTCACCTGTAGTTTCACTTGTCGTAGTTTCTTTGTTTGTCCTTTTCAGTCTCATTTACTATCCAGATTTTGTATTTCCGCTTGGATTCTTTTGCTGGATACCAATTTATTACTGACTAGTTTTGCACCCGCATAAATTAACTCGTTCAGGTCGGTGATGTTCTCCGTTGGGATATGTTGCAATACTTGATTTTTTTTTTTCAGCTTCTACCTTGACTTTTGATTCCTAAGGGATAGTAGAGTAGTCTTCTGTTAACTCAAGTTTTTCCAATTAATTCTACATTTGTCCAGTCTTGTAACAATACTGATGTATTTCTGGACTCAGAGGTGATTTTGTTTTCAGTTTGTTGTGTTTACTAACTTCTCTTTTTGACTATGTTCTTCACGATTTACTGACCACATATTTCAAATATCTCAATGTCAGATAACCAACCTTATTTTTTAAATCAATCTTTGACCTATATCAAATTTAGTGGATTCTGCCTAAATGTCCATCATTATTTTCTTATACCTTCTTTGTATTGGATTGCTTTTAAAATAGAAGTAGATTACATTTTTGTTATGTTCTCAAGTTCATCTTTTTCCTTTGGTATCTCTAAGGAACATGGTTGCTTTGGTATTTGTTTGTGTACGTGAAATTAGAACATCCAACATTCCTAGGATGCAGGTCATTCCCCAAATTGGCTATCAAGGAAGCATCTGCCGATCATGACGTACAGACCTATTTTCCAGTCTCCACGTTGATTTGGATTTGTTATTTTTATGGTTTGGGTAATGTGGCTATATCAGTCCCTGTGGGTAGATTAATATCTGTGCTTCAGTCACAGATGTGACCTAGTACTCTTTCAATAGAGCGATCATAATTATTATTATTATTATTATTATTATTATTATTATTATTATTATTATACATGTAAATCGGTAAATAAAGTTTGAAGCAAATTAGACAAACCCTTTAAATCAAACTTTTAAAATTCATGATAAAATATGAGACAAAGTTAAAACCAGAAAAAGAAGAAAAAAGTAATGTAAATTTTATTTTGGAATGAAAATTTGTGGGGAAATCATTTGAATAGTATTTGTAAAAAAATTATGCTTGAAAAATGTGTTCTTAGAATATGAGTATAGGCAAGCACTTTTCATGAAGTAAGAATAAAGGATGATAAAAATGATTCTGTTGATGTCACCAATTTGTAGATTTTTTCATACTTTACAATTTAGATGAGTGCATTTTGTCGCAGAGTAGTTTGTCGTCGGGTGTTTTGTAACATGAGAGTTTTATTGTGGAGTAAATATCGGTTTGCATATTTTTGACGTGTGAGGGTCTGATTTCCAAAAGTGTTTTTTCAGCAATTCTTATTTTCGTACCCTTAAAAAAGTACCTTTGATAAAATCCCAGCAAATTTCAATTATGGAAAAGGGACCATTGATATAACAAAATTTTATACATACATATGAAATTTGATAAAAATATCAAGACGAGAGCTTTAATTTTAATATTTAAAATGCAAATGAAAACGTGTGCAATGCTGAGCAACTTAAGATGATTATGTTATGATATTTAGACATCTAAACGAAATCAAGAGAGTGACCTCATTTTGTACATCTTTTTCTTATTTACTCAATTGAAAATTAATATCAAAGGTAAAATTTGAGGACATAGAGGACATTAAAATAAATACAAGGGTGAATACTAAGGGACTATTTTAAAGGAAATTAACGTTTCATTCTGTTTATTTCTGTCTTGGTAAACACAGCCACTGTTTTGATACATTTTCACTGTATCTCGTATATAGATAAGACTTGCAAATAAAATGTCATAAAAAATCTATAGAAGATAAAAAGTAAAAAAAAAAAAAATTAAAATAAAAAACTGATAAATGATTTGAAGGAAAGAAATGAAACGAAAAGTTAGATAAGATTTATGTGAACGTAGGATTTTAAGGCAAATAATGATGAGTGTGCTTATCTTTTATTGCTGCTGTTCTGTGGGAAATACTGTTTCAGTGGAACTTGTAGCGAGTCCAGAAAATACCCAGAAATTTTATCGAGGAATATCAATTCAGAATTGATATATTTTTTCTTTAGGAAGAACTTCTTATATCTAATAACTGTTATTTGGACAAGAGCGTGTCACTATTCACGAGAGGATAATCTGCCGTTAAAAAGACTCCAGAATTGCACTTCCGAAATCTATTAAGCGACACTCATGACTAAGCCAATCATCTGACATCGGTTGATATGCCCTTTAACAAAGAAAAAAACAAAAAAAAAAACAAACAAAAAGACAAAAAAAAAACAACAAAAAACGAGGGCTCATCTGACATGGATCTAGCATATCTGAGCCATTTGACACTGTGTAATAGGAAAAATGTCCAGAAAATCTGCTGTAAATAAGATTTGGTTTGTTGGTTGGTTTTATGGCATGTCAGCCCTTGTTGGGTTATTTAATATTGAATAAAGTTCTTTTCAAACAAGTATATGGTTTCAAGTAACTAGTCTTTTCAATAATTTGTAAACAATTATTGCTTCAAGCAACTATTTTTAATTCTAATAAGGTACGTGGTGCATTCAATAAGTTTCCAGACTTTTTGTACAGGCATTTAAAATTATCGTAGACTCTTGAAAATTCAATATATTATTGCTATACATCTTATGAGATGATTGACCAATTTTTATGATTTCACGTTCAAATGAGCTGCTACAGCAACAATTGGAATACACCCTACTAAAACCTGATTGTCACAGCTGGTGAATTTCGAAAATGCAATCTAGGCGTGAGGACACTTTAGAAGAACAATATGCAATGAAATTCAGTTTTAAACTTGGAAAAATGCCACAGAAACGTATGGAATGCTTCAGACTGCTTTTCAACCATCTTGCATGAATCGAGCATCAATTTTTGAGTGGCATAAGAGATTCAAGGAAGGCAGGGAGTCTGTGAGGGATTATGAGAGGTGTGGGAGGAGTAAGGAAGTCAATATACCAGAGTTGATTGGCCAAAGGGTTAGGGTTAGGGTTACTATGTTGAGGTTGTAAGGGAATTCAGGAAGAGATTCCTTGGGAAGAGGCCAGCACTCTTCAAATCGGGTCAGTGGCATTTCTATCAGGATAATGCACCAGTTCACAACTCCATTCTTGTCACAGACTATTTAATCAAGATGGGCATCAAGACAGTTCCTTGAAGGTTCCCGTGGTGTAGTCGTTATCGTCGTAGGAAATGGACACGGCGATACGAGTTCAAATCCTGGACGAGACTTATTGCATTTCACATAGCACTAATGCCCTTGGGAAAGGTATGAATCCAATTATTCTCCCTCCAGGTATGGGTATATAGTAGGACAGACTAGGTTCTTCGGCCTTGGTGAGGCAACTAGTCTAGGAGAAGGAAAACTGTGAATTCAAACCTGTTAAACTCCGCTTAAAAAATTGACCTTGTGTCATATCCTGTCCGAGCGGAGGGGTTGGTAAATAGTATCAAGACAGTTCCTCACCCTCCCTATAGTCCAGCCCTTGCTCCCTGTGACTTTTGCTTATTCTCTAAGCTCAGAGGCTGTCGTTATGAGACAATTGAGGAGATGAAAGAGGCTGTGTCGTTGACACGCTCACACAAGAGGACTTCGATGGGGCCTTGTAGAAGTTGTTGGAACGGTACAACAAGTGCATTGTAGCCGGAGGAGATTACTTCGAAGAGGACTTGAGTTTCATGTGTGTACTATCAATGAAAGTGCCCATACGAAAAAAGTCTGGAAACTTATTTAATGATCCTCGTATATACTAGTACAATTACATGGTTTCGAGTTACTATTCTCATGTATCATCAGTTTCACTATTGTTATATGGTTTCAATTATTCCAATTTAATATTCATAAATTGCCAACAAATCTATTTGATTCATAGACGGGTTCTTAATAGGTACTACCACTTTGGGTTCATATGGGCATGGGGGAGTTAAAGCAATGAAAGGGTACTCAATACTCCCCAGAACTTCAGCAAGCATTCTTTGACGGATACAGTCGATAAGGTGAGATTTGGTTTGTCTTTTGATTAGAGGTCGGTTATGTTATAATGACATATGCACTAAGATAGTGGAAATTTTGAGAAATTCTTTTCAACTTGACTTCATAGTCATTGAAGTTATTCTTAGAATTGGGGAAGTTGTAGGCATAAAACTTATCGTACTTTCCAAAACAAGTTAAGCTATTTTAGCAATAGCAGCTTGATTAATGATGGTATCTTGTCCTTTGAAATGAAAGTGTCCAGAAGTGGACAACAAACAATTGTTGCTTCCGATAATTTCAGGCGTAGACTGAAAAATTTCAGAACAGCTTGGAATCATCGAATGAAATACTGTATAGAGAATTAGATAACCTTCAAAATACAGGAGCTCTTGAGAGGCTTTCTATGAAATCTTAGTGGACTTAAAAACGAAAATTCTTTTAATACATTTACAAAAATGGCGTGTAATCTTACAGTTATCGTTGTAATAAATGAAATCCACGACTCGAATTCAAATCGAAGAAGACACTACTTTTCACTTCGCGTTAATGCCCTTGTGAAAGGTATAAATGGTTTCTTCAGTTTTGGTGAGGCAACTAATCTAGGAGAAGAAAAACTCTGGTATCTTATCCTGCCCGAAGAGGAAGGGGTTAGGTAAACACATACTTATTCCTGTTTATTTTGTTTTTTAAACAGAAAGATTGGGTAGATTTTGTCATTAAAAATTGAGCTTGTGTCCCAGTGCTCTTTGAATACACTAACATATACATATATACATGAGTATATATATATATATATATATATATATATATATATATATATATATATATATATAGTGAAACTTAAGGCTGCTGGGTGATTTTTTTCTTTTTCTTTATATATATATATATATATATATATATATATATATATATATATATATATATATATAATTTAGAATAGCGTTGACACAGAATCAACTTCGCTTATGGATTGTCAATTTCACTCTTATTCAATCATCAGAACAAATATTGGTTTGATGATCACATGGGTGAGAATCTGATAGTCAACGAGCATCGTTCATTCGACAGTGTGTCTAAGCTGTCCTAATTTCATATATATATATATGTAAAGCTACTTATCCATTTTGTAAATTCAACGTCTGAAAAACTCTTTAATATCAGTTACTGGCATGATATTTGTTGCAAAATAAAACAGAACTCAGAACAACTGTAAATGTACTAAGCTTTATTCAACAAAACAGAATATAACTGCAGAAATAATTGAACAAGAAATCGGTTGAATAAAAAAAAATTGAGTTAGTCCATTTTTGCCCAGGGAATGTTTAGGATACTACAATATTCTTCTCTCCCAGAAAAATTACCGTCCATAATTTTTTTTATGCATGAGAGTTCATTTTTTAAGAATCTGCTTAAAAAACGGTTACTGGTATTACCATCCATAACGACCTGGGAGTTTTCTTGTTCGTTCAGATCTCTTTATCTGTTGAACTCCGGTGACATCTTCATTAGACGTTGAGTCCTCCTCTTGTATGGGGAAAACTGGGGGACTTTTATTTGGTTCCATCGTGGAAGACTTCGGTGGTAACTCTATTTCAGGACAGGGAGCCAAATCACAATCAGATACAGTGGACTCCCTTCCACTTGGATATTCTATGTTGGCATAAGTCGGATTAGAAGTTCAACCTGTTCTACATAAGGGTCAGTTTTGTTATTTCTTACGAATCTTTTTAATAGCACGGGCCCTGGTGACATCAACCAAAGTTGGAGGGAAATACCATGTGATAAACGGCGGGAGAATGTAAAGAAACGTTCATGCGGAGTGGTATTTGTAGAAGTACACAGCAATGATTTAACAGAATGTAGCACTTCTGGAAGTATCTACTCACAGTAATTTTCAGTTAAATTTTGTGATCTAACGGATAACTGAATCATCTTCCATATAGTGCCATTAAATCGTTCAACTTGTGCGTTGCCGGTTGGGTGATAGGGCGTAGTTTTACTTGTCGCGACCCCTTTTTGAACGAGGTAGTCTCTCAATACTTTAGACATGAAGGACGCGCCTCTATCCGAGTTTATATAGGGCATCCCAGTCAAACTGAACAACCTATCTAAGGCCTTTATTATCGTGGTAGTGTGCATGTTTGGACATAGAAAGACAAACGGAAACCGCGAATATTTGTCAATTACTACAAGTATTGCTTGTAACAGAAGGTACGGGCCCCTTGAAGTTAATATTTAGTATTTCCTTGGGCCTGGTCGCCTTGATAAGAGTGCCTTCTGGTGGAATATTGAAACGAGGTTTAATCTCAGCACAGATTCTGCATGAAGAACACACTTTTTTTTACATCATCCGTAGAAAAGGGAAGGTTTTTTTCTCTAACAAAGTTTAGAGTCGTGTAATTACTGGGTGGCATAGCCCATTGTGAAGGTCAACAAGAGTAGAAGAATTAATGAGTGAACGGGTGTATGCACGGCTAAGTGTGACAGGGAATACATTTTCCTCACAAGTGCGGTATTTTATTGTGTAATCAAGAGATGAGAGTTCTAACCGCCACTCTTCAATTTTCGTATTCTTAATTTTGGTTCATTTTTCGTTAGAAAACATGAAAGCCACTGATCTCTGATCAGTAATCAGAGTAAAATGTTGGCATGTCAAATAGTGACTCCACTTCCGAACCGCCTCCACAATTGCCATGACTTCCTCCTCTATAATATGATACTTCAGTTCGCTTCCTTGAAGTGTTTTAGACATGAAAGCTACTGGACGTCCGCTTTGGTTAAGGGCAGCAGAAATGGCTCCATCTGACGCATCACATTCCACCTTAAATGGTAAACTTTCGTCAATCGGTTTTAGTGTGGCGAGCTCCAGTTCCTGTTTTATTTGTTTAAACGCTTCGAGCACTTTCGTTTCAAGTGGGAATTTTGTGTTTTCCACAAGTGGTCGAATCTTGTCAAAAAAAGTTATGTATCCATTTCTCGTAATACGCAAACATACCAAGTGCTCTAAACGCAGCGGAGATGGAAGAGCCTTACCACAGGAATCAAGTAGAGCACTCAGTTGAATTTTGTTAATTATTACACATGTTGTGGAGGGTTGGAGTTCCCGTGCTACATTAGCGCACATGGTTAGGACATGAGGATCCGCCATAGGTCCGGCAACAAGGACTTGAACCGACATGCGCAAGCATAATTTCCTTTCTTTGAGCATTTTTACGCGTAGCTACACGTGCAGGACAGCAATCCCGTGAATGATAAGGGAACACACAAAAGAAATATTTACGTTTAGCTTGGTAAGCCAAGGCCATAGCTTCTTCTTTAAGTTTGACTGAGGGTTCATAAACTACTTTTGGAGGCTCCGGGTTGACTAATGTTGCTTAGTTGGGCTTCCTGAGTAGTATATAACTTGTTATTTTGTTGCGCTAAATAAAGAACAGAAGCTTGCGTGTACACTGCTTGTAAGATCAAGGTTTTATTTTCTAATAGCCGCTGTCGTATGGAATGTGAGTTCAAGTCGGAGATGAAGACATTGCGTATAGCTTCGTTACCACATTCCTAAGCAGTATGGTCTCTGAAATTGCAGCTTTTTTCAACTTTTCTAATTCTCTAAAAAATTCGTCCAGTGATTCTTCTGGCTTCTGTCGTCTCGTTGCCAACAGAAGTCTTGCAAATACCTCGTTTGGTGTTTTTCTGAAAAGGGCGGTCCAGTATTTCTATGGCAGCTTCGAGGTTTGTATATCCTTCGATATATTTAAATACTTTGGAACTTATACAACTCAGGAGGGTCCGGTATTTGTTTGGTATTTTATCGTGAAAAATCTTCTATATAATTCAGTAGGATAGTTCGCGAATGGCGGTTATCTCTGGCAGCTGTCGGAGAAGTGGGTTCCATAGCTAGACATTATGGCTTCCATGCTTTTGCTTAGTTGAAGAAATTGTGGTAAAAAATAAAACAGAACTCAGAAAAACCGTAAATGTACTAAGCTTGATTCCATAAAACAGAATATCGCTGGTATTTGTCGACCATCCCACCAACCGGACGAATATGGCACAAAGCCTTTTTAGGAGGGTCTGAGCGAAGGGGTATGGTCCAGACACACCTGGCTGCTCCAGAAATGCCCCAGGCCCCGTCGGAATTCCCCTAAAGAAGGACGCCTCAGGCGCAGGCAATAAACGTAACCCCTCCAAATGGGTTAAAGCCTGGGGGAACGGCCCAATGAGGCTCGAGGATGCCGGTCAAGGTGCACCTCAACCGACCGTCAGCCAAGCCAGGACACTCCAGAATATGGCGGCGAAAATAATAGAATATGAAGTCGGTTAGATAAAAAATTTGGGGCTAGTCCAGGGAGTGTGTATGATACTACAACAATGTTTACAAACTTTTGAGATGGATGAGTAAACACTTTTTGTTTAAAAGAAAAAGAAAGTTGTCAAAAAAAAAAAAAGAAAGATTGGTACAAAGCAGGAATATAATTAGAAAAAAAAAACATATTGATGTCCTTTTGAGTCATTAAGCATATTTTCTTCATTTTCCTTTAACCAATGTGTCGGAAATTTCCAATTCATTAATAATCTCAAAAACAAAACAAAGCAAAATAACATTAAATTAGATTAAAACAACTAAAAAACAAAAGCAAACAAATAAACAAGCAAACAAACAAACAAATCAATAAGCCCCCCCCCAATAAAACAAAAGACAAAAGAATAAATCTTGAAAATGATATTTAATAAAAGAATTATATAATCTTTCCGTTTTTCTCATTAACAAAAGCCTTCGTCTTTTGTTAGATCTGTAGATTGTATGACTATGTAAACGCCGACAGATTCTGAACGGTTTTCTCTCTCTTTTCGCTTTTTAGACAAAGTGCATTCAGTGCAAGTCTCACACGTGCAATCGCTTAACGACAGGATGTGGGATTCATCGGGTGTTAGAATTTACGAAACTTGTGACTCTAAGGCCAACTTGCTTGGGGCGGTAGATGTCAGAGTGACTGGAACACACGCATATGATACTTGTGCATACTGCACGGCGCAAGTAATCGCACACGCATTAAATTCACACTTATTGTACTAAGATACACCTATTCACAAATACACACATGTTCGTATTCAACACATTGCTGATTATTTGATTAACAGATTTGACTTTTTCTACTCTTACAGTGCATGAAAAGTATTTTCGTTTTTTTTTATAGAACTTATTTCATGTAAACATAAAATTACCTATAATTCTACTATATTATTAATCTAGTTACCTCTTACTGTATATCAAGGCAATTGTCACTTGGTTCAATTGTTTCCTCACTTGAAATTCTTTCTTAAACGAATCAAATTGTACAAGGTTATTGCCTAAGAACGTCTCTGTCATCACAACAAAAATTTATGTGCTAAAATAGATTCGAATTTGTATAGTTTATTGCTTTCAAACAATTTAGTTAAATGTTGCTATGTTTATATTATTACTATTATTTACTCCTTGAGGTGCCCGTGGTGTAATGGTTATCGTCGTAGGAAATGGACACGGCGACACGAGTTCAAATCCTGGACTAGACTGATGCCATTTCACTTAGCACAAATACCTTTGGGAAAGGTACGAATCCAATTATTCTCCCTCCAGCTATGGGTAAATAGTAGGGCAGACTAGGTTCTTCAGCCTAAAAGTCTAGGAGAAGGAAAACTCTGAACTCAAACCTGTTAAACTCCGCTTAAAAATGACCTTGTGTCATATCCTGTCCGAGCGGAGGGGTTGGTAAATATGATTATTTACTCCTTGAGAGTTTTTCACATCAGCGTAAGGTGATGGTCTTTCATTGGATTTTGAGTGACAGCATATCTCCTCAAGTCACCAGGACTCTTCTCAGTATTCTGGCCGTTCTCAATAATGTAATAGTTTGGGTGGTCTTTACTCGTCCTCTTATTTCCAAGTCCTCCAGTCCCTTTAATAATCCTCTGGTGATTGTATCAAAAGCACCACTCATAATTGGTATATTCGTCATATTTCACTTTCTTTCGGTTTTACTCGGTGGGGTCTGTGGGAACAGCAAAGTTCACTATTCTACTGGTTTTCCTTTTTAATGTTGACTATCACTAGGTCTGGTCGTCTGGCTAAGATTAGGTGATCTGTTTGTATCTCATAATCCCCGTGCAATTTGTACGTATTCTCTGTTGTATGTGTACCGTTTGTTCCTAGGGTCAAATTCAAATTTTTTACACAATTCCCAGTGGATTACCTTGCTCAACCAGTCATATCTAGTCTTATACTCTTTTTTCGCTAATTTACTGCATTCGCTTATATGATTGATCATTTCGTCCCTATCACCACATAATCAACATCTGTTATTTTGTTGCGTCTTGTCTATTCTTGCTTTGACATAGTTTTTATGGCGTTGTTTTGTGCTGGTATAAGAAGAGATTTAGTTTTTCTCTCACAGTAGGTTTCCCTTTTTTAACGATGTTCAAGTTTTTCCGTGTGTGATTTCGCTTGTTTGTCGCTGGAAATGCCCATACAGTTATTTTTCTTCCTGTTTTTGTTGTTTTATTGAATTTTGTGTTGTGAATTGTTTTCGATATTATCTTGGGTGGTAAGTCCTCTTCCTTCTTCTTTTCTTTACATATGTCAACGGCATCTGTAGGATGTAGGGCCTTATGCATCGTCATGAGTTTTCTTGTTCTTTGGTCCATTTGCTGAAGTTCTTCTCTCGTTCACTTCAAGAAAGGTCCCAAGTATCTTACGTGGGCGACGGCCCTGGTATTTATCCCTTTGATGAGATTTCTGCTTTTTAGTCTGGTTTTGAGTAGTTTTCTCGTTCTTCTGAGGTATTATTATTATTATTATTATTATTATTATTATTATTATTATTATTATTAAATTAAACTAGATTCCTTTTATAATCTAACGGTTCATTAAAGAAAAATATTAAAATTATTGACATTTTCTAGATTCAGAGAAAATGTTTAGTCATACTACTTTTTTCTTTCAAACAATTTCCTTTTCAAATAGAATAAATTTTTAAAGAAAGAAATGATATAGTTTGGAGATTTAAGAATTGAAAAAATAAATAATTAAAACTAACTGATCAAATAAATAAATTGTTAAATAAATAAATAAATAAATAAGCAAAAGAAATTTTTGGTTCGCCTCACTTTCAGACTTTGTGTTTCTTTGGTTGGTTTCATTCTGAGAGAATTTTTCACTGACTAAACAGATTAAAAAACAACGATAAATAAACAGAAACAAAATGTAACTAATTCTACGATTTTGTTGACTTTCACAAGTTAAAAACTAAAAAACTAAAACAAAACAAAAACAAACAAAAAACAAAGACAAATACAATTTAAGTTGCTGTGAAATTTAATTCAATATCTAAAATAAAGTTTAAGTATATCCATATGAATTTTTATTTATTTGGATTATTATTTTTTTAATCAGAGAAGAATCGGATTTGTAAAAATAGAAAAAAAATCGAATTTTATTTCTTTTTATGAGAGGGTTTAATCGTGAAAAAAAACCTGACTCCGATTCCAGAGTCAGTCTTTAGCATTCTTTTAAAAATACACCCCTACCCCCTTTCTAATTCAATGTAACTAAGCAGACATGAAATAATAAATCCAACATCACAAAACACAGTCGTATGAAAAGGGAAATATTTGAAAGGGAATTGTAAAGATTGTGATTGGACACAAATTTAAGAATCATTTTGGTATGAACAAACAATGAAACTTAAAACTATTAAATGAAAATTAGAATAAGTTTTCGAAGAAAAAAGAAAAAAAAAAAAGATCAGATTTTACATAATCTGAATCTCCGTAGGTCATTATTTGATAACAAGAAGAAATTTATATACATATCATCATGTCGTGCTCCTCGCACGGATTTCCCTAACTCACTCGCCATCTGTCTCTATCTTCCATCGCTTCCGGCAGGTCTTCTAGACTACATCCTTTGTCCGTACAGAGCTGTTTTGGATAAATTGTAGCTGGTCGACATACCCATGCGCGTCCATGTGAAGAGGTCCATTGGAGAACGTCGTTTATGAGTTCGTCCTTGCTCTTTCAGCATTGTTCAGTATGACTTGTCCGTCTAATTTGGATGGTCTTTGAGATTGGCGGTAGGTGGCTGTACAGCTGCCGTTTTGTGGGCTGTTGATTCCAGGAATTGTTTAATATCGTTCGTAGCATACTTGTGCAATTGCCGTCAAGCTTTTTCTCTATACGCTTAGCCAGCGTCCATGTGGTCCATCCATACAGTAGTATGGACACGACCGCAGTTTGGAGAAAATTGCGTTTTATTTCATCGGATAGGTCTGACTGATAGCCTATCGATAGCAGCTGGGATTTGGCCAGGGCGGGTGTATTTGCCAGAAGCACTATGTTATCAGCGTAGTCCGCATCCGTAATAGTTCATGTGGAGTATCGCTGCTTCAGGCCTTTTCTAATATATATATATATATATATATATATATATATATATATAATGTTGTTATCAGTATTATTCTGTTGTACCTTTTATTCTAAATGTTAAAAAAATCAATACAAATCGTCAGATTCTGGCAATTTTGAGAAATTATTTTCAAGTTGGCCTCAGTTCTACTAAAACAGTTGGCAAAATTAGGAAAGTGAAGCCTAGGAAACACTATGAAAACATTCCACCTAAAATTATTTTAGAGTTTTAAGGGTGCCGAAATGTTCTTTGAAATAAAATCTATGCTTATAGAAGAGCCAGGAAAATCAAAACATATTGTATGTAGAACATTGAACAATCTTCAGAAGCATACTGAAACTCAAGTGTGTCCTTATCAACTCTTAATTAATATTTGAAAATCCGTTTTGTAATTACAACTGTTTGTGGAAGATACAAAAAAAAGACTATTATTGAAAAGTAATATGCTTTGTGATTCATTAAGAATACTAAAAGTGATAATATTTTGTTTTCTTTAATCAAAACTATTTTATTTCTATTTATTTATCTATTTAATTTTTATTTATTTATAAATATTCTATTTCATCCTAATTTAACTCTAAAGGAAAATATATTAAAGAAACAAAGTCATTGTTTTATCGTTTGGTAATGTGAGATTGAAGCGGATTCTAAACTTTGGCATTTACTTTTTTTTGATCCGCAATTATGATTGTTTTCGTTTCTGTGATTTACGAGAATGTTGAGGTTATGATCTATTTTTTTTTGTTCTGGAAAGTTCATAATTTCCTTTTTAAGAGATGTTTTTCTCCGGTATATTACTGTGGCAGATTTTGCCGAGGTTTTCATAAATAATTTCAGTGGTAGTTTCATTATTAAAAAAAACAACAACATGCCATTGATGGCCTTGGAAGTGCATGTCATATTCTTATCGTAAAATTATCCCCAAACTATTTTAGAGATATATTAAACAGGGTCGTTGTTTTATTGCTTGGTAGTCTAATGTAGTGCCCACCTCCCACCACCAGTGTCCCTAGTGACCAGCTGTGTAACCGATAACAAAAGGTCAATCACGAGAACTCTCCCGGTTACAAACGAGAGTTGGGAATTTTCAAAAAGGGCTAGTTAGTGAGTTAGGGAGAGAGAGAGAGAGAGAGAGAGAGAGGGTGGGGGGTAACGCTCTTATTTTCGAGACTTCCCTCTATTGGAGTAGGCATACGATTTGTCCTTGATTGACTTGAAAACTTCACGACTTCCTGTTTTTGAAGGCGGTCCTGAGGGAAGTTACAACATCAACAATAAAGTGAAGGGGTTTTTCTGTAATCACGTGTCTGACTTTTCCATTCGTTACCTTGTCATATTTTCCCCTTATTCTTGTCTCTTCATCTCCGCCAACTTTTTGTAAGATGTTCACAATTCATTGCATTTGGGATTAAAGCAAATTCCAGATCTGTATTTAGGTTTATTTTGTGCTTTAAAAAAATCATGTGGATCTTATCTAAATAGAAGTTATTGTCGTTTTCATTTCTGTGGTTTGTGGGAATATTAAAGTTATGAACGAACTTTAAAAACGTATACGAGCAACTGCTAATTTCAACAAATTTCATACCAGAGGTTAGGGAATTGTGTACATTACGTTATATGTACATTTTTGTCTAGTTTCAGAGTTTTTTAAAGAGTATTCCTATCTAAAATAAATAATTTACCAACACCTATTTGACCCATAGATTGAACCTTAATAGGTGCTACAACTCCGAGCCAGATTATACCTAATAGCAATGAAGTGGTACTCTACACTCACCAGAACTAGAACTGTATAACCAGATACAATTTAGTGTTATACACAGGATAATCCTTTTCTATTGGGCAGATAATATACTTCTGCAGAAGATATAAACAACGAATTCTAAGCACTTGTCTCAAATAGAGCCAAGAAAAAAGTTCAATATTTAGAAAATAGGGAACGAAGTAAAAAGAAATTTCTATTCAGAACTTGTTGAGTAGGCCTAAAGAAGGTCGAAAATAAACAGGTTGAAAACTAGAGGTGAATACAATAACGATAAGACACAATTTCACATAATTCCTCGAATAATGACCATTATAATTAGTCTCGGAAATTTAGACAGTAAACAGTTCAGACAAAATATTTTCTTTCTTTGAAAAAAGAAAGGATATATATCAGTTTCTGTCTCGACCTATTTTGCCCTTTATATTTATGAACTGTTTATGAAAATAATATATATATATATATATATGTGTGTGTGTGTGTGTGTGTGTGTGTGTGTGTGTTTGGTTATTGGTTTGGTTTCTTTGTTAAATAGCATATAAACTTTCGTTATATATATGATAAAATATAAAAAAATATTGCCGGATTTTGAAGCCTGATCGCTACCCCACACTGTTCTTTGCCTTCCGCATTAGTGTGCACTGAAGACAGACAGGAAAGTGAGGATAAAGATATTCTTTCCTTAAATATACTTTAATAATTCCCCCAAATAGTTCTCATCACAACAAATGAAATGAAATATCACATGAATAAATGTTATATATATATATGTATGTATGTGTGTGTGTGCGTGTGTGTGTATACAAGTGTTACTTTGTAATATATATATATATATAAACTTGTGTTACCGTGTTATATATATATATATATATATATCTTTATGGGAAAAACTTTCAAGTATACCAACCCAGTCAACTGGAGCTGAAGAATACACCGACTGCATCTCTGCTGATGGGTAAAACACCCCACTGAATGTCTTAGATGCGACACTAAACAATCTGATGTTGAGGCTTCAATCCTGCATCTTTGGGTGATGTAGAGTACTCATTCATTATCATTACTCCCATGTCCCCCCTGACCAGGAGTGGTCGTACCTGTTAGGGTTTTATCTCTGGGTCCGATAGACTTGTTTGACCAAGATCTGTTTGACCATACTTGATACCATTGAACTGTGTGCAAAAATTGAATTATTGGTATAACAAATCAATAAATGGAATCATTTAACTGTGTCAAAGAAGGAAAAGTCTTCAATAGAATTATCAGTATTGACTAGCAATACTTGAAATCATTTAACTGTTCGCAAATAAAACTATTAGTGTGAACAATGTGCAAACAAATCATTTATATTAAATAGAATTATTGAAGTTATATACCAGTACTTGAAATCACATTTAACTGTGGGTAAACAATAGCAATATTGGTTGGTAAACAAATTAGCTCTTACTTATTAAAAAAAAATAAAGAAAAGATTATTCACTCATAAATGATATTTGTATAACCATTTAAATGCGTGCAAACGAATGAGTAAGGTAGAATAGGATTATTAGTGTTGAATAGCAATACTTGAAACTATTTAACTGTGTTCAAAGAAATGAGCTCTGGTACTTTAAAAAAATGTTAAGTAAAAACTATCGTTTTACAAATCATATATATCTAGTATACGTATAAACAAGATTTGGCATTAAATAACCTACAATGTTTGATATACCATAAACTTAGCCAATCAACCAACCAACCAATCTCAAGTATGTTCCCTACATAAAACACTCCAATTCAATTTTCAAAGTTCTAGTAGGACACTAATGAAATCAAAACTATAAACGTGTAGAAACGACTTTAGATATTACAAATATATTATTACAAACAAGATATACAAAGCCATAATAAAAATACACTTAACATCACCTTCTTAAGATAATTTCTAACGATAATTTGATAAAACTTTATTAAATGAATTAATAATCTGTAAATGAATTCATGTTAAAAATTTGAAATGAATATTATAAATTATTAGTTATACAGTATTTATTTATTTAAAAACAAATTCTTGGATATCGCACCTCACATTTGATTTCGGTGGTAACCACTACTATGAGAGAGGATGTAGGTTAACAAAAATAGGGAAGTTGTAGCATTAAAAAACAGGGAAATAAAAGTGGAACTTAACACTTCCTTTGATGATCAAAAGATAGGGTAGGTGAAGAGAGATATGTATATAAAAATGTAGAAAAATCTTTATATATATATATATATATATATATATAGAGAGAGAGAGAGAGAGAGAGTGAGTGTGTTTGTGTGCGTATACGTTCTGCTTGTCTGTTTAGTGTATATTTGAGCAAAAATATTTCTATTGGGCGAGTATCTTTAAATTCACGAGCACCCCCCCAAAAAAACAAACAACAAACAAACAAAAAACACCTTGTAGATTTTTATTCAGTTTCTCTTATGTTCGTGCAAGGAAATATGAAGTTTGTTCGAGTGAGAATAAAAACGTTCCATAATTTTCAGTTTTAGTTTTTTCGACTATTTAGATGTTCAATGTTAAAAACGATACATACGGTTTGTGTTCAGAAAGTAGTACGACTGATATATAATAAGAATCAAATAACTTAAATATTATTACAACAATTTTTGTTTCTTCAAAATAATTCCATAAGGGGACCACATACCTGCAAAGACGTTGTTCTTATGGTTGGAAAGTGTTGAAAGTTTTCAACTGACACAGCCATGTATCAGTTGGTTCGGCATTTTCGCCATAGTTTCGCAAAATAGTAATTAAAAACTGAGTTATAAGTCAAAATTTCATAAACCGTCTGATTTATTTTAATGGCATATCAACCCAAATAAGGTTATTTTATGCCTAAAGGTTAGGGAACCACCTTCATTACACGCTAATATTTACATTCTTTGTGTTATTGTTAAGAAACAACCAAACAATTTTTTTGGCACATGGTCTTATGAAATAAGATTAATCTTTAAACAGATCAATTT
>OY757904.1:6385629-6395629 GCA_963585895.1 Sepioteuthis lessoniana | reverse complement strand
ACTCCCATAGATTTATATATATATATATATATATATATATATATATATATATATATATATAGGCACAATCCAATATTGCTTGATGTTTGTACGGACTGGCGCGTTTTTGCTGACGTTGATCAGCAATTCGCTTTTCCAATGAAAATAACATCAACTCGCCAGCGTCCAGATATCGTCATTTGGTCAGTTAATTCAAAGAAAGTTATCATTGCTGAATTAACGATCCCTTTCGAGGTCAACATCGACTGGGCGCATCAGCATATATTGGAAAGTACGAAGACATGCAAGAGCAGTGTGTTAAGAATGGCTGGTCAACAGACATATTTCCTCTTGAGTTTGGATGACGAGCTTTTTATTTCAAACTCAACATCTACATTTTTAACCAAACTTGGACTTTCCCAGCAGAGAAGAGAGAATATATAAAAAAGATCCAAAACAAGACCAAAACTGCATCTGAGCGGATATGTCATTCGTACAGATTAAAAACAACCCAATAAAGTCTGGTAGTATTGTGAAATACTGCTGGGACGCCCTGGGTTAGTGGTAATGATGCTTCGGTCCCGAAACCATGCCTTAACCCAGGGTCATCATCATATGAAGACTTTATTGGAAACAAAACTGCTATTTTACGACGGTTTTTGTATATAATCTAATCTATCTATCTATCTATCTATCTATCTATCTATCTATCTAGCAATCTATCTAATTCATTATAAGGGTTTATAGATTTTAAAAATATACTTCTACAAGGTTTTTTTTCTAAAATAAAGAAGTAAATCTTTCCAAATTAAAAAAAAAGATGTTTTATCTTTAAAGCATTTTTCCTTTTACGATTTAGGGCAGATTTTCTGCCAAAATAGATATTACTTTTCAAAATCGTTTTAATGATTTGAACTCTTTGAGGTCTTATGTTTGTAAGAAATATAAATATTTTCCATACAGAAGTGCGTTCGGTTTTGATTTCGAAAGAATAAAAAACAAGGAAGAGAAATGCCGTGGTTTATGTAAAATCTGAAAAATTTCCAAGTCCCGGTACTCTGTGAAGGCCAAAACTCAGCTATTCGTAGCTAATTCAACTAGAAACCAATTTTACTTACACTTCCGGTTAAATTTAGGGATGCCTTTTCATTAAAAAGTTTATGATAAAATTCCCGTTTTCCCAAGAATTCGCTTACAAATGCAGAAATTGAATATTATCATAGACGTTTAGTAAATCAGATCCTCGCTGTAACAGAAATCCATAATGATATTTATAATTTCACTCTTCTCTCCGTTATATCAAGAATTTGTATAACCAAAATATATGGTCAGTTCGAACGGTGACATTATAAATCAATCATTGGAAATTGGGTGGAAAATTACTTTATTCTCAAATTTAGATAATTTAAGTGAATTGTTTTATAAAATTCTCGTTTTTTTGTGCTGATTCTTTCTGAGTTAACATATAGATAAATATGATTTACAACTTATCGTAAGGAATAAAATTTGAGGAGCCATTATTCGTTTAATTTTTTAATTCACACAAAATACAAAATAATAATCCTGTGGTCAAAAATATTTATAAATTTCTTATCTTTAGTAAATCTTTTATTACATAATGTGAAAGTTATGTCTTTTAGTTAAGCAGTTCTTATATAACAACAATTTCTTTCTTTCTTTCTTTCTTTCTTTCTTTCTTTCTTATCAGATTTGTAACTCATCATATTGAAATCTATTAGATGTTTGATCACATCAATGACATCTTCATTTTTTCTAAAATAGAGAATGAAAAATCATTGATAAAAAGAAAACTCCAATGTTTATGATTCTGCATGAGGAATAATTTTTTCAGATGACAAACGGCAAATCTTTCAATCAGGAACTTATCAAAATTTGATGATATTTAAAGTGTTTATTTTACTTAGCAAGATTCAACTGAGAAGAAATGTTATATTTATATATCTGCAATGGAAGCACTATACTGTCGACCTTATTGATAATCTGAAGATATCGAAGATTTGAGATTTATTTTCACTTGGTCTGTAAGGTTGAAAAGATGCAGTAACACACACACACACACACACAAACACACACATATATATATATATATACTCGCTTAATGTAGGTTTTGATACCAGACTGCTGCCGCCTCTTGAAAAATAAATGAGACACTTTTAAGAATACTATAACCGTCAGTGAAATGAAGAGACATTACCTGAGCGGGCTCAGAATCCTGGATTCCATCATCATACAATTATGAGGAATGACTTCTGTTTAAATAATATCAATCTATTCTCCCTGCAAACTGCCAAAACGATGAAGTATCAGAATGTATCAAAATATATTTTTCTTGGGTCACCGTGAGTAAATGAAATTACCCACCCAGGAAATTATATAAGAACCCTCCCATCCTAGCACCTTTCCAGATAAGCATTATTTGGAAAGTTGAAGTATTAGTATTAGTTGTAGTAGTAGTAGTAGTAGTATGAAAAAAATAAGAATATTCAGCTTGGATATAGGAATTGAATTTAGGATTGAAAAATGTACAATACTCAAAATGAAAAGTTGAAAAGAGAAATTAGCAAAGGAATTGAGCTGCTCAGTCGGGAAAACATCAGAACACTTGGAGAAAAGGAAAAATTCAAGTATTTGGGAATATTGGAAACGGACACCATCGAACAGATATGAAAGAAAAAAATAGGATCAGAATATTAAGAAAATTTCCCGAAACTAAGCTCTGCAGCAGAAATCTCATCAAAAGAAATAAACACTTGAGCAGTTCCCCTTATAAGATATTTAGTACCATTCTTAAAATAAATAAGAAGGAGCTTTGATAAATGGATCAAAAGACAAGAATATTGATGACTCTGAATAAGGCCTTACATCCGAAAGCTGACATACCAGGCTGTATGACTCAAGAAAAGAAGGAGGAAGGTGATTCACAACGTTGAGGCTTGCGTAGATGCATTAATACAAAGACATGAAAACTACATTAAAAAAGAGCAAAGAAAAAGTAATTAAGTAGCCAGTGGCATCATACGAACAAACAAAAAAACAAAACAAATAGAAACCCCAAGCAAACTAGGAAAAACAACTGTATGAATATTTCAAGCGACAAACAGGTAAGATTGGACACGAGAAGCCTGAATATGTTTAAGAAAAGGACATCTCAAAAGAGAAATTGAATCTTTTTTAATAGCAGCACAAAACAACGCCATAAGGACCAACTACGTTAAAGAGAAAATGGACAAGACGCAACAGAATAGCAAATGCAGGTTATGTGGTGAAAGAGACGATAATAAGTGAATGCAGTAAACTAGCGAAAAAGGGGTACAAGACTAGGAACGACTGGATGGGAATAGTGTTCCACTGAGAATTGTGCAAGAGATTAAAATTTTACCATACTACCAAATGGTATATACATAAACCAGAATCCACCATAGAGAATGAGACCTATGAAATTCTCAGGGATTTTGAAATACAAACGTATCTCCTAATCTCGGCCAGAAGACCAGACATAGTATTGATTGACAAGAAAAAAAAAAGAACTTCTTATCTTGTGGATTTTGCCGTTTCGACAGATAACATAGAGAAAATAAAAGAAAGCGAAAAAAATTCTTGGAACTGGCCTGAGAACTAAAAAATAAACAAACAAAAAACAAAAAAACAATTATCGAATATAAGGGTGACTTTGATATCAATTGTTGTTGGTGCACTTGGAAAGGTCCCCAAAGGCTTGGACAAACAACTGGAGAAACAGGAGATCAGAGGAATAATCGAAACCATCCAGAACACAGCGTTACTGAAATCGGTTAGAATACTGAAAATACTCCTAGAGACCCGAGGGGAGTTGCTGTCACTAAGAATCCAGTAAAAGGTCACCATCTAATGCTGGTATGGAAAACTCGCTAGAAGTGATATAATGATAAATAAACCACCTATGGTCAATTTAAAGTTATTCGCAAAAATGATGCCGATTTAGAAGGTCTAGAAAGCACCGTGAAAAGATCAAGAGACGTCATAGCGATGCAATTTGGTCTAGACAAATGTGTGAATGTCACATCTAGGAAAGGCTCACAAGTAAAGTCTAAAAAAATCACTTTCAATATAAACACGGAAATTACGGCGTTAGAGCATAATAAAACCTATGAATATTTAAGAAATTAATGAAGTGAATCGTATTAATCATATAACTAAAGAAAAAATAAGAAAAGAATTCTATAGAAGAATAAGAGACATATTAAGAACAGAATTGAATGCGAACAATAAAGTTGTTGCAGTTAACAACCTGACAAGACCAGTAGTGATATACAGTTTAGTTGAAATACAAAATAATGGATACTAAAGACAGGAAAGTAATAACCAGCCACAGAAGACATCACCCAAAATTAGGTATTGAACGCCTTTACATCAAGAGAGAAAATGTTGGAAGCGGCTTATTCCAACAACAATTGACCGTCAAAACAACCACAATAGGATTAAAGAAATACCTATATATTACAACAGATTGGATACGACAATTAATAAACACATGTGAAGCAAAAGAAAGAAATATTCTATTAATAAAGAAAGTAATAGGTTTTCTAAACAACTCGACCACACGTCGAAATGAATAGACATAAAATCCAACGCAATAGAGATAGAAAAAAGCATAAAGAAAGATGCAAAAGCAGAAGGGAAAATTAATTATAAAATGCCTGGGTACAAAAATCCCTGCACAAGGAACTAGAAATATCGATATAAATACAGTAAAAACTAATCGATGGCTGAAAAGTGCTGGACTGAAGGCGGAGAAAGAAGGGTTTATAATAGCAGCACAAGACCAGAGGCTTGCTGCTAGAAAATATCAAACATTATAAAAACGAATCAAACCCAATTTGTAAACGGCAAAAAACAAAAAAAAACAAAAAAAAAAACACTGAATCAGTTCATCACTTGGTGTCTGGATGACCAATCCAAACATCGATAGAATATAAAGAAAGGCAGGATAAAATAGGACATTATGTTCATTAGAAACTCTGAAATCTGAAAAAAGGGTATTAATGTTGCATAGCCATGAACAACTATACATACAGATATGCATCTGCATGCAGAATCATAACGACGACACAATAAAGACGAGCGACACAGTTCTTTAGAAAAATATACCTCTCACTTTATTGAAAGTGTTGTGTGTGAAAAGGAGTTGGAAACTGAACAAAGACTGCAACATATTGACCTCCCCAGCTCCTCCGGACATAGCTGTGTGTCTTTCTCGTTCTCCTGGGCTGCTCAACCGGGGGCCTGGGGCTGAGCTCTCTGCTGAGAGCTGGTTCTCACAACTCGATCTCGAACACTGCTTCAAACTTTAAACTGCAACTGCTCAATCGGGGGTCCTGAGAGCCCCTCTGCTGGGTGCTGTTCTCTCTGAGCATCCTATCTCCAACCGAATCGAACTTCCTGTGCACCGAATTATATTATTGTTTTACGCCCACTCGATCTCTTTCCATGACTGGCCAACGGAATATGCAACTTCCGCCGTCCTTGGAATGGCATGTTTAATCATCATCGAGCGGAAATAACTGTCATGCAGTTCACAGGTCACCCTCTTCCGGTGCATCAGATTGTGACTGTACGGTGGGATTTTAACCCTGTCCCATATTGTCAGTCAAGTTCGCCTCCGCAATCTCTTCCCATAACTGGCCAACGGAATATGCAACTTCCGCCGTCTTTGGGATGGCCTGTTTGGTCGGGTCGGAATCAAAATACAACATAAACACCAACCAGAACCAACAATTGAAGCCAAAGAAATTACTATTTTCTGGGGCTTTGCTATCCAAACTGATAGAAAAATAAAATGCAACAGACCAAATATAGTGGTTAAGAAAAAAATGCCTTGTAATTGATATGTCTGTGCCAATAGATGCCAACAAATCAGTCAAATAGTAAAACAGAATAAGTAAATACAAAGACCTGGAAATAGAAACTGAGGAGAAAATGCGGCACTTTGAAACTACTACCGCACCAGTAATAATGGGAGCACTGGGTATGACCAAGAAAAAACAAATTAATATAAGATACCTGGCGGTCCCAACCAATATAAAATGGAAGAATACACACCCAAAAGAGACAGAAAAAACATTAATACGTAGAACACATATAATCTTTACTTTCACTCACCCTAGATCTTGAGTAAAACCCGGTGAAGGATGGAAAGAACATGAAAGTAAAGCTGAAAATTAATAATAATAATAACAATAATAATAATCATAAGTGGTGGGGAGACTCGAGGAGACATGCTGTCGCTCAGACCCCAGTGAAAGACCTCCAGTTGAAACTCGTGTGAAAAACTTTCGAGGAATGAAATCATCAAGAATATGTAGGAAAATAAGTTGTGAATAAACGGCTCTATAAGAGCTTTTCAAAAAAGCTGAAACACAAAATCCTGAAAACTATGACACAACGGAACTCAATCGAACCACCAAAACAACTATTTTAGCACAAGATAAAAAAAAAGCATTATAGAAATGATAAAGAAAATCATAACCGAAAAGAAGGAAGTATTACTTTCTTTGAGTTATGAAAACTTGGAAAAAGTCAAATTAGAAACAGAAAAGGTGAATAAACGGTTAAAAAAGTTTCCCAACAGATGACATCATTGAAGAAAACGATGTAGTTTATACAAGAGCAAAGGTAGTCAATGACAAATTTTGTATCCAACAAAAAAAATAAACTAAAAGAGCGAAACAAAAGCTGGATGGGAAATGGAAGAACAAATAAAAAAACTACGGGTATATGCAAACGTATAAAGGAAAAGAAAGACTCAGGGATTCAGTGCAATGAAAGAAATGAGAGAAGACAACAGCAGCAAAGAAGATTGTCATTACAAGTTGAAGAAATAAACAAAAAATATCGGTCAAGTAAGGGAGACTCAAAAGACTTCTGAATAGGATTCTACGAATCAAAACAAACAGGATATTCCAAAATTATGAAAGAAAAATCTACCTGAAGAAAGTATGGAAACTGAGCAACTAGATTCAAGTGAAATAAAATATTTCTGGAGTAAAACTATGGGAATCGAGACAACATAACCCACCATGTAAAATGAATTACATGAAATTGAGGAAAGGAAAGACAAAAGGCTGAAATTCTCTAAAACTTGCTCTCAAGAAAGTTGCAACTTAAAAGCCACCAGGCCACGGTGAGACACATAGATTCTGGTTTAAAATATTTACATCAATCCATGAAAAAATTGTCCAATGACTACGTTAATGTTTACGAGGGGCAGGAATTGCCGATTGGATGACTAAAGAGAAAATTACCCTGAACCAAAAACCTTTCTCAAAAGGAACCATCACAAGTAACTACAGAACAATAATGTATTTGTCTATGATGAGGAAGAACGTAGCTGTACAAATAAGAGGAAAAAATCTATTGTTTGAAAGCCACAGGCTATTTTCTAAAGAATAAAGAATAAAGAATGGCAAGAAATTAGAGGAACAAATCACCTATTATATATATTATATTTTCAAGAAATTTAAGACAAAGAGAAATGTAGCCATGATAAATATTTATATACCAAAAAAGATATATGACAAACAATCTCAAACATGGATCAGAGAATGTTTGAAAATCTTTAAAATCTTAGATCAAATTGTAAACTTAATTATGAGAGCTCTAGAAAACTGGAGAGAACTAGCAGCTTGTAGACAAGCCCTTGCAGAAATAAAAGAGGCATCTTTTAGGGAGACTCAATCGCCATTAGTCGTTGTCATAACAGTGATTCCTCCGAATTTTATGCTAGGAGAATTCAAAGGTGGCTACAGGTTTACACAGTGACGGAAAGATACCCCCCTTTTGTATAGCGACGATATCAAAATATTTGCAAAGAATAAAAATAATAAAAACCCAGATACAAACTGTCAAAATCTTCTGCTAAGATATAGGAATGAGATTTGAAATTGAAAATTACGTGATTATGAAAAAAGGAAATTGAAACAACTGAATGAATAGAACTGAACAATCATGAAAGCATCAAAATATTTTGGAGAAAAAAAATACAAATAGAGTAAGAAAAAGCGTATCTTTAAACCAAACTCAGCAGCAGTAATCTAATCAAAAGAATAAATACTTCAGGAGTCACCCTTGTAAGATACTCTGGATCCTTCTTAAACTGGACGAGAGAGAAATTAAGAAATATAGACCATTGAACAAGGAAAATGATGACGATGCACAAGGTCTTACACCAAGAGATGGCTTAGATAAACTCTATGCAACAAGGAAAGAAGATAGACTTGCTAGTATTGGAGATTATGTAGATACAACAATTCAGGGGCTCGAAGAAATTGTAAAAAAGAAGAGATTGATCACAGCAACAGGAATATCAACATAAATAACTTAGGGACAAACAGGAAAGCAACTACAAAAATCTAGGAAACAAAAATGGGAAAAAGACAATTGTCCAGATACTTCAAGAGACAACCTCCCAGTCGGCTAGGTCTATATAATACGCCGACTGCACCTCATCTCTGCAGAGCGTTAAGCTACTTTTTCCCCAATAAGGCTACCTGTTGGTCGTGGGTGGAGAAATGTAATGCATGAGGACAGGCGCTTGGATGACGTCAAGACCAAGCACATATATGATTGTCCCGACCGTATTCTTGAAATTGTTCTTGTGTCAAACAAATACGCAAACCTCTTTATTTTAAAGATACTAGAAGGAGGTGGCTGAGGGTGAATGAAGTGTTCTGGGATTACACTAAACTGCATCCAATGATGAGGCTCCTGTTCAGGAGTTTGGACTATATAGAGTAGCCCTTCATTGCCGTTACTTTCAGTTCGACTCAAAATTGAGTTGTAGTACTTGTTAGATTTCCATCTATGGGATTATTATTATCATTAATAATTAGAAATAATAATGTTGTGTGCACATTGTTCGTATTAGATAAGAATACTTGATGAATAGAATTATTAATGCTAAATAACAATATTTGAAACCGTTTAATTGTGTTCAAGCAAATGAACTCAAACTAGTCTAAAAGCAGTTACTTACAAATTATTTGCTTACAAATCATATACATATTTATATACAAGTTGGCCAACGATAGTCGACGGCGACCCAAAGGCTCCTTTTTCAAGAGCAAATACAACGAAGTGTAGGGGGGCGCTATTCCTTTTTCTGGATTGATCCACTCATCCTTGATCCGTACCTTATAATGCTGAGTGTTAAGCAAGGAGGTATCAAGTACCATTTTTGAGTCTTTGGGGTGACTTTACCTGGGATTGAATCCCAGTCCCTCGAACCATTGGTTGGTTGGTTTGTCTTACGGCGTATTAACCTTTTTCGGCTCATTTAACGCCGAATCAGATTTCAAACAATTCAATTTACTATAAGTATAGTTTTGGTTTGCAAACTATTAAATATCAAAGCAGTTCAGTTAAATGTGAAAACAGTTCTATTTCAAACAATTCAGTTGAGCATAACTACACAGATTCAATGTCAAAAACAGTTCGATTTCAAACAATGCAGTTTAGTATAAGTACACAGTTTAGTTCTAGTTGAACCACAGATAGGACCCATCAGGTGCTACCACTCCGAGCCAGAGCAGACTTGGTAGTGATGGCAATAAAAGGGTACTGCACATTCCCCAAAGCTTCAGCATTACTGGAATCTCTAGGACATTCGTTGCAGTGGGGATTCTTACCCTTCAGGAGAGGTGCAGTCGGTGTATTAACACCCCACAAGACACAAACTGTACGGCCACCTGCTCCCTATCACGAAAACTATTCAAGTTAGACGAACCAGACATGCAGGACACTGCTGGAGAAGCACAGGCGCCTCTGATGGTGCTCGACTAGCAGACCTACACGAGTGAGTTCGAGTCTCATTGGGTGCCCCTTTCATATGGCCTTGTGCCACATCTAAGCAAAAAGCTTAGTAAATTTCCACTGCTGGAGAAGCAGAGATGAACTCATAAGAGATGTACTCTTATGGATCCCCACACATGGCCGCGCAAAAGCAGGACGACCAGCACGAACGTAC
>OY757904.1:6375629-6383129 GCA_963585895.1 Sepioteuthis lessoniana | reverse complement strand
TCTTCCTGAACTCCTTTAAAACCTCAACATAGTAACCCTAACCCTAACCCTTTGGCCAATCAACTTTGGTGTATTGACTTTCTTACTCCTCCCAGACCTCTCATCATCCCTCACAGACTCCCTGTCTTCCTTGAATCTCTTATGCCTCTCAAAAACTGATGCTCGATTCATGCAAGATGGTCGAAAAGCAGTCTGAAGCATTCCATACGTTGTGAAACATTACCCCCTCACCCCCCCCATTATCTCAGTCTTCTAACCATTTCACTTCTTAGCCGGCCGGTGATCAACTAGTGGCTGAGGGGGCAACGCACATTTCTTTACCTACACAAGAATACGATCGAGGGAGACAGGAGAAAATAGAAAGACAAACGAACAAACAAAGCTTGGGGTTAACCAAGAGCAGAGGAAGGTATTGCAACACTACATGCATGTGCGGACTATCGCTAGCGTGGGTTACTAGCGAAAATTCCACAATGCTACTGGAATCAGACATCTTGAGACTTTTCTTCACTGGACCCTATCTTGTCTCCTCGCCTCTCTGCTCAGTGTCTGGTGTTGACTGCCCCTCCGTTCTTCCACGCCAACCTCTCTGTTCGCCTCTCTCTTGTCCAGTCTCCACTGCCTTCTCTCTGCTCTCCAGCCACCAACTCCTCTGCTGGTCTCCAGCCACCAACTGCCTCTCTCTGGGTCGCGTCGTCAACTCTCGTTCGCGTCCCCTTACCACTTCCGGATACGGCGAGATTTTTTTGTCCAAGAATCCTTTGTCTGGTTTCGCGCCAAAACAGACTCGTCTGCTTTGGCGGCCTACCCCCATAGTGCTACAACGTTTCTGTGGCCTTTTTTCCAAGTTTAAAACAATTTTATTGCATATCTTTCTTCTAAAGTGTCCTCACGTCCAGAGTGCATTTTTGAAATTCACCAGCTGTGACAATCAGGCTTTAGTAGGGTGTATTCCAATTGCTGCTGTAGCTGTTCATTTGCACGTGAAATCATAAAAATTGTTCAATCATCTCATAAGATATATAGCAATAAGGTACTGAATTTTCAAGAGTCTACGACAATTCTAAATGCATGTACAAAAAAGTCTGGAAACTTATCGAATGTACCCCGTATATATATATATATATATATATATATATATATATATATATTTACTAACCTACTATCTACCAGCATTCACGGTCAGTCGGTGCGAGACTCCCTGATGATCTGTTGAGGTGAAACTTTAGTAGGAGAATTCCGACTCGCGATTTAAGTTAATTTTGTATATATATATATATATATATATATATATATATATATATATATATATATATATATATATTTATATATTATTTGGCTTTCAGTAATTTAAGTAGAGCATTCTCAGTATTGTAGTTAATTTGTTTGACCGTATATTAATTCTTAAATTGACTATACTACCAAATGGTATATACACAAACTAGAATCCGTACTAGAAAATGAGACGTATAATATTCTGTGGGATTTTGAGATACAAACAAATCACTTGATTTATTTGTGTCTGATTGTGACTATATTTCCAATGTTCAATTATATATTTTTCAATTGCACCTTTTTGTTTATAATCATTTGTTTGCGAACAGTTATATGATATCAAGTATTCCTATCTAATACAAATAATTTGCACACAGTTGTATGATTTCAGGTGACTAATTATGATAATCCTTTGTAAACAATTATAGTTTCAAGCAACTATTCTTAATACCAGTAATTTGTTGAGTTAAATTGTCAACAATATTTCTATGTATCATTAATTATTCTATTTAATAATAAGAAAGATAAGTACCTCGACCTTGCTAGAGAATTGAAAAAGCTGTGGAACATGAAAGTAACGATTGTGCCAATTGTGATTGGTGCGTTAGGCATAATAACAAAAGGATTATTAAAAGGCCTGGATGACGTAGAAGTTGGCGGACGGGTAGAGACTATCCGAACGACAGCATTGCTTAGAACGGCCAGAATCCTGAGACGAGTCCTGGAGACTTGAAGAGACTTGCTGTCACTCAAACTCCAATGAAAAACCATCAGCTAACACTGATGTGAAAAACTCTAAAGGTGTAAATAATAATGATATACTCACTGTGAGTTCCTCACATCAGTTTTATCTGGTGATCTATAATTGGAGTCTGGGTGACTGAATGTCTTCTCAGGTCTCCAGGACTCTTCTCAGTATTCTGGCTGATCTTAACAATGCTGTAGTTTAGATGGTCTCGATTCATCCTTCGATTTCCAATTCTTCCAACCCATTTCCAAGTCTTTGGGGGACTGTTCCAATATTATTATTAAAGTCCTGGCGATTTTTTTTTCTTTTCCTAGTTTTTTCACTTTTCATTATCAGAATGGCACATTGTTCAATGCCAAATTCTATTTTATCATCATTTTACTCATTTGTGAGTTTTTCACAGCAATGTAAGCTGATGGTCTTTCAACAAATCTCTTTAAGTCTCCAGGACTCTTCTCGGTATTCTGGCCGATCTTAATAATACTGTAGCATGGATGATCTCGTTTCGTCATCAGATTTCCAACTCTTCCAGTCCCCTTACCAAACTTTTAGGACCTTTTCAAGTGCGCTAATTATAATCGGTATCACCGTCACCAAAATATTCTTCAGCTTTCTCAATTCTCTGGCAATGTTTAAGGATTGTCTCTCTTTACGATTTCTTTGTCTTTCACTCTGTGATGCGTTGAAAGGGCAAAATCTATTAGACGGCAAGTTTTTGTTAATGCTTTTGACCGGGATTAAATGATTTGTTTGTCTCTCAAAATACCACAGAATATTTTATGCGTCTCATTTTCTAGTACGGATTCTAGTTTGTGTATATACCATTTGGTAGAGGTGCCCGTGGTGTAATGGTTATCGTCGCAGGAAATGGACACGGTAACACGAGTTCAAATCCTGGACGCGACTGATTGCATTTCACATAGTACTAATACCCTTGGGAAAGGTATGAATCCAATTATTCTCCTTCCAGCTATGGGTAAATAGTAGGGCAGACTAGGTTCTTCAGCCTTGGTGAGGCAACTAGTCTAGGAGAAGGAAAACTCTGAATTCAAATCTATTAAACTCCGCTTAAAAAATTGGCCTTGTGTCATATCCTGCCCGAGCGGAGGGGTTGGTAAATATGATATACCATTTGGTAGTATAGTCAAATCTTAATTTCTGGCATAATTCCCTGTGGATCAACTTATCCACCCATTCGTACCTTATTTTATAATCTTTTTGAGCTAATTTGCTTCATTCGCGTACAATGTGATTAATCGTTTCGTCTCTATCACCACATAACATATACTTGCTATTTTGTGGCGTATTATCAATTTTCGCTTTAATGAAATTGGTCCTTATGTTATTATCATTATTATGATGGTCTTTCACTGGAGTTTGAGTGACAGCAAGTCTCCAGAACTCTTCTCAGTATTCTGGCCGGTCTCAATAATGCTTTAGTTTGGATGGTCTCCACTCGTCCTCCAACCTCGAAGCCCTGCAGTCCCTTTAATAATCCTTGGGTGACTGTACCGAAAGCACCAATCACAATTTGTATAATTGTCACCTTCATGTTCCATAGTTTTTCAAATTCTCTGGCAAGGTCGAGGTACTTATCCTTCTTTTCACTTTCGGTTTTATTCTGTGGTCAACCGGGATAGCAAAGTCCACAATTTTGCAAGTTCTCTTTTTTGATTTTTGTTGATTATTATAAGGTCGGATCTTCTGGCCGAGATTAGGTGATCCGTGCGTATGTCAAAGTCCCATAGGAGTTTATGTGTGTTATTTCCTAGGACAGGTGCTGGGCAGTGCATATACCATTCGTTCGTATGGTCAAATTCAAATTTCTTCCACATTTCCCAGTGGATCACCTTGCCCTCCTAGTCGTGTCTAGTCTTATACTCTTTCTGTGCTAATTTGCTGCATCCGCTTATTATGTGATTGATTGTTTCGTCTGTCACCACGCCTACATTTGCTATTTTGTTGAGTCTTATCTATTCTCGCTTTTATATGATTGGCTCTTATGGCGTTGTTTTGTGATGTTATTAGTAGAGATTCTGTTTCTCTCTTAAAGTTTCATTCTTTTTAGCGACGTCCAGGTTTTGTCGTGTGAGATGTTGTTTATTAAAACGTCCATAGAGTTATTTTTTCCCCATTTTTATTTCCTAGTTATTGTCATTCTGTTGTCTATCGTGTAGTCAATATTGTTTCTAATGGATGTAATCAGTCCTCGTTCGTGTTTTCCTATTTTGTCTTCGAGTCGTTGTATTGATGCGTCAACGCTGTCTTCGATACTGGCAAGTCCTCTTCCTCCCTCTTTTCTTGATACATATAGTCTGTCAACGTCGTCTCTGGCATGTAATTCCTCGTGCATGGTCATTAGTTTTCTTGTTCTTTGGTCCATTTGTTTAAGTTCATCTCTGGTTCACTTGAGAAAGGGTCCCGAATATTTAACGAGGGGAACAGCCCATGTATTTATTCCTTTGATAAGGTTTCTGCAAGAAAGTTTTGTCTCAAGTAGCTTTCTAGTTCTCCAGAAATATTCTTTTTGAGTTTTGTCTTTCATTTGCACTTGTTTGATGGTGTCAGCCTCCAAGATGCCCATGTATTTGTAGGTTTCATTTTCCCCAAGTGTTCTAATCTTGTCTTTATTTGGTAGTTCCAATCATCTGTCATTTGCTACTTTTCATTACAAGCAGGGCACATTTTTCTATGCCAGATTCCATTCCTGTGTCTTGACTGTATATTCTGACTGCGTGTATTAGAGTTTCCAGTTCTTTTTCATTTTTTGCAAATAGTTTGATGTCATCCATGTACATTAGGTGATTGATCTTTCCCTGCGATATACTGAATTAGTATCCGGCTTTGCATTTTCTGAGTATGTGGTTAAGTGGTATCATGGCAATTATGAATAGTAAGGGTGATAGTGCATCCCCTTGAAAAACACCTCTTTGGACCTTTGCTTCAGCCAAGCTTCTTCCTCCTGCTGTCAATTCCACTCTCCAGGATTTCATAGTTTTCTCGATGAAGTTTATGACTTCATGCAGGATTTTTAACAATTAATAAATCGATATTTTTAACATAAGACCCTCGTATATCGAAGACTTTTAACAATTAATAAATCGATATTTTTAAAATAAGACCCTCGTATATTTAGGAATTTTAACAATTAATAAATCGATGTTTTTAAAATAAGACCGTCGAATATTTAGGAATTTTAACAATTTATAAATCGATGTTTTTAAAACCTGTTTTATACTAAATTTGTAAACATAAACAAGCACAATTTCTCGATAAAAACAAACGCCTCATCACCCAGTAAATATAGGAAAGAAAAGGTTAAACTAGCAATAAACAACTGAGAAAATTGTGGACGAAGATTGAATAGCGTCTGATTAGGTTCATTTGAACGGAAGTTTAAATTGTTAGCCGTAGTATTAATCTATTTAGAACACAGCGTAACAAAAACATTTTTTGTTTTCGTTGCCTAGGATAATTGAGCTAATTTAAATTATCTGGATCTACAAACAACATTAGTCTTGCGGAACTGTCTCCAGTTTTCGATAAAATGATTATATCTTAATTTATGATAATACCCCAATTATACTCGAGAAATAACAGCTTATACATTCAACTGTGTTTGGCTTGTTTTACTATTTAACAAGTAAAGATATTTAGTTACTGTTGTATGATACAAGATAACTCCCATCTTATTTGTAAATTTCATTTGATTACTAATTGTCAGCATTTTTTAATGTTTCTCTCTCGGGTTTTTGATGAAAATAAACTTAAAATTAATTTCAGCATTACTTTTTAATTCAGTTAATTGATCACATATGTAAAGATCAATTCTAAATAATCGACTTCTAAAATATTTCTTATTACTCCTGCAATAAATTTAGGGTTTACCAGTTTTATTACTTCAATAAAAAATGAAAACAAAAAAACCCAATCAAGTAATGATAAAGAATACATAGATAAATTTATATTGAAAATACCATCGTTGGAGAAACCATCGAGGTAATTATAGATTAAATTGAATTTTTTAGATTATAATCGATTATATAGAATTTTCAATGATATTGATGCTTTGTAAATCATTCAAATAAAAAATTAGCAAACTAAAAGCATTTGTTTTAAAGTTAAAATCTGAATTTGCACACAAATTATCATCAGATGATTTTTCGTTTGGTCATTTTATTTGCATCAGATACAGTTTTCTATCTGATTTCAAACAAATTATTCCCCCTGAAAATTCTCTTTGTACTTCTATCATTGTAATGGAATATCTCAAAATAGACGATTTGCACGAAGATTTATATATAAATACAGTCTGTTTAAAAATTGTTAAAATTTCTATCTTAGTTCATTGATGATATTATGATTTTAAAATTTCCACCTGATCACCATTCTTGTCAACACATTATTGGAATCTTCCTCAGGTCGTCTCTGTAATATCAGTTCTTTTTTTTTTTTTAATAAAGATATAGAAATATTAACATTTTTCAATCCCCTGTGAGAGATTCCAAGAATGAATTGACAAGGATGATGAACATATTGAGACAGTTTGAATTTATATCATAAAGGTATACCCATAATGGTGTTGAGATTTGAAAAAAATTATCCTGTATTTTCTTTTCAACAATACTGTGATTAGATGAAACTGGAAATTTCTATCCAGTGTCAATAAAATTTTTATTTCTAAAGTTTACTTAAACGATTACAATGCTTTAAAGATTCTTACATACACAAATTAAAGCCTTTTTCCGCGTACTAATACGCTTAACACCCAGCATTATAAGGTACGTATCAAGGGTAAAGTGGAGCAATCCAGGGGAAGGAATAGCGCCATCCCCTACACCTCGGTGTGGTAGCTATTGAAATGGGAGCCTTCTGGCTGCCCTCGACTACGGTCAACAACTTTACTTTAATACGCATGGGACTACTTTTAGTATCTCTTGCACACACACACACACACACACACACACACACACACACACACACACACACACACACACACACACACACACACACACACACACACATACCCTACTTGTTAGTACGCATTTCTTTCCAGTATTCAGAGTAAATTGACTATCTCACACGCAGTTCTCTTTGATATTGGAATGGTTTTAAAATAACTGTCCTTTACAAAAGAGATTCTTTGTGTATGATAAGTAATTTTTTTTCAATCCACTTTCCTATAATCATCGTCTCTTCAGAGGTTTATAATCAATACTTCGAACGTGTCAAAATGTGCAACTTTGATGGACAGAGACAATGCCATGTTCCAGCCCGAAAATAAAAAGCCTCACCCAGCAAAATAATCCTCGTGGGAAATAAAGCTATTAGGCTTGTAAATGTTACCTCATCAACCAGATTCACTCTATCGAAAATATTTGGATTTATAATTTTGGTAATGTCATGATTAAAAAAGCTATCCCAATTATTCATTCTATTGTGATAATAATCTAGGGCTTTTGTTAAAAATAAAAAAA
>OY757904.1:6335629-6370629 GCA_963585895.1 Sepioteuthis lessoniana | reverse complement strand
TAAAATTAACATTAGGTTTTTGTCTTCTGTCCCGGATTTGCTGATTTGTTTGTATCTCAAAATCTCAGAGAATTTTATGCGTCTCCTTTTCTTGGAAGAAGTCTGGCTAATGTATATATCATTTGGTAGTATGGTCCAATTTTAATCTTTTGTACAATTTCCAGTGGATCATCTTTCCTATCCAATCGTACCTAGTTTTGTATTCTTTTTGTACTAGTTTGCTTCATTCACTTATATTGAGATTAATCGTTTCATCTCTTTCTCTACATAACCAATTTTTCTCTAGAGGTTTCCCTTTCTTAGCCATGTCCAGGTTTCCTCGTGTGCAATCTCCTCAGTTTGTCGCTTGAAATATGCATTCATTTGTTTATCTTCCCATTTCTGTTTCTGTTTGTTCTTGTGTTTCCAATGCTGTTATTGGCAGAAGTAATTAGTATTTCTTTGTTCTTTATAATGGTATTGTATTGATGTATCTACTCAATTCTCCATGTTGACTATTCCTCTCCTGATTTCTTTTCTTGGCACATATATAGTCTATCATATCCTTCAGATGTAAGTTATTGTACATTGTCATTAATTTTCTTGTTCTTTGGTCCATTTATCTGAGTTGCTTCTTTTTTATTTTAAGAATGGTCCTATGTATTTTATAAGAGAGACTGTCCTGGTGTTTATTCCTTTGATGAATTTTCTGTCGCAGAGCTGAGTTTCGAGAAGTTTCTTATTTTTTCTTTCATCTCTGCTTATTTGATGGCGTCCGCTTCCAATATTTCCAAGTTCTTAAAAGTTTTCCTTCTCTCCAAACATTCTGATTCTTTCTTGATTTGACAGGTCTATTCCTTCAGTTGTTTCTTTTTTCCCATTTTGTTTTACTTTTCATTATTAAAATGCCAATTTCCATTTTATTATTATTTTACTCATTTGGGAGTTTTTCATACCAACATTAGCTGATGGTCTTTCTTTAGAGTCTGAGTGACAGCAAGTCTCCTCAAGTCTCTAGGACTTTTCTCAATATTCTGGCCGATCTTAACAGTGCTGTAGTTTAGATAATCTCCACTCGTTCTCTAACCCTCCAAACCTTTTACCATTCTTACGGTGACTTACCGAGTGACGCAATTACAATTGCTATCACCGTCACTTTCAAGTTCCATAGTTTTTTTTCAGTTCTCTAGCGAGGTCTATGTATTTATCTATCTTTTCGCTGTCATTCAGTCTTACACTGGGATCAGGCGGAACAGCAAATTCCACTATTCTGCAGGTTCTCTTTCTTTTGTTGACTATCACTTGGTCTGGTCGTCTGGCCGAGATTCTATGATTCGTTTGTTCCTCAAAATTTGCGCCTCATTTTCTTGGACAGATTCTGGGTTGTGCATTTACCATTTGTTTGTATGGTCAAATTTAAATTTCTTGCACAATTCCCGGTGGATCACCTTCCCTTTCCAATCATGTCTAGTCTTATACAGCGCCAAATATTGATCATTTCGCCTATCACCACATAATCTACGTCTGTTATTTTGTTGTATCTTGTCTATTTTTGCTTTGACATAGTTTTTATAGTGTTGTTTTGTGCTGCTGTCAGAAGAGATTCAGTTTCTGTCTCATGGTTTCCTTTTCTCAACCATGGCCAAGTTTTCTTATGTTAGATTTCACTTGTTTGTCGTTTGAAATCTCCATATAGTTGTTTTTCTTCTCATCGTTTTCTGTTTGTTTTTTGTTCTATTGATGCTTGCGTTGTCTATATTGTTTCTGTAGGCTGTAATCGGTCTTTCTCCGCACTTTTTTTTTATGTAGTCATCTAGTTGTATCAATACGTTGAAGCTATCTTGTATGCTGGTGAGTCCTCACCCTTTTTCTTTTCTTGACGCATACACTCTGTCTACGTCATCTCTGGAGTGTAAGGCCTTATGCATCGTCATGAATTTTCTTGTTCTCTGGTCCATTTGTCTTTCATGTTGCCTTTCTATCCATAGAATTTGTGGTCTTAGGAAGAAACTCATATCAGTAATTGTTTGATTTAGTTCCTTTGTTTAATGGCATATCAAACCTTCTGGGTTATTTAATGCCAAAGCCATCCTTACAGAAGAACGGTATTTGTGTTATTCAATCCATAGCTGGTGGGGTGTAAGTGGGTTCATTTCTTTCCAAACGATGTCTGTCCGAAATTGAACGTAATAGCCCGATCTGTGTTCGAACTCTTTTAATACGGAGTCGCAGTCAAGCACTTTAGCTACTACGCAACGGAGACTCCTTCGACACATTTAGTGTTCGATTTCCTCTAACCTTTACTCAAAGGGGCTTGTATTTCCTGATTTGGATTCTACCAATTAATTCGACCCTACCATTCTGCCTCTACCTTTAGTGTTCGGTTCCCTCTTACCTTTACCCAAAGGGGCGGGTATTTCCTCCTACTTCCTCAATATTTCACCTTAACACCGTTCCTAACAGTTGGCCGTTAATTCTGCCGCGAGATAATGACATCAACAACCGTTTAAGCTCATAACGGTACCCAAAAAAACTTTTCCCACGGCTTCGAATTGAGGAAAAAAGTTATATCAAAATTTTATCGTTTTCCCTACACCAAAAACCAAAAACAAAAACAAAAAAAAACAAAACTGTATTCATCACACCTGCCTGTTATCATTGTCAGGTTTTGGCCCCTAGTTGAATCTGCGTCTTGACTTCGCAAGTCAAGAATAATCAAAATCATATTTCTCTAAACAAAATTCGCCTTGTCAGTTTCTCAGTATTTAGTGAAGAAATAATTCACCTCTCTCTCTCTCTCTCCTTGTTTTTCCCCTCAAACAAAAATAATTATATATTTTCAACGTTTTCTCACTTTTTTGTAATGTTCTGATTCATTCTTCTAAATCCACTTCAGTCGATTTTCACTTTTCTGGTTAATAAATTTCTTCGGACAAGGCTCTCTTTCTATGTCAGAATTGATTCCTTAGTGATGGTAATAAATTCATTCTCTTTTCTCATAGTTTTCATTCATCTTGTGTTTGTATTATTGCAGCTGTGGTGCTGGCTCTGTTATGTTGTGCCTTTCTGTATTTTACGTCTCAGATACGCAGGGGAACTATTGCTGAGTATTTTTTACGACTAATCCGTCAAAATAGTTCTAGTATCTCAAGGTCAGAAAACCATTTTTCTTGGGAATCATTCTTGTTTGATCCACAAGTCTTTGATTTCTTGCATTAAACTTATCAGATTACTCCTAAAGTTCGATCACTCATCTTCTATAAACTCTTTGTGCAGAGATAATTTTGAAATAACGGTAGATTACATGGTTTTTCTACCCCATTTATTTTTTAGCATCTATCAGATATTAATATGGTTCTTGTCATTGTAACGAAAATATTTTCTTTCAAAACATGTTTTAAAAATCTTTTGAAGGCACATTGAACTGATTATTTTATCACTAAGAAAATTCGAACTATTGTCTTCATGTTCATTGTTATATTCACAACGTTTCGGCCGATGTGTCTTTTGGCCTTCTTCAGGTGTTTCATGTCAAATTCGGGCACCCACACAAAACTTCGAACTGAACCTTTTATTTAATCCTCGGTGGGGGGGTGTAGATTATTCTAATTACGTTAACCATCACCGGGTACATGTGTTAAAGAATTTCTCGTCATTTACCTGTAGTCAGGAACCCCCAGATAGCTTCATTTAGAAGCACTTTTCAACAAAACGCCAATATATCAAGTAATAAAAGCTATCAAGCTTCATACTAGAAATTAAAAAAAATAATATTGAACTGATACTTTGAAATCGTACTTCTAAAATAAAGTTAACTAAAATCATGACAAATACATTCAAACATACAAATTAAAAATGTCTAAGCAAAAAGTATTGTGTATTTAGGCAAAAGTCATTCATTAATACATGTTTGAGTAAAGTTACCAAATGAATAAATATTGTCTTTCACCTTATCAAGTGCGATGACAATCTTCTGATTGGTAAGAATATACAATAGAGACATCTATCTATGATGATATAAAGGATCATAAAAATTTGATATGCGCCTTCAAGTTTAGGGAGGCTTCTCCTTGATTTGATTAAGACTTTCTCGCATGCAGATACCAAATTTATTCACTTTTCATAAAAATGAGACATTCCTAATTAATCAATTTTTTTCATCAAGAGTTTCCAGAACATCACAGTTCATCACTTGTAGGTTGGTAAGAGTGAGATGCTCTTGCGAATAAGTATTTTATTTGCTTTTTGAACGAATAAGACTTTCCTGATTAATGTTAAGCCAAATTATTCCTGACACCTTTGTATTTTACTTTGGAAAGTTCCAGGACATCCCAGTTTATCACATGCAGACTGGTCGGAACTAGATGCTTTTGGATTATAAAGAGAGGTTTTAACACATAATGAATTATTGTAGGGTCAGAAGATGTTCCTTTTTTTTTCATAATTTTCATAATTTTATGATATTATTGAAGCAACAACACATGCAGTTTTGCATAATATGTCTAAAGTTTTTCTAGCATAACCCTCTCTGTCAGACGTAGAAAGCATTGTTGCGTCTAAACATTTTGATTCAACATATGGTGTGTATTAAAAATATTTTGCCATATTCTCATTCAGGCGAACATTTTCTTCCAGTGGAATAACATAAAATCAGAACAGTACGTGTTGATTAGAAGAAATTGAAATTGATTATTTTATTTTCATTGCCAAAAAAGGGTAAGGTTACTAGAAGATAAGATGATAACATATATATATATATATATATATATATATATATATATATATATATATATCCCTGTCTCTCTACACGAACACACACACACACACACACACACACACACACACACACACACACACACACACACACACATATATATATATATATATATGTTACTTTTTTAGACATGTTTCATTAACTATGGCGTACTAGGATTGTTTATATAGTTCTATTTTAGTTTTTTTGCTGGCGATTAGGATGTCACAAATGTGGATCAAGGTTGTACAAATTGTTCAAAGGTTTATATATATATATATATATATATATATATATATATATATATATATATATATATATATAGTTCGAGTATTTACGACCATTCCTGGTCATTATCAAGAACGTAAATGTGGTGTTGATTGCATCTATCTATCTATCTATCTATCTATCTATCTAAAGTGTAGTTAGCTGAGCTACTTATATAATAAAGTAATACTGTGTTGACCTCTAGATTGTTTTCTGGACGAATCAGTGCCAATTCTTGATTCTTTTTCATGAACATTTATTTCAAGAGTAAGGTTTAAAGACCCTAAAATAAATACGACGCTGCAGTTTACACCCCATATTATAAGAGGAGTTTCATTGGTGCTTCGACAAATGTAAAATCACGTGGAAAGAGTATGCTGAATGTCAAATCACTTGTTTTATTTATTGTTTATTTCTGTCTAGCTTAGTACAAAATCAGTATTTTTAAAACAACGACAACAACAACAACAACAACAACAACACACACACACACACATACACACACACACACACACACACACACACACATATATATATATATATATATATATATATATATATATATATAGACGATAATAGAGCAAAAAATAAAGGATAAAGCAAATTTTTAAGTTGCAAGCGATAAGAGGGAAAGTGAAATGATGAAAGAAAGGAAAAAGAAGAAAAGCGAGAAAGAGATGTAGAAAGAGCAAGAGGTGAAAGAATGTGATAGGAGAGTGTGCAGCTGAAAGAGCAAGAACTGAACGAGACAGGTGTTGAAAGATTTAAACATGAACAAATAAATTGAATAAGGTAGTTTTTAAAGGATAGAAAGTGGAAAGGCGTGAGAAAACAAAACGTGGTGGAGAGCGAGAAAAGGAGATTAAACTCAATTCGAATGACAGATGAGATGAAGCAAAAAAAAAAAAAAAAAAAAAAAGAGAAAAAAAGAGGACCATAGTGCGAAAGACATTACTCAAACATTCCTGATTTGAATAATTCAAAATGTCTTTTATAGGACTAAACTCCAGTCGTGCTATTACGTTCACTTTCTGACTAATACCCTTGGGAAAGGCATAAACTCTGTTGTCCCTCCCATCGTACTATTACTGTTCTTCCTAAAAGATGGCTTCTATCGAGAGTTTTTTTTTCTTTCTTTGTTTAATGGCTTATCAACATTTCTGGGTTATTAAATGCCAAAGCCATCCTTGAACAGTAGTTGTATCATTTTGACATAACTGGGGGATAAGGGGGGGTCATACATTTCCCGAGGGTATTTTTCCGGAAATAAACGTAATAGCGCGACTGGAGTTCGAACTTATTTACAACGATATCGTCGTCCAGCACGTAAGCCAAAACGCTACATGTTTGGTTTGGTTGGTTGGGTTTTATGGCACATCAACCTTTGTAGGTTATTTAACGCCAAATCCATTTTATGTAAATAATCAGTTACATTTCAAACAATTCAGTTTCGCATGAGTACAGTTTAATGGTCAAAAACATTTCCATTTCAAACTATTCAGGCAGTTGTATGTAACAATTCGGTTAAGTGTAAATACAGTTTTAATGTCGAAAAACAGTTCTATTTGAAATAATTCAGTTAAGCATAAGCACGCAGTTTAAATGTAAGTACGGTTTAATTGTAAAAGTCATTTCTATTTCAAACTATTCAGTTTTACTCAAATAATTCATTTTAGCATAAGTATGCTGTTAATTCTATTTAACCCATAGATAGGACCCTTATCAGGTGCTACCACTCCGCGCCAGAGTGGACCTGGGAGCAATGGCAATGAAGGGGTACTCCGCATTCCCCAAAGCTCCAGAATTGCTGGAACCTCACCATCAGATTGTTTAGTGTCATATCCAGGACACTCGTAAGGGGGGTGGTCTTGCAGTCAGTGTATTCTACAGCCCCAGCTGATTGTGCAAAAAACGCTACAGATGTTCTATACAATAATAAGGGATGAAGCTTTGTCCATAATGCTTGAACTTTACTTTCTATGAGTAAATTGTTGTGATGATTGAGCTCTCTAGCTATAGTAAGAGGCAAACAGTCTATAAAAACGACGACTGAATTTAACAAAGCAGAAGCCTAAAGAAAATCACTTCACTCTCTCAATCACTCTGTCGGCGGGGCTTAGATTATGCTGTCTGTATTATCTGCATCCTATCTATCGTTCTATCTATCTAGTCTACTCATTATTCACCTTGGCTTTGTCAGCTGGGACTCCCAAGTCCACTCTGGTCCGGAGTGGTGGCACCGAATAGGGTCGTATCTATTGGTCAAATAGAACTAAACTGTGTTCTTGCACTGAACTCAAAAGGGGTGTTCTGGGTATGACACTAAACTGTATCTGATGGTGAGGTTCCCGTTCTGGAGTTCTGGGGAGTGTGAAGCATCGCTTCTTAGTCATTACACTCAGGTCTCCTCTGAAACAGAGTGGTAGTATCTGTTGGGGGTTCCATCTATGGGTCAAATAGATCTGTTTAAAAATTATTTGTATTTGAAAGGAATACTTAATATCATATAACCATGTGCAAAAAACTTAAGAAACTACACAAAAATATAAATATAAACGTACAAAGCAAGGAATTAGCTTAACGTTTGGCATAAAATAACCCAGACGAGTTTACATGCCATTAAAATCAGTCAATTAATATCTCTCCCAAAACCGTCAATGGTGATGTCCTGTTGGCTGAAAAAGAAAAGTTAGGAAGACCCATGATTACCAAGATCTTGAAGAGACAGCACTAAAACATTTTCATTAGATTTTTAAGTTTCTTTTGATTTTCCTGTCAAATATCTATCTATCTATCTATCTATCTATCTATTTATCTTGTCTACTCATTATTCACCTTGGCCTAGTCAGTTGGGGCTCCCAGGTCCACTCTGGTCCGGAGTGGTAGCACCGGATAGGGTCCTATCTATTAGTCAAATAGAACTAAACTGTGTCCTTACACTAAACTGAATTGTTTGAAATTAACTGTTTTTACATTTAACTGTGTGTAAACAAAAAGTGTACTTATGCTAAACTGAATTGTTTGAAACAGAATTGTTTGATCATTTAACTGTTTGTAAACAAATGACTGATATTCAATTGAATTGTTAGTGATACATAACAATACTAGGAACCATTTAACTTTGTTGATATGCTAAACTGAATTGTTTGAAATAAAATTGTTTATATGTATGAAAATGGATTTGGCGTAAAATAACCTTCAATAGTTGATATTCCATAAAACCAAATCAAACCAAAAACTAATCATTATTCGCCATTATTTTTCTTTTATGATTTCTTTGAAATATTTTCAAGTTATTTATCTTTTATTATTTACATGTCATTTTACTTTTCATTTTGTTCAAGCATTCTCTAAATCGTGTGTCATTAATATTGTGATTTTCTGTTATATTGATTGATTGACTGATTTTAACGGCATGTCACCTAGTATCGGATTATTTTATAACTTGAGTTTAGGGGATCTCACTCGTATTTATATTTTTTGTGTAGCTGTTTCTAATAAGTTTTTCTTCCCAATCGAATGCGAATAATTTTCAAACAGATCTATTTTGAACAACAGGTGCTCCAGGTCAGAAAGAACATGGGAGTAATGGTAATGATGGGGCACTAAAACTACCCAGATCCCCAGAACTAGAACCTTTACTATTTGAGCTAATTTAGTGTCATATCAATGACAAACCTTCTGTCAGAGATTTGGTTATCAATATCTCTCTGTAAAGAGCAACGGTGGTTTTCAATTGTCAATTATAATGGGATGATAAACCTGGTTTATACAAGCACTAAAAACTGAGTCATAAACATAAACTAATTTCTGGTTTTGATATGAAATAACCCACAAAGGGTGATATGTCATTAAACAAAGAAACTATCCTAAACCAATAACAATATTCAGTTCATGGCTAATAGAAAGAATTTGCTTAGTCATGACATTCCGGATGAAATAATAAACTTGACAAAATAATTTTAATATTCAACATTAATCTAATATTCGTTCTAACCAATCATATATGAGGATTTTTTGCTATGATATATCATATGGCCTTTAAATAGGACCGATGTAGTCCGATTATCAAGTTTCCTAAATAAAATCTTTGATCTTTCAAAATTGCTGATTTTTTAAATATTTGAATAAATTCTATGGAATATATAGCATAAAAGATATTTAAAAACATTTAAAAAACTTGACGATGAGTGAACCTATGGGGTTCCAGTTGTTGCAGCGGCCTCTGCTTATATAAAAGCTACTTAAAATTATAACTCAGTTGCAAATTGGACTGTAAAGTGTCTTATTCTCTGAGTTTGAACATTTGAAGTGCATTAGTTTGATAAAAATCTCGCTATGAGATGCTGGTTAATGGACTGTTGGCTCAATTTAGACGAGACACATGGATTGGTAAAGTTTGTGAAGTCATATTTTCCATCAATGTTCCAAGAGTTAAATCCCAGTTTATGTGGTCGGTCATATGAAAGACGCCCAGAGTTAGGAAGAAAGCAATAAAGAAATTTATGTCCACAAGTATATGTCTTCGTATTGATTCTTTCCAGCGCAAAGGTACGACCCAATGTCCGAAGAAGATAGAACCAGAAATTGACAAAATTTGACACAAAAATTCATTATAGTTCAACGTAGTACAAAAATATATTTTCATAATTATGAAATTTCTTATAAGAGCGATTTCCTAATATATCGTAAAAAGTTTCGTTTTTTTATGTGTCTATATGAGCGTGAGCAAGTAGATAGCGGAAATGTAAACGGGTCGTGTTACGACATAAATTAATTCTCATTGCTTTGTAGTGAGACTAGGTTGCGTGACTAATAAATATATTACAACATAAATTAATTCTCATTGCTTTGTAGTGAGACTAGGTTGCGTGACTAATAAATATATTACGACATAAATCAATTTTCATTGCTTTGTAGTGAGACTAGGTTGCACGACTAATAAATATATTACGACATAAATTAATTCTTATTGTTTGTCGTGAGACTAGGTTGCGTGACTAATAAATATATTACGACATAAATTAATTTTCATTGCTTTGTAGTGCGACGAGGTTGTGTGACTAATAAATATATTACGACATAAATTAATTCTTATTGCTTTGTAGTGAGACTAGGTTGCGTGACTAATAAATATATTACGACATAAATCAATTTTCATTGCTTTGTAGTGAGACTAGGTTGTGTGACTAATAAATATATTACGACATGAATTAATTCTTATTGCTTTGTAGGGGGACTAGGTTGCGTGACTAATAAATATATTACGACATGAATTAATTCTCATTGCTTTGTAGTGAGACTAGGTTGTGTGACTAATAAATATATTACGACATGAATTAATTCTCATTGCTTTGTAGTGAGACTAGGTTGCGGGACTAATAAATATATTACGACATAAATTAATTCTTATTGCTTTGTAGTAAGACTAGTTTGCACGACTAATAAATATATTACGACATAAATTAATTCTTATTGCTTTGTAGTGAGAGTAGGTGGCGCGACTAATAAATATATTACGACATAAATTAATTATCATTGCTTTGTAGTGAGACTAGGTTGCGTGACTAATAAATATATTACGACATGAATTAATTCTCATTGCTTTGTAGTGAGACTAGGTTGCGGGACTAATAAATATATTACGACATAAATTAATTCTTATTGCTTTGTAGTAAGACTAGTTTGCACGACTAATAAATATATTACGACATAAATTAATTCTTATTGCTTTGTAGTGAGAGTAGGTGGCGCGACTAATAAATATATTACGACATAAATTAACTATCATTGCTTTGTAGTGAGACTAGGTTGCGTGACTAATAAATATATTACGACATAAATTAATTATCATTGCTTTGTAGTGAGCCTAGGTTGCGTGACTAATAAATATATTACGACATAAATCAATTTTCATTGCTTTGTAGTGAGACTAGGTTGTGTGACTAATAAATATATTACGACATGAATTAATTCTCATTGCTTTGTAGTGAGACTAGGTTGTGTGACTAATAAATATATTACGACATGAATTAATTCTCATTGCTTTGTAGTGAGACTAGGTTGCGGGACTAATAAATATATTACGACATAAATTAATTCTTATTGCTTTGTAGTGAGACTAGTTTGCACGACTAATAAATATATTACGACATAAATTAATTCTTATTGCTTTGTAGTGAGACTAGTTTGCACGACTAATAAATATATTACGACATAAATTAATTCTTATTGCTTTGTAGTGAGACTAGTTTGCACGACTAATAAATATATTACGACATAAATTAATTCTTATTGCTTTGTAGTGAGACTAGTTTGCACGACTAATAAATATATTACGACATAAATTAATTCTCATTGCTTTGTAGTGAGACTAGGTTGCACGACTAATAAATATATTACGACATAAATCAATTTTCATTGCTTTGTAGTGAGACTAGGTTGTGTGACTAATAAATATATTACGACATAAATTAATTCTCATTGCTTTGTAGTGAGACTAGTTTGCACGACTAATAAATATATTACGACATAAATTAATTCTCATTGCTTTGTAGTGAGACTAGGTTGCGTGACTAGTAAATATATTATGGCTTAATTTCTCATTGCTTTGTAGTGAGACTAGGTTGCGTGACTAATAAATATATTACGACATGAATTAATTCTTATTGCTTTGTAGGGGGACTAGGTTGCGCGACTAATAAATATATTACGACATGAATTAATTCTTATTGCTTTGTAGGGGGACTAGGTTGCGCGACTAATAAATATATTACGACATGAATTAATTCTTATTGCTTTGTAGGGGGACTAGGTTGCGCGACTAATAAATATATTACGACATGAATTAATTCTTATTGCTTTGTAGTGGGACTAGGTTGCGCGACTAATAAATATATTACGACATAAATTAACTATCATTGCTTTGTAGTGAGACTAGGTTGCGTGACTAATAAATATATTACGACATAAAATAATTCTCATTGCTTTGTAGTGATACTAGGTTGCGTGACTAATAAATATATTATGACATAAATTAATTCTCATTGCTTTGTAGTGAGACTAGGTTGCGTGACTAATAAATATATTACGACATAAATTAATTCTCATTGCTTTGTAGTGAGACTAGGTTGCGTGACTAATAAATATATTACGACATAAATTAATTCTCATTGCTTTGTAGTGAGACTAGGTTGCGCGATTTATAAATATATTACGACATAAATTAATTCTCATTGCTTTGTAGTGAGACTAGGTTGCGTGACTAATAAATATATTACGACATAAATTAATTCTCATTGCTTTGTAGTGAGACTAGGTTGCGTGACTAATAAATATTTAGTGTTTTACATTTATGTATTTACCTAAACCCTTCTGTAAACTAACAGAATGCAACACAAGTCCAGTTTTTAAGCGGATTACAACTGGCTTAAATTCAGTGTTTTTATACTCTCAGATTATTTACCCAATAATGGAGGGAAAATAGTTTGAAGGCATTTAAATCTTATGTTGTTTACAATCTGTTAATCTGCTGGGGTTCTTCCGTTCACTCTGCAAGAAAAATACATGGTGTGAGTGCTGCTTTAGTGTAAGAGAATTAGAAAACAAAAAAGAGAAAAATGACCATCTGCATGCGTACACAGAGTGCGTGTATGCATGTGTGTATGTGTGTGTATGTACGTATGTATGTATGTATGTATATGTGTGTGTGTGTGTGTGTGAGTGTGTGTGCATGAGCATATGTGTGTGAGTCTTCTAGCATCAATACATTCAAGAATATTTGGCTCATTTTTGCAGATGTGATAGAGTGGCATTTAAATCCAAGTTCAATGCTTTTTGTTTCATTTTAAAGGCAATGAAGTGATGAAAATGCCTCTTAGGCAAAGAAAGATAATGTGAAGGCATCTAAGATGTGAGAAATTCACAGTTATTGGTTCATGAACAATTTATAAGCCACACTCGTTGACATAACTATCTTTTTACATAAAAACAAATAACAAATCTTGAAAACAAGCTGCGTATATTCACAAAAATAATTTAAGAGTTCATAAATGTGACTCAATGGTTGAAACATGGTATAAAAAGGATATGAATTTTTTATCGCTTTAGATTTAATAACGGATATACTATGGAAAATCTTTGAGACAATATATATATATATATATATATATATATACAATGGCAATCATTGTCCCAATAATCAACCCACAATTATATATCGAAATCCTGGATAATTTCTTAATCGATACGAAATTGGTTTGATGATGATGATGATGAAGTCATTTTCTAAGACGAGAATGTCACCGAGCAATGGAGATTAAAGTCTTTGAGAAAGGCATATAAAATCAATGACATCGCTTGAGGACGGTTCGTATCTAGATCTAATTGAAAATTTATGAAAGAAATAAAAAAAGGTCCATGGTTTGGTTGGTTGGTTGGTTGGGTTTTATGGCATATCAATCTTTGTAGGTTTAACGCCAAATCCAGTTTTATGTAAGTAGTTCTATTTTTAAAAAATCAGTTTACTATGAGTACACTGTTATATGTCCAAAACATTTCTATTTCCAGTTATTCAGTTTATTCATACAGTTATAATTCTGCTAATTCAGTTTTGTATAAGTACAGATTTTTGTTAACACACAGTTAAATGCCAAACACAGTTCTCTATTAAACAATTCAGTTTAGTGTAAGTACAGTACAATTTCAATGTCAAAAACAATTCAGTTTAGCATAAGCATGCAGTTTAAATGTAAGTACAGTTTAATAGTCTAAAACGTTTCTATTTCAAGCTATTCAGTTTAGTCAAGCAGTTCTAATTCAAACAATTCAGTTTAGCATAAATATGCCGTTAGTTCTATTTAACCCATAGATAGGACCCTATCAGGTGCTACTATTCCGGGCCAGAGTGGACCCGGGAGCAATGGCTATGAAGAGGTGCTCCACATTCCCCAAACCTCCAGCATCACTGGAACCTCCCTATCAGATTATTTTGTGTCATATCCAGGACACTCATTGGGGGGGGGGGTCTTACCCTCTGCAGAGGTGCAGTCGGTGTATTCTACAGCCTCAGCCGACTGGGTAATACACGGAGTTATTGTGAAAACAGTTGTATTTCGAGCAATTCAGTTTAGCATTAATATGCAGTTTAAATGTCAAAACAGTTCTATTTTAAACAATTCAGTTTGGCATAAATACGCAGTTTAAATGCAAAAAACAGTAAAGTCAAGAAAGTGCGGTTTACTTCTATTTAACCCATAGATAGGACCCTTATCAGGTGCTACCACTCCGAGCCAAAGTGGACCTGGGAGCGATGGCATTAAAGGGGTACTCCGCATTCCCCAAAAAACCTCATCATCAGATTGTTTAGTGTCTTATCCATAACACTCGCAGGCGGGGGTTTTACCCCTCTGCAAAGAAGCAGTCGGTGTATTCTACAGCCCCAGCTGACTGAGCAAAAAGATCCATGAGCGGGATCCATCCACAAAAGAAAATCCAATCAGTGCCATTTGAGAAAGTTGAAACCACTTTGACAATGAATATTGTAGAAAATCTGTGAAAACCATGAACGAACAAAGGCTGTTATGAAAGCTTTTGGAAAGGCAATTAAGTATTGGTTCTAATTATTTTGTTGATGAATCTGATAATTTTTCCCTCAATAGTGAGTTACTCCATAATATTTTCCTCTGTATCAGCTGGAAAAACATATCATAGATTTAAATAATCTAATCTTATTTGTTTAAAATATATTCTATGAAGCCAGAATATTCATCTATTCAATAAAAATGTTTTGCGTCTAAACTGTAATGAGTTTATTTACTGATAAATAAAAAAAATTAAGGTGAACATTATCTAAGGGCGCTAATTCCATAATTTCTACCAGAAATTGTATATATAAATCGGGCTATTGGTATAATGAGAAGAGTGTTCGCCAATGGTCCGGGTGACCGTGTTTCAATCCCAGATCGAGTCATACCAAAGACTAAAAAAATGGTACTTGATGCCACCTTGCTTAACATTCAGCATTATTAGGTAAGGATCAAGGGTAAAGTGAAACAATCCAGGGAATGGAGTAGCGCCTTCCCCTACACCTCGGTATTGAAGCTATTGAAAAGGGAACCTTAGGGTCCCCGTCGACAAAGGTCACCAACTTTACTTTACTTATATATATATATATATATTTATGTGTGTGTGTGTGTGTGTGTTCTTATGTCTGCGCTTGTGTGTGTGTCTGTCTGTCTGTGTTCTTATGTCTGCGCTTGTGTGTGTCTCTGTGTATGTACGTTCCGCATTTATGGGAATTGTTTTTAGTAAAGAAACTAAATGATAAATGGATATTGCGATGAAATAGTGTTTTGCTTCTGTCTCTGTTTTCATCTTGGTTTCTTGTTATATTCTTATTCTTTAAATATAGAACCATTAATACGGCTTTGGAACATGAAATTGTTTTTTTACTATGTCATCATGTGATACCGTAGAAAAACGAGACAGAAAACAAATAAACACACATCGATCTACTTATAAAACACATTGAGCTGCAAATATTTGTCACTCTTTATTTGGACAATTCAAAATCAAAAAGCACATGTAATAAAATTTGCCGCCTAGTCTGTTTTTAATTGTTTTATTAGATAACAGTATGAATAAAAGTTCTTGTTTTTTTTTTAAGTAGGTATAACAAAACGATAAAAAAGAACGAATAATTGTGATCGTGACGTGCGAAATTGAAAAAAAATTAGAATTTCAAATTTCAAATCTCGACGATAAAAGATTATTTCACTCGTTAGAAGAGATATTCTAAATTTTGAAAGGGTTTATTTAATATATAAAAATAAATATAAAACATAAAGTCTATTGCATTTTAAAATATACACCTATCTTTCTCCATCTAGCTCTCTCTCTCTCTCTCTCTCTCTATATATATATATATATATATAAAGGTCTCTCTGTTTATATATATATATATATATATATATATATATATATATATATATATATATAAAGAGAGAGACCTTCGGCCACGAAACCTAGCCTCAAAGGGTTTGTTAGCTGCGCTGCTGTTTTTATTTACTGTTACATGAATTTATATTATTATATAATTGATCTATCACAGATATTGAGTGCACTCCACATTATATTGCATTTGGTCTGCCACAAACCTACGAAGTGAGATAGTGATGACTAACATATATATATATATATATATATATATATATATATATATCAAGATACTATATGTGACAATAAACCTCATTCACTGGTGAGGTTCTGGATCTCTCAGGAATATGTAATCACCTCTTCATTGCTATAACTCTGACCCGGAATTGCAGATTTGAGATGGTTTTTACAAAGATTTTCAACTAATTAATTTATTTTTCCTTAAAGCATTGATATTTTAAGTAAGTATGTTGTGTTTACCTGTTTAAATTGATTGTGAATATAATTTAATAGCTTGCAAATTATAAATATTAAATTAGAATACTTGAAAAAAATATTGCATCCAAATTATTTCTATTAGATTGGAATAATTACTGAAATCCTTTTATCAACTTTTAAATTATTATTATTACTTGATAGAAATAGTTAACTGATGATATATAACATAGGCAAATTATTATCATTATCAAATAGAAATTGTCATTTGAAACCATATAATTATGTACAAGTAATAAGTATTAGATAATAATTATTTATTGATTTTACATAATTGTTTGATAAGAATACTTTCTTAAAACCCTATAAGAATGAAAATTATTTTTATTGAGAATAATTACTTGAAGCTATAATTGTGTAAAGTACGGGAAATATCTATCATCATCAAGTTATACAGAGTTCCCTCTCTCGTCATCTGACCCGATCGTCCATCGCTACGGGCAGGTCCTCTAGACTGCATCCAGTGTCCGCACACAGCTGGTGTATGTAAGTCCTTGCTGATCGGTCAACACTGGTGTGTCCATGTGTTGGAGTTCGGAAGAGAACGTTATTTATGAGTTCACCCTTACTTCTCTAGCAGTGATCCGCATAACTTGTTCGTCTAAGTTGGATGATTTGTGAGATGGGAAGTAAGTGGCCGTACAGCTACTGTTTTGTGGGGGTGTTGCTTCCTGGACTTGTTCAAAACAGCATATAGCATTCTTGTGCAATTCCCATCTAACTTTTTCTCCCATTCATACTGTAGTTTCACAGGGTAGAAAAATATTGCGCTTTATTCTATCAGAGTGATCAGATTTCCCTATGATCGATAACCTGTCAGTAGCTGCGCACGCCTTTGCCTTGCGAATGCTGACATGAATTTCAGTAGATAAGATATTGTTACCAAGGTATGTGAACTGGTCTACTAATTTCAGAGACTTGCCATTAAAAATAAAGATGGCTCCTTCTTGTTTAAAGCACAGAAAAAGAATTGAAAACAAAGAAGAAGAAAGGAATGAAAAGAAAGAAGGACACTAAATAAATAAATAAATAAATAAATAGAAAGAAAAATGAAGAAGGAAATAATGAAAAATGAATGAGAAATGAAGAAAAAGCGAATAAATGTGAGGGTGAATGCCAATAGTCTCAAGTAAAGAGAGTGAATTATCAGTAATGAGAAATCAAGAGAAAAAAAAAAAATTATAAAAAAGAAGCGAAGTAAAATATAATTATCAGAATGAGGAAGGAACACTGAAGTGATGAAAAAAATATAATTGGATAAAAATGATCCGTTGAAGAAAATGGGGAAAAAAAGTAATTTCAGAAAAAACGAAGAAGGATTCTCAAGAAAAGGATAACCAAAAATTAGGAGTCCTCAAGAAATTATACTTTTAACAGTATAGTTAAAGATAATGAGTATATTAGGAATGGTTCAAGGATATGAGGAGATTTAGAGCCATTTGATCCATTTAAAGATTTACCATTTTTTACTGATATGAATGGAGAATATAAATCATATTTTAAGAAGATTAGTATTGCTCAGTTTTTAACAGAATATGTTCATTAACGATGGAAATGAAGTGGATCGCGAAACATCGCGAAACCAAGTCCTATTTGTAATGATAAAAGTTACAAAATAGAGTTGGGCAAAGAAAAGATTACAGTAATCAAAAGAAACAGCGAAATAATTAACAAACGATGGAACATCGAGGTAATGAACAAAAAACAAGAAAAGTGGAAAAAAAATCAATAGAGTTTTTTTTTTAAATAAAAATATCATGAATGAAATGATCTGTACATAACTATGATAATGGCATTTCAAAAGAGAGAATCTTTTGTTATTGAAGTCGAGAATAAATATATAAAAAGTTATTGTGTCAAGGCAAATATTGGCAAAACACGAAACGAGTGAAGAAAGAAACGAATCTATAAATCTGATGACTAGTGAATGCATCAAACTGGCCCAAAGGGAATATAAAACAGGTTTGACAGTGATTTGCCTGGATTTTTAGAAACGATTTGAATTTAACCATGTAGGCATCGGGTGTCAGCACAAATGAAAAGTCCTTGAAAAGAAAAAAATATTAGAATATTCTCGAATTTGAGATCCATACAGGTAAAACGATTTAAGCAAGTTTTAACTGGCTGTTATGATCAAGTTATTCTTTTAAATAGTTGTATCTGTTCCTACAAATAACAGGATGAACATAACAGAAAGTGAAAAAAATAGCTAAGTACCAAGGACATGCTTGAGAACCGAGGCGGTGAATCAGGATAGTGAGGATCATTTCAACAATATTTAGCGTACGAAGAACTATCCGAAATTTCTTGAAAATGAAATTGTTGAAAATTAGAAGTAAAAAATGATTTGAAACTGATTAAAATATATCATGCAAATTGACCTCTTAAAGGTCATTGAGTGTTAAATTCTGATATGTATGTGTGTGTATATATAAATGTCAAAGCTGTTGTGGTAGATGAGAGTGTGCTATGAGCTTGTGCAAGTGATTTGAGAAAACTTCAGGTAACAACGACCCTCAGATGTTTCTAATATACGAAAGAAACTGTATAAATATCAAGTTACTACAAATGTTTCCAGAGCTATAAGTTAGAAAAATTCTAGAAGTGTTTTTGGAGTTTCCTTAGAGCTTTATTGCTTGGACATGCACACACTTGTTTGTACAGAAGTGATCATTCAATTTAATTTTAGTAAAATCCCGGGGTAAATATAAATAGCAGATTCTTAACTCTTTGTCTATTCTTTCTATGTACAGCAACATTTTGATTTTACAATTGCCCAGTCAGCTGACTGCACCTCTGCAGAGGGGTAAGCCTCCCCTATGAGTGTTCTGGATATGACACTAAACAGTCTAATGGTGAGGAGCACCCCTTCATTGCCATTGCTCACAGGTCCACTCTGGCCCGGCGTGGTAGCACCTGATAGGGTCCTATCTATGGGTTAAATAGAACTAACGGCATACTTATGCTAAACTGAATTGTTTGATTAAATTGAATGGCTTATGTCACGTGATATCCCACTGAGACGATGGAAGTGGGAGGACTGCTGTTTGAATTAACAGTAACCTGACTTGGGTGACATCTAGTAGCCCTAACAAAATCGCCTGACCAGGGGGGGGAGGAAGGTAGGAGCCAAATGATTGGCTGGGGCCCTAAAACGGAAGTGGCACCCTTCTCCCCGTCGGCGAAAAAAACGAGAAGAAATGTTAGTTTTTGAGCAGGGCTCGTGGCAGACAGACCCATAGCCATTTACTCCGGGTTGAAGACAAAAGAATATCTGAGACACGAGGGACCCCAGGTTCTTCAAGCCAGTGTAAAAAATAGAATAAAGTCTATTAGCCCGTGAAAGAAGAAAGATTCTCCAGTGGAACCCCGTCGAAAAATAAGATAAGTAACTTTGGGGCCATTTCTCCTTTATATCCAAATTTTATATACCACTCTCTCTCTCTCTCACAATTTGAAGAAAAACAAAAGTCAAGAAAAGACATTTATATTCGTGGACTGTCCATTTATTATATATTTGGCACTTTGAAAGTGTATCTCTTTGTATAGTAAAGGATTGATGTATTTTTATGTTACCACGTGGTCTAAGTTGTTCTTTGCCGTATCTTCTACGAATTTGTTACCTCATGCTTCCTTTTCAGCTTCTATTCGCCTTATGTTATCTTGCTTAGAATTGTCCTATTAATTCCTTTAAAATATCACACGGGAAACCGGAGTTGCCGACTACTACAATATAATATTATTACGACTAAAACTTATAGGCTCATATTGTCTAGGGGAAGGAAGGAAAGCGGCCTGGTGGGTGTGTGGATAGTGTGAAATTTGGAACCCCTTGCCAGCGGCGGTCAGTCTAGCCCTAAATTAATCCCTCTCGTAATATGCCAGTTCTTATATGCCTGAGAAAAATCCCTGAACGAGGACTTATTCTATAAAGGATCAAGTGCCAACCTGCCCCGTCTTCACACATGCAAAAATAAAGTCCCGTTTTGGGATTTTAGTCAATTTGCCGTCACACTTGAAATAGAAATGTTTTTGACAATTAAACCGTACTTACATTTAAACTGCGTGCTTATGCTAAACTGAATTATTTGAAATAGAACTGCTTTTTGACATTTAAACTGTATTTACACTAAACTGAATTGTTTATCATAGAACTGTTTTGACATTCAACTGTGTGTAAACAAAATTTGTACTTATACTAAACTGAATTAGCTGTATTAGAATTGCTTGACTAAACTGAATAGCTTGAAATAGAAATGTTTTCACAATTAAACTGTGTACTAAGCTGAATTGTTTAAAATAGAACTGATTATTTACATAAAAATGGATTTGGCGTTAAATAACCTACAAAGGTTGATATGCCATAAAATCCAACCAACCAACCAACCAACCAACGATTATACCCCTCTGAAGCTTATGGAAATGATGCCTAATGGAGTCCTCGATTGTTTATCTTAGAGGAAGACGATGAGTGATAGGATATGCCTAGGGACAGACATTCAGCTATATGCTTTTAAATTGTCAGGGGATGGGCAAATCAGTAGGTAATAAATTTACGGAGATCACAAATGCTTAGTGGCAGACAAATAGTAGTGGAATAATCTCAGAAAGAGAGAAAGATACCAGATAAATGTCTTTTTCGTTTCTGGGCGATAGAAAGCCATTGTGCTTAATCTCAATCTTGATTTGTGGATTCGTCTATATTCTTTTAAACCATCAAGTAATAAGCAATTAAATCGGTAATAACATTTATGAAAGTGGCTCAATTGATTGGTATTTGAAAAAAGAACTGCAACTTATGTGGAGCAGGGAAAGCTTTTTTTACGGTGTAATCAACTGATACTTTAACTGGAACATACATTTTCCGGTCTGGGTTCGGTGTATATTCAATCTTACTTTTTGGCTTGGCAGTTAGTAAGTTGACATAAGTAAATTGGAGTCGAGAAGCGAACAGCAAGTTGAGGCAAATTGCTAACAGAAGTAGTAGTAGGAGGTATACTATCACTAACATTCAGAAAAGAAGGAAATTAGCCGAGGGAATCTAAATGTCACAAATTTTCCGAGAAAGTGTTAGCGTTGAGGTTCAACTCAAGTGATGAAAACGTGAATAAATGCATCTTATATATTTAAGACGATAGATTTTAATTTCTTTCTTGCCTTCGTGACGATCAAGTCACTTTTTTATCTTATTTGATAAAACTGCCGTCCTCGTTTCTTTGCAGATTCGATCAGCACCATCTTTCTTTTTTTTTTTTTTTTTTTAAGAAAACCAAACACAACGTAGGCGAAAACAATGAATCAGTAAAAAAATGTTGAAAAGCTCACTGGCTTAGGTTCACACAAGTACGTGGTTTGTCAAATTTCAAAATGAAAACTGATATAAAAGACAAAAATACATTCAAATGAAGTAGAGGAATTCTTTTTATGGAAGATGGAGCAAAAATAATTGTTAAACTTAAAAGAAAATTGTAGATTAATCAATCAAGTGTAATATGTCGTTGGCGTTCCCCAAATATCTTCTTGACTGTCTACCTGTTATCGTATAACACGATGATCGCTAGACCTATAGCCATCAACTTATCCATAATAATTGATAGGGCCTCGGAGTACGTTTTTTATTATATTATTTTTTGAAAATCCCCCAATTTTTTTCGATTTAAAATGTAAATATAATGCCAAATTTGACCCATTGTGCTTGTCAGGTTAGCAAAAGAAACCTTTTTGTTTAAACGTATAGAAATTTAACTGTAAATTTACCCGTTAATATCGAAGTTTTTATCCTTTTTTCAGTACTTTTGTCGGTCACCAGGAAATCAAACTTGAAAACAAGGTCGTATCGTATTTACAATTGTAGTACGAACAATATCCCTTCATAGGGCATAAACGTTAACATCTCAACTACTTTTATCAACTCATAAGTCCTTTCCAAAATTGCGCTTAATGTTATACTCGTATTTATGGGTGCAATGAAAAGTAAGATGGATAAATTTAAGTTTTTGAAACTTAAAATCCCGCTCTTAGGATGAGTTTTGAGCAGGTTTTAGTAAATTACAAAAAAATTTTTTTCCTTGGATTTCCCGTTTTCTCTGTTCCTATTTCAATTTCTTTGGGATATTTCCAAGAGCTTACGCTATGATTGATATCACTGTTACTTTCATGCTTCATAGATTTTTCTATTCTTTAGCAAGGTCTTGGTATTTATAGAGATTTTCGCTTTCATTTAATCATCGTGGTCTACTGAGAAGTTCTTTTCTTGTAAACTTTAACAAAGTCTGGTTTTCTCAAAAACTCAGAAATCTTAGTGGATTATCTTCCCCACACAGCTGTGTCTGCTCTTGATCTCCTGTATCAGTTGGCTACATTTACCTACTATGTGGTTGACTGTTTCATCGCTCTCTCTCTCCTTCTCTTCCACAGCCTACACTTGCTATTGTCATGATTCTTATGTATTCTAGCTTTTACACACTTTATTCTTATGACGTTATTATGTGCTTCATTTAATAAGGATTCATTTTCTTTCTTTAAGTTTCCTCTGTACAGCCATGTCCAGGTCATTTCATGCAATGTTTTTAATTTCCTTTCTGAAGTGTCTATGCAGTTGTTTTTCTTCTCACAAAAAGGTCATTATTATTATCATTGAAAGTTTTTTTACGGTCTTTTACCAGAGTTTGTATGACAACAAGTCTCCTCAGGTCTCCAGGACTCTTCTCAGTATTCTGACTGATCTTAACAATGTTCGTCCTCTGATTTTCAACTCTTCCAGCTCCTTTTCCAAGCATTTGGGGATCGTTCCTAGTTCACCAATTACTATTGATATCACCGTCACTTTTATGTTTCATAGTTTCTTGAGTTCCAGAGTAATGTCTGAGTACTTGTATCTCTTTTTGCTTTCTTGGATTTTCACTGTGGCTCGCCGGGGCGGCAAAATCCACTATTCGAATGTTCTCTTTTTTATCAACTATCATTAACTATTGTTAACTCTCATTCTGGCCGGGATTAGGAGATCTGTTTCAATCAAAATCCCAGAGAATTTTCTGCATCTCTTTCTCCAGATTATTATTATAGTTACTCCTTTTTTTTACGTCAGCGTTAGCTGATTGTCTTTCACTTGAGTTTGAATGACAGCAAAGCTCCTCAAGTCTCCAGGACTCGGTATTCTGGAAATAATCCAGTAGTTTGGATGATCTCCACTCGTCTTGTTATTTCCAAGGTCTCCAGGCCTTGTAACAATCCTTTGGTGACTGTACCAAGAGCACCATTTGAAATTGGTATAAAGGTGACTTTCATGTTTCACAGTTTTTTCAATTCCCTAGCAAAGGTCGAGATACTTATCCTTCTTTTCGCTTTCTTTCAATTTTACTCTGTGGTCAGCCGGTCTGATCTTCTGACCGAGATTAGGTGATCTGTTTGGATGTCAAAATCTCATAGGAGTTTATGCGTGTCATTCTCCAGGATAGACACTGGGTTGTACATGTACGTATGGTCAAATTTCTTGTACAATTCCCAGTGGATAACCTTGCCCATCCAGTCGTGTCTAGTCTTATATTCTTTCTGTGCTAATTTGCTGCATTCACTTATTACGTGATTGATTGTTTCATCTTTATCACCACATAAGCAACGTCAGCTGTTTTGTTAAGTCTTGACTATTCTTCCTTTGATATGATTGGTCAATATGGCGTTGTTTTTTGCTACTTTTAGAAGAGATTTAGTTTTTCTCTCAAGGTTTCCTTTTCTTAGCCGCGTCCACGTTTTCTCGTGTGAGATGTCGCTTGTTAGTCGCTTAAAACGTCCATAGAGTTGTTTTTCTTCCCACTTTTGTTTTTTGATTGTTTCCCTTCTGTTGGTCCTCGTGTTGTCCTGTAATCAGTCTTCCTCCGCGCTTTTCTGTGTAGTCTTCAAGTCATTGTATTGATGCGTTAATGCTGTCTTCAATCCTGGCAAGTCGTCTTCCTCCTTTTCTTGACGCATATAGTCTGCAAATGTCATCTCTGGGATGAAAGGTCTTATACATGGTCATTAGTATTCTTGTTCTCTGGTCCATTTGTTTAAGTTCTTCTGGTCCACTCCAAGAATGGTCCCGAATAAATTACGAAGAGGAACAGCCCATATCAGCCGTAATTGATTGTTTTCACTGAAGTTTGAGTGGTAACAAGTCTCCGTAGTTCTCCAAATAACCGATCTAAGTAGCGCAGTGGTTTGGAAGGACTCCATTCTTTCTCGGATTTCCTGTTCCACCTGTCTCTTTCCCAGTTTTTTTTGTATTGTTCCAAAGGCTCCAACTATGATTGGTATCCCTATCACTTTAATCTCCCATAGTGTTTTCTTTTCTCCGGTAAGGTTCAAGTATTTTCCAGTTTTCTCTTTCCTTTACTTTTCCTCTGTGAACAGATGGGATGATTTTTTTTTATTTGGTCTTCTGGCCTGGATTGGAGGATCTTTCATCATCATCATGTCGGGCTGCTAACACGGATCTCCCTGACCCTCTATCGTCTATCGCTCCCGGGAGGTCTTCCAGGCTACATCCTGTATCAACACGGTGCTGTTTTATATAGGTTCTAGCTGGTCTTTCTACATTTGCTCGTCCATGTAAAGGATTCCACTGGAGTATATAGCTTATGAGTTCGTCCTTACTTCTCCAGTAGTGTTTCACTTATCTGGTTCGTCTAACTTTGATAGTTTTCGTGGTGGGTGGTAGGTAGCTGTACAGCTGCTGTTTTGTGGGGTGTTGCACCCAGGTCTTGTTCAGTACAGCTTGCTGCATTATTGTTTAATTGCCGTCAAGATTTTTCTCCATACGTTTAGTTAGCGTTCATGTGGTGCATTCATATAGCGATATTGGTACGACCGCTGCTTGGAAAAAACTGCGTTAGGAGCTTTATGCATCGCAAAATTATTGAGAATTCTGCACAAAAAACCACACAATTCTCCATAATAGGTTCTGGCATGTGCATATTTGTTGACAAGGAGGACAATGGTTGTAACAGCTGCTCGGGCACCTATAGCAGTTATGGGATTGTAGTTTATTCAAATGCCCCCTCACTATTCTTCGGCAACCGCCATAGCATGAGATAGATTTTTAAGATATCCGGTGAGGGTAGAGGACATGTGATGCTGTGGTACCATGCTTTTTCCAAAAGTAAAGAGAACATAAGTTGCTGGATAGAAATCCAAACTTTGTTCCTTAGTTTCTTTTTCTTTGTTAATAACCGTTATGCCATCCCGTACGTTCATTTGAAATGCTTATGTTGTCATAGAAATACACAAAAGTAATCATCACACTCTTCTAATTCTTTTTATAATCTACGAACCAAATCACACCTTAGTTTATACACCTTCAGAGCCTCACGCAACTGAGAATATGCAAATGGACTCACGTAGACATATATACGAGATGTGTTAAAAATATCGAAATTGAAGCTATGTTTACCAAGATAGAAGTAGTTTTGAGATTTGGCACTGGCTTATCTTGACGTCTGGATAGTCGTCTAAAAGTGGAGATATCATCACTTTATTATATAAGTTGCCCAGTTGTGCACGATTCTTAATTACAATTCTGAAATTAATTAATTCTTGATACTTTTTGACCACACTTTATTATATATATATATATATATATATATATATATATGAATTTAGAGATTTCCTCCTCCTAAACTGGTTGGCATACCTTGGTTAAAGAGCCCAGTCTTCCCTACTATTTACCCATCGGTGGAGGGTGAATAATTAAATTCATATCTTTCCTCAGGGTATTAATGCCATGCGAAAATGCTAACAACCTTGCCGAGGATTTGAACTCACGTCGCCGAGTCAATTTTTTACGATGATAATCATTGCACCTTATTTTTATGCACACACACACACACACACACACACACACACACACACACATATATATATATGCAAATAGAACTCCCAAATTCAAAAGATCTAGTCTCGATTCGTTTTGGTTACCCCTTATTGATAAGAATAATTCCACAAATTCCACCCAACTTGCAATATATATATATGAATAAAGACGCAAGCTAATGTATACCTAACCCGTAGCCCTACGAAACGCAATACGTTTGCTTGCTTTTTTAAAATTTCTGTTCTAAGTTGCAAAGCAGCGTTAGCAAAGTGATAAATGTGTAAACGCGTTTATATTCATACATTTGTTACCGTATATCTAAAAACGAAAAAAAGAGACATTCCCATCCATATTAATAGATATGCATTGGCACAAATATGAATGGACAAAAACGTACGTGAGAGGACATATTATCTCTATTGCTCCATAAATATCCAAATTCATTGCATATACATCATTATTTTTTAAAGTTTTATTTTCACCTTCTACAATATAATTTTGAATAGAACAAAAAATAAAGTGAAGAAAGACATATTTACTGAAATGTTAGCAAGTAAAAAACTTGCTAACATTTAGAAAAAAAATCTAACAATAGAAAATTGGCATGCACAATGTCAACAATTGATTTATGAAGATCATAAAAAATACAACATACATCATAAAACAAAAATACATTTTACTGTGTATGCGCAGTGATATTTTATAATATTGATACATACTATGGGGGACTGATATAATCACACAGACCGACAGATAGATAAGTATAGATATATCGTCTTTGATACAAAGAAAATCGCACAAACTTGCATAAATAATGTGCCACTACGTGCCTTGATTCATCAACAAATGTAAGCGTAGAAAGTTTGATAGAGGAACAAATACGGACACACACACACACACACACACACACACACACACACACACACACACACACACACACACACACACACACACACACCTCTCCCTCTCACTCTCACTCTCTTTCTCTCTCTCTCTCCCTTTCTCTCTCTGTCTCTCTCTCTCTCTATATATATTTATATATATATAAAGATATGCAGAAACCATAATCTCATAATTAATGGAACCAATGACAGATATGATAAAGCACACATGTAGAAATTACTGTAAGCGTTAAATAAATGATGTCCGACTACACATATATTAAAAAAGGCGAGTAAATATTAATATATCCAGGTGTAAGTACACACTGTTATTGACAGAAATAAGCGCATTAATATACATGCATACATACACAAAGACACACACACACACATTCGGGTAGACATGTTGGTTGTTATATGCACACTGAAGAATGAGCAGAAAAATATTGAAATAAGAAAGAAATAATGAAGATAAGACTGACATATGGTTAAATGTATACGCACTCACACGCATTCACACACACACACACACACACACACACACACACACACACACACACACACACACACACGCATACACACACATATTGTAACGCGCACATTTATACACACATATATAGGACCGTATCTATGAACATAGGAATACAAACACATATTCATATATGGAAGGTCATAACTTTGTCATATACTGAATACAAATATATATTTAAAAACGTATTTTAATGGTTATGACACACACACATACACACACACACATATATGTATTACTAAAATTTTTATTACATTTGTATATATATATATATATATATATATATATATATATATATATATATATATATATGTAGCCGTAACTCAGCAAAAATTGTATATCATTGCAAGAATCTTATTTGAGTAACCACTCTATTTGGTTTTATTTGGGAAATAAAGTTATTTCTAGTTCATCTTGCAATTGAATGATTATTTTATGGGATCAGCGCTGAATATCATTTATTACCTATCCAAATTAATAAAATAAATAAAAAAATAACTTAGAAATCTTAGTGAGAACCCTTCACTCCTCCCGAAAAAGAAACGTTAATAACATTATGAGCGCCAGCTATAAGTGAAAAAAAGGGGTTCATAAGTTGTCTTTTAAATGTGCGCGCACACACACACACACACACACACACACACACACACACACACACACACACACACACACACACACACACATTCAAATTCATTTGCGGATCTCTTGATGAAATATATATATATATATATAGATAGATAGATAGATGGATAGATAGATAGATTATATTATAACAGTGTTGGTTGTCACTAAATCACTTTGTGGGTTTGTGTCGAACCAAGTGCAATATAATATGGAGAGTGCTCAATATCTAGGATAGAGCTATTATATAATAATAATAATAATAATAATAATAATAATAATAATAATAATAATAATGATAATAATAATAATTAATAAATATAGATTAGATATACATGTTTAATTCATGGAATTTCGACTGTAACTCCTGGGTTTTGTTGAGTTTTTTGCAAAACAACAATCATCAGGCAGTTAAGAAAATAAAATGAATCGAAAATAGAAAAAATACAGTCATTTTCTTTACTGCCTGATGATTGTTGCTCGGCACAAAATCCATGAAACCCAGTGGTCGCAGTCTAAATTCCATGAATTAGATATATGTGTCTAATATATATATATATATATATATATATATATATATATATATATATATATATATGTGTGTGTGTGTGTGTGTGTGTGTGTGTGTGTGTGTGTGTGTTGTAATTTATGGACATGTATGTATCTAACAGAATCAGTGAAAGATTTACAGATTTTCGCGCCTATAAGAATTGTGAAATAGACATAAAAACGTCGATGCGTGAACGTACGTACAAATATATCAAACCTAGATTTATTCTTTATATCGTCTCTATATTTACACATTTCTGCGCGGACACGGGATTCCTGCTTAAATGCCATATGAGTGAACACACACACACACACACACACACACACACACACACACACACACACACACACACACACACACACACACACACATACTTTAGCGTGTAAATATATATGCACACTACCTTCACATATACAAGAAATCACACACATACATATATGGAAGTCCGAAAGTCACGATATGTAAGCATATTATTAAACTTACAAGTAAGCAGAGAACATGTCCAAAGTGATGATTTTTTTTAAAGGTTTAGAGGAACTTACACACACTCTTGTATATTACATAAGTTGTAAATACTTATACTCTTATATACATCTGTATACTTGTGTGCACTTGTATGCAGATATACATACAACTTTTGCATCTACTATATAAATAGGCAGCTACAAAGAATGCTCAAGTTAACTGCGTTTGTTTCCATTTACAGGAACGTAAACATCGATGTACCCATGCTTATATCTCGACTATAGCGTGCAAACTCTCTTCCTTGCTGACAGAACATCTTACCCTCACTGAATCTGTGCAGCTCGGCCATTTTCAGATAAACGTATACACACACACACACACACACACACACACACACACACACACACACACACACACACACACACACATACACACACATATACCTGCAAATATAAATATACACGCATCAGAAGAGGATAAACATATTGACTTTCTTTCTTTCTTTCTTTCTTCATTTCTTTCTTTCTTTCTTTGTTACACACACACACACACACACACACACACACACACACACACACACATATATATATATATATATATATCCTAAAACGGTAAAGGTATTGATTTGATAACTAATACCATTCGTTTTGTTTTATTTCTGTCTTTCCTGTATACGCACACCGAGTCGAAAACGTAATTATACACACATAGACTGATCCGAAAGTGTGTATACACCATATACACGCAATACACACTCATTGTTTCAAGCACAAACATACTTATATCATCAACCAATGATAAATGCATCGACAACCTCAATCACTTCTTGGTCTGTTACTTGCATACATACGCACACTGAATCGTAAATGCACTCGTTATGTACGCTTAGACAGACCCAAGCCGACACACACATATAACAACAACAACACCAACAACAACACTAACAACAAAACACACAGATCCGGACTCGCTCTTCTCCTGCCTGACACTGAGCTCAGTCAGAGACACTGTGCTTCTCACTCATCAGCCTATGCCCGATCGTTCACAGTCTCTAACAAGAGAATCGTAAACTCACTAAAACGTAAACTCACCTTAATGAAAACTTATGGACACTTGCTTACTAACTGATATATCGCTTGATTACATACTTTCTTTATAGCATGCACACACACACACACACACACACCAACAGATCGTCACACGTTGAAATCGAGACACAGCGCACATACGCATCCATCTTCTGCCCGTCTACTCCTTCTCCCCGTTCCTAGTTCCTTCTTTTTCTCCTCCTCCTCCTTCTCCTTCTCCTCCTCCTCCAACTCCCTCAGTACATCGCCTCTGTCTCTACTCCTGTCAAGAAGACGTATCGTTATTCCGCGCCGCACAGACACCAGTGAAAACTGTGTAAGGCGACGTTTTTTTTTCCTGCCACTAGATTATGAGGGGCCTTGTTCAGTCGTGGAAGGGTTAAACAATGTGCACGGGGGGACAGGTCGAAATTAAAGGCACAGATTCAGGATGCTGGGCCAGCAGAACTATCCTGGAAAAGAGATTGGTTATTGTCTTGGGGATCACCCTTCTTCTCAGCGTGGCTTTCTCAGTGAGCCTCATCACTTATGTGTTTCATTCAGGTAGGTTCTTCTTCATTTATTGTGTAAGTGCATCCGTCCAAGTGTGTGTGCATGTGTGTGCGTGTGTGTGTGTGTGTATGTGTGTGCATGCCTACCTGTTTATGTGTTTGTATTCTCCATCTGGTGATACAAGTTTTCATGTTGATCTCTTTCTCAAAAATTTCATTTTCTTTATCTATTTACATCAAACAGTTGCATCAATATAGTTCGATTTTTCATCTAAGTCGTTTTATTAATGTTTTTCTTCTTTTATGCTTTATATGTCTATATTGTACATCTTTTGGAATACCTGTTGAATATTGCAAAGATTTTAATGGCTTTTTCATTTATTCACCATTCTTTTTCTTTCTTTCTTTCTTTCTTTCTTTCTTTCTTTCTTTCTTTCTTTCAACTCATTATTTTCACGTTATATTTACTTATCTAAAGATTCTTTTCGGAATTTCTTTTCCAATTCTGATCGATTCTTTTAGTATTATCATTTCAATTGTAAATCTCAGTTACCTTTTCATAACTCCTCTCTCTCTCTGTCTCTCTCTGTGTCTGCCTCTCTCTCTCTATCTCAGTTCTGATTCTATCTATCTATCTATCTATCTATCTATCTATCAAAAAAAAAAAAAAAAAAAAAAAAGAAGAAGAAAACAAAAAACGAACAAAAAGAAAAACAAAAAACAAAAGCAAAATTATCGCTATTTAATCTATCTTTTCAATTCTACACTTTTTCTCTGAAAAATTTGTAGTCATTTATCCAAATTCTCCCTCGCCCCATCTTCTTCTCTTTTCTTCCATTCTAAGTGTTCCTTAAATTAAAAAAAACCCAAAGTACCCCCAAAAACAAAAAGCAAAACAACAACAACAACAACAAAAAAACAAAACAAAAAAAACATACGAAAAAAAAACAAAACAAAAACAAAAACAAACAAAAAACAAAAAACAAAACACTCCGCTGTATAAATATAAAATTGTATCATCAGTTTTTCTGCTTTCTGTAGATTACCAACCCCATTAGCGTTTTAATACTTTTCTAATTCTTCCTAATTGGGAAAGTAATTTTCTTTTCTTTACTTCTATTGACAGAAAAGAAAACTTAATAAGAATTAGATCCACCGACCATGCAACTGGTTTCATCTATCCATCTCACTGTATCCTCTGCATTGCTTATTATTACCTGTAGCTACCTGTGATTTTACTTATTCCACCGTCAATACTAACATTGTACAGTCAATATTCTGATTACTCTTTTTTGCGTATAAAGAAAGAAAAGGGGACTAGGTTTAATTTGAGGTTAAATCAAGGTGCGCTATTAGCATCTGTTCATATATCAATGATCCCATTCATTCATGCAAGCATTCATTCATTTTTTTCATTATCATTTTACACGCAGCAGTCGTTCGTTCGCTCGTTCGTTTATTCGTTTGTTCGTTCGTTCGTTCGTTCGTTCGTTCGCTCGCTCGTCCTGAAGAGTGCGTCCGCTTGATAAGATTAATCGATCGAATACACACACAGCGTGAAAACAGTGAGCAGACTCTTTCGAGATGCAAGAAAAAGCAGGTGATGAGGAAAGCGGAAGTCGATGTAAAAGGGAAATAAAGTGAAGGAAAAGGGATAAAAGAAAATTAAAAAGAGGCAAAGGGGTCTTATGTTCTTTACATAAACACGGCCAATTGAAGCACACACACACACACACACACACACACACACACACACACACACACACACACACACACACACACTCGCACACGTACAAACACGCGCCCCTATACACACACACACACACACACACACAAATATATATATATATATATATATATATATATATATATATATATATATATATATATAATGTATGGGTGTTTTTCTTTTCTCTCATTTTGTCCCTTCATTCCTATCGTTTTCTAAATAAATCAATAACTCAATAAAAATAAAACAAAAAGAGTGTATGAAAACTTTTTCTACCTACTTCTTTTTAAAATGTTTATGACACATTTCTAAGCAGACAAAACCCCTTTGATAGCATTTTTTCACTCTTTACGATTCAACCTGATGTCGAAAAGGATGTCGTGTGTGTCTGCTTCGTTACGCATCTGTGAACCGTTTCCTTTCCTAGTCTTTAAACAGGTGTTCGTCTGTCAGGCACTGCATCTGCTCGACTTTTAGCTCGGCTAGTTATATTTTACTTGACTAGGCACTTGTATACTCTTCACCTCACAGTGATCAAAATATTCTATCAAAAGAGGAGCCTCTTGTTATATCATACATTATGAAAAAAAAGGTATAACGACAGTATTATACCAACTAAATCTATTCACTAGAGCGAATATATGTGATTGTTTAATATCTTAAATAATATGGAACCGTAGCGTTACTCTGCAAAAGTGACAATTATTGGAAATTATAGTTTCCATGGGAATCTGTTTTAATACCTTTAATGTATCACAATATTTATAATAGATAATATGATATAATCATAAAAATGTAGTATAATCTTATAAACCACTTTTCGCTCTCCACATCTACACAACACACACACACACACACACACACACACACACACACACACACACACACACACACACACACACACACACACACACACACACGTATGATGTGTCTGTGTGTATTATAATAATAATACTTACATAAGAATAATTTCTTTAATAAGAATTTTGCAATGAATATTAAAAAAAAATACTAATTTATAGAAATTGAGAAATTTATTAATGATAGAAGATTTTTACTACCAAAGTACCCTCAACCACGCACATACACATATACACAGACCCCCTCTCTCTCACACACATTGATGTATGTGTATATGTGTGCGCAAACGTGTATGTATGTATGTATGTATGTATGTATGTATGTATGTAAATAATATAGCTGTTAATTCAATATAAATTGTCATTCTTCACATACAGCTATAAACAAATAATAGAGTCAGATATACACATAAATTTTACAGGTTACTTTACGTTGTACAACAATATCATACACAACTTAAATTTATAAGATTACAAAAAAAATTATGGATGTATTCAAGAGTTTATTAATTTGCCGCTCATTTAACTGTCTGTTTTTAATTCCAAAATATTAAAAATTGCATTAAATATATTTATCTTTTAGTTATTTGACAATGTTTTATTTCATAGTAATAAATGTCTTCCTCTGCAAGTGCCGACTCATCGCACTCTTTTTCTCTTTTCCATCTGTTACTTTTTTGTGTTTATCAGCGTTTCTCAACTAGAATTTTACGAATGTCGATCAGCGTTGCAACCATATTTCAACAAGTGTGTATAAGGATGCATGTGTAAAAGATCTTTTGTGAATGTCTTATACCGGCCATTTTTTAGCTTCCATCACAGCGGCCACTGCAAGTTATGCAAAGATGGGTGGCTTGTTTCATAAGGTCCGGACAAGTGGATGGATGAACAGTGGTTACAAAATTTATCTCGCAGATTCAACTATAAAATGATTCTCTTTAAAACTTAAGTATGTATATATTTCTGGTAAAATTCATCAAGATCTTTTACAATGAACAGATTCTCTCACTTTGTTAAACAATACAAATATCATATCAATTGTAGAGTACGAGAAAAATCCATGGCATATATTTAATATTAATTGGCAGTATAGTAAAAGTCTGTAATCCCAAATGAGTTTACATACATAAAAAGCTTCCCCCAAAACATAATTTTAAGTTGTCCTACATAGTTGAGGCAATTTAAGATTGTTTTTGGGATACTAAATAAAGTTGTGTAAATATATTCACTTTGTCCTCAGTCGAGCCTTATACGATCAGTTTATTTTAACATTTGTTGAATCTGTTTAACCTATACATACGTTGAGCAGGTGGTGATTTTCATAGCATTTATTTTCTATTCAAAAAGACTGGCTCAATAAAAACTACTTATGTACGAAATAGCAACTAAATTGTCTATTTGAAATCAGCAATGTTTAAATAATCTACTGATTACATTTGTATATATAGGAGGAAAGTATCTTTCTGTAGATTTAAATTCGTATCTCACACATTTTTTTTGTTTGAATACA
>OY757904.1:6315629-6330629 GCA_963585895.1 Sepioteuthis lessoniana | reverse complement strand
TGATGTCACTGATACAATTTCTGAAAATACGTTAACAAAATATCAACATTATTTTTCAACTTTCATGTTTCACTAGAATAATGTTTATTGCATGAAGATAAAAATCATTATGTCGGTTATAGAACCATGAAACCTTTTATAGAATAAGATATTCATTATCAAATCAAAGTGCAAATCAAATACACATCAATCCATATATACGCCGAAAAAAAATAAATAAAAGAAAATCAAAATATTCCTAATGTAGATCTATTATTGTAAATGACTCCCGTATCTTATTCAATATTATTTAAAAAACTATTCATAGATATTTGTGTCCTTAATCAAAAAATTGAGAAAACCTACGATAAATAAGATCGTATTTAAACAATTTTAAATAATTGATAGTTACACTGAACTTCAGCTGATATATCTGAAAATCAGTTCAAAATTGCAACGTCTCTAATGCGAAATGTAGATTACCTTGATTTAATGATGTAATTAAAATTCTATCCTCCCAGAAGAGAGGCAACGAAGAGAATCCAATATCTCAGTTTGTCTAAAGACAACAACACCTATGTCTCATACCTCTTCTTCATAGTCACCAGGAAATATATAAAAACGTTTGGGCCAAGAGAAAATATCAATGGAAAGTTCTTACACTCTTAATCCTTATATAAGTTTCTTTGTAAGGAAATAGAAGTTGATCCTGGTTCATCCCGTTCAGTAGGATTTCTTTATGCACACACACGTGCATCCGCACACACGCAAATATACATGTATGTGTGTGTTCTCGAAGATCAGGTAGGTAGATGGTGATCATTGAAGATATCATTGCTGCATTGTATATCATGCATCTCCAAAGTGATATAAGATTACAGACATTTTCATCTCTGAAGAGTGATTCAAATCAACTTGAACCAGTCAAGAGACATGTTAACTATAATACTGACAATCTTTGAATGTTTTAGAGGAAATAATCAGTTTATTGCAAAATATAGCCTCTACGTATTCAGATTTTCTCGTTCATGAAAAAAGATCTATTAAACTAGTACATAATAATTGACCAATGCGATATTTTTGTTTACTAAAATACTATTATTATGCAATAACCGGGCCATTGGCTTAAGGAGTAGAGTGTTCGCCAATGGTCAGCGAAACTGGGGTTCAATCCCTGGTCGAGTCATACCAAAAACATTGTACTTGATGATGCCTTGCTTATCACTTAGCACTATAAGGTAAGGCTCAAGGGTAAAGTGGGGCAATAGAGGGAATAGGTAGCGTACTCCCTACATCTCGGTGTAGTAGCTAATGAAAAGGGAGCCTTCGGGTCATCCTCGACTAAGGTCGTTAACTTTACTTATTATGTAATGACAACATTGAAATCGTGACCAGAGGCAGAAAGAACATGACAAGAATTTTGAAACATTTAAACACGTTTTTAAAATTTCGATGAAACCTATGAAAAATTATCATGAATATTTTTTAAATTTTTTACTGAGAGTCCAAATTGAAAGATTATACAAAATACTTCAAGAAAAAATAAAGTTTTCCTTTGGAATTTAAGAATTACTTATTGAGGTTATTATTACTTTTCTCTTGACCTTTGCTCCTCTAAAAATTGAATTTAATTCTATAAATTTTAAAACTTGTGAAACGGTTAAATATTAGGTACTTTTGCGTGGAGTATTTATATTACCAGAAAACAATTTAATGAATGAATTCAGTCAATAGAATATATGCGAAATCTTATATCATATTTCAATAAATAATTGATTTCCTTTAGATTTTTAAAATGCGGGCGTGTCAGGTGTTGAAATTTCCCTCTTGATATTTGATGGCAAAAAATTAAATCAAAATATTTTTAACTTCCTCTTCAAGAGGATGCGACAGATTTTCTCAACATAACAGCAAGGTTTTCCCTTTTCATCTGCGCAATATGAGTCTTGTCATAACTGTATAAGAAGTTGAGTTTATACAGATTTGTATAAGTAATTACGATTTCAATTGATATTCTTTGTAAAGGCATATTGGTGGTAATTGTCTTGTTGGGATAGACCGATCTTCAACACTCTTGTAAAAAAAACAAACCCTCATGCATTTCAACAACAGCAGAGCATTAATTTTCTGATACAAGGTTGACTTTGATATAGCGGCGATGCAGACACAAGACTTGATGATCGCATAGGCTTTTAATATTACCTTACTTTTATCAAACGTCGTTAATTCTGTTTCAACACTATCCTAAGATATATATGCTCTATCAACGATATTGAGCACTGTTTACCTTAAAATATAGCACTGTAGATTATATATATATATATATATATATATATATATATATATATATGTGTGTGTGTGTGTGTGTGTGTGTGTGCGTTCGGACGATGCCGAACGTGTCATATGCATGTATCAGGGCCAGCTGTTAGTGCCTGTTTAGCTGTCATGCATTCGTCTTTAATGGCTACCTTTCTCCTATGATTAATCTACCTCTTTTTCTCAGCTTGGGATTGGTATTGGATCTTGATTATGAATTGAAAATTGTCTATCTCCTAGAATGATTGCCTATAATGTAGTAGCTCTCGTTTTGTTTACATTTTTGCCTTACCGGATACCAGAGTGCTCAATTCATTCGAAGAGCTTTGCATTAAGCGAGTGGCAGCCGTAGTTTTTATATATATTTAATAGCATGGATGGTTATCTACGATCACTGGTTTCCTTTTGTCTTTATATGACAATCATCATTAAAAAAATGTTATACACACACACACACACACACACACACACACACACACATATATATATATTCATGCTATAAGGCTTTAAAAAGTGTCTTTCATTGTACAAACTACTATTATTATTTCCCTCTTCGTGTGTTTTTCACACCAACGTTAGCTGTTTTTTTTTTTACTGGAGTTTGAGTGACAACAAGTCCTCCCAGGTGTCCAGGGCTCTTTTCAGTATTCTGACCGATTTTAACCGATCTCCGGTTTCTCCAAGCCTTGTTTATCCAAGCCTTTGGGGACAGTTCCAAGCAAACTTATGACACCCTCAGGTTCCACAGTTTATTATTTCACTCCACGCGAGTTTTCCATACCAGTGTTAGCTGATAGGTCATCACTGGAGTCAGGGTGACAGCAAATCACTTTAGGTACCCAGAAAGCTTCTGAGTAATCAAGCCAATCTCAACAATGCTGTAATCTGAATGGTCTCAAGTCTTTCTCAGATTTCTAACTGTTCCAATCTCATTTACAATACTTTGGGGACAGTGCCAAGTACACCAACTACAATTGGTATCACAGTCAGCTGTATGTTCCATAGTTTTTTTAGTTCTATGGCAAGGACCTAGTGTTGCATACGGACCCTTAAACGAGCCCTCGATCAGGAATTTTCTGCACAGGACGCACCTATGAACATTTTTCATGGGTAGTACAATGTGACTATACCAGACCAAGGGGCGGATTAATATCTATGCTCCTGCCACAGATAAAACCTTGTCCTTTGTTAATAAAGTAAACAGAATCCCCTCCCAACAAAAAACTCAAACAAATCAAAACAAAACAAAACAAAAAAAACAAAAACAAAAAAAACAAACAAACACTTGGAACCTTAAAAAAACTAAGTTTTAAATGGTCACTTTTTAAAAATGATTTTAAAGATTACAAATTCCTGAATCAAGCTAATAGATTTCTCTTGAGTTTGTTTATGATTGATTCTAAAAACATGCACACTAGATTTTTGTAGATGTGCTAATACCAGAACTTTGCTAGATTTCTAAATCTATGATTTTCCATTTCTTAAAAAAAACAGTTTGTTAATTTATATATATCTCGTACCCTTCGTTGGCTACTTTTACAAAAATAATTCCACTCGCATTACCCGGGTGGGGACAGACAGATAGACAGACAGACTGAACGATGATTGTAGAATTACTTTCTTTTTTGCTTATTAAATTTCTAGGTTTTTAAAGACTAAATTTTAATTCGATAGTAAGATTTTTAGAATTTTTTTTAACTAACGCACAAATTTCAATAAATATCAGCGAATATGAATTCGGAAAGTTCTTAGCCTGGATTTCCATCGTCTTTATTCAGATATCGTCTCAGTCATCTCTCCTCACCGTCATTCAGCTCTCTTTCCTTAAAAGACAGTTTGCTCATTTCAACCGATGTCAAATTCTGTTTTCTTCTTTCGACATCTTCCAACCAAGACGATTGTCTTTGCTTCTCTGTCGTCTAGCTGTCATGACCAAATCTTCGTTCCAGCATGATATCAAGTCCCTAGACGATTATTTCCGCCCTTTCAATAGCATGGAGACGTTACGTTCATTTGAAAAGATAGTTCTTCCGCCATTAGACCGTTTGGCGCGTTTATGCTCTGAAATGCCAAACACTTGTCAATTTCATCTTTGTCAGTCACACCTCACGTGACTACGCCTAGAAGCATAGCTTATCAGTTTCATTTTTCCTTTGTTATTTCAACGGCAGTTTTTGCATTAAATGCATCTCTTTACGAGCTGTATGATGATTTAGTTTTATTATTTAAATAAAAAAAAATGATTTCTCTGCAAACAGATCGCCAGTCTCCATTTTTGTGCATATTGAGTTAAGACTAGCTGATGTACGCGCCTACGCCGAGAAACAAGGTCAAGTAATTGATCGCAGCTGTTATAATGATTGTAATAGAGTTCCTGAGTACTGATAGATACACATAACAAACAATAGATTTACCAATATCTTTTTATATCATTATATAAAGTTGATTTTGTTCTGTGAAAATCTTTCATAGTGTTTTGAGGAGAAATATTTTAAGATTTCAATAAAAAAACGCATTCAGATCTTTCAATTTGGCCCTAATTTAGAATGCATCGTAAGACCAATACTTTAAACCCGAGAAAATCATTTTAAGATACAATTAAAAAAAGGAAAATATAGGGACTATTCTCAGAGTTTATCATTAGTATAGGGTAGCTTTAAATAAAATGATCAGCGTTGGAGATCGTAGTTTGAATGTGTTTTGTGTTCGATTATTCGTTCGTATTCTGTGTGCTCAGTTATAGGGTATCTGAGAGCAAAATAGTTAAATGTTCAAAGAATTAAAAGATTTACTGGTTTAAACATTTTTCGCCCGGATTGTTAGTCCTAATCAAAGATTAATAATATGTGATTATTTTACATTTGTGCTTTGAATAATTTATTTATTGGCAATTTAATTTCTTTCGCATTTTCCTGTGATGTTAACTAACACATAGTCTTTCTTAGCGTAACGTTCATCAGCATCGGAACTCGAATTTGCAAGCCGAGTTAAAATTCTGAACGAGGATGGTTGCATTTCGCTTTGTGCCTTTTGGAAAGGCATAAATCTATCTGTCTCTATCAGTTATGGGTGAATATTGGGGTAGACAGTGCTCTTAATCTTGGTAAGTCAGCCAGTCTAGGAGAAGGAAAACTCTGATTTCAAACCAGTTTTATTCTGCTTAAAAATTGACCTTGTGTCACATCCTGCCTATACTGAAGGGGTTGGGTAAATATATACGCAATCTGCCAAAAACATCTTTTTTTTGTTTTTGGTTGTTTTTTTATGCAAGATCTTGGCTTAAAGCACTTGATATCTATTTTCTTTCATTTTAGTCAAAAGTAATACTTTAGCCTTTTATTTATGTTTGCTGGCGTGTAAATTAAAAACGATAAAACTTGTAAAATCTTATTTAAAATTTCCAAAGTTTGATATTAATCGAATTATGTCTTTTAAAAGCAATATTTAAAGACCTTAAAGTTTAACTTAAAATGAAACAAATATTATAAAACACTCAGAAAAAACGTTTTTACCCTGAGAAGTTAAACACAACTTTTAAATGAACTGGTGTCCATCGTTTATTTCTTGGATCATAATAATAAATGCTTTATACTCAGAAAGAGAATTCTACTTTGATGCATTTTTTTGTTTCAAGTTTTCTTTTATCATTCATTTGTCTATGAATGGTGATTATAGAAGATGAAATCAACGAGAGAAAATAGAGTTCTATTTTAGAAATTATCAATTAATTATTTTTTTTATCAAAGCGCGATAAAGCAAAAGTGAACAAAATTGAATATTTTTCTGATAAAATATGGATTTCAAATGGCTGTTAAGCCAGAGATAACTTTCCATTTGTTATTTTCAGTAAAGTCAAATGTAAATCACTTAAAAGTCGTCTTCCGAAATATCACCCTGGAGCAATTATAGTGATTGCAGTGAGTGCGAATGCATGCACCAATCGATTACCATTATGTTGCTAACTGAACTGAACATTTATTTATTTTCTGAGTTAAAACATTCTAACGATCTTGCGTTAACAAAATCTCTCTATGATGTGCCGGTTTTACAATTTACCGTAACTCTCATACATAAATTGGGTCATTATAATATCGATGATTATAAAAAGTAAACCATTTCCAGCTATTCTGGTTTCTAGAATGATATCAAGTAAGCTTGAATAAAAATTTGTTGTTTTTAGCAAATATGCTTTATCAAGCCATAATTATCATTTCTCAAACACTTGACTCGTAAAGAATTTTATGAACAGTTTTTCTTTTAATTTTTAATATGAAACTGACAATAAAAATGTCAAGTGCTTTGTTTTCAGAAAATAATTTTTTCTTTCTGAATGCCTGGAAACTGAATTGTTATAGACTTCTGTAGGAAACTCATATAATTAACTGAACATTTAAAAGACTTCAGTGTTATGAAAATGCCAATGGATTCAATTTCTTTATTGATTTTTAAATAATGTATAAATTATGCGTTCGTATGTCCTTTCTCTAAAAAACAATTTTACTCATGGATATTTCCCCAGTTTATTAGATTAGAGACGTTCTATTCAGTGATAATTACACATTGAACAAAATCCTATTCCACTAAACAGTCATGACGATTTCCGTCTGTCCGGACTTTCACTTTCACTTTGCTTCTTTTCCACACTTTTTTCATAATCTTTTCTTTTCGAATTTGAATTGACATTTTTCCACCATCAAAATTCGATTATTCCTCAAAAAGTAGACTTTCAAAAGCCATTAAAACAATTTCCGGCTTGACTAGTTTCTGACATTTCTGATTGCTTCAGTTTTGTCACCAGTTCCAAGCAATCATACCAAATCAGATTCAGCAATGATTAAAGTAATAAAAAAAAAAACTCATCTTTTGTACTGAACAGTTAATGTTTCTTAGATCTGCGGGAAATGGATTGAGTAACTTGAGTTATTATCACTTTATTATGACAACTTTAATCAGTACGTAAGTAAATTGATTACTGGAGGCAAATACTATAAACATTACGTAGCTATTGTGATTCAATTCTAAGTTTGCAGATGAACTATTAAGAAATCCGAATATAATAGATTCAAAGCTTCTGTTTAGAAGAAAAAAAATGACCAAGAGATGAGGACTTAATATTTTATATAGTAAAACCAGCCGCTCCTGTAATTAAAGCTTAAAGAACACCTAAAGGGCAATGGAATTAGGCATGGCAGATCCTTTATGAAAAAAAGAGGAGGCAAACAATAAGTCAAAATTGTTACGAACAATAAAAACAAGTGAAAAAATTAAGCAGGTCGATAAGAGAAATAAATCCCATATGGTAGCCATTTTTGATTCTTTATAAGGGAAGAACAGACATATTTATGATTCTACATTCTGATTTGACTCGTAGATAAAAAGAATTGATAAAGTTAATTTAGTTACTTGTTAGTTGTTAGTTCAATCTAAAAATCAGGTTGTGAATATCATGAATTTTGGTTTTGTTGGTAAAGCAAAAACTAACTTGTCAAGAACGATTTAGCCAAAAGAATTATTAATATAAAATACATTGTAGCATAAATAAAGAGTTTGGCTCGAAACTCCCGAAAAAAAAACCAACTGAATTTGAAGAAATTTAGAGAGTATTTAAGCTTATGACTATAAAAATGAGTATGACTAATATAAAGCCTATTGACTATAATAATGAGTATGACTATATAAAGCCTATTGACTATAATAATGAATATGACTATATAAAGCCTATGACTATAATAATGAGTATGACTATATAAAGTCTATGACTATAATGATGAATATGACTATATAAAGCCTACGACTATAATAATGAGTATGACTATATAAAGCCTACGACTATAATAATGAGTATGACTATATAAAGTCTATGACTATAATGATGAATATGACTATATAAGCCTATGACTATAATAATGAGTATGACTATATAAAGCCTATTGACTATAATAATGAGTATGACTATATAAAGCCTATGACTATAATAATGAGTATGACTATATAAAGTCTATGACTATAATAATGAGTATGACTATATAAAGTCTATGACTATAATAATGAGTATGACTATATAAAGTCTATGACTATAATAATGAGTATGACTATATAAAGCCCATGACGATAATAACCAAGAAAAGAAAATTAGTTCGAATAGATTAATATATAATATTGATTGCCACACATTTAAGCGATTTTCGGAACGTGATAAAATGTAAAAGTTTTCTGCCATTTAAAATCTCGAATTTAGATGAAAGCATACACATAGCAGAGTAACTTCTAGAATAAAATCATGAAGTCTTTTGTTTCGATACCCAAAGTTTGTCTAGAAGAGTCAGTGCTAATTTGAAAAATTATAAAACCAATATCGGTACTTTTCAAACAAAATTTTTTGGGAAAACAAAATTTTACAAATGCAGCGCCTTCAATCCTCTCCATATTTAGCTCTGTGTAAATACTGATTTCAAGAGTAAAATATTTGAATCGGTGAAGAAGACATATATACGACACTGTAGCTTCACGCCTGGGTAGCTTCAGAGATTTTTGACTCATGGAAAATTCACAAGAATAAGTACAGAATTTAACATTCATAAAAGTGGTGTTTTGTTCTAAAAAAGAAAATAATCATATAAGGCGGACTGGTTTCTTCCAAATTCTCTATCAATATTAAGATAAAATCTTGTAGATTTTACTGATGATTTGAGATCTACTCGCAAAAACTGATAATTGTGTATTTATGCAGTAATCCTTCCTTAAAAAAATCCTGAAAAAGACCATAGACAAGAAATTGAATAAAATTCTTTATTGTTTAATCACAAGAGAATGTATTCAATGTGTGAAGTCATTACTAGAGTCAATACCAGGAATATCAAAACTTCATGACAAAACTTGTTTTTAACTAAAATCTAAAAATGCCTTATGGTACTGTTAGTAAATTGTGATGACGTAATTCTCAAACATACTGGTAGATGTAATTCTTTTAGTTGTTAAATACAGGTAACATCCCAATTCCCAAGGTATACATTATTTAATCTGTGCGCTTGTGGTATTACGGTTAGCTTTGTAGGAAGTGGATATGGCGACCTGAGTTCAAATCTTCGATGAAGCTGTTTGCATTTTTTCATAACGTTAATACTCTTTGGAAAGCTATGCATAAAGCTATTCTCCCTCTAGCCATGGATAAATAGTAGGGCAGACTATGTTCTTTAACCATGGTATGACAACTAATCTAAAAGGAAAACTCTGAATTCAAGCCTGTTAAACTCTGCTTAAAATCGAGCTTGTGTCGCATCCTGCTCGTAAGAAGATGTTGGAGAATATATATATATATATATATATATATATATATATATATATATTTTATGTAATTTTGGTTTCATTAAAAGGGTTTTAAGAATATGGCATATACTCGAAGAAACATTATTTCTTTGCAGTGTATGTATATCAATATGAGTATGAATGGTTGTTTAACCAGAAAAATTATCTCCGAGATAATGTGATGGTTGTATGGCCAACATATAAATTTATTTATTATGGAGCCAACAAAATTATGGATGACAACAAAAATAAGAGAGAGAATTCTTCTACTTGATAAAACCTTTTGAAGTTAAAACTTATAAGTCATAAAATTTAATTAAAAAAATATATATCAAATGATATATTACTAATCTTAAATATTTATCACGTATACAACGAGAGAATTGTACCAAAATCTATAATGCATAACTAGCATGTTTCATCTGTGTAATTCAAAAGTATTACGATACATATATTGCGTGCATATATATATATATATATATATATATATATATATATATATATACATATATATATATATATATATCATCATTATCATCATGTCACGCTGGTAGCACGGATATCCCTGACCCTCTCTCGCCACTCCTCCCTATCGTTCATCGCCCCAGGCAGGTCTTCAGGACAACATCCCATATCCTCACATAGCTGCTGAATGTATGTTCATGCTGGTCGTCCTGCTTTTGCACGGCCATGTGTGGGGGTCCATAAAAGTACATCACTTATGAGTTCGTCCCTGCTTCTCCAGCAGTGTCCTGCATGTCTGGTTCGTCTAACTTGAATAGTTTTCGTAATAGGAGGCAGGTGGCCGTACAGTTGGTGTCTTGTGGGGTGTTGCCGCCGGGGCTTGTTCAAGATTGCACGCAGCATTCTTGTGTAATTGCCGTCTAGCTTCTTCTCGAGCCGTTTTGTTAGAGTCCATGTAGTGTACCCATATAGCAGTATCGATGTGACCGCTTCCTGGAAGAAACTGCGTTTCATTTTATCGGTTAGGTCTGATAAATATATATATATATATATATATATATATATAAATGTATGTTTATAAATGTATGTTGCTAAATGTATGCATTTAACACAACTTTCGTCCACGAGTAGGGTGTGACACAAGGTTATTTTAAAAGTGGAGTACAGTTTGTTTAAATTCAGAGTTTTCCTTTTTTTATGTTGGTTTTCTAACCAAAGCTAAATATCCAAGTTTCCTCGAATATTTGCGCATAGATGGGAGAGAATAAATGGATTCCTGTTTTCGTATAGGCATTAGCATCGAGTGAAACATAAATAATATCGTCCAGGATTGACCTGGGTCACTGATTCCATTTCCTACGACAATAACCATTACGCTATGAGCGCCTCCTCGTGTTTCTTAATGTATGTGGATGACTATAGTTAAACCTACTGAATATTACTAAATGGAACATTATTCAAATGATTATTTGTGTGTAGATTGTTATAAAGTAATGAGGATAACTATTAATGAGTTTGATGTAAAATCAGGATCATGCCCAAAATCCACGATGATAATCTTTTATAATCTTGGTATTCTCTTTATAAAACTAACATACAGATAGCGTTGTGCTTGTGTCCATGTGTGTTTGTACAAACACATTGATATTCGACTATTCAGTTGCCTCACGTGCTTTCTTTCCCGTTTTGAGTACAGATTAAGACCATTATGTTATAACACGTTTCGAGACTTTCACCATGTTGTGAACACGTTTTATCCACTGTGTTACAAATATAACGACATACACATAAAGCTGCCTTCAAAGGCGCTTGAAATTATCCATGCTGCAAGCATTTCTCCTCATTATTCACTTCAAATATTCTTTTTTTTTCTATTTTATTCTCTTTTCTTCTGCTCATTTTCTAAACTTTTCCAAATCATGTTTTTTCTTTTCTCTTTCATGTTTTCGCAATTCTTTTTTCTTAGTTCTTTCTTATTATCTTTCATATTTCTTCTTGTTCTTTCTTTCTTTCTTTCTTTCTTTCTTTCTTTCTTTCTTAATCCGTGCAATTCATTTTATTCATTTAACTTGAATATCTAGTCTTCATCATATTCCCATTATTCAGAGAAACGCTGGGGGCTGGATAACGAATGTGGGTCTCCGTGAATGTTATTGTAGGATTGTTTAGCAATCTGACAAAGAAAATCGATATCGACTCTTTGCTCCAGGCTTTGTGGATCTGGCCAAATGTATACAACTCATTCTCTATGTCACAATTAAAATAAACTCCACACGGTCCTATCGACATCCGACTAGGTAAACTTTACCTTTACATGGCTATGATACTAAACTATATCCGGTGATAAAGCTACAGAACTATTCTGAAACCCCAGGGAGAATGCCCCTCGAGGCAGTACATGTTATGGCCAGATAGATCTGTTTAAGATAATTTTCAACATGCTGGCTCTTAAAAAATTTATATTGCAATGAAATATAAATTTCACCAGCTTAAAATGGTGTTTAATATAATTGGAAATCAAAATCATCAAATTAACTTTAGGATGAAATAACTCAATAAAGCCTGACATTCCATAAAAAAAAACAAACAACCGTCGACTTTTGTACTAAATTCACATATGGACATGTTCCTATACAAATAGTGAAAAATTATGTTTGAATATACATAGGTATATATTTGTTTGATTATTTTGGTTAATGGCATATCAACCTTTGTAGGTTATTTATTGTCAAAGCCATCCTTCAAAAAGAACAGTAGAGGTACAATTTAACCCATAGATGGGAGGATAAGGGGGTTCATACTTTTTTGCCCGAAAGTGAACGTAATAGCGCGACTGGAGTACGAACTCACTTGCTATGATTCCGCAGTCCATCGCTTTAACCATTACACCCCCACCAAATTTGTGTTAGAGATCTTGTGTGTGTGTATGTGTGTTTGTGTGAATTTACATACATATTATATAATGTACTTAAAAGTCTACACAGAAAGTCATTCAGCTTTTTAATTTACATGGATAAAAAGAGGACAAAAAAAAAACTATCGAAAAGAGCAAATATTCAACTACAAAACATTATTTTTCCCCATTGTCATTATTACTGTCTACGCATTTTTGCCGGCGACGATCAAGAAGTTGTATGCAGCGCACGTAAAAAATCTCCACCAACGGAAGTGAATCACTTTTTTGCAGTAGCGATGCCCACGGTGTGGTCAGGAAAATGTCCGGTGTAAACTATTTTTATTGGTTCAATTTGCCGGGATGAGATGATCGAAACGTTCTTTATTTTGTGGATTGGTGTCTGGTTTTTCCTTTCCATCATTGTCACTATAGTGGAAATCTATTGCTCAGTAGTTAATTGTGTTTACATCCACTGTTTCATCAATGTAAATATTAAATAAGTATCTATGAATATAAATGGTGAAAAATTTTCCGCATTGAGGAATTCAATGACACACCTCTGCTTTCATATCAGACATGTTGTCAGACTGTCATTCTGGAGCAAAACAAAATAAATAGATGGATTATTGGCGGGAAGGTTCAACCTCTATTTTCATTCCACCAACATTGGCACATATGGGACAATATAATAAAATAGGAAGAATTAATTTCGTTCATCTTTGGCAAAAATGATGGGGAGTCCCTCAGGTGTAGTGGCTAACGCGCTGGACTGCGAAATCGTAGGAAACGCGTTCGAACTCCAGTCACGCTATTATGTTCATTTTCGGACTAATACACTTGGAAATGGTATGAATCCTTTATTCTCGATGCTCAAAAAAATTAGGATTGTTGCTTTGACATTAAATAGTCCATGCAGGTTAATATGCCATTAAATAAAGTAACTAAACCAAACAAGCCAAACAGACGAAAATTCATTGCAAGTGATGGTGCCTATGTAAAGATATAGTCTTTTGTAGCTGAAAACTTGCTCTATCTAACGGTTTTGTGGACTCACTGCATCTGTTGTTGTCACAGTGAAAATAGAATGGACGTTTTCCTTTCAGAGCATTTCTCATACGTCCGTATCACTTACGTACAAATTGTACAATATACTAATATGCTCTGCCGAGTGAGGATAATAAGTTCATATTTACTACTCAGTTAGGTGCATTGAAAAGAGATGAGATGAGGTTGGAAAATGAATATTTGTAGTATAAAATATACTTTTTGCATCATTAGGACTTACCGGTAAAATTACCTTCCTAATAGAGTGTTTTATTTTTAAATATTTATGCGAAAATATAGCAGAACATATATCTTATAAAAAAATCTCAAAATATAAGCGTAGAATGAAGGAGGTGAAAAAAAAAAGAAAAAAAAAAAAAGAAAAAGAAAAAAGAGAACTATTAAGGAAAAGTCAAAATTTAAATTTGATACCTCGTTTATTGTTTACAAAGGGTTGCTCACGTGATCGTTCTGCTTTTACAAGAAATATTCAGGGTTGTTTTCTGTTTGAAAAATGACAAAACTGTTAAGAATCTCAATTTCAATCAGTACATTTTATAAAAATCCAAACATCAATAAAAAGAAATAACTGTTAAATTTATGTATCGCCGGCTTTTAAATGCCTTTTTTTTTTGGGGGGGGTTAATTTTGAGTAGAATCAGGAAAGGTCGGTTAATGCTTTCCATTTCTTTCTTTATTTTCTAGGTTTTGTTACTGCATGTTTATATTAACATAGAAATTGACTATTCATATCATAACGACCTGATTTTATGAGTATATTACTGTAGCACTGCAAAAATAGCACGACCTAAGTAATTTTGTTTTTGCTCCGACAGCATTAAAATTTTCCTACATCAAAAGCCATTTTATAACTTAATAATAATAATAATAATAGTAATAATAATAATAATAATAATAATAATAATAATAATAACATGTGATCAGTGATCACTCTCACTCCGATCTTTATACATGGTGATATATCTGAAATTCCTCTTGTTTTATTTATTTGCAGTTGATTATGACATAAATTTAATAAATACTATGTGATTCTACAGCGAATTCTAGCCGCTAAAAATGGCCTTAAAATATTTTTATAATAACAACAACTATAACAACAGTAAGGATTAATCAAATGCATTGAATCCACGATTTTCATTCTAACTTTTCTATGTAGTGGATTGATTAATTGACTGGTTGATTTTAATGGCATTTTGACCCGTCTAGGATTATTTTAAACTTAGTGGTAAGAGAATCACATTGATTGTACGTTCATATTTATATTTTTTGTGTTGTTGTTTCTTAAGCTTAAGAGTTTTTTTTTCTTCCACACGGTCCAATCGAATACGAATTATTCTAAAACAGCACTATTGATCGGACCCTAAATCCGGGTCAGAATCGACCAAAGAGTGACGTTAATGAAAGGGTAGTTGACACTTCCCAGATCTTCATAACTGGATCCTCATATCAGTTTAGTATTATACTTAAGACACCCC
>OY757904.1:6278129-6310629 GCA_963585895.1 Sepioteuthis lessoniana | reverse complement strand
GAGATAGGAGGTTGGTGGCCATACAGTTGCTATTTAAAGGGATGTTGTTTCCAGGATTTGTTTAATATAGCTTGTAGCATTCTTGTGCAGTTCCCGTCTATCTTTTTCTCAATACATGTTGTCATCGTCCATGTGGTGCATCCATATAGTAGGATTGAGACAACCCCTGCTTGGAAGAAATTGCGTTTTATTTTATTGGATAGGTCTGACTTCCATAAGATCGATAAACTATCGATAGCATCCATACTTTTGCTAAGTACATGTTGATGTCACTTTCAGTTGATAGGACGCACCTGTCGAAGTACGTGAACTTGTTCACTAATTTCAAAGACCCATCATTTAGTGCGGAGATATCTCGTTCTTGATTAAAACACATGTACCATGTTTTGTCTGCATTCACATGGTGACCAATGCTACATGCTGCCAGCACCAGACTCGGCAGCTTCGGCTTGAGTAGGTGTATATCAACTGCATAGTCAGTGTCAGTTATAGTTTTTGCTGGGTATTGTCTGCAAGAAGCAGACCATACCCTACAAAAGCCTTTTTTCTTTCATGAGATCTATCGACGTTCGAAGAACGTAGTCTAGGCAGATTATGAACAAATATGGGGCTGATGTAACTCCTTGTAGAATACCAGCAACAATGTCTATTCCTCCGTCCGGTGAGCGAACTTTTACTTTCATGTTTTTATAGATCATCATTATGGCTGTGACAGTGTCTTTGGGAAGTCCATATGCTAGTAGTATTTGCCCCTCGTCCCCCGCTTTCTTTCTTTCTCTCACTCGCCCCATCCCCTCTCTCTCTCTCTATATATATATATATATATATAGTTAGTAAATATGCTTTATATCCAAGAGATAATTCTTTCTGTAAATACTGCAACCTTTAAACACAGTAATGCCCCCACACACACAGATGCGCGCGTATATCAATGAGTTCTATGATTTTGGTTCAATTCTTTATTTTCTGTTTCCCAATAATAATTTCAAATAATCTTTAAGATAAATTGTCTTACCATCAAATATGTTTAAATTGATTTCATAAATATGTTACGCTTTGCTGTTTACTATGATTTTTAAAATGGTAGATCATAATATTTGTTGTCAGTTAAACATCAGATTTTCCTTTTCATCTGTATCCTTTGATGTTTTAAAAATATATCTTTGTTTACTCACGCAGAGTTATCTTCTCTATTTGGATGTCATCAAAGTTTTTTTTTGTCTTTTTCCTATATAAAGCAATTTAAGTTGGTGTAAATGATTTTCAGCAAGAGATTTGAATATCTTAAGTATGTTGGATATTACCGGCATTAAATAACCTTGAGTGTTCTCAAGTAACATTTATTTGATCTCAAGTGGCATACTCAACTGTGTGATATTGTTAAATGATAGATCTGAATAAAACTTAGGAACCCACTTTTGAAATGTTCGATCATGTACAGTACCTTCAACATAAATTCCTCAAATCTGTTTTTGAATGTGTCGCTTTTAATTTTTGATTGAGAACAATATACCAATAACGTTAATTTTTTTCTTCCGTTTTCAATGTTTATTAAGACAATAAAAATCACGCTAATATGACTGTGATCTGGAGAGTGGGAGTATGCCTTTATTGCCATTACTCCCAGCACCACTATTACCCGGAGTGGTGGTACCTGTTAGTGTTCCATTAATGGTTAAAATTTATCTGTTTAAAAATTATTCAAATTCGATTGGACCATATGCATAAACAAAACTGAACAACACAAAAAATATAAACATGAACATATAATGAACACGATTACCTAAAATCTAGACGTAAAATAACTTGAGAAAGGAGGAAGTAGCATTAAAATGAATCTATCAATTCAATATAACCAAAAGTGATTTTTTAATAAAGTTGTTTGAAAGTAAACTGCCAACCCCAAATCATCTAAAGAGGTATACTGGGGAAAACCTTTTGTCCAACTCATTATGAGCTGAAGTCTAGTTGAAAGAGTAATCTTCTAATAGGAAAGAATTGATCATTACACTTTTCAAACGCAGCCTAAAAGTGGATTTGAACTTCGACCATTAGTGTAATTTTCAAATGCACTTCCTGTTGTAACAGAATAACTGCAAAGTAACAAAATACATGCGCGACATTTTATAAGACTAATTTTATGGATTTAAAATATTCGGTTTCATAAGATAATAGGTTTAAAAGTGTCATGAAAATATTTGGAGGCTATTTAAGCCCTGAAGTATTCCATTCATATGCACATGCTAAATTGGACACAACCTGCTGAAATTCCTGTTAAGGCATTTAAAGAAAATTAATTTTTCATTGAAATCCTCATGAATATAATATAACGTTTTATCTTTATGAAAATATCAGTTTATTTCTTATAATTTTCAAAAGTGTTCAGCATAGATTTACAGCAGGAACAGTTTCAAACTTTGAGTTTCAAGATTCCATTAATTCTGAATGGAAACCCCCGATAATCTTCTAAATCCTCGGTCGAGTATAAATGGATTTTGTGCGTGATTTGAATTAATTAAAAAATATCAGTAAAATGATTTGATTCATTAGTAAATTCATTGTGTTTCCTGAGACCTTTATATTTTAGTTTCATTTACTTAATCGTTTCAAATGTTTTGTGCTCTTTTCATATCACTTTACACATTCAATTTCCTATCAAGGCACTTTGTATGTGAAAAGGGAAAATTAATTAATGTTTATGCATTTCTAGTCTATGACCCGTCGCTCCGTTGACGGATATCATGAAAAAAAAAAATCATTTTTAATTGAAAGAGTTTTTACTTTTATTATGTGTTATTTGCTTTTTTTTCAGAGATAAAAATTATGATCAAAGATCTTAATTTGCATATTGTATCATAGATTAATTTCAGGACTGCTTATACTTAAAAAAAATGAAAACTGATAAATTGTTTTGAATAATTTCAAAAGAAATCAAATATAAAGTCTGGATTTTCTTTCAAAATTTGTTCTCGTTGTTCTTATGGGAGTACCTGACATACTTTCCTGAGTTACTTGGTATTCTGACTTGGTTGAAGCTTCTTTGATAATGAATTTATTTCATCATCATTACTTTTTGGTAATATAATTATTCTTTTTGTAGACAATAAAATATAAATAATACATTACAACGAGGTGAAATCGAGAAGGAACATAACTCCAGGAAAGTAATATTTCAGCAATCTTTATGTTTATCAGGATCTATCTATCTATCTATCTATCTATCTTTAAAAATATGCCCTTTTCAGAAAAAATGAGGTATGTAAATTCAAAAATTCATACCCATTATCTTTTCTTTTAATTTGGTAAATCAAATTTGGTTTGATTTGTTAGTTTGAAATCCTAGCCAGTCAGACAAATGCGCAAATATCCTAGACTTGGGGATGTGACACACTTCCTAATCTGTACATAGATATAAATCAATTCGTCTTTAAACATTTCATTTATTTACCAGTTTATAACGATGTGTATTAGTTTACCTTTTCGAGTGCATTTTTAGCATGTCATCATATTTTCATAGTTGGTCGTCTCATATTTCTTATTAAATTCAAATCTTATATCCCATTTCTCGTTTCTTATGACGACTCTTTTCGTAATATTCACGCGAATAAATGTTATCTAATTTGACCAGATGAATAAAATTTAGCCGAGAAAAAAGTTCAGACAGTTTAAGTCACACAAATTTTCGGTAGGTCTAGCTATAATGATTCAAATAAAAATATTTTGGCAATAAAATGAAACAATCATATTTGAAATTAACTATTAAAGAATATAAACCGTTAAAGAAAATTGAAATATAGATTGAAAATAGAAAATCAGAAATATTTGTCATTTTTATGACGAGATAATTCCATTAAAATACCAAGATGATCAATACGAGAGTTTCGTGGAAGTTCTTTAGTTCGATCACAAGTTTTAAAACATACAAAAACGGAACAAGTCACAAAATGATGTAAATATATTTCTCGTCAAACTAGTTAATGCCCTCGGTAAAGGCATGAGTCCAACATTTTCCTTTTATCTATGGGTAAGTAGTAGGATAGAATGGACTCTTTAACGTTGGTATAGCAACCGGTCTAGGAGAAGGAAAACTCGGAATTCAAACCTGTCAAACCCCGCTTAGAAATAAGCCGTGTTTCATATCTTGCTCGTGCGGAAGGTTTGATATATATATATATATATATATATATATATATATATATATATATATATATATATATATATATATATATATATATATACGAGATACATACGATAGGTTTCCAGACTTTTTTTCGTATGGGCACTTTTATTGATAGTACACACATGAAACTCTAGTCCTCTTCGAAATAATCTCCTCCGGCTGCAATGCACTTGTTGTGCCGTTCCAACAACTTCTGGAAGGCCCCATGGAAGTCCTCTTGTGTCAGCATGTAAATGACCTTCGTCACAGCCTCTTTTATCTCCTCAATTGTCTCATAACGACAGCCTGTGAGCTTAGAGAATTGCCAAAAGTCACCGGGATCAAGGTCTGGACTATGGGAGGCTGAGGAACTGTCTTGATGCCTATCTTGCTCAAATAGTCTGTGATAAGAATGGAGATGTGGACTGGTGCATTGTCTTGGTGGAAATGCCACTGACCCGATTTGAAGAGTGCTGGCCTTTTCCCAAGGAATCTCTTCCTGAACTCCCTTAAAACCTCAACACAGTAACCCTAACCCTAACACTTTGGCCAATGAACTCTGGTGTATTGACTTCCTTACTCCTCTCACACCTGTCATCATCCCTCACAGACTCCCTGCCTTCCTTGAATCTCTTATGCCACTCAAAAACTGATCCTCGATTCATGCAAGATGGTCGAAAAGCAGTCTGAAACATTCTATACGTTTCTGTGGCCTTTTTTCCAAGTTTAAAACATAATTTTATTGCATATCGTTCTTCTAAAGAGTCAGATTGCATTTTTGAAATTCACCAGCTGTGACAATCAGGCTTTAGTAGGGTGTATTCCAATTGCTGCTGTAGCTGTTCATTTGAACCTAAAATCATAAAATTGGTCAGTCATCTCATAAGATGTATAGCAATAACATACTGAATTTTCAAGAGTCTACGATAATTTTAAATGCCCATATGAAAGAAGTCTAGAATCTAATCGTATGCACCTCGTATATATATATATATATATATATATATATATATATATATATTTATATATATATATATCGTCAAAATGACAAATATGTTTTTCAATATCATCATTTCGGCGCCTAACCGGCTCATTGGCCTAGTGGGTAGAGTGTTTGCCAATGTTCCGGGAGATCGGGGTTCAATTCCAGGTCGAGTCATACCAAAGACTTTGAAAAATGGTACTTGATACCTCCTTGCTTAACACTCATCATTATAAGGTATGTATCAAGGGTAAAGTGGAGCAATCCAGGGGAAGGAGTAGCCCCCTCTCCTACACCTAGTAACTATTGAAAAGGGAACCTTCGGGTTGCCTTCGACTACAGTCGCCAACATTTTTTTACTTTATTCTTTCAAACCTTCAATTCGCTTCTTATTCCGACCAAGTTTTTTGTTTAGATCCAGTTGTTTACGGCAACTTTTATTAATTCAGCACGAGATTAAAAATCAAAACCCCTCTTTCAGTTTCGAGAATAGCCAGAAGTTTTATGGTGCCAAATTTTAGGTCTGTACTGAAGGTGTGCAACAAGTATTGATTATTGGTTTCAAACAGTTTTCCCTGTTGGTTGTCAACAATGTTATTTCTGTTTTTATTTCTATTTTTATTTTTGTTTTTCTGTTGCAGTCGGGTGGCCCCCACTCTACTACGGAGAGAAAATAAATTTTGATTTAAGTATTAGGAGGGCTATTACAATGGGAACTGAAACTGATTCACGGATCGCGTATCGTAAAAACTAAAATAATTGCAAATAGATTTTCTTGCAGAAGTTATTTGTAGTCTTCGATTTCATTTAAAGTTTGTCGAATATATTTCAAGAAAAGTTTTCAAGTGAAGTAAATACACAAAATGAACTTATTGGGCCCCCCTGGTGGTGTAATGATTAGCAAGCTAGACTAGAAATTCTCTGCGAGTGAGTTCGAGTCTCACTGAGTGCCCCATTTATACCACCTTGTGCCAAATGAAAGCAAAAAGTTTAATAAATTGCTGACATGAACGTATTTAGCTGATCTTATGTCTATCAAAATAAATCTCACTTTACAGTTGTACGTTTAATTCTGACTCGCAACAAAATATTGAGGAGTACCAGAGAAAAGCAATAATAACAACAAAGTTGCAATATGAGCTATGGTAAAAAAACACGCAATGATAACAGCTAAATTGCAATATGAGCACTGGTAAAAATGGTTGCTGAAGAGATTATGTTTATAATACCCAGAAATTCATCCAAGGACACATGGAACTGTGGATAAAGGCGTTGGTTAGGTCCAGTGACATACCCGAAAGAGTGTGAGTTCAATACCCTGTGAAGGCAGTGGAGAACTTTCAGAGGGGAAATTAACCGGAGATAACTGATAACTGACATCCATTAAATATGGTTTGTGGAACTTGAACAGAAATAAAGGCCTAAGTTCGACATTCCAGCCACCTGAAGAAGGCCGGGGCGTACAACGGCCGAAACGTTGTGATAAACATGGCGACAAAGATGAGGACAAAAGCCCGAAAAATAAAAATGTTGAGGAAACATGATTTTTGAGTAAATGTTAAAATAAAACTTTTTTAAACAACAAAGAGAAATTTATTTCTGCGACTTTCTTGGAAAAATTGCATATCTTTTGTACAATTTAAATTTAATGTTGTTCTGAATTTACCAGAGTTGATTGATAAGTAAGTCTTGTATCCTGTGATTTTGCATATAAAGGAGACAGAAACATATGGGAAGATAATATTCAGTTAGATGTTTAACAGTATTAGCGTTCGTTAGTTATGAGCACAAAACAGCAATTAGTGATAGATTTTATTGGCTCTAGGGTGTTAAAAGTCTTTTTGAATTCACAGACGTCTGAAAGAAATTTATTGCAAACAAATGCATTTGAAGAATAAAGAGTGAAAAGAGAACGTTTTGCATCACATGATTTTTCAAACAGATCCAATTTGGCACACGTGGATGTTTGTGAAATTTAAAAGGGCAAGTTTTTCCTCTGATACCGAAATTGAAGTAGTTATGTTGAATTCAATTGAGTAAAAAGTAAAGCAAAAACATTTTAATTGTTAGAATGAAAAAGTGGATTAGACATTTGGAAAAATGTGTAATTATTTAACCAAACACTTTGTCACGGGCAGGATGCGACTTAATGTAAATTTTTAAGCGGAGTACTGCTGGTTTAAATAAAAAAAATTCTTTCTCCTTAACTTGTTGCCTTTCCCTAAGTTCATTAGTTCAAAGTGAATATAAACATCTTCCTCCAAAATTTGAACTAAGGTCGTTCATTCCATTTCCTACGACTATAATAGTTACATTAAGCGTGCCTCCATTTGGTAAAATTTGTTACATTAAATGGTGACTATATATATAGAAATTATTTGGGAAGCACTGGATTGGAGCTTCGAGGCTCCAGTCATTACTTAGGATATCTCTATGGCTTTTGAGACGATATGTCAAACAAGACTTCTCTCCAAATTCTCCAGTTATGGTATTAATTGAAGGGTTTATTCCACGATCTATTCCTTCCTTACGCGTAGATCCGTGAAGAACGTAGATAATGGCCAGTCCTCCGACGTCCATTCGATCAATACAGGTGTTCTCCAATACTTAGTTGAGCTCTTTTGTTATTTTCCGCAACGATTTACTTGATCACGTGCTCAGGTCATTTGCCAACAATTCCCGATGACAAAGCTTTATCGTTTTATTTCAAGAAAGTTTAAACATCTGGACAGGGTCTCTGTTCTATCAACTGATCTTAATTTGATTGTGCAGTCGGGTAGAAAATAGATTTTGTCCTTCCACACCTAATACTTTTGATCTTTCTTCCCTTATTCTAATGGACGGAACTCGATTCAAAGAGATCGATTGCTTTGATAAACACTTAGGTCCCTACTTTACACCTGATTTAAAGAGAGGCACCTGTATTACACTGCAGAGGGTGCAGTAAAAATTTTATACTACTCCTTATGCTCTAGAACAGACAGTAATTTGTTAGAGTACTGTTCTCTTATTTAGGCAGGTTCCTCTCATCTTGCTTTGGATAGAGTATAGAACTGGTTGAGGGGTTTTGCAGGAGAAGAATTTCTAGGGAATACTCGTTTTATTGTGTCTTGCAAGCAGTATTTGTGTTGTCTGAATTTCTCTCCGCTTGAGATGCATGTTCTCTTCCATAAAACATATGCACAGTAGATCAAACTCTCCTGAATATTTTACTCCCTTTTATTCTCAGTTATAAACTTGGATTCATAAGTGTTTAATTTTTTATTTCTGTTTTGTTGTCCATTTATTATAGTCTTTTGTTACATTCTTATCCGTCATATATAATCTTGTAACACTTTACTTAGAGTGGCCAAATGTCCTTACTCAGAGTGACTTTGAGTAGAGAAGATATACTTGTAATTTTAAAGAGAAATAAATCTACTTCATTTTGCTACCAGTTTCATTATTCTGTCTAATGTAAAAATTTGTCTACCAAATAATTTCCATCGTTCTCTACGAAGGCTATATATTCTCCTCAATACATATAAAAGGATATTTTCATGTTAACATCATAATGTTTTCATATTTTAATTCTGTTTTGACGGAAGTGGGTAAGATTATAAGAAATAAAAGTATAAATTTTGATTTAAGATAGTATATAGTCAATTAATATAAACTTCCATAAATACAATGATACATATGAATGTATTTCGTTATCGTATACAATGAATAAAGTTTCCTAAAGAAATTAGATGAGTAAATGTATTTGGGTACGTGGAAATATTGGAATAAATATTTTGAAGGAAAGATCTGGAGTGGGTTGAGAAAAATGAAATATATGGACTGAATCCGCAAATATTACATCACAAAATAATTCTTATTAACAATAAAGAAATAAATGGAAACTTTTAACAATAAAAATCAAAATATCAAGCAATTGCAAATCATTTTATGTGTCATTATTTTGAGTATTTTAACTTAACTATTAATCAGTTCTAGTTATCGAGAATACTTTTCAAATTATTCAACAAAACCAAATTGAGAAATAAACAAACGGTTGCATCTTTCCCTTCCCTATGAAAGGTGACCACGGAATCACTAAGAAGGCATAATTAACTTCTATAGCTGGTAAGGTTTATAATACCCTGCTTCTCAATCGTATTTGACTCTATATCGAGAAAATTCTAGGGAAAAATCTGAACCACTTTCTAAGAAGTCTCTCCACGACCTCACAGGTTCTGATAATTCGTCGAATCATCGAAGGAACAGGAGCAAAGAATCTCGAGGGAACTGAAATATTCCTAGATTAAAGGCATTCAATTCCATACAAAGAGTAGATGGAGTAAATACTATTTGCATATGGTCTTTCCAAAGAAACTGTTACCGCTATAATGATGTTCTGCAAAAACATTAAAACAATGGTTCGCTCACCTGATGGAGACACCATCTTTTTCGACATTGTCACTAGAGTCTTGCAAGGAGATTCATTAGCACAATAATTACTTATATTCTGCCTTGACTACGAAATTCGAACTTCCATAGATCAAATAAAAGAAGATGGTTTCACATTGAAAAAGGCAAGAAAGTGATGATATCCCGCAAAAATTATGACAGACGCAGACTACGCAGATAACTTAGCACTTCTCACAAATACACCAGCCCGAGCAGAATCCCTACATAGCCTACAGCAAGCGACTGGGTGCATTGGCCTCAACATGAATGCTAATAAAACAGAGTAAACGTGTTTTAAAGATAAAGAAGACAGCTCCATTCAACGTGGAAAACCTCTAAAATTAGTGGACCAGTTCACATACTTTGGCAGCAACATCTCATCTACCGAAAGAGATGTCAACATACACCAAACGAAGGCGTGGAATAATATTGTCAAGCTATTGATGATTTGGAAATCTAATTAATCTGATAAAATAAAACGGAATTTTTCCATACTGTAGCTGTGTTCATATTACTATATGGATGCACTACATGGACACGAACAAATCGCATTGAGGAAAGACGAGAGGGGAACTACTCAAGAATGCTGCGTGCAGTCTTTTTGGAAGCAACATCACACAAAACAACAGCGGTACTGACACCTGTCTCCAATCTCACAAATCATTTGAGTAAGACGAACAAGCTGGGCATTACTAGATAAGCAAAGTCAAATAAAAAGTAACATTTTATTTCGGACGTACCAGAATTGGCCGACTTGTGAAGACGTGCTTACATTAGTTCTATACGAACACAGGAAACAACCTAGAAGATCTCCCTGGAAAATGGAGGATAGATAGATAGATAGATAGATACCCAGGGAACTACGTGCTGTCAGTGTGACTTGATGATGATGATATATATATATATATATATATATACAAAGAGCCCACAATAAGTTTCCAGACTTTTTTCGTATGGGCACTTTTATTGATAGTACACACATAAAACTCTAGTCCCCTTCGAAATAATCTCCTCCGGCTGCAATGCACTTGTACCATTCCAACAACTTCTGGAAGGACCCATTGAAGTCCTCTTGTGTGAGCGTGTCAATGATCTTCGTCACAGCCTCTTTCATCTCCTCAATTGTCTCATAACGACAGCCTCTAAGTTTTTCCTTGAGCTTAGGGAATAACCAAAAATCACAGGGAGCAAGGTCTGGACTATAGGGAGGTTGAGGAACTGTGTTGATGCCCATCTTGGTCAAATAGTCTGGGACAAGGATGGAGATGTGGACTGGTGAAAATGCCACAGACCCGATTTGAAGAGTGCTGGCCTCTTCCGATGGAATCTCTTCCTCAACTCCCTTAAAACATCAGCATAATATTCTTTGTTGACTGTCTGTCCAGTGGGAACCCAGTGTATGTAGATCATGCTAGTACTGTCAAAAAAGGGAGATTCTACTGGGAACTCTATCTCTTGGTCTCTGGGTCATAGCAGTAGATCCAGCTTTCATCACAGGTCACCAGAGCATCAAGAACTGCGAGATCTGAATTGATCAGCTCGACCATCTCCCTACTGTCATGACAATGTCTTTCTTTTCGATCTTCTCTGAGCACCCTTGGGACAAACTTCGCGCAAATCTTCCGCATCTTCAGCTTCTCGCGAATAATTGTGTGTACAGTCCCTACACTGACATCAAACTGTGCACTTATTGTCTCTATAGACACACGACGGTCCTTATCTATAGAATTCTTTATTTGGTCAATCAACTCTGAGGTTCTGACTTCCGTACTCCTCCCACACCTCTCATCATCTCTCACAGACTCACTGCTTTCCTCGAATCTCTTATGCCACTCAAAAACTGATGCTTGATTCATGCAAGATAGTTCAAAAGTCGTATATCTTAAAATGAGTAGGTCTCGAAGAGATTTGTATTTTTTTAGGATTTCTTTTTCCTTTTTGGCTTCGCATTTATTTTGTTTAATGCCCTTTATATCCTGAAATATTTTACCTTTGAGATTAATTTTTGTTTAGGAAATATGAAATCACATTAAGCTGAATATCTAGTGAGTATAGAGGATATTGCACTTATACAGTCCAGTCGATATTTATACATTTGGTATCTTCAAATATGCGAATCTAACTCTTTTTGCAAGTCAGTTGTAAATATTGATGGATTCAGATAACCTCAAGAAAGAAATCACTGCTTCGGCAAAATATATTACATTGTACAACATGAAACTCTAACATATCAATTTAATTAAATATTCCATCAAAATTCTTTTGGGATTGAAGAGTACTTAATTTTTCAGTTTTTCTCGCAAAGCATTCGAGTCGAAGAGAGAATAAGAAAAAGATTCTAAAATAATTGCAAAAAGCTTCGTATCTTGCGTTTTTTTTTTCAGATAAAAAAATTAGTCTATGATAAAAGTTATTCTATATAAAATTCTCTCTAAGATGAAGGATATTTTATTAGAATTTGTTTAGTTTCGCAAATCGTCGAATTGTAAAAAAACAACAACATTAATATTCATAAACACCACCGATCCGCACGTGATCAATATTTTATTATTTAATTTTTATTTCATTTTTGCATGTTATAAATGCGACGAAGCCCGTGTATTGAAATAGGTGGACCAGTAGACACTGAGACTGAATCTTCAAAGTTCAACATTTTTTGATTTAAATGTAGATGAATGCACAGCTGTAAAACTTGCATAATAAAATGATGATCCAGAGACAAGCCAGTGCCATTTCTCATTACTTTTAAGTTTACTGTATCGATACTTTTTGAACAGTAGCCTCGATATCTTTTGATCATCAGAAGTTTCAGGCAAAATATGGTATTGTGTACCATATCAAAAAATAAGTTGCAAGAGAGCTTCGAACAATCGAAAACTCGGTGGAGTAAAATAGTCGCACACTATCTAGAAAAAAAAGATTACATTCATTTTTTCTTTTTTCTTTATAAATATTGATTACGCCTCGATAATTTCTGACCACACCTCAGACGACTATCAAATCTTTTTGATTTGTTTATTAAATAGAAAAAATAAAAATGATAAATGAGGAATATAACAGACTAGGATGAAAAACTGATTACCGTTTTAATTGTATTTTTGAATATGCATAATTCATCATTTGTTTTTACAGCAAATATGGTGGCGTCTTTTAGTCGCGAGGGACAAAAAATCTGTAGCTGGATGTAGGTGCAGGCCCGGGCAAGGTCGTATAGAAAACTGGCAGTTGCCAATACAGCTGGTTTCTTATCTTCGTGCCATCGATGTTGTCCAACGTAAGGCAACGTCCGATTCACGTTGGCTTCAATATTGTCATAGGAATTGCTAGAACGAGACTAAAGAAAATGTTGGACGGTTAATCTTGGTAAATTCGATTTTTATTGGAAGCTTCATACTTCTGAACTTATGCTAAAGTAAGCTGAACTTAGTAAATTGCCTCATACAATATAGAAGAAGGTGTGCTTAGCGTAACGGTTATCTTAATATGAAATGGAATCAGTGACCCGGATTAAAATCCTGGATGAAGCTGTTTGCTTTAACGTCACGCTAATACCGTTAGGAAAGCATGAACACATTTCTTCTCTCACATATAGGTACGAGAAGGCAGATTTTATTTTTTAGATTAGGTAAGACGACCAGTCTAGGAAAAGGAAAAACCTAAATTCAAACTATCTGTGCTCCGCTTAAAGACTGACCTTTTGTCACCTCCTGCTCGTGGCAGAAGAGTGAGATACAGAAAATACCAAAGAGGAGACTTCATTTGATGTTATTGTCAGCGATCCTGGTAGGAAAATTCACTTTTCACTTGGTGTTCCATACTTTTGATTCAAAGCCAAACTAAGCAAAACTAAGTAAATTACAACATATAATACGAAAGAGGACACTTAACATACTGTCGATGTAGACAATCTAGCAGTGTAAATTCCATTCTAATGGGTGCTCCATACTGCTAATCTTATGCCAAACTAAGCTAACCTTAGTAAATTACTACAGACAACACAAAAATAACTAAATAGTAACTCATGCAGAATTCTCTCTGCTGAATGGGAAAATCTAATTTTGGTCAGATAATTTATCTCATAAAAACAAACGAAGAGTGAATAGATAATCTTACTTGCCTTGTTTTCATCAGTAATAAGCTTTGCTTTAGTCATTCCTAAGTAGCGACGAAAGGCAATAACGTATGTTTGTTGAGATTTGAGAACTCAAGAAGTATTTCGTCATAAAGGGAGTAAAGGGATTACATTGTCGAATCGCATTTTTCTAAGAGTTATAAATCGTCTGGTCACATTATCGTTATATTAATTTCAGTAATCTGTTTCCCTAGCCTCGTCCGTAGATTAAGATGTTTATTATTTCTTCTGTACAAGCAAACGTTCATTCTCCTAAGCTATATGTTTCATCACCAATAGAGAAAAAAAAAAAAAGAAAAGAAAAAAAAGAAGTAAAACTTAAACAAAAAACGAAAAACTCAAAAACAAAAAAACGTGATCTCTGGAAGGCGGATTTGAAGTCAGGTTATGAAGAAAGACATCGTATCAATATAGCGAAAAAATGGTTTGTACACCAAATAACAGTGGGGTCAATCTTTTTTAATGTTCCGTGTTTTATACACATAAAATATAATTTATACGTTTATATTTTGTTTGTGGTATAAAATATCAGAATTTTATGAATATACTTCAGTTGAAATACATAAAAAAGCATGAACTCGTTATTATTTGAGATTTGATCATTGCACGTTGTGTTGAGGTGCAAATTTTTAAATAGATTGTTATCGTTCTTTTAATTTAATTCCATATCCTTAAATAGAGTCTCTTAGCTGAATGTGTCTCTTTGCTTTTTATGGTAGAGTTTGAAGAGCAATCGTGTGTAACTGAGTGTATTCAATTGAGTCAAACATAAGACCCACATAGTTGTTCACTCAGTCGGAATAGAACTTAATAAAAAGAACCTCGATACCGTCTCGTTTAAAATTGTTTTATCATGTCAAACGGGATAAAGGCAACAAAGAAATGTTGAAAAAGGCTATAAATGAGGACTAATAGTATCAGCAGTCAGTCCGAAGAGGTCAGTAATTTAAGTATGTATACTAAACTTTTGCTAGCCATAGGGGCGAGTGTTATAATTTTGTTTTTCTCCTTTGATACGTACACATAGATACATAGATTGATCTTATTCACTGGTACGTAACTTTGTTGGTCGTAGGGTCGTTACTTATGTACCGTGGGCAGGAATACCCAGGCAGAGCCCATCCCTCTCCAGGTCAACTGGTTTTTGTAACCTGGTTTGGTGGTCGGGGCACTACTCATGTACTGTGTCTTCGACAGGAATTGTATGGTGAAGCTTATCCTTCTCATGGTCTAAAACTGGTTTGAATTCCGATTTTTCCTTCTCCTTGACTGATTGCCATATCACGGTTAAAGAGTCAGTCTCATCTACTATTTACCCATAGCTGGAAGGAGAATAATTGGATCTTTGTATTTCTCAAAGATGTGAAATGCGAACAGCTTCGTTCAGGATTTGAACTTGGGTAGCCGAATCAACTTCCTACGATAACAGTACTCCAAACAAAAGCAATCATCATCATCATCATCATGATGTCGTGCCGTTGGCACCGATATCCCTGACCCTCTCTCGCCACTTCTCCTTATCATTCATCGCCTCTGGCAGGTCTTCAGGGCTACATCCCGTATCCTCACATAGCTGCTGTGTATATGTTTGAGCTGGTCGTCCTGTTTTTGCTTGGCCATATGCGGGGTCCATAGGAGTACATCACTTATGAGCTCGTCCCTGCTTCTCTAGCAGTGTCCTGCATGTCTGGTTCGTCTAGTTTGGATAGTTTTCTTGATGGGAGGCAGGTGCCTTGTGGGATGTTGCCGCCAGGACTTGTTCAATTATCCACAAAATATTTAATAGAATTACTCAACCGGTTAGAGTGTTCACCAATGGCCCGGGAGACCTGGGTTCAATCTCTGGTCGAGTCATACCAAAGACTCAAAAAAATGGTACTTGGTGCCTCCTTGCTTAACACTCAGCATTATAAGGTACGGATCAAGAGTAAAGTGAAGCAATGGAGTAGCCCCCCCTACACATTGGTGTAGTAGCTATCGAAAAGGGAGCCTTCGAGTCACCCTCGACCTCGGTCGCTAACTTTACTTACTTAAAAAATTGAGTTACACTTGTGCAGACAAAAATGTAACAACCATATAATATTTTAACAAAAAATCAGAAGAAAGAACCAACAACCCCTGTCTGTAGATATATATATATATATATAAGCTACAATGTTGTTTGAAAGGGAATTCTCACTAATTATGTATTATCTGTTATGCTACCGTCAAAGTTTAAGAGATCAGGAAAAAGTTTACATTTGAGTGATAAAAGGACACTTGCTACAAAGGTACGATTTCCCTAAACTGTCAATCACCAGCAGGAAATACGCTTACAGTACGACCCTTGCTAAAAATTCTAGGGAAAAAAAGTAAAAAAGCAACAAAAAAATACAAATACAAAAACAAAACAAGCAAAACAAACCAAAAACGAAGAATCGATGGTTAACATTACATTTAAAAAATGACAAAACATTTTTAATAGAAGATCAGAGATAGTCTCAATTCAGACACGAAAATAAGTTTTTATTACGTTATTTATCACAGCATCATAACTTGGTTGATTAGAAACAATTTATCATAGGTTTATGTAAATTGCGACAAAATATTAAAAATTTGATTATTCAAATTCTAAAAATTGAAAAATGGAATTCGAACTCGCTACTCTGGCGAACGAATTTACGGCTGCCGCTCGCATAATGCAAAGCTCTTCGAACGAATTGAGCACTCTGGTATCCGGTAAGGTATAAAATGTAAACAAACAAACGCCGCTGCTTCTGTAGCTACTTAATACCTTATAATTCCCTAGCTGACGTGGTACGCTTGTTGGCTAAGTCTAAGTCTAACGTAAAGTTGGGCGGGTTTCGATCCCAGCTTCAATCGTCCTATGTGTCTAGCCACCCTGAAGAGTTGTGATACAACGAAACAGTCTGTCTGTGGATGACCATATATATATATATATATATATATATATATATATATATATATATATATATATATATATAATTGGACATAAACCTTTGGTGGTATAAATTTAAATCACTCCAGGTTTCAGCCTTGGGCTATCATCATCTGTTTGAAGTCTGATATACTAATAGATGCCTAGCATTACTGTTCCCGTGCGCGAGAACATTATCAGAGCGATTAGATTTCGGTTAAAATATTTTAAGATCTGGAATATTTTTCTCTCGAAGATATCTTTAAGTAGAAAAGTCACTCAATAAAAGTTAATAAATTTCTAAATAATGAATTTTTGAAAGCATTTTAATCTTCTTTATATGAAAGTTAATAAACAATAAGTGGGTAAACGTTAAAAAAAGTTTTACTTTTTAGTCGTTTAATTTGTTGTTGAATTTTTTAGGGTAATGGTTTATTGCCCTGATATCATTTCATAATTATTGTTGTGCTTGTTAATTTGAAAAAAACTTCTTACAGTGAATCTAGTGTCTATTAAGTTCCTGTTCTGCTTAGTTCTGTTTATCAGAAGTATAAAATGATTCAAAGACCTAATTTAGTATCTAAAGTTGTTCATTCTAAAATTGAAGGATCATTTTGATTTCTTAATATATTGTTAGGAGCAAGATATGCATTCTAAAAGATAGATAATAACAATTCTCATTCACATGTGAAAGCCAATAACATATCGATCTTAAGTTTATTAGTCTTTTCAAGTTTATTAGATTTGTATACTGTCTTGATAAATAATCCTCCTTTAATGATGACCCATAGCCAAAAATAGTCGGGATTAACAAATTTATAAAATTTATTTACCAACGTTTATGTGTCTACTTTTGGTTTACACTCTATAATTAAAAAAATAAAGACACATAATGTAAACTATGATAACTTATCAGAAAGACTAAAACCTGGAAATTATTCTTGCAAAATCCACAGGTATTGAAATATTAGCCGTGAAGCTACATTGAAATTTGGAGAAAGTTGTGCGATTTATATATTTTAAATTAAAAAATTTCAATGATAAACTGATCTAATTCGATTTCTAGATTGAATTAACACCATCCATTGGTAACCATGACGAGATATTTATATAATGAAATGAAAAATGATATATTTTTATCATGGAATAAAAAATCGATAAATTATCTTTGGATTTCATGCAAGAAACGATAAAATTCTATAAAAATCAATTGCAGAAACAAAATGTGATATTGATTAACTAGAAAACAAATAAAAAACAAAAACAAAACAAGATACTACTGGTCCACAAGGACACAATAAGATTAAAACACCAATGAGAGAATATAACTAATAGAAATAAGAGACCTTAACCGAAATAAAACATAAGACCCCCCCACAAAAAAACCCCCTCATACATAACCTCAATTTAAAGCAAAAAAAAGCAGAAAACGAAGTAAGTGATTTCTTTATAAACCAACGAGACAAACCCACCTTCTAAGACGACGACAAAATACGAATAAAAAACTTTTAAAAATTCATTTAATATCAAAGAACAAAGAAAAAACTATTTATAACTAAATCTCCAGAAAACTATCTATAAGAAACACAACCGCAAATAGAGATCTTAATAAACAGCCAGGAGCAGAATTTCTGACAACTAAGCAAACTACATTATGTTTAAGAAACAACAAAAATTATCAAAAAGCAAAATGAATGGCAAAATCACATCAAATCACAATACAACACGACAATTACACGGAATATAGGAGAGAAGCTACCAACAAGACCCACCAATGCCAACAGTTACTCTTGAAAAACCAGCTCTTTACCAAAACTCTTATAACGAGGTCTACTATATACAATAACAATAAAATCTTTAGAACTTTTCCAAGATAATTTTACAAAATGATTAAATTTAGAGAAAACCCTGCAAAAAAATTAATAATGATAAAATAATAACACGACTAATAGACTGAAACAAACAGATTCACTACAGATATATATATATATATATATATATATATATATATATATATATATATATATAGAGAGAGAGAGAGAGAGAGAGTAAACAATAAAGACTTTAAATTTCCCTTCATCCATCACACTTTAAGAATAAATTAGATAAAGAGTTGATTGTATTCTTTAAAAGAATAAAATTGGAAGAACATTATGGAATCTCTCGCTATAGACCAAATACCTTAAAATAACTTCGAGGAACTACAAACTAATTCACCCCAAACAACAAGGAAATAAAAATCCAAACATTCTTAAAAGCATCTAGGGAAAATATAAAAATCATTAAAGAAACCACTTACCACATTATGACAAATAAATAACGTATAACACTTAAAAATCTCACCCCTACCAAAAAAAAAAAAAAAAAAAAGATTACTTAAAAAATCAGCAAATAAATGTGGAGCTGTAGTCATTTGGGATATTGAAAATACCTGACAGAGTGCTAATAACTATTTAAACCGCCAACTCCATAGTGACTTAACACCAAGAAAATATAGGAATTCCATCATCAACCAACATTTAAAAAACGAATTTAAAAGAAATATTACCGATAAAGGAACCCCTACCGAAAACATAAGAAATAGTTATACCCATAAATACTAAACCGGCCCGATTTTATTTACTTCCCCAAATACATAAGGCAGATTATCCAGTTAGGTCAGTAATCTCTTTAATCTACCACTACAATTACTACAATATCGAAATACCTTGAGGATTATGTACAACTCTATGTGCGTACAGCGCATGCTCACAATCAATTTTAGAAAATTTCTTTTCTCAATCATTGCAAACGACAATGATATTCAAGATACGCGTGAAAAGTATATGACGAAGGAAAATAATATTTGGATAATTTTGAAATGCCATGAACATGAAAATTCCGAAAAATAATTTTGAATTATGCAAAGCATTGGATTACACACACACACACACACACACACACACACACACACAGAGAGGGAGAGAGAGATAGAGAGAGAGATATTTTAATATCCTGTTTAAGTGACAGGGTGCTAGTTGCATATTTTCAGGAAATCTTTTTTAGAGTATTACTCTTAAAATCTTGCTGTAATGTGCTATTTTTTGACTACTGTTTGCATACATGTATGTTTACAAATATAACGAGCAATATATATATATATATATATATATATATATATATATATATATATATATATATATACGAGTATATATACGTGTGTGTGTATGGTGTACTTGTTTGTACGTCTATACAAAAAGGAGTCTCATTGCCAAAACACACATAAATATGTGATTTTAAAAACTTATTCTTGATTCTGGCAATGAGCTTCACGAACCTGTTACAGGAGATGACATCAAAGGCAAATATTCTGTAAAGTTTGTACTGTAATACTTTATTCCTTTGCCATATTGGCTAGTGAGGAAGAATAGGAAGTTGTTTCAATTACATGTGTGTGCAGCTCGTACAAATCGAGGGCAGAATTAGAAATAGACAGGAAATGATAGAAAATTAGAAGAGGAACTCATACAAAAATTCGTCCTGCGGTGAATCTAAAGTGAAAATGTGTTGCCGTGTAAATATATGCTCGCGTATTCGTAACTAGAATTCCGTGTATCTTAACCCTTTTAAAAGCAGATATATTTTAATCGTTGTTGAGAGGGTGAGATATTTTCCGAATATGTGCAAAATACAGGGTATTTTCAAATAAATCAATTAATTATATATATATATATATATATATATATATATGCTCCCCTACCCCTGTTGGGTTGACCTCTCTAGCGAATCGCGTTGCCATTAGCGTATATGCAAGGCTCTTCATATGAATTGAGCTCTCAGTAGCCTTTAAGCAGATGTATGTAAACAATAGTTATTATGATTCATAAGCGTTTAAAATTTACTTCGCTGCTGTAGGTTTCCTCGTGGCTGAGGGGTAGAGTCTTGGATTGGCGTTTGAGTCAACCGGGTTTCGATCCCAGCTTCGGGATTCTAGCATGTCTAGCCACACCGATGAGTTCTGATAGAACGAAACAGATCTGTCTGTGGATGACTATATATATTAAAACTAAGAAAACATTATAATTTGATCAGCAATTGTGTCATAATGCTGTAGCATGAAAACTATAAAGCACTCACTTTTAATTATGATATTTGGCAAATCAACCTTGACATGATCCTGCATCACAGTGGAGCCTTCATAGTTATTCATATTTACCAACCCCTCCGCTCGGGCAGGATATGACATAAGGTCAATTTTAAGCGGAGTTTAACAGGTTTGATTTCAGAGTTTTCCTTCTTCTAGACTAGTTGCCTCACCAAAGCTGAAGAACCTAGTCTGCCCTACTATTTACCCATAGTTGGAGGGAGAATAATTGGATTCATACCTTTCCCAAGGGTATTTGTGCTATGTGAAATGCAATCGGTCTCGTCCAGGATTTGAACTCATGTCACTGTGTTCATTTCCTACGACGATAACTATTACACCACGGGCACCTCCTTAATGCTTATTCACATTAACATAGAATTAGTCAATGAGCAGCCAATAGGAAAATGCCTTAAATTGAACAATCGATAAACAAAAAAATGTTACTCTGTGTACTGTTGGCTACAAAAATGTCACTCTACCTGCAAAAAAATAAGATTTAAATGTTTTAGCTGGTTATATAATTTACATTGTGAGATTTTCTATTCGGTAATTTACAAATGGAAATACAATAACTTCAATCTATTCTTATTCCTATATAAATATTCTTTTGAAAAAATATTTTTGTGCCATTTTCATTTTTGACTCATTTAACATGTTTGCTCATTGGCTAAAAATAAATTATCTTTGTTAACATGGTTTTCCCGTGGTTATGAAAAAGCAAGTACATACAGGAATTTCTTGTTTCATGCAAGTGGAGGCGCACTTTGCGTAACGGTTATCATCATAGGAAATTAAATCGGTAACTCGAGTTCAAATCCTGGACGAAGTGGTTTGCGTTTCACTTTGCGCTAATGCCCTTGGGAAAGGCATGAATCCACCTGTTTTCTTTCCACTTAATGGTAAATAGTAGAGAAGACTAGGTTATTTAGACTTGTTAAGGCAAACAGGACTGGAAAAAGAAATATCTGAATTCAAACTAGCTGTACTTTGCTTGAAAATTGACTTTGTGTCAAGCAGAGGGGTTGGATAAATACATTCAGGTATTTGAGCTTTGCTTTGAAATGTAGCTGATTGCACGGAAACATCAATTCATCAGACCAAATGTGCATAAATTTCTTTTTAAATGAACAGAATAAATCTGTTCGTATTTCATACGTTTGAAATTATTAAAAAAAACTCTTAGAAAAACTAGTCAAGCGTATAATCTAATTTGATTTTTAAAAAAATCAAACAATTTAATTCATTTAAAAACAAAACAAATACTGTAAATCATTTGAATATTAAAAATCAATAATAAAGTGTAAATGACTATTCTAGAATATGTTATATAATACTTTAAAGGGAATAATTTTGTAATTTCCTGTCTTGTTAACATCATATAATTTCATCAACAGGACTGAGTGCACCTTCAACATGCTTTTTGAGACTGATACACCGCTGAAATGTGTGCGAATTTGAAACAATATCAACGAACCAAATTTGCATAAAAAGCTCAAATGTTTTTGTGTCGTCATCATTCGAATAGAAACCTCAAATTGCTTCTCGTACCCATTAAGTGATATAATCTAAAATGTATTGATCCATTAACGGTTATAAAAATTTCATATCAGGTTTATTTAGAATTTTTAGTTTTTAGTGAATGTATTTTTATCTTTGAATAAAGTAAAACTTGTTAGTAGATTCTCTTTAAAGTGTTGCAAAAACACTAGTACCAATCCATTGGTATCTGTAAGTATTTAACAGTTGCTGATCAAGGAAAACACAGCTTGACATAGGCTTAGTGGTTTGGGTTTACCAGAGATGTAATCTTTTCCTTTTCCTTTTCTCTCGTGCTCTCTCACACACACACCCACACCTTCTCTCGCTCCATGTAATGCACACGTACATATGTAAAACCACTATTTTTCCCTCTTTCATAGCTACTCAAATACGAGTGTATAAAAAAAGCACACATTTTCATACTGACTAACTTTCAGAAGGTGAAAACTAAAGGGCATTAACGCATGAAATTAGACGATCAGTTGAAGGCTGATTTTACTCTCCTATGTCATGTGCACGCAACTCTGTGCTATTATACTTGCATAGATCCACACACACACACACACACACACACACACACACACACACACACACACACACACACACAAAAAAAAACCTGTGCAGATAAAAAGGCAATGAATGTACTCATTCAGAATGATAATAAACGCTAATTATCAATCGACTATTCAAACATATTAAAAGTAAATTCTACTTAGTACAATTAAGCAAAAGTATCTATAAAAATGTTATCTACTATAATCTTTCACACTCTCTGTCTGTCTGTCTCTCTCTGTATATATATATATATATATATATATATATATATATATATTATGAACGAAAGAACTGACATAAACTTTGTTAGGATTATATATATATATATATATATATATGTATATATTTGTTAATCTCGATTTTTGGCTAATATCAAAGGATGTTTGTAATTCAAGACTGAAATGCGTACGAATATCATAGTGTTGACTTGACGTTTGAATGAAACTTGAATTTTAAACCCTAATGGTTTAAACATTTGACTTTGTAAGTGTTTTATCAATAGTTTGCAAATATTTTTTCTTTGGTTTTTCATTACAAAGGCATATAAACTTTCGCCTTTGAAGAGTGTTCCATTGAGTAGGTTTGCGCACTGTGTGAACCTTGCATTCACAGTGATGTCTCCTGCATGTTTTTTGACAAAGGGTCTATTAACCCCAACACATAGTCCAGTTTAGGCCCACTGTGAGGTTTAACTCTACCTAAAGCTAAAACTAACGCCAATGCAACGTAGAAAATTTCTAACCATAGGAGATATTATGCATTAAGTCAACTGATGCTAATCCCGAAAGAGAACTATTCTGTCAATTGGGGAAAATTTGAAGAGACGCTCCTGTAAATGAATGAGGTAACAAGATGAATAGTTTGAAAGAGACTAAGGCGACATTATTCTTAGTGGGCGAAGGTTCTGTTAAGATCAAGTGTTTGACTCGTTCCGCATATTATTAAACTATAAAATGTATATCGGGCTTATTTTTGTGAACACTCTGATAAGAATAAAATTTCAAATGTAATTTATCACTTTACTTTTTACATACTTTATCGACATCTGATTTTTGATATTTTGATATGATCATCTGCAGAGTAAATATGATATAGCTCTAAAATAATCATAGGTTACAGTTTATAGAATCCATTTTGTTCATGTGCAACATATTCAAGATTCGTCAATTGCATTTGTAGATAATTTTGTTGAGATTTTACGGAAAAAAACGCACTACTGATATATATATATATATATATATATATATTGTCGTCCACAGACAGACTGTTTCATTCTATCAGAACTCTTCAGTGTGGCTAGACACGTAGGACGCTCGAAGCCGGGATCGAAACTCATCAAACTTTACGTTAGACTAAGTCTCAAACCGCTCGGCCAACAAGCGTACCACATTATATATATATATAATGTTTTTGTTAAAACATTTTGCAAAAACAAAAATTACTTAAATGCAAAAGCACAGTGCATATAGCGACACTTAATGTTAGGATTTTAGTTGAATAACCTAACTACTGAAGCTGACAGCGTCAGCAGCAGAGTATAATATAGGCATAGTATGTGTACAAGAACACAGTTACAATCAAAGCGAAGTAGAAATAAAATACCATGATACTGGCAATGGATGAACATTTAGCTCAGCATCTGCATGGAAAAACTCTGTTAATGCCGTCATTGGGGGTGTAGGAATGCTTTTCAGTCCTCGCGTCCTTAAATCATTTAATAGCATCGAAAAAATACAACAGATAATGATGGTCGCTATATTTAATGGCAACCCTAGTAAGACAATTATCTCCTGCTACAGACCTACCGCTGCTAGTGATGAAATGGACCTCATCATCTTCCACAAGCTCTCCTCCCTTGTCTGTAACATCCTCAAACACAACGTTCTAATCATCAGTGAAGACATGAATGGTCAAATAGGTAGACACGAAAACAATAAATTCCGCTTACACAACTCATCAAACAGAAATGGGGAAAATCTGGCTGAATTATCTCTTGAAAATGGACTAATATGCCTTAATACTAAATCCCAGAAAAGGATTGGAAAAGTACGCAAATTATATTAATGCGCAGATATATTATATCCTTATAAATAAGAAATGCATTAATAGCGCTTTGATTTGTAAAGCATATTCTCCTTTTGAAGGAGTATCTTACGATCACAGAATTGTCACTGTAAAGATACGTCTGAGCCTACGTAGGAATACGATGCAAACAATCCAAACTACTTACTATGACTGATCCTTGATTAACAATAAATATATCAGCAATAAATATACGGTAACACTTAGAAACAAATTCGATTTTCTTCTGGAGATATCCGAAACACTTCCTCCGAATGATGAATATGAGAATTTCGTCAATACCCACGTAGAAGCAGCATCAGAATGCATACCAATTAAACTAAGAGCCAAACGTAGTTCCGTGGGAGACGTTAGCAGTTAAAAAAAAAGACGAGACAGCGTGAAAACAGTATCTCTATATAATAAAAGGAACCAAACTAATTCTAACGCTCAGAAACTTAAGAACGTAAAAAGAAAACTAATTAACGCATACCAAACAGAACAATTAGAATGCATTCAATGTCAGATTAATAAAATAAGAAATTCGGTAGAAAATAGACAATTTTGAATAGCGTGTCAGACAGTAAATGACGTGAATAAAAGGAAGAGCGTCTTCAGTGCTAAAATAAAAGTTGGCAGCCAAGAAAAACGGATACATTTGTGGAAACAACATTTCAAGAATCTGCTTGGGGAAATCCCTAAAGTTACAGATAAACCAATTATAAAAATTATTAATAATCAACTCGACATCAAACTAGGACAGTTTACTCAAGAAGAAATCGATGTAGTACTAACAAAATTTAAAACAGGAAAGCGGTCCGTTTTGATGAAATAAATCCAGAAGAATAGAAGACACGGAAAGTCGATGACTTACTGCTCCGATACTACAACGGCGTATATAACCAGATCACCTTGAGAGATATGGACGAAAAGCTGCATCCTCCTTTTCCGAAGATAGATGACATTCGAATTGCCATGAACTATTGCGGCATAATCCTTTACTTCCATAGCGGTTAAGATTTATAACGCTCCACTCTTCAACTGCGCCGAACTAATAATTGTAAAAATTCTTAGGAAGAATCAAAATAATTTTCGGAGAAACTTATCCACAACATCAGAGATTCTGATAATCTGTCGAATCTTAGAAGGAGTTCGTGCAAAAAACCTTGAGGCAACACTATTATTTGTAGATTTGTCCAAGGCATTTGACTCCATACACAGAGGGAAGATGGAGCAAATACTTCTAGCCTATGGTTTCTTCAAAGAAATGGTCACAACCATAATGATGTTCTATAAAAACGAGAAAGTAAAAGTTCAGGCACCGGATGGAGACACAGACTTCCTTGACATTTTTACTGGTATTTTACAAGGGGATTCATTAGCCCCATATTTGTTCATAATCTGCCGAGACTACGTATTTGGAACGTCGATAAATCAAATGAAAAAATGGCTTTACACTAAAAAAGGCAAAAAGCCGAAGATACCCCACATAAATTATTGTGGATGCAGACTACGCAGATGACATAGCGCTTATTGCAAATACACCAACCCAAGCAGAATCCTTTCTGCCGAGCCTAGAGCAGGCAGCAGGTGGCATTGACCTGCATGTCAATGTAAACAAACGGAGTACATGTGTTTTGATAAAAAAAAAGAGACATCTCAACTCTAAATGGTGCTTCTCTTTAATTAGTGGAAAAGCTCACGTACTTCGGAAGTAGCATCTCATCTACTGAAAATGACATCAATATGCGACTAGCGAAGGCATTGACAACTATCGATAGGTTATCAATCATATGGAAATCAGATCTATCCGATAAAGTAAAACGCAATTTTTTCAAAGCAGCAGTCAAGTCCATATTACAAGATGTATGCACCACATGGACATGTATAAAGAAAAGGCTACACGGTAACTGCACAAGAATACTACGAGCCATATTAAACGCTCCCTGGAAGCAATATCACACAAAATAATTGCTGTACGGACACTTACCTTCCACCTCTAAAATCATCCAAATAAGACGAGCAAGACATGCGTGACACTGCCTGGAGAAGTAAGGACGAACTCATAAGCGACGTTTTCCAATGGACCGCTTCACATGGACATGCAAGGGTTGGCAAACCAACAAGAACTAATCTACAATTACTTTGTACGTACACTGGGTGTAGTCTAGAAGACCTGCTGGAAGTGATGAATGATAGAGAGAGAGAGAGAGAGAGAGAGTCAGGGAAATCCTTGCTACCAGCACAACATGGTGATGATGATGTATATATGATACTCATATATATGTATAAATATACATCAGTATTATGTTGTTATATATATATATATAATTTAGGATAGAATAGAAACAGTGTTAGGCGGCTATCAGTTTCTTGATTGTGTGTTTCTTGGACCAATATCTATCTATCTATCTATCTATCTATCTTTAAAAACTGTACCCCATTGAAACTCTGTCACGAAAAATAATTACATTCCTTATATATATATACAATTTTATTCTGGGTGAAAGAGATGTACTGTCTGGTAATAAATAGTGCCTAAATCCAGAGTGTTGCCCAGCGCCTGGAGCTGTTGAATAGACTCCCTGCATCTCTGCAGAAGGGTAAGATCCCTCCCAATGGTGTCCTGGATATGACACTAAACAATCTGACGGTGAGGTTCCAGTAATGCTGGAGCTTTGGGGAATGTGGAGTACCCCTTCATTGTTATCGTTCCCTGGTCCTCTCTGGCCTGGAGTGGTTGCAACTGATAGGGGCCTATCTATGTATTAAATAGAACTAAACTGTGTAATTATGCTAAACTGAATTGCTTGAAATAGAACTGTTTTGACATTGAAAGTTTACTTAGGCAAAACAGAATTGTTTGAAATAAAACTGTTTTGACATTTAACTGTGTGTAAACAAAATCTATAGTTATATTAAACTGAATTGTTTTCATTAGAAGTGCTTGACTAAACTGAATTGCTTGAAAAAGAAATGTTTTTGACAATTAAACTGTGTACTCCGACTAAAATGATTTGTTTGAAATAAAACTGTTCATTTGTATAAAAATGGATTTGGCATTAAATAACCAACAAATTTTGATATGCCATAAAACCCAAGCAAACACACACACACACACACACACATATATGTATATATATTAGAGTGTGTGTGGGTGTGTGTGTATGTATAAAATAGAGGATGAGAATAATTAATTAAAATATAGTACTTCATTTCTCTCTTTTGCAATTTCACTTTCGCTTTTGTTTTCTTCTGTCATTATAGATTTTTGAAATTCTGTCTTCTTTTTTAGTGTGGTATTTTTCCATTTTTCAATTCATTTTCTTTCTTTCTTTCTTTCTTTTGTTTATTTGGAACCACTCATACTCGTAATTATTTGGATAATGAAATAATACACAATTAGATCCATGAAATAACTTGGTTTCTTAATGCCATATATTTTAATCACGAAGATGTAAAAACTTTATATATGCATAAGAAATGCTAGAATCGGACTTTATATATTCTTTGTTAAAAATAACATTATCTTTAATTTTCAAAAGAGTATAAATAGTAATGATCTTTGTAAAAAAAACGTATTCTCCGGACTTTTCTGATGGTTTTTATTTTTATTTTTAGAATTTGCCACAGCTTGTTCAAGCAAAACTTAACCTGGTTGTGGTAATCTTATTAAAAGCTTAGCATCTGATTTTTTTGTCATTAAGTGAATCGTGTTATTCCATTCCAATGAAATTGTTTGAGGATTTACATATTGTAAGATAACTTGACAATAAAGTTAATGTCAGCTCTGTAGTCAATGTACCCGAGTAGAATGAAGTTGGTTTTGCTTTTTTTTAGAAAGACTTTTCTAACTAGAATGTTAAAAGTGCGGCGCTTACATTAGATATGAATGAATAAATGAAGATAAAACTCATAAAACTCTGGAAAACCGAACTGTTCTGGAGCTTTTTCTGCTAATATAAGAATTAATATGATTATAAAATGATTGAGGAACATAAAAATAATAGCCTGATGGGCATAAAAATTAAGAAAATTCATATATTTTTCAAAGATCTATTGACATGTGTTCACCTTGAGGGAAATATTGAGAACCAGGTTACTGGCGTGATATAGTTACGGTCCTAGACTCATGAAGATATAGTCTCTATGAATAAATTGAACTTCCGATGAAAATACAATTTAAAAAGCATCAGAATCCGATGAAATCTGCCGATTCAAAAGATTTACTACTCAAAATACTTAACAATTATAACTATACATGATGAAAGCACGAATTCTGGAGTGTACAAGAAAGGGCAAGATGACCCTAATACAAAAATGATGTTGAAAAAGGAACTTTATAAATAGTTACAAGATGATAAGACGGCTCTAATTTAAAAGATCTTAATAGAATAACTTAGGGAAGAAATCTTTTACTCGTCAAGAATAGAAGACTTCTTACAGATGAAAGGGTGCAGAAAAGGAATCAGAAGGAAAATTAATCATGGATAAAAAAAATCTTAAATATATAAATAAAAGAGAAACAAAATTAGGCAATTCAATGTATTAATAACCAAAAAGCTGTAGACAATTTTGTAACATTGGATACTGGTAAGTTTTTTTCACCCCCAAATTATAGAGCATGCTGTCAAATTTGTATCTCATAAAATAACAGTCAAGCGAACTGCAGACAGAGAATTCCTAACCAAAGCGAATATATAAAAAAAAAGGATTGGAACACTCACTATTTCTATTACTCCAATTTCTCTTATGAGTAATTTTTATCTAGTGGAATTGTAAAGGCGGATATAAATTTACCATCTCAAATAGAAAGTCGTAGGGATTTGATGTAAACTAAAGTACCAAACGATTAGAGACAGAAGTTAACTGGATGGTAACACCTTCTCCACTTGTAGAAATGAACACAGCTGGATGATTTATGTTTGACGTAAAATAAGTTGTATAGCTGTGGCAGCTATGTCACGGACATTAAAAGTGAAAAGCCTAAATAATATTAATGTCACGGACATTAAAAGTGAAAAGCCTAAATAATCTTAATGTTATGGACATTAAAAGTGAAAAGCTAAAATAATTATCAAGACTTTGCCTGAGAATTTAATAAATAAATATTAATCAATAAAAAAACTCTGTGAAGTACATGGGTCATTATTGTATCCAAATTTATTCGGGCCTCTGAAGCAGTTTCAAAGATCCTAGTAAAAAGCCAAGTAGAAAATTACAAAACAGATACCCTTGTCGCGAGAGGAAAAATGTGTATATGAAATTGTGGATAAGTGCAGTTGGGATATTTTATGATTCTGAAATTGAATTTGGAAACTATATGAGGATAATTTTTATGCTGATCGACTAAATCATTGCGAAAATGAAAATAGTGTTTAAAATTATGATTGTTAAGAATTTTTCACTTTTCCTTGCAAAGGTGTGAATCTAAATATATTTATCCTTTCACACAGATTACCTTGCATTTTTTGAGGACTTCCATTTCGTAACAGTTGTTAAAATACTGCGGTATGAATACATCCCAATGACTACCAGAAAAGAAAGGGAAACCTCACTTTTCGTAATGCACAAATAAATGTTACGAATAGAAAGAAATATCTTTTGTGGGGTACAATATGAATGTATCACTATCACTACCATAAAAGCTAGGGAAACCTCGCTTGTTGGTATGCACGTATACATTTTATGAATGGAAATAAATGTTTTTTTAGGCGACTATATGAATGTATCACAATGATTACCAGAAAAATAAGGGACACCTCGCTTGTCGTAATGCACACATGGATGTTTCGAATGGAAATAAATGTCTCTTTGATGGACCACATGACCAATAAAGAACTCTACAGAAGACCACCAAAAGTATCAGCAAAGATTAAAGAAAGACGCCCGAGATTTGTTTAATACTACATATGTTACCGAGAAGAAGAGGTTTCAAAGTTGGTGTTATTACAACTAACAGAAAGACAAAAGAGAAAAGATAAACACCAACATAAACTGCTTCAAAGAATATACTGGATTCAGATGGTGAAATAAGAACATCGATGCTGCGTATTAAAACTTAGAGAAGATGCGTCAACTTGGCAAAGACAAGTGTTCGGCACATACATTTCGCAAAACTGGTGAAGTGGAGATAGAATTCCCATGAAAATAGAATTAAATCAGGAATTGAAAACAGTAACAGCCAAGTTTTCATTTAATTGTCGGAATTAGAATACTGTGTCGTCCTATCTTTATCTTTTCTCCTCTCTTTTTCTTTCGAAATTCTAATTATATCTATCTCCATTTTCGTTTGTTATTATTTTTCTTTTGTTTTTCCTTTATTCACCGGATCATTTCATAGAATTGTTTGTCTCTTCCAATGAAAAATCTGGCAAAGTAATTTGATGTCAGGTTTTGTCTTACACTTCACATCATCCGTTGCTTCCATTTTTTTTTTCTTTCGTCTTATTTTATTTTACATCATTTTTTATTTTCTTTCTCCTTAAAAAGTCAATTCCTCTTCTTATTTGCAACAATCCTAATTTAATCTTTGTCTTCACCGATTTATTTCACTGAATGCGTTATATTCAAAAAAATTTAAATTAATACCCCCCCTCCTCTTGATTAGTACCCCCCTCCTCTTGATTAGTACCCCCCTCCTCTTGATTAGTACCCCCTCCTTTTGATTAGTACCCCCCTCCTCTTGATTAGTACCCCCCTCCTCTTGATTAGTACCCCCCTCCTCTTGATTAGTACCCCCTCCTTTTGATTAGTACCCCCCTCCTCTTGATTAGTACCCCCCTCCTCTTGATTAGTACCCCCCTCCTCTTGATTAGTACCCCCCTCCTCTTGATTAGTAACCCCCTCCTCTTGATTAGTACCCCCCTCCTTTTGATTAGTACCCCCCTCCTCTTGATTAGTACCCCCCTCCTCTTGATTAGTACCCCCCTCCTCTTGATTAGTACCCCCCTCCTCTTGATTAGTACCCCCCTCCTCTTGATTAGTACCCCCCTCCTCTTGATTAGTACCCCCCTCCTCTTGATTAGTACCCCCCTCCTTTTGATTAGTACCCCCCTCCTTTTGATTAGTACCCCCCTCCTCTTGATTAGTACCCCCCTCCTCTTGATTAGTACCCCCCTCCTCTTGATTAGTACCCCCCTCCTCTTGATTTTCTAGATTTTTTTCTCGATCGAAAAACACGCATAAAGATTTAACATGCCTAAACAATTGTTGATTTATTAAAAGACAAAGCAAAACACCCCCAGCAAAAAAGACACTCACGTCCCCAAAAGATAACTGCAATCTTTGGCACCATTCTATTTCTGAATGTTCATTCGAATGAAATCATCATCATCATAATCAAGGCGGAATGACTGCACAGATTCCCTTTACTCTCTCTCTCTCTCTCTCTCTCTCGCCATCCGTCCCAATCGGCCATCTTGGTAAGTTCACTAGACAGCATCCAACGTCCGCGCAGAGCTGATGGATATAAGTTTTTGCTGATCGGCCAAGACTGGTGTGTCCATAGGAGAACGTCGCTTATGAGTTTGTTCTTACTTCTGCACAAGTTCCCAATATTTTTTGCTCATTTTACTTGGATAGTTTGTGAGATGGGA
>OY757904.1:5372025-5599525 GCA_963585895.1 Sepioteuthis lessoniana | reverse complement strand
TGAAGAAATATAGAGTAGACATTTTTGTATTCTAAGCTTGATATTTCAAAACGGACGTAAATTTCTCATAATATGAGATATCGTCAGAGTGGTATGGAATCTCTCAAGGTAATGGGATTACTTAATGACATTTCACAAATATATATATATATATATATATATATATATATATATATATATAAATTGATTCAATAAAGGTCACAAGAAAATTTCGAGATTTCAAATCATCTGACCACTCAAAACATAGTGGGTTGCTGTGTTTTCTTAAGAAGTTCTGTGAGTTGCTTTATAATTGTATTTCCTTGTGAAATCGAAATTCGAGACGCATTGTTTATGTGATTCTGTAATGTGTTTCTTTCATCAGAATATGTTAGCCAGTATGAAATATATAACCTAGGATTACGCAAAACATAATTATTCTTGATCATCTTTTCGTGAGCTATGACCTAGAAATAAGCAAGTAAATACCTTTTATGGTTCAACACCATGTCAATATATTGTATAATCGTTTAAAAAGAGATAACGAGATAAAATCTGATATTAAGAAAAAAATATAACCACAGAAAAAAGTGAGATTTTGCAAGTAACTGTGTTTCAACATCCAACTATCACAACCTAAATATCCTACATTATGTAATTGAACGGGTTCGTTAGTCTGATAGTGGGGCCAGTCAAAGCAATGTTAGAATTTACACGATGGTTTAGTCGTTGTTATTGTTGCTCTCCATACTTCCTTTGGCAGTTTCGGATCCAATGACGAATAACACAATGGTTGGGAAACAAAAATATATGTCTGTCGTATTTTTTGGATATTTTATGTTACCGAATACATGGCTGTCTCAATTACTATATAGTATCTACTGTGAAAAGTTGGAGGGAAAGTTGTAAATATGAACGTGATCTTCTGCAATCTACACGGGTAAAACCAATCCTTTGTCCTCTGGTAACATTGCTTTTGACAGTAACTGAGTGTTATACAAGTCATTTTCTAAATTCGCTGAGTATAACAGAATGCCTTGTGACATCATTTATGGATTGAAGCAGCATCAACTTGAACTTCACTTCAGATCAAGCTTTAGCCGGTAACGACTTTTAGTAACATATCGTGCTCATAAAGACTTTAACAAAAGATTGAAATGTCAACATGTATAAGCTCCGAAAATATTCTGCTTATGTCAGAAATTCAGAGAAACTCCTCGAAAATTCCGAATTTTCATGAATCAATATTTCTGACTTTTAATCAAGTCTTTACTTGGCCGAAATTTTTCAAATGATTTTTTAGCGTTTTGGCATTCTGTTATTTTTCTATTTCTCAATTTGGAAAATGGAATCTCGAGAATCTAATATTCATTTTTTTATCTTCGAGAAATTTCATAGATCCCACCAGCACAAAACGAATGTTAACACAAGAAGACAAAATAAACTCACGCAAAATAAGTTGGCTACCGTAGTTGAGGGTGACCAGAAGGCTCCGCTTTCAATAGCTACTACACCGAGGTTTAGGAAAGGGCACTACTCCTATCCCTGATTGCTCCACTTTACCCTTGATACGTACTTTATATTGCTGAGTTTTGAGCAAGGACGCATCACGTACCATTTTAAAAGTCTTTAGTATGACTCGACCTGGGATTGAACCCAGGTCTCCCGGACAACAGGCGAACACTCTACCCACTAGACAAAGGAGAAGGTGCAGCGAAAAATAAACTAATGCAAAATAAGTACAATAGCCACGACTTGGTTGGAAAGGTGATCAACTGGAAATTGTACAAGAATACTACCAAATGTTGTATGCACAAACCAGGATCCATTTTAGATAATGAGGCAGATTACCTAATCCCGATTAAAAGACCAGACATTGTGGTTTTTAAAAAGAAGAAAGAAATTGTCTTGAGGATTTTGCCTTTCCGGCAGACCACATAAAAGAAAATGAAAACACATACAGATACTTCGACCAAGTCAGGGAACTAAAAATGTTATGGAACATGCGTATGAAGGCAATACCAACTGTATATGGTTCACATGAAATGGCCCCCAAAGGTGTGGAGAAGGGACGGGAGGAATTGGAAATCAGGGGAGGAATCAAGTCCATCAAGACTACAGCAATGTTGAGGTTGGTACGAATACAAAGTTCTTTTAAACCTGAGGAGACTTGTGGTCACTCAGATTCTAGAAAAAAAACTGGCGTGAAAAACTTGCAAGGAATGAATGACGATGCATAAGGCTTTACATTCCAGACATAATGTTGACATACTATATGTATCAAGAAAATAAGGTGGACGAGGACTTGCTATCATCGAAGATAGTGTTAATGCATCGATACAGCGACTCAAAGACTACATAAAATGCGGAGGAAGACTGATTACAGCCATAAGAAGCAATAAAGACAACCCGAGTAATCAACAGAACAAAAATAACATGAAAACAGAAATGAAAAGAAAAACAGTTCAATGAACATTTCAAGAGACAAATACACTAAATCTCACACGAGAAAACATGGATGCAGCTAAAAAAGGAAAACGTTAAGAAAGAAACTGAATCTCTTCTAATTGCAGCACAAAATAACGCCATTTATAGAAAACAAGAATAGATAAGATGCAACAAAATAGTAAATGTAGGTTATGGAGTTATAGAGACGAAACAATCAATCACATAATAAGCGAATGCAGCAAATTAGTACCGAAAGAGTATAAGACTAGGTATGACTAAGGGGTCGGGGGAGAGTGATCCACTGGGAATTGAGCAACAAATTCAAATTTGACCATACAAAGAAGTGGTATATGTACAACTTGGAATCTGTCCGGGAGAATGAGGCTCACCAACTTCTCTGTGATTTTGAGATACAAACGGATCCCCTAATCTTGGTCAGATGACCAGACCTAATAAAAGACAAAAAAAAAAAAAAAAGAGTGAGAATCTGCTGAATTGTGAACTTTGCTGTCCCAGCAGAACACAGAGTAATATTAAAAGAAAGGGAAAAGAAAGGTCAGTACCTGGAACTTGCTAGGGAACAGAAAAAAGTGTGTAACGTAAAAATATGGGTGATACCAATTGTAATTGGTGCGCTCGGAACAGTCACCAAAGGACTGATAAAAGGTCTGGAGGAATTGGAAATAAGAGGACAAATGGAGACCATCCAAACTATAGCACTGTTAAGATCGACCAGAATAATGAGAAGAGTCCTGGAGACTTGAGGAGACCAACAGACACTCAGGCTCTTGTGGTTAGCCATAGGCTAATGCTGGTATGGTAAGCTCTCAAAGGAGTAAAAATAATTATAATAAACTTCGTGATTAGTTGCTCTGTTCTAAAACTGACAGAAAGTAAAAAAAAAGACATGATGAAATAGAACATTTTATCTACAAGAAAATATGTAAATACTTTTGAATACCGAAATCTGAAAAAATGTCATAAACACTTAAAAGAACCAATAACAGAAGCCAAATAAGCTATAATTTTCAGAAACTGACAGAAAGTAAAAAAAGACATGATGAAATAGAACATTTTATCTACAAGAAAATATGTAAATACTTTTGAATACCAAAATCTGAAAAATATCATAAACTCTTAAAAGGACCAATAAGAGAAGCCAAATAAGCTATAATTTTCAGCGACAAACAGAGTACAAATAAAAGAAATCGAAAATATAGACGAATACTTATACCTTTCCGGAGTGCTGAAAAAGCTGTGGAACATAAAGGTAACGATGATACCATTAATAGTTTTAGCGCTTGGAATATCCCTAAGGGCTTGAAAAAGATAATGGTGGAATTAGAAATCATTGAATGAAGTGAGATCATCCAGACCCCAGCATTTTCAAGATCGATCAGCTAGAATACTGAAAACAGTCATCGAGATCTGATCTGGTTGGTTAGTTGAGTTTTACAGCATATCAATCCTTGCACATTATTTAAACTGAAATCCTGTTTATCAAATCATTTTCGATACTTGAAACGATTTAACTATTTTTATTTGATCTATGGATGAACCCCTAACATGTACTACTCTTCCGGTTCAGAGTTGACCAAGAAGTAATAGCAATAAAGGTGTAATTTACATTCCGAAAAACTTCAAGATTGAAGCCTCACTCTCAGATGATTTAGTGTGATATCTAGGATACTCTTTGTTGGGTCTTACTCCTTTGTAGAGATGAAGTCGACGTATTCTACAGCTACAGTCGACTGGACTGTTCAGACTCCAGTTAAAGACTTCTAGTTAACGTTGGTGGGGAAAACCTGTAATGAAGGAAGCAAAAACAGTTAAAAGAAAAGCAACAATAATACTACAACTATACTACTGATAATAATAATAACCGAAAGTATATGTTATGGAGAGAGAGAGAGACAGACAGACAGACAGAGGGACAGAGAGAGAGAGAGAGAGAGAGAGAGATGTAAAAGTAAATAAGATAACAAGTAATTCTAACAAAGTAACACGGACGGTGGAAAAGATTTTGTCACAACTAGATGATGAATATGATTTTCTGGGAATTGTACATGCGACTAAACTTTGCTTATACTGACAAATGGTATATACTCAGAGCAGAATATATCAATATATCAAATGAGAGATAATATACTCTATGATTTTTAAGAGAAAAACATCATCCAATCCCAGTTTGACGGTCAGACTTGGTCTAAGCAAACAAAAACAAATGAACTATTCAGCTAGTATACTTCACTGTTCCAGCAAATCAATGAATAAGTTTAAAGAAAAAGGAAAACTAGATAAATACCTTTGTGACAGTTATTATTTATCTGTGTCAGTGCTTTCTTCATGGGTCAAAGCCAAGAACAAAGGAGTTTGGGACAGCAAACTTAATTCAAGCAGAGGGAAAATGTTTATCATTCAGGTAGGTAATTCCTATGACATTTGTCCATCACAGTTGTCTGCCCAAAGAACTGACCGTCGCTAAAACCGATTGCTAAGAGACACATGCACGTATTGGAAAGAGACTAACCAAGCGAACAGGAGATATTGAAGAGACATCATGCCAGTTAGCCAATGGGCGGCCGGTTGTGATCGGGTCATTCACCTTCATCGGATTTGGCGAAGTAACAAGGAACTTTAGATGGTATTAGTTGTTTCAGTGAGAAGTTTCAGATTTTAAAATTGTTGATTAAAAGAAGAAAAAGAAGAAGAGTTTCCAAGCTCAGGAGTAGATTATGTTAACAATTGACTGTTAGTAACAGAATAAGAGGTCATAGTCTATCGATTATCCAAAATAATTCGATGAGAAATTAGGCCCATTGTCGAGCTGATATTTCGTGGGAAAGCTGTCAAGTTACTCCCCTCTCCACTGTTACCTCTTATGTAGAATATATTTGTGAGAAGTTGCAAGCTATAAGTCTTTGAACAGTGATACCAATCTTCATTGAAATTGGAACGCTTTGGAAGAATCCAGAAATAGACTGGGGGACAGGAAATCCGGAGAGAATTTAAACCGTCCAGAAAAAATTACTGTTGAGATCAGATGATATACTGTGAAGAGCTTGAAAGTCTCGTGGTTTCTCGTTCTTCAGGAAAAGCTGCCGTCATTATTGGCGTGAAAACCTCGTCAAGATGAAATTTGGTTCAGGTAAATGCAGCAAAATGGCAAAAGTGAATGTAGTAAAATGGTGCAAAAATATAAGAGTAATTATGACTGGATGGGAAAAGTGATCAAGTGGAAATTGTGCAAGAGATTAAAATTTGAACATGCTGACAATTATTATGCACAAACTAGAATCCGTCTGAGGAAATGAGAGAAAGAAGAGTGCAAGTTTTTTTTTTTAAATTCAAACGAACCACACAACCCCAACCAAAAAAGCAAATCTTGTATTAACACAAAAATAGGGACATGCCATGAAGTGTTTCTTGTCGTTTCAGCGGAACAAAGAAATGAAAGAAATGAAAGAAATGATACCTGAATCTTACCAGGGAACTGCAATAAGCTTGGAGCACGAAGGTGACGGCGATACCAATTATAATGGGTGTGCTTGGAACGTTGCACAAAAGCATAGAAAAAAACTAGAGGAACCTGAGGCCAGAGGAATAACCGACACCATCCAGACTATACCACTGTAAAGATGACCAAGAATACTGAGGAGAGGTCTGGAGGACTTGCTGTCTTTCAGACTTCAGTGAAAACCTACTAGTTCACAAATGTGGAAAACTCTCCAGGAGTAAAATAAAAATGATAATATTAACTTTCGAAGAGATCGCAGAATAAACTAATATAAGGCTCAGTATATATATATATATATATATATATATATATATATATATATATATAACATTTAGTTAGATATGATAAAAGGAAAATAATAAATACCCACCGAAAAATCTATCTATCTATCTAGAGTTTTTGTTTCGTCAGATTTCTTTGTTTCATGGCATATCAACGCTTGTGGGTAATTCAATGCCAAAGCTATCTTTGTAGAATGACAGTAGTTGTACTATTCAACCTTTAACTAGGAGAATAAGGGGGTTAGTATCTTTCCTGAGAGTATTTGTCCAAAAATGAACGTAATAGCAACACTGGAGTTTGAACTCACTTGCAACGATGTCACAGTCCAGCACATAAACCATTACGCTATGGGAAGTCTCTCGCTATATATGGAGGCCATAGGCATATTGACCAAATGGGAGCAACGAAAAAATTACTTTAAATCATCACTTCCATTTGATGGTTGCCAGGAAATAGGCCCTTCATAATCGATTAAGTTAATGGGTAACCGTTGATGGATTTCCGTTTCACCACCAAAAAAGTAAACTGATGCGGCAAGTTGATGGTTGTGTTTTGTTTAATCCAGTTAATTACTAATAAGTGGATCCCAACCTTTAGACTTCCATATTAGAATGCGCGGATCAAAGTCCACCGGATGTCAAGGTTTATATTTACAAAAAAACATTGTGAAAATAAGCCAGGGATTTTAACACTTTTCTCGACCAGGATGAATGTATTTATGATATTCTTTTTCATTCAGAAATATACTACTTTTTAAAACACCTTCTGGTCTTTGAAAATATTGTTTTCTTTATTATCACGCAACACTACAACCGATATTACACAGCTTGGGAAACGTTTGTACGTCTCTCGTCTATAGAGGGCTATTGGCTAGATAGAGAGCTGCAACGTTTCGTATGCTTACTTACTGAATTTAAATGAATATTGAAATGTAGAAATATTTGTTTCTTATGGGAAAAAGCGGTTCCTTACTATAAACAGCGAAAGGCTATTCCATTACAAGAAATAACAGACTTGGAAATTTTGATATCTAGAAGAAAATGAATTATATAGATTACTAGAATAATAATTCATTGTTACTTAAACATTACTTTTTAAGTTATCTTAGCTTAAATGAAAGAAAAATTAAAGTAAATTAGTTCAATAATACGGATTCGATTGGTAAATCTACCAATAAATCAATTCAAATAAGTTTTGCTTCAAAAATTCGTAGAATAACATCAATTCAAAAGATTATATGAATTATGATTGGTAAATATCTTTTCTATACATATACATTAAACAAAATGTATATATTACATAATATATATGCATTTTATAATATTTAACAGGTATTATATACAATACACTCGTAAATAAAAAACATTTTGTAAAATTTATTAATTATATTATGTAATGTATATTTTGTAATAATTACATTATATAATATGTATACGTAAAATAAATATATGCATAAAATCATAATATAATGCATATAAAATACATACAGATTAGTTTAAATATTATATCACAACTCTTCAGTGTGGCTAGACGCATAGGACACTTGAAACGAAACCCGCCCAACTTTACGTTTGACTTAGTATCAGACCGCTCGGCCAACAAGCGTACCACTTTTGTCTTGGGGAATATAAGGTATTATGTAGCAGTAGTGTGTGTGTGTGTGTGTGTGTGTAAGTGGTTGTGTGTGTGTGTGTGTGTGTGTGTGTAAATATATATTTATATAAAATCGAAAGAAAAAATTTGATTTCATGGTTTTATTATAGATTTATTTCGGATCTATAAAGTGACCCACGTTTGATGTAGAGAAAGAAAAATACAGTTATGTATAGGAATATAATCTAGATATATTTACATTGCTTCCGGCGAAAAGAGAATTTAAAAAAATCTTTTTAATCTTTTCAATTTTTTAATAAAAAAATGATTTCCCTCTGCACGTGAGTTTCGATGTATTTTTAATCTGAAATTTATAATGCTGTCGATAGCCATTGGCATTAAGCACTCAAATTGGATATTCCTACCCCTTTGATTATTACTTGATAATGTAATCCATAGACTATTTTTCTCAGATTATATATATATATATATATATATATATATATATATATATATATATATATATATATATCATTTAAATGCATATATTATATATAGGTTCGTGTAGGTTATTTATTTCGATGGCATATCAACTTTTTGGGGTTATTCAATGTAAAAGCCATTCCTATAGAAGAACAGTAGACGTATTATCTAACCCATAGATGGGAGGATAAAATAGGTCATACATTTCTCTTGACCATTAGTTTGAAAGCGAATAAATTGGTTGACTGGAATTGGGACTCACTTACCACGATGTCACAAAGTAGAACGTTATCCATTACGCTACGAGTACTCTCCTATATATATATATATATATACATATATATGTGCGTGTATATATATATATATATATATATATATATATATATATATATATATATAATTAGAATGAAAAAAAGAAAAATTATAATTAAAATAAAACTAAAAAAAGATGAAAAATAATTTTTTAATGATAAAAAACGAAAACAATGCATGAAAAAAAAAAAGACAAAAGAAAAAACAACGCTTATAGCAAGTGGCTGGACTTCAAAGTGAACTTTATAAAACATAGGCATCGTTCTTATGCCTTATATTTTAATTTCGGTGAGATCTCTCAATATATCCTTTGTTTTATTTTATTTTATTATTTTTATAGAACGTAGCCTCCATTCTTATACCTGAGAGTTCACACCCGGTATCATCTGTCAATTAATCCCCTTTTTTATAATTCTAATAAAATTTTTTTATTTCTTTCTTGTCTTCTAATTTACCAACTAACTTCATATCTCATAAGATTTAATTCAATTTAAGACTTTTTTTTTGCTAATCTATACCTCAATAGGGGATATCGTAAATTATTGTGGTTATGATTCTTGACTATTCATCCATTCTAAGAGGTAACGTAGGAAGTCACTTCCCATTTATCACTACTTACCTCAAAACAATCATTAGTTTATATATTGTTATCATAACATTTCATTAAGAGTCTCTGAGTGATATTAGATTCTAATTCATGTCTTAATGAATATCGAATTTAGGCAGTTTTACTTTCTAATAAAGAGAATCATACTTTTAATTCAATTTGATATTTATTATTATCATATATTAAAATTAACTATGTTGTAATATTGTTAAATTGGAACTATGATCCCACTCGTTTATACATTAAACGTAGACATTTCAATCTATTTTCACCAAATTTAAACCTGACCTATATAACTCATTTTTAATCAAAATCATTTTAAAATTAATTTCAATATTAGTTCCTTTTGTTTATTTGATAGTTGTCTAGTATCTTTGTAATTTTATATGCTAATTTTTTTCTCCTGACATTAGTTACATCTAGCATTTAAGCTATTCACTGTCGAAAATATTTATACAACTTTCCATTTTATTTGTGACTTTAGTTCACGTTCTGTTAAACTCCAAAAATACTTGGAGTGAGCTGTTTGATTCGGAAATAATGGATTAGTAAAAGAATATCTGTGGTTATACAATCTTTTCTTCTATTTTGCTGTGAAGACTTTCCTTTCAATTTTACTTCGATGGGGAAAATATTTGCTTGGTATAGCACATTTTTCAATTAGACCTTCCATCCATGAGGCATTCATCTTTATTTCTAAGTATATATATATATATATATATATATATATATATATATTCCTGGCATCTTCGTGGAAAGACTTCGTTAATGCCACCATATGAGGGCTAGGAATGCTTCGCAGTCCTCGTACCTTAAAATCATTGATAGCATAAATAAAACTCAAACGATAAATATATATATATATATATATATATATATATATATATATATATATATATATATTACATTTTGTCAATCGATGTTCTAAGTACGTAGTCTAGACAAATGATAAAGAGGTACAGAGCCAGCGTGTCCCCTTGTAGTACTCCTGCTACAATGTCGAAGTATTCTGTGTCTCCATCTGGTGATCGTACTTTTATTTTAGTGTTTCTATAGAGAATCGTTATTGCCGCTACGGTTTCTTTAGGTATGCCGTACGCTAGTAGGATTTGTTCCATCTTTCCTCTGTGAATGGAATCGAAAGCCTTGGTAAAGTCAACAAAAATTAATGTCGCTTGTAGGTTCTTTGCCCGTACACCTTCAAGGATTCTACGGATGATTAATATTTGTGAGGTCGTGGATCTATTTCTTCGGAAGCCATTTTGGTTTTTTCTAAGTATGTTGTCGATTTTGGGTTCTATGCGGTTTCGTAGTTGGGCATTGTAGATTTTGGCTGCTATGGATGTAAGTGTTATGCCTCGGTAGTTTTTGGCTAATCCGTGGTCCCCCTTTTTAAGGAAGGGGAGTATGCATCCTTTCATCCATCTATCTATCGGATTTTGATTGTATACTGCGTTGCAGTGTCGGAGCAGTATGTCATCGAATTGTCTGGTCTTCCATACTTCCGGGGGAATTTCGTCCAGCCCTGCAGCTTTCCTATTTTTAATTTTTCTGAGAACCCAGTCGAGTTCTTCTTGTGTGAACGGTCCTAGTTTAATGTCTAATTGTTTGCTAATTATTCTGGTGATTGGTTCATGTGTTATTTTCGGTTTCCTAGTAAGTTTTCGAAGTGCTGTTTCCAGAGTTTTATTCTTTCTTGTTGGTTTGCTGCTTTCAGTTTTGCTTTGGCTGTGTTCTTTCTTCTACTCACTTCGTTTATTGTTTGCCAGGCTATTCTAGATTGTCTATCTTCCACCGAGTCTCTAATCTTATCTATCTGATTTTGAATGTATTCTGTCTGTTCCTTTATATATACGCCTGCTAATTGATATTGTGCTGTTTTTAGTTTTAAGGCATTTGTGTTTGTTGGGTTTTTTCGATAGTTTTTGGAGGCTGTTTTCACTAGTGCACGTTTTTCTCTCACCGCTAAAGTTTCCCAAGGGACTCTATATTTAGTTTTGAGTTTTGTTTGAATGCATTTCGCTGCTGCCTCGAGGTGTGCATTGACGAAATGTTCATATTCGTCGTTTGGTGTACTTTTTTTCCCGTCTTTTCTTGTAGTGTTTCGAATCTGTTTCTTAATTCTAATACGTATTTATCTCTTATATCTCTGTTGTTCAATAGGGCTCAGTCATAGTGTTTGGTGGTCGCTGTTCGTTTGGCGTTTTTTCGTAGGCTTAACCGTATTTTCGCCGTGACTATTCGGTATCGGTGGACACACCTTCAAAAGAGGAGTATGCCTCGCAATTCATTGCACTATTTTTCCATTTCTTGTTTATAAGGACGTAGTCTATCTGAGATTTAGTATTGTTTGCGTACGTGTATGTCCATAGTTTTCGCTTCCTTTTTTGCTAGTTTGTATTGAGGCATGCTAATCTATTTTCTATCATGAAATCTGTTAGATGTTGCCCATTCCTATTTGACGTGTTGTGGAGGCTGTATTTGTTGTTTCCGTTTTTCCCGATTTGGGCATTCCTGTCTCCGCCAATGACTAACATGTTGTGTTTCGGGATGCTACGCACTAATGAGGATAACTCATCGTAGAAGGTGACTAGTTCAGTTACTTTGGCTTCGAACTGACGAAGAAAAGAAGCAACAACAATTACCGACGCCGACTACGCCGATGACATAGCGATACTGGCAAATACACCTGACCAAGCCGAAACACTACTGCATAGTTTGGAACGAGCAGCAGCAAACATAGGCCTCTATGTTAATGCACACAAAACGGAATATATGTGCTTTAATCAAACGGGGGACATCTCCACTCTAGAAGGAACCCCTCTTAAACTAGTAGACAAATTCACTTACCTAGGAAGCAGCGTCGAATCAACCGAAAAGGACATCGAAACGAGGTTAGCGAAAGCATGGACAGCTATCAATAGGTTATCGATTATTTGGAAATCAGACATAACCGATAAAATGAAACGCAGTTTCTTCCAGGCATCGGTCACATCGATACTGCTATATGGCTGCACTACATGGATGCTGCCAAAACGGCTGGAGAAGAAGCTAGACGGCAATTACACAAGAATGCTACGTGCAATCTTAAACAAGTCCTGGCGGCAACACCCCACAAGACACCAACTGTACGCCCCCAGCCCCCTATCACGAAAACTATTCAAGTTAGACGAGCCAGACATGCAGGACACTGCTGGAGAAGCAGGGACGAACTCATAAGAGATGTACTCTTATGGACCCCCACACATGGCCGTGCTAAAGCAGGACGACCAGCAAGAACATACATTCAGCAGCTATGTGAGGATACGGGATGTTGTCCTGAAGACCTACCTAGGGTGATGAACGATAGGGAGGAGTGGCGAGAGAGGGTCAGGGATATCCGTGCTACCAGCGCGATATGATGATGATGATATTACATTTAATGGCAAACTCTGCACAAAGATTGGCTTTTTCAATGCAAGAAATCGAAGCAAAATTACCAATTTTTACAACGAGCTATTTTCCCTTGTTCGATTCACTCTCAATCATCGGTAGAAATATGAATGGACCAATAGGCAAAGATGAAAATAATAAATTTGGTTTGCACACGATCCCAAAAAGAAATAACGAATATTTAATCGATTTTTCTATTCAGAACAGTATTTGCCTTAACACTAACTTCCAAAAAGGGGAGGGAAAACAACGGAAGTACAACTAACTATATAATACTAAAGAATGGTCAGATTGTGTATTCATAAAAAAGAACGACACAAATAACTCTCTGAATTGAGAGACATTCTCCTCTTTTGAAGCAGTATATTCCGATCAGAGAATCATAGAGGCAAAGATATACCTCAGTCTACGCAGGAATTAAGAAACAAATAGGCGAAATCACACTTTACGACTGATCATCACTTACCAAGAGAGATATAAGCAATAAATATACGATCACAAATTCGATGCCCTTCAGGAGATATCTGAAAGACATACTCCGAATGATAGATATAAAATCTTCATCACTGCCCTCGCGGAAGCATCAGCCGAGGGTATAACAACTAAACCATGAGCCAAATGTCGAGTTCCATGGGATACTCGAGTAGTTAGAAAAAACGAGACAACGTGAAAAAGCATCTTAACTCAGTAAAAGAAACCCCCAAAATGTTAACTCTTGGAAACTAAGGCAAAGTCCAGAAAGGAATAACCAACACATACCTAAAAGAACAACGAGGATACATTAAAGGTCAAATTGCAAAAATCTGAAATTCCACAGAAGATAGACAATTAGGAATAGCCTCATAGACAGTACAATAAATGAGGGGAAGGAAGAGCTCCTTGAGAACAAAACTAAAAGTTGTAAGCCTTGCAAGACACAGAAACTTGAGGACATACTCCTGTAACTGTGCAACATAGTCTATAAACAAAACACAATATAGAAATGGACGAAAAGCTGCATCCTTCCTTTCTTCCTTCCTTCCTTCAAGAAAGGCGATCACGGAGTTGCTAAGAACTACAAAGGTATAACGTTAACTACTGTAGCCTAAATTGAGACAATTTTTGAAAAATCAGAGCGTCTCTCAAAGGAATCACTCCACAAGTTCTCAGATTGTGAAAATCTGTTGAATCTTTGAAAGAGTTCAAGCAAAGAATAACGGAACAACATAATAGTCAGTAGATTTATCCAAAGCATTAGATCCCATACACAGAGAAAAGATGAAGAAAATTCTGCTAGCAAACGGTCCCCCCAAGGAAAATTTTACTGTCATAATGATATCTTTAAAAAAACGAAAGCAAATATTTGTCACCTGATGGAGACACTGATTTCGACATGCAGTCTTGTGAGATGATACATTAGCACCATAGTTATTTATACTTTGCCTAGACTACGTACTTGGAACATCAGTTCATCAAGTAAAGGAAAATAGTTTCACATTTTAAAAAGGCAAAAGATGCTATAACCCGCAAAACTATGACAGGTTCAGAAAACGCAGACGACCTAAGATTTCTCGCAAATACACCAACCCAAGCAGAATCTCTACTGCATGTCCTGGAACAAGAAACGGGAGTTATTGGTCTCTACGTGAATGCAAATAAAACAGAGTACAAAAATAAGACATATCCACTGCGAGTGGTAAGTTTCTGAAATTAATGCAGCAGTTCATGAATCAAGACAGCAACATCTCAACAACTGAAAGTGATGTCAACATTCATCTAGCAAAGGCCTGAGGTGCTATCGACAGGTTATAGATCATATAAATGTCTGATCTATCCGATAAAATTAAACGAGTGTTCTAAGCTGTAGCTATGTTTATCCAACTAGATGTATGTGTTACAAGGACACCAACAAAACGCAAAACAAAACTTGGAAACAATACTCTACAAAGCATAAGTTTTTTGGTCACCTACCGTCCATCTCACCCCCCATATACATATAGGAGGTGCATTCAATATGTTTCCAGACTTTTTTTGTACAGGCATTTAAAATTGGCGTAGACTCTTGAAAGTTCAGTATCTTATTGCCATACATCTTATGATATGAGTGACCAATTTTTCTGATTTCAGGTTCAAATGAACAGCTACAGCAGCAATTGGAATACAGCCTACTAAAGTATGATTGTCACAGCTGGTGAATTTCAAAAATGCAATCTGGACGTGAGGACACTTTAGAAGAACGATATGCAATAAAATTCTATTCTAAACTTGGAAAAAATGCCACAGAAACGTGTGGAATGCTTCAGACTGCTTTTGGAACATCTTGCATGAATCAAGCATCTGTTTTTGTGTGGCATAAGCGATTCAAGGAAGGCAGGGAGTCTCTGAGGGATGATGAGAGGTGTAGGAGGAGTAAGGAAATCAGAACACCAGAGTTTACTGGTCAAATAATGAATTCCATGGATAAGGACCGTCCTGTGCCTATAGAGACAATAAGTGCAGAGTTTAATGTCAGTGTGGGAACTGTACACACACTTATTCGCGAGGAACTGAAGATGTGGAAGATTTCCGCCAAGTTTGTTCCGAGGGTGCTCAAAGAAGATCAAAAAGAAAGACGTTGTCATGACAGCAGGGAGATGGTCGAGCTGATCAATTCAGATCCCACAGTTCTTGATGCTCTGGTGACCTGCGATGAAAGCTGGATCTACTGCAATGACCCAGAGACGAAGAGACAGAGTTCCCAGTGGAAGCATGCTGGCTCTCCCAGACCCAATAAGGCCAGGCAGAGCAAATCCACCCACAAACCTTTGATGATCCCTTTTTTTGACAGCACTGGCATGATCTACATGCACTGGGTTCCCACTGGACTGACAGTCAACAAGGAATGCTATGCTGAGGTTTTAAGGGAATTCAGGAAGAGATTCCGTCGGAAGAGGCCAGCACTCTTCAAATCGGGTCAGTGGCATTTCCACCAGGACAATGCACCAGTCCACAATTCCATCCTTGTCACAGACTATTTGACTAAGATGGGCATCAAGACAGTTCCTCGCCCTCCTTATAGTCCAAACCTTGCTCCCCGTGACTTTTGCTAATTCCATAAGCTCAAGGAAAAACTTAGAGGCTATCGTTATGAGACAATTGAGGAGATGAAAGAGGCTGTGACGACGGTCATTGACACGCTCACGCAAGAGGACTTTCATGGGGCCTTTAAGAAGTTGTTGGAACGGTACAAGTGTATTACAGCCGGAGGAGATTACTTTGAAAGGGACTATAGTTTCATGTGTGTACTATCATTAAAAGTGCCCATATGAAAAAAGTCTGGAAACCTATTTAATGGGCCTTATATATATATATATATATATATATATATATGAAATACATACAAAATATAATATATGTTATATAAAGTATATATGATATACTCATTATATATATATATATATATATATAGATAGATAGATTATCATCATCACCAACTACGAGTATTTTTCGACTCACTGGAATGAATTGTGATATGGGAATTAGGCATCTGTGCAAATGCTATTTTATGTGGTATTGCTTTTAGGATTTATTCAAGACAGCACGCTGGTTTTTAGTTATGGTTTTAATAGGCTAATTCATATACCGAAGTAGCAACATTCCATTAACTGAAAGTGACGTCAACATGTAGCATATTCAAGATAGGACCAAGATATGAACATGTGAAATGTACATATGCATAAAACATTCATAATGTTCATAGAATGTTCATACGCATAGGAATCCGAAAAACACGAAACACTGACGACTTTCTTGGTTCAGGTACGAAACTTTTATTACCTTCTTTAAGTTTAGGTTTTCGACACCAGGAGAGAGAGAGACCCAATTTTTCTATGCTGACTGTTTCATCTGACCCAACAAATGCGCGTGCGCACCTTGCAGCAAACAACTGGACTGGCCTCACCCAGGTCCAAACATCAACTCGCTTCGTCCAGCTTCAAATCTCAACTCACTGCTTTTATTCAAAATCACTAAGAATCCCAGCCCATCGCTTCCGGGCATGACGTCTTTCTCATCCCCAGTCACATTTCCCTACCTGGGGTTTTTATTTTGACATCTGCGACTGTCACATCCTCCCCGCACGCGCGTGAACACCTGCACTCAATGTGTGCATCTAACTAACCCATGCACTAAGCCGAAAGGTTCTAAGCCTAACCGAAAGATAAGATACATAAAACGAAAAATGATAATACAAAAAAACTCCTTCCACGATTATATAACAAACATACCTCTAGTGAAGGGGTAGAAAGCTATTGATAAGTTACCGATCATATATTATCGATAACTTATCATTAGCATTTTATCTGATCGATTTGATAAAATATAACAGGAATCTTCCAAGCTGTAGCTGTATTCATATTATTATATGGATGCACCACATGGATAGTAACAAAATAAACGCTCACACAAAAACATCTATCTTGCCTCTCTCTCCCTCTCTCTCTCTCTATATATATATATATAGTATTTATATATACGATTTTAAACTAGTGTTTTCACGTTTGCTTCGTAAGAATATAAAGATTTTAGGATTAAAAAGACAAATTGGATTTAAAAAAGTATCAAAATCAGTGTTACATATGCATTATAGTCACTTTTCTTTCAAGAATATACATTGCCAGTTTTTTTTTAAATGATGTACTACTGATGAGTCTGTACACCCTACATATCTCCTGTTTTTTTTTTTTACAATCGGTATATCTTTCATTTTATTGTTCTATACTATGTTTGGTTTGCATTGACATGGAGACCAATGTTAGCTGCTGCCTTCTCCAGAATATGCACTAGGGATTCGGCCTGAGCAGATGCATTTGCCAGAAGTGACATGTCATTAGCGTTGTCCACATCCATGATTGTTTGTGTGGGGTATAGTCTGCCTCTTGCCTTTTCCAGTGTAAAGTCGTTTTCTTTCATCAAATCTATCGACGTTCGAGGTACGTAGTCTAGGCAGATTATGAACAGGTAAGGGGCTAGTGTACCTCTTGCAGAACACATGCGACATTGTAAAAGAAGTCTGTGTCACTGTACGGTTGTAACATATTCACCTCCAACCCGACCGGGCTGTCAGATGAGAAATGCACCGGTGTAAATAACAGGTGCATCCGGTCGAAGATATCAGAGGATCAGGGGATAACTTTGACTGTCGACGGGTTGAATTGAATACAAATGTGACGCTCGCAAGGTGGACGTCAAATTATTATATAACCCCGGCGACAGGAAGTTCAGATCAGTTGAAGAGAAGATGCTGGAATGAGAACCATGTCTCAGCAGAGGCTGGGCCCCCAGGCCCCCGGTTGAGTAGCCCAGGAGAACGGCAAAGAAACGTTGTTATGGCCATAAGAGTGGGGGTCAATATGTTGCAGTTCTGTTCAGTCTCCTACTCATCTCTCACAGATAATACCTTTCGTAACCCTTTCGAACCCTTTCAAATAAAGTGAGAGGTATATTTTTCTAAAGAACTGTGTCCATTCGTCTTTATTGTGTTGAATATGTTTCTGCATGCATCTGCATATGTATTATCTGGCTTCGTGTTTTGATGGTGAATTAGTATGGCTGCAAGGGTGTCTTTGGGGAGAAAACTCGGCTAAAAGTATTTGCTCTATCTTCTCTCCGTCTTGGGTGTGAAATTCCTGGGAGAAGTCTTCATAAATGTGTATGGCCTCGAGGTTTTTTGCACGAACTTCTAAATTTGACCGATTGTCAGAATTTCTGATACTATCGACCGATTTGTCAAAAAAACATTTAGATTTTCCCAATGAACATTCTCAATTTCAGGTTTGATGCAGTTAAGTAGGAGTACAAATATAATATATATGACGTCTCATATAAAACATATTTATATTTAATTCATATGTCTATAATATACATTTATACTATACGAGGTGCATACCATTGTCACAACTGGTGAATTTCAAAAATGCAATCTGACTATTTAGAAGAACGATATGCAATAAAATTCCGTTTTATACTTAGAAAAAATGCCAGAGAAACGTATAGAATGCTTCAGACTGCTTTTCGAGCATCTTGCATATATATATATATATATATAATCTTGAGTTACATCTAGGATATATGATATACATATATCGTTAATATTTCATATATCTAAATATATACATATATTACATGTACATTATAATATATATATATATATATATATATATATATATATTGATTAAAGTAATAAATTATATATATAACATGGATAATATACATATATATATATATATATATCATAATATGATGTATGCACATATTGCATATCTATGTGTAAATAAATATATATACTCTGTGTATGCATAATATATATATATATATATATATATATATATATATATATATATATATATATATATACTTGGTGCCTTCAATAAGTTTCCAGATTTTTTTTGTACAGGTATTTAAAATTGTCGTAGACTTTTGAAAATTCAGGATGTTATTGCTATGCAACTTATGAGATGACTGACCAATTTTTCTGATTTCAGCTTCAAATAAACAGCTACAGCAGCAATTGAAATAAACCCTACTAAAGCCTGATTGTCATAGCTGGTGAATTTCAAAATTGCAATCTCGACTTGAGGACACTTTAAAAGAACGATATGCAATAGAATTCTATTTTAAACTTGAAAAAATACCTAAAAAAACGTAGAGAATGCTTCAGACTGCTTTTGGAGCATCTTGCATGAATTGAGCGTCAGTTTCTGAGTGGCATAAGAGATTCAAGGAAGGCAGGGAGTCTCTGAGGGATGATACGAGGTGTAGGAGTGAGGAAGTCAATACATCAGAGTTGGTTGGTCAAAGGGTTAGGGTTAGTGTTACTATATTGAGATTTTAAGTGAGTTCAGGAAGAGATTCCGTCGGAAGAGGCCAGCACTCTTCAAATCAGGTCATTCGCATTTCCAACAGAACAATGCACCAGCCCATAACTTCATCCTTGTCACAGACTATTTGAGCAATATGGGCATCAAGACAGTTTTCACCCTCCCTATAGTCCAGAGCTTACTCCCTGTGCCATTTGGTTTTTCCCAACGCTCAGAGGCAGTCGTTATGAGACAATTGAGGAGATGAAAAAGGTTGTGACGAATGTCATTGAGACGCTCACACAAGAGGACTTTCATGGGGCCTTTAAGAAGTTGTTGGAACGGTACAAATGCATTGCAACCAGAGGAGATTACTTTGAAGGGAACTAGAGTTCCATGTGTATACTGTCAATAAAAGTGCCCATACGAATAAAGTCTGGAAACCTATTTAATGATCATCGTATATATATATATATATATATATATATATATATATATTGTGATATATATATATATATGCATATACGTAAGTATAGTATACATAATACATGGCGTTTATGTATATATATTTCATGTACTTTTAGATATATTAATCTAATATTTATATCTAATATAAAAAAGGACTTTTGTAATATACATATGTAATATATATAACATATATGTGAATTTTTGTATACTATATAAACTATAATTATACGATACATATTTAACATACGCGGTTTGTATATATATATATATATATATATATATATATATATATATATATATATATAGACACACTGAAGTGTTAGGATACAAGAAAACAGTCTGTGGAGTACTATATATGTATATTTATGTACAATATATTATATATAATATAAATATCATATAGTGTATATATAATCTATCTCTCTATGAGTCTGTCAATGTGTACGTGTGTAAGCCAGCTGTACTGACGGCACAGATATCTATGAGTCCCTCTGCATCTCTCCCAATCATCTATTGCTCGTGGTAGATCATTTAGGTTGCTGCTTTTGTCCATAAACAGTTGATATACGCAATTCTTTCGTGATCAGCCAATAGTGACACTTGTAAATGAAGGAGTCGAAAAAAGAACTTCTTTTATAATTTTGTCGTTGCCTCCCCATCACTGTCCCGCATGGTCTGTAAGATGTTAGACAGATTGCTGTACAGCTGCTATTTTGTAGGTTATTGCTTCTCGGATTTATTGAATACATCACTGATTTTGCTCTTTCTTTATGAGTTTTCTTTTGTTCCCGTGGTGCATCCATATAGTTGTATAGGTACAGCTACAGCGTGGAAGAAATCCCGTTGTATTTGGTCGTATAGATAATATTTCCCTACGTTCTATAACCTGTCAAGAGCAAAAATCGCCTTCAATCGACGTCTATTAACCTTATTTTTGGTAGATGAGAAATAAATGCCGAGATAGAGAAACTGGTCTTCAAATTATATATATATATATTAAAGTGGAGATGTGTTCTTTTTGTATGAAACATACTTCCTCTGTTTTATTGGCGTACACATATAGGCATATGCCTCCAGCTGCTGGCATTAAGCTATGCAGTTGGTATTCTGCTTGGTCCGGTGTATTTGCGAGTAGTACTAGGTCATCTGCGTAGTGTTCGTCAATGGTCCGGGAAACCTAGGTTCAATTCCAGGTCGAGTCATACCAAAGACTCAAAAAATGGTACTTAATGTCGCCTGGCTTAACTCTCAACATTATAAGGTAAGGATCAATGGTAAAGTGGGGAAATCCAGGGAATGGAGTAGCTCCCTCCCCTTGCACCTCGGTGTAGTAACTTTTGAAAAGGGAGCCTTCGAGTCACCCTCGACTACGATAGCCGGCTTTACGTTTACTAATATTTTTACATTACTTTTACTACTCTTTAAGGGATATAGTCTGCTTTTACCTTTTGTTTATGAGATCTGTTGACATTTTAAATATGTAGTCTAAATGGCGTTTAAGTAAATATTGTACTAACGTATCTCTTTCCTAGAATGCTGTGATTCAGTCGAAGAAATCAATATCTCCATCAGGTGATAAACCATTGTTCTCATGTTTTGTAAAGCATCATCATAGCAGTAAATGTCTTTTGAGGAAGACCATAAGGATCCCTCTTTCCTTTGTTTATAGAATCTAATTTTTTGGATAAATCGAAGTACAGATATGTTTCCCCGATATTCTTAGCTCGTACTACTTAGATGATCCAACGGATTGTTAGAATCAGTGAGGATGTGGAATGATTTTTTCGAAAGCCGTTCATATTTTTCCGAAGAATTTTCTCGATTTCGGCTCGAATGCGATTAGGAAGCAGGTGATTACAAACCAGAGCAGCAAAAGCATTTAGAGGTATGTATCTGTGGTTCTTAATGATTCCGGGGTCACCTTTCTTGAAGAAGAAAAGGATACAATCTTTCATCTATTCTCTCATTCTATTCTGTTCAGAAGCTGTGTTGCATAGTCAGAGAAGTATGATGTTTTATGCATATATGTCGATTTACGTATATATATATATATATATATATATATATATATATGTGTGTGTGTGTGTGTGTGTGTGTGTATCATTCAGTCCAGTTAAACAGGAGTCGGTAAGAATTCCTTCAGGACAAAAATTATTCATATCAATACCCATAACAGGATGGAAATAAATCTATAATCCTAATGTGACCGGTTTTTGTTTTTCTTAAAGAAAAAAAAAATAATGTGACGCTGCATAAATAAGTATCTCAGGACGAGAGTTTTTTTTATGTGCATGTGACGTCGGAGGCAGTCTGGCGCTTGACCCTCCGTGAAATAAGTCCTAGTCAAGACTCCTTTTTCGGGCATATGGCAACGGGCAAATAATGTGGGGGTTAATTTTGGGCCAGACTGATCTCCGAAGCTGGCGTGGGGGTTTCCAGTTTACTTTCACATATCCCACCAAAGCCTTCGTTTTCCTACCACCTCGCATAACCGAAAGCATGGACTTCTTGGTTAAAACAAAATATTATTCACTGTAGTCAAATTTCCAAAATTTCCTTATGATGTTTTTAAGGCGAATAAGACATTTAGCGAGGATTGATGAAAGTGATACAAAGCTGAAAAAGATATGTGCAAAAGAAGGCTAATCGATAGATAAATAACACAACCAACAGATTTCTACAGAAGGGTGCATTTAAAATATAACAAAGTTTTAATAGGCGAAGACCAAATAAATAATAATAAGATTTAAGAAACAATTCCTTTTTTCTCTTTTCTTTTTAAACTGTCGGCTATATTAAGCCAACAGGCAGTCTCGAACACAAATGTCTCTCAACAGTCTTTTTCTTTTTTCTCTCTTTTTCTTTCTTCTTTTTTTTCTTTTACTTGGGAAAATATCTAAATTCATTCACTTATTTATTGTTGATGAAACAGAATCCTTTCAGTTCCTCTCTTTCCTTTTCTGAATACATGTAATTCCAATATTTAGGAAGGGTAGAAGGAAAAACAGTTTAAGTCGTACTTACCTTTGATAAGGCTAGTTCCCAGTTTCCTTTCTTTTACGAGCGAGTGGCACCTTCAAAATTTGGCTGAATGTTAGCTCTTTCTGCTAACTTTTGTCCAAAGATTCTGTTCTAATCTTTTTACGGGAGATTTTTTTCCCGGAGCTTGGCCGGATTGGCGTCTATCTTTTGCCAATGTCTTTTCTTTTTTGCGGGCCAGGGACCTCCGGGAGTTTTGGCTATAAGTCAGCATATCTTTCCACCACGACTTCTGTCCGCAAACTAAAGATTCTTTTCCAAATTTCCTCTGACGAAAAGGTATCATTTTGGCGCTAAATGGTTTGGCAAATCATTTGGCTTTTTTTTTTCTTTTCCCACTATTTCCTCCGGTCGTGCTACTAGAGTGACCTACATTCCCTTCTCTGTCAAACCGATTATAGGTCATGCATTGCGGGTAGCTTTTGACCTTCATTCTGACCTAGATTCGTTACTTTGTTCAACAGGCAGCTAGGTATTGACCTTCGTTCATATCTCCCTTTTAACGGTCAGTCTTTGGGGCCTGTTAGTTGAAACACAGACCGGTAGGAGAATTGATTTCACTTTTCCTCTCTCGGTGGCATACCACGTCACAATATATATATATATATATATATAATTTAGCTTATATTTATGATTTATATTGTAATATATATATATATATATATATACAGCCAATGTATGCACATTTATAATATATATAGAGAGTATATCAAAATCATAATCATTCAGCATGGAGTTCCCTCACTCTCTCTCTTTCTCTTACTTGCCATCCATTATTCAATGTTCCTGGCAGGTCATCTAGTTTGCATCCTGTGTCCATAAAAAGCTGATGTAATTAAATCTTTGCTAGTCGGCAAAATCTGGCATGTTCATATGCAGGAATCCATAAAATAACATCACTTGTAAGTACTTTGTTGTTTCCCCAGTGCCATTATCTCGTTTGTCTTACATGAAGGGTCTGTGAAATGGGAGGAGGTGGTCGTGCAGCTGTTATTTTGTTGGGTAATTATTCAAGGATTTGTTAAAGAAAGTAAGCCACATTCTTGTGTAGTTCCTTTTTATCTTCTTTGTGTTTTGTTAGAATCCATGTGGTGCAACCATATAATAGTATAGACACTACTACATCTTGGAAGAAATTAAGTATTTTTGGCTCTTGTTTTCTCTATTCGTCATTCGGAGTATATCTTTCAGATGTCTATTAAAGAGCATCAAATTTCTTTCTTATAATTATCGTATATTCATTGCTTATATCTATATTGGTAAGTGAGAAGCAGTTATAACACGTGTTTTTGACTGTTTCATTCTTATTTCTGCGTAGACAAAGGCGAATTTTTGCTCAGACGATTCTGTGATCAGAAGATACTCCTTCAAAAGAGGATTATGCGTCACAGTTCTCAGCGGTAATTATCCACTTCTTGTTTATGAATATATAATCTAGCTGTGTTTTAACATTAGCTGGGTAGTTGTAGTTCCATAGGTTGCCTTTTTTGTAATTTAGCGTATAGGCATAACATATTTTTCTGGATAAAAATATCTGCTAGATATTGCCCTTTCTCTTTGGTACGTTGTATAAGCTAACTTTATATTTATAACAGACATATATATATGCCCGTGGTGTAATGGTTATCGTCGCAGGAAATAGACACGGCGATACGAGTTCAAATCCTGGACGAGACTGATTGCATTTCACATTGCACTAATACCCTTGGTAAAGGTATGAATCCAATTATTCTCCCTCCAGCTATCGGTAAATAGTAGGGCAACTAATCTAAGAGAAGGAAAACTCTGAATTCAATCCTGTTAAACTCCACTTAAAAAATTGACCTTGTGTCTTATCCTGCCCGAGCGGAGGGGTTGGTAAATAGGATATATATATAATATTCATCATATAAAACATTTATAATATATATATATATATATATATATATATATATATATTCATCATCATCATCATCATCTCGCGCCTCGGGCGCAGATCTCCCTGACCCTCTCACATCACCCTTCTCTATCGTCCATCGCTTCCAGTAGGTTTTCAAGGCTACATTCTGTATAGGCACAGAGCTGTTGTATATTGGTTCTATCTAGTCGTCCTGCCTTTGCTCGTCCATGAGAAGGGGTCCAAAGGAGTATATCATTTATGAGTTTGTCATTACTTCACCAGCAGTGTCCTGCCTGCCTGGTTCATCTAAATTGTATAGTTTTCATGCTTTGTGGGGTTCTATCCCCAGGACTTGTTCAATATTGCTCTCAGCATTTTTGTGTAGTTGCTGTCAAGCTTTTTTAAGGGGAAGTAAGAAGGGGAGAAAAATATTTTTTTTCGAAAGCCATGGGAAGCAGCATAGTGGGCGTAAAGGCGAGCGGATTAACCCTCCGACGATTCAACGCAATGTCTAACCAGGCCCTTGGCGTTAAAATTCTACGGTTCAACGGGCAGGATCAGATAGTTCGATCAGAGACTTCTGCTGCTCATCAATAAGGGTGGCTTCTATAGATGAGAATAAAAACAGCCATCGAAAGATTACCATGATCCACACTCAAACCATATATATATATATATATATATATATATTTAATATGAATATATATGTGTGATTAATATAAAATCATACATATATATATATGATATTTATAATTAAAATATTATTAATATATATATGTATATATAAAATGAATATATATGTACGATAAATATAAAGTTATATATATATATATATGAATATATATATATATTTATATATATGTATATATATATTCAAGAGGTTTATGCTTCTCCTAAGCTCACTTGGTTGGTTAATGGTGGAACAAATTTTGCTGTATTATCAAATACTGCTCAATAACAATTATATTTCATGTGATGCTAATGGTTGATTGATGATGTGGCAATAAGAAAGATGTTGTTAAAACTATAGGGGTATGGTGAAAAGGTAAGGGGGAAGTTCAAGTGAGTGATATGAACATAGCTTGTAGAAATATATGCAAATATGGAAATAATAGTTGCGCTTAAAGAAGTAGCGATAATCACCTATCTTTACAAAATACACATTAAACCAAAACTCCGAAATGATGTCTAAATGTCGACATGAAAACAAATATCTATCTCAATTCAACCCAAACACATCACCAAAACATAAACTAAATCTCATTCCTCTCCTCATCATTTTAGTTATCAGAAACATTGGTAGGATCAAGAGAAGCAGAAATCATCATAAGTGCAACAATTCTTTTCTCACCCCTACTCTTCCAATCTCACACTCTTTTCTTTTGTTTCACCTCTCCCCACCAACAGACAGTGGAAATATGTATATATATGTAAAAATGAATGCTACAATATACGCAGATATACGTGTACATGTATGTGCAAGCGACAGGACATACATAAACATACTAACATTGAAAAGCATACCAACTTAGGCTAACATATTAGTCCTTAGTCGACCTTCGTCGCAGGTAACCCGAAGGGCCCCTTTTCAATAGCTACTACACTGAAGCGTAGGGAAGAGCGCAACTCCTTTCCCTGGATTGCTCCAGTTTACCCTTGATTTGTACCTTATAATGCTGAGTGTTAAGTAAGGCGGCATCAAGTACCATTTTTTTGAGTCTTTGGTATGACTCGACCAGGAATTGAACCCCGGTCTTCAGGACCATTGGCGAACACTCTACTCAATAGGACAATGACCCGACTCAAACAAAATCCCCTTTCAAAAAAATTAACCATATTAATCAGTCTTTTGTGAAAACCTTTCAATCTACGAAAGCGTAAAGCATGAAGCCCTTGGTCACAGACACTGATATATATATATATATATATATAAATATATATATTTGCATTATCCAGATGAAAACAAAAAATCATTTAAAAAAAGTTTGTTATGTCAACAGTGCTAAATACTGAACAACGGAACATTATAAAAATAATGTAAATGTCAGTTTGTTCTCCTATTGTTTCAGAACTAAAAGTTTTAATAATTTCATAGTTTCCTGTTTTCTATAATACAAAAATTACATAAAAATATTAAGAATGAAAGCAAAGAAATAATTTGTGAAAAAGTTTCCCAGACAAACACACAAACAAACATATATATATATATATATATATATATATATTATATATGTACACACACACACACATATATATATATATAAACATTTATATATAACAAACAGAATACATACAAGATCAGATCACCAAAACTAGATACTCGGTTAAAGATAGACAATATAGGAGAGCATGACAGATTGTAAATGAAGTGAGCTGAAGGAAGAGTACTGAGAGAGCTAAACTGAAAACTTTCAGCCAAGAAGAACGAATACACCCGTGGAACCAACTTTACGAGAATTTACTCAGAAAACCTTCGAAAGTTAAGCATGAGCCAATCCCAAAATTATTTATAATCAACTAGACATCAAACTAGGACAGTTTACGCGAGGAGACCTCGACTCAGTATTAAGAAAAATTTTAAATAGAAAAGCCGCAAGGCTTGATGAAATACCTACAGAAGTATGGAAGACCAAGGAATTCGACGATATACTGCTCCGACACTGTAATACTGCATATAACCAAAACACAATAGACAAATGGATAAAGAGATGCATCCTCCTTTTCACGAAAAAGGTTAATCTTGGAATAGCAAAAAAAAAAACTACCGAGACAAAACCCTTACATCCATAGCAGCCAAGATCGACAATACTCTTCTACGCACCTGAAAATTGAGAAAATACTTAAGGAGAACGAAAATGGCTTTCGGAGAAATCGATCCACAACATCACAAATGTTGGCTATCCATCGAATTCTTAAAGGTTCAAAAATCCTTCAGGCAACAATATTATTCGTCGACTTCTCCAATGCATTTGACTCCATACACGGAAGGAAGATGGGGCAAATACTTCTCGCCTAAGACCTCCCCAAAGAAACCGTCGCAGCCATCATGATGCTATATTAAAACACGAAAGTAGAAGTCCGCTTACCAGATGGAGACACAGACTACTTTGACATTGTAACAGGTGTGCTACCAGGAGACATATAAAACCCATACCTGTTTATTATCTGCTTGAGTACGTGTTTAAAACGTCTATAGATTTAATGAAATAAACGGTTTCAAGCTGGAAAAGGAAAGAAGTAAAAGATTCCTCGCACAAACTATTACAGACGTGGACTACGCCGATGACATATTATTTCTAGCAAATACACCCACCCAAACTGAATCCTTGCTGCATAGTCTGGAACGAGCAGCAGGTGTTATAGACCTTCATGTCAACGCCAACAAGACAGAATACATGTGCTTTAATCAAAGAGGCAACATCTCCACTCTAAAGGGTGGTCCTTTGAAACTTGTAGACAAATTCACCTATATCGGAAGCAGCATATCATCAACCGAGACAGACATCAACATGTGACTGGCAAAGGCATGAACAACTATCCATTAGCTATCGGTCATATGGAAGTCAGACTTGACCGATAAAATGAAATAAAACGCAGTTTTTTTCCATGCAGTGGTCGTGTCGATACTGCTATATAGATGCACCTCATGGATGCTAACTAAATATATGTAGAAAAAGCTTGACTGCTATCACACAAAAATGCCGCGAGCTGTTTTGGCAAGACCTAACAAAACAGCAACTGTACGGCCACCTACCACCCATCAGGAAAACTATCAAATTTAGACAAACTACACATGCAGAACACTACTGGTGAAGTAAGGACGAACTCATAAGCGATGTGCTCCAGTGGACGCCTTCACATGGACGAGCAAAGGCAGGACGACTAGATAGTTCCTATATAAAACAGCTCTATGCCGATACAGGATGTAGCCTGGAAGACCACTCGGGGGCGATGGACGATAGAGAGGGTGGCATGAGAGGGTCAGGGAGATCTGTGCTAGCTGCACGACATGATGATGGTGATATACGTACATATGTACAAATATACATATATATTGATACATGTATATATATATATATATATACCTTTAAGAAAAAAAACAAAGACCGGTTAATTCAGCATTATACATTTATTTCCATCCCGTATTTTCAGTTTCTGGTATGAACCAAAAACATGAAGAAAAAATTAATACAGGACTTCTTCAGACCCAATGGATAATTAATTAAAATTAAAATTGAAATTAAAATTAAACCAGAATAAACACGTGGGGTGTAGGGGGACGAGATTTAGGAGTTACCTCCTCGTTTTATTGAATTTCCGTTTTATTTTAATTTTTCAAATTTCTTCTGTCAGTTATAGTTACGGTAATTTAACTTTTTTATTTATTTGTTTAGTTTATTTTTTTTCATGTTAAGTTCGATGATTAACTTTTAAGAGAAATATTAATGCTTATATTAATTTCGATACCATTTAATTAGCTACCTATTTTTTTAGAGTATATGTTGGATACGTTTTTTTTCCTGGCTTCACTATTTATTTCTATGTTTTTAAATTTTTATAGTTTAAATTTAGTGTTATGTCTACATCTAGCTATTAATTCACTTCTCTTATTTAATAACTTATCAGGCCATTTATAATTTAAAATATAAATTTTCTCGTCTAGCCATAAATTGCATCTACCGTTAAAACTATTTGGGGTATATGATTTTCTCAAAATGGACCATTCAATCTCAGGGGTTAAACCTTTGTTTTTTTAAAACCAGAAATGTTTTGATAGTGCCGTATGGTTTTTTAGGTGTTCGTGGGAGAAGGTAAATTTATGATTGAAATATCTCTCTTTCCATTTAGTGGAAGCTAGTCCGATATAAGTTTTCTTATCTGTGATATTTTCTTTAGGGTAAATTATAGCTTGATATATTACGTTATTTAAATTGCATAGTCCATTCAATAGCTGATCATTTCCTCTTTTCTGAAATACAATTATTTTAAAGAAGTCGGTTTGTTTTTAATTTTCTTTCTAATTTCATTTCATAGTTGTATTCTGAGAAGAAGACTTTTTATTATTAAATGACAGTAATTTTTTTAATGCTAGCTTCATTGAATCATAAAGCGAAGAGTCAAAAGAAGAGGCTTCGATTTACTAGATCGAGTGTGGATAGCTGTGTATATTTTTCTGTTTTTTGACTAACTGAGAAAAATCTAAGATTCCTTAATTTCTACATTTTTCTTCTCGTGTAAAGTGAGTACTTGAAATTTCTCCTCAGCACTTAAATTTGATACAGTTTTTTTTTATTTATTACGATGAGAAGGATGAGATCTTTGGAGGATCCCGGAAAATCTATGTTGCCCCAAAAAGTTTATTAGAATTATCTTCTGGATGAACGAGGACCAGTTCGGTCAGTTCAGACATGGTCGTTTCTTATTAGAGTCATTCCTTATTCTTTATTGAGTGAATAAAGGTTGTGTCTCTAATCGACCTTGTTCTCGGTGATCTTCAGCATGGTGTTCAGATTGGCAACAAAATACAATTATAGGGTATATATTAGTTTCGTTAAAGTTGTTATCCTCTTTAAACTAAGACGATTTTAAGTTAACACCAAAACGTTGGAACAACTTGACAGAGAACTACTGTTCCCTAATGACACGACTCTTATTACCCATCTAGAATGTTTACTGTAATGCATCACATCGTGGTTTGCTCAGTGCTTTTAAGATTTTGATCGAAGGGAACATAAAGAAGACTGAGGTCTAGCACTTGCACCGTGAGACAGCTACCAACATCCATATGTATCCAATAGCCTGAAAGACCCGAAAGCAGTTAAAATATTTTCTTACCTGGCTTGCATGTTCTCCTCTAATGGCTGAATTGTCAAAGAACTGGACAAACCTTTTGCAGTTGTGAATGGTGCCTTCAGCAGATCTTGCACGCGCATCTGGAAATGGAATAAAATCAGGAAGGATACCAAAGGGAAAGTCTACAAATGGGTTGTCCTGTCTACTCTTCTTTAGAGCGTGCAGAACTGATTATCCAGTTGCCGCCACATCCACTTCCTTGAAAGATTCCATTAATTTTGCCTTTTCACCGTACAGGAAATCTATTGGTGCGACTTCAAGAAATCAAAGTTCTTGAAAGTGCCAAAATCAATAGTTTTATAGAAATATTGTTCAAAGTAGAGCTACTTTGGGCAGGTCATGCTGCTCGTAGGAAAGACTAAGGTCTCTAAAAGATTACACTTTTTAAAGTACTGCCCAACGGGCATCGTTTTAGGGGAACGCTACGAATGTGAAAGAAAGATACCTTTTAAAAAGCACTCATATCCTATGAAATTGACCACCGTCAGTAGTCGTCCTAAGCTGCTAAGAGATAGCGTTAATGGCAAACCCTTGCAAAAGCCAACTTACTCTTTGAGAACAGCTGTAGAAACAGATAGCAGTGCTGCTCACAGTAATGTTGCAAAGGGAGAAAAAAAAACTTCTTACACCTTTCTCTTCTGGTGCCATGACGGGTCCTGCTTATCTCACATCACCAATTGAAGAACTTCATAAATCTTTTGCATAGCCAAAGGCTATAAGAATGTAGATATAACATCTATCATTGACGTATTTTATATTTTATTTTTCTTTACCGCAAGCAATTAAAACAGATGAATGGAAAAAAAGAAAATATTGCGCTTTAGTTGGTATACTGACATTTTCTGCTCTGTCCTATTATAGAATTCTTATCATGAACGCAGTCATTAACAAACATCCGTTGTATGTATCAAATAATATTGACAGATGTCATATTCAAGAACAATTGTTGCAATGAAAAAATATTCCTAATCTATAATGCTGACAGGCTTTTTCGCATATTACCATTCCAAGAAGAAAAAACAGCAAATTGAGATTTGGGTCTGATATTTTGTACGGAGGACAGTGAAGTTGGTTTTAATCAGTGGCATTAATTGATCTCTACGTATCCATATCAACGACGAGAACAGTGGATGTCATTGAGCAAAATCAACAATTCACAGTTAAAACTGTCGAAAAGGAGATACAATGAAGAACATGGATACTGTTGTACATGGTCATCTGCAGTGTCAAAAGAAGGGAAGCCAAAGAAGGATAAATAGCAGACATTTTAGGAGGAATTACGGTTTCACAGTAAACCTGAGTGAAACATTTCTAATACAATATCATTTAAACTGATTTCATTAATTTGGCTGTGGCTTTCGAAAGAAAAGACAAATGCCAAACAATAAAACCGAATAAAAAGATATAAATTTGGGCAGATTGATGAAATTTAGTGGATATAAAGCTATGAAATTAAATGACAATATCGGTGACAGAAGTACGTTCTCGTGGATTCTTAATTTTTGCTAGAGGGATCTAACAAAGTCTGGACGGGGTGTCGATCCTCTATATTTTTGACCAGCAGTTTTTAATGAAACACCGGATGGTGCAAGTGAAGCCTCTTCAACACTTCACATACCAAATGCTGTAAGATTTTTTCATTTCTAATGTGAAAATTTACCTGGAGGGTAAGATTTGAAGATATGATGAACACAAAGAATTTAATGAGAAGGAGAACACTAAAAAATACAGCAGCATAGCTCTGCATTATATCAAAAGAAATGTTTCAGAAGTGCTTTAACACATGGGAAACTTTTGGGGCTAAGAGTCTAAAATGCTAAGGGGGATATTTTGAAGTAAATTAACCTTTCCTTCATTTTTTTATATATATATATATATATATATTATATTATATATATATATATATATATATATATATATATATATATATATGTGTGTGATTGTGTGCGTGTGTGTGTATGTGTGTGTGTGTGTGTATTTGTATTTGTGAAAGTTGTAAACATTTTGCTTTATGGTTAAAATCTGATTAACTGATGAATGTAAATATTGTTCTGTATCGTTTAAAAACTGAATTACATTTTTAATGCAGCTGAATATTATTTGCTGTGATTTTTTAATTTTCTTAAAAAATAATAATTCTATATAATGTTCCATCGCGAAATATTAAAAGTTGATTCCGACAAAACGTCTACCCTGTGACGATCATACCGAAATTTAAAAGAAACACTATGATAAAAAAAAATCCTAAAAATCATGATGAAGAGACAAGTGAAAATGTAAATAGATCTATGGAATCTGATTGTATTTGTCTGTGTGTGAGAAGTAAACAGTTATAAAGTTGAATTTATTGCAAAACTGAAGAAAGAAGTCTTTCCAAATTTTGATCAGAATGACAAACGTTTGAAACGCTTCTTTAAATAAAAGTGTGAAAAGATTTATTTTTCTCTAAGAAAAAGTTCTATGGCTTCTGATTTTTTGTGTCGTATCGGAACAGTAATCAATTTCAAGTGTGTGTGTCCTTGATTGAAGCAACAAAATTCAGTTCTAGGCAAATCCTTCCATCTTCATATTTCAATCCCCCCCTCTCTCTCTCTCTCATGTTCTCTTTTATCTTCCTATGTGGATTTCAGATTAGTGCCGATCTTGTGACAGTGACAGCTGCTTCACATTGGGTGTGTCTAATCAACACCCAATTTTCCTTATAATCCTGGTTGATGAGGTTCTGATTTATTCTCTCCCACAGGTTAGTGTTGGAAATCTTGGCCAGCTAAAGTTCGGGATATCGAGCACGCATCTCTTTACAAACGTCTGGTGATTGTAAGTTGTCTCGAAAGAAATCAAGTCCATTCATGTCTGTGTTGAAGATTCTGATATTGTTTCGGAGGGAAAATACCTCAACAATATTTTCATCAAATCTATTTGTGCTGTGCACAACACTTATAAAAATAAGACCCTACTGTTGAAAATTATATTACTGTTTACTGATCTACCGAAAATTCCTATATACCAACGTATCTAAGGTATACTTAAAGAATTGTTTCAATGAAAAAGTTTGAGAATATGTCTCAATATATTTTGACAGAACTCATTATTTGAAAGGGGGATGAATTTTGTGTTTTGATTGTTAAAACGCTGAACTACTGCCACGAAATAAGCAAATTCGAATTCCAGCAGCGTTATTACATTTGATTTCAGGCAATTACCTTAGGGAAAGGTATGGATCGCCTTGTTTTCACAGCTATGAGTTAAATCGTATAATTTCTGTTCCTCTACAAGGATAGCTTCGGCATTAAATAACATATGATGGTTGAAATGATATTAAACAAAGAAACCAAACCAAATCAAACCATTCCAATGTGTGGAAACTTAAATACTATACGGTTAGTTGCATGATGTAAGTAATATGGCTTCCTGTAAATTATTGTTCATTGTTACAGACACCTTCTCAATGGAAGTTCGTTTTTCTTAATGAAGAGAAACCTATTTTGGCGGTAGAAATTTCTGTGTGAGATAAGTAGGCCAACATAATCTATGTTTTACATCAGGGTTGGTGTCAAGAGAGGAAAGACAAAAACTTTTAAATCACACACACACACACACACACACACACACACACACACACACACACACGCACACACACACACACACACACATGTATGCGTGCGTGCGTGCGTGTGTGCGTGCGCTTGTTTGTGTGTGCATTCATTCAACCCTTTCTTTATTTGTGAGATGTGACCAAAGGTCAATTTTAAGCAGAGCTAAGCATCATTGAATTTAGTTTTCCTTCTCCTTGACTGGTTGCCTTACTGATGCTTACAGTCTGCTCTAAGAATTACGCATAATTGAACGAAGTGAAGAGAAAGAATTATACTTTTCCCGAGGGCATTTCAACTCGCGTCACCAATTCCATGTGTGTGTGTGTGTGTGTGTGTGAATTAAAAGTCGGTAAACAAATAAAAAGAGTCACTTATTTTACGTATTGTGAACGATATTTAAAGATGTATTTGCATTTGGGAAGTACGATTAACATCTTTATGCCTAATAACGTCAATTCATCTACGCTATGCCAGTATTTTTCAAATTTGTAGTGAAATTGACGTTTGTCTTTTTTTATCTATGTTTCTTGAAAATTTACAATCGATTAATCTGCCAAATAAAATACTCGTCGATTACATTGGTCTGCGATGTTTTCAAGGTAAAATATATAAGATCTGGTTTTATGGCAGTTTTTTTACGCTGAATTCAAAGATCATGCTCATTTTTTCTAATCAGATCAAATTTTCAAGATACAAGTGTTTACTTGAAATGTATAAAAAAGTATAATATTTTTTTTTCATGTTGAATTAAACAAATAAGGCTAAATTTAGGGCTGATATATTCGCAGAAAGCTCACATTGCACCATAGTAATTTGAAAAAAAATATACAAAAGAAACTATTCATGAATGAAAAGTCTTTTCAGGGACTTCCTCTTGTTCTTAGTAGGCAACAAACCCCGTGTCAAGCACTTGCAGTAGTCAGCGAGAAAGTTTATTTCCCACCGTCCTTGGTAGCGCTCTTCCATAATTCGAATGACTAGGTCCTGTGAGAATAGTCCAAGTGTGACTGAAGAAAGAGCAGTTTGACAGACAATCGTGCCTCGAGTTGGCAGAAACTCTTCAGTAGCGTTTCGATTTCCTCTTAGTATTGCGCACTCCAGTGATTTCCCAGGAAGTTTGTAACCACTGACTTCAGTGACTGCCAGGCGGACAATTCAGATTCGTCCATTACTTCATCAAATATTGGGTTCTTTATAAGTTATCTTATTTGAGAGCCGTCAAAAATACCAGTCTTGAGTTTCTCCATGCTTATCCGTGGGAAATTCTCCTATAAGAAATCAAACCCACTGCCTTTCCTTTCCACTGCTTTTCCTCTCCACTGCCTTTACAATGTTCTTCATAACTAGATATGTAAGGGTAGAAGCCGTATTTTGTTCGGTTCAACGAGAGGGTGAGACTGAATGTTATGAGTGTCAGGTTTTAACACTTGTCTTAACGGCCACTCTAGTCTGATAAAATTTTGTTCGTCAGCCAGGTGGTCTCAGAGACAGAGAAAATAAGGATACTTTATGTACCCATCTTGGAGCCTATGAACCTGTCCAACCACGTTAAGATCTCGACAGATCAACAATTTGTGCTCCTTGTAGTCAACAGCAGACAGCAAATGATCCATGCTGTCGTGAGTTTCTTTCATTTATACTGAATGCCCAATAGGGATAGATGAAAAACTATTCCCATCATGTAGAATAACTGCTTTGAGACTTCTGCTGGATGAACCAATAAAAAAGTTTACATTCCTTAGCATCATTGATTCGATCAATCTAGCAAAATGTTGTGGTAATAAACAAATGATAACTTATTCAGGGGCGTGAAAAACTGTCTTAATTCTCTCGTACAGTGTCGATACAAGTAGAAGGTTGTTTTTAGTGTCAAGAGATTATTTCTCTTTGAGACGTGAACTCATGATTTTAGAGACTCCTTTGAAAAGTTCAGATCTCATGTCAAGTCGTGGAGTTCTGCTTGTGTCAAAGGTACTGGCTGGTCATCCTCTTCTTGCTTGTATGCGTCAGCCTCACAACAAAAGTCATGTCAATATGTTCGGAATCAGAGCTTATATTCCATGTTATCATATGGTTCAAGAAAAGAAGGCCAGGGACATGAGGGATTGGGTTTATGGCAGAAGGGACACCGGGGTACTGGATATGGTGCTTGTTCTTGCGATTTATTCCTTTTAGATTTATCATGCAGAATTATCATTCCTTAATCTAATCTTTTCCTTCCTTCCTGACCATTGGAATGGCATATGACATACTCTTCCTTTTACCATTCCTCCTGTACCTTAACTTCTCCCCACATGTTTTACAGCAAACGTGGGGAGTGAATGGCTTATCCCAATCCCATAGTTTGACACTAAAGTAATCGTGATATGCCTTCTTCACAAAGTCAGTGATTTTTGCTTGGAAGAACCACATTACCGCAGATATAACAGAAACTGTGGGGATTATTCTTACATTTGCGATCCATTCACACAGAAATACAAATGTCAAGCTGAAAAGAGAATTGAATAAATCTGCAATCAGCTCGTCGTTGACACTTGTCAGAAAATTTAAATCCTTCTCAGCTGAGGGATAAGCTCCACACCCTGTAGTTATGTGGATGTTTGCAAGTAGGGTGGTACACTATAGTTAGGTACACATACAACATTACATGCTATACTGTTGGGTATCACCCACTTTTTTCCACAAAATGAACACAATGAAGTCCATCTGCCATATATAAGAGTTGCTACTAATACCAGGGCAGACTAGATGGTGAAAAGCAGCTTCTTATAGGAATAGTATTAGAGCGTTGGAGACTGGAGATCACACTAGTTCACCTTACTTGCTACCGTTAATAACGGAATCGTTGGACTATATCTTTATTCTGTATTCACTAATCCTATGTCCTTGTCTACTAATAGTCTATTGTATATACATTTTCCTGCGAATACATCTCTATTTCCTCTCATATCGTGGTTTGTCCTTTATTTAATATGACAAGCGTTCACTAAGCAGAACGCTACATACACTAAACATCAAGACCCCACGATCAGCTGTGACAAGTAGTGTCCACAGGTTTTAGATAAGTATTATTATTGTGTACAACTTGTAAAGTATTCTAGCACATCTTAAAAATCAGACCTGACCAAACACAATGAATACTATTTTTTAACTCAGCATAAAATGGCGATCATATAATACTTAATAAAATTTTGACCTTTGGAAAATTTTTTTAACGCAGGCCAATAAATTATTTAGAGTTATGTTTTAGTTAAAAGTAAATTACAAAAATGGATTCGTTTTTAGTTTCTTCAAAAACTGCTTCTCCTTTGATCTTTACTTGTAATTTGCTTTGTAATTCTATGAATTTGATCATCAAGTTACCGATAAATACATTCCTTTTTATCATTTGAAATAAGTACTTCTCAACCAATTCAAAGTTATGAATCAACAAAAAATGTTGATTGTTTGTAAATAGCGACAATATATGTTTTTCTGTAACCATATAACAAGAGAGGCATTTCATATCTGAGAAAATACTTCAAGTCTTTGCAAAAAATGTACATTTTCTGAAAATCACATGATAAAAAATTTGAAAATTACTCTGCTTTACATTAAATATACGAAAGAGAAATTTTGGCCAAGGGTTAAATAGTATCGCTACTCATAAACAAGTCTACCTGTTCTTCTACAATAATGGATTTGTCGTCAAATAACTTAGTAAACCATTAAATAAAGAAAACATTGATTGATTTTGACAGCATATCAATCGCTTTAGTGTTATTTGGTTGGTATCTGGTATTCCCATTGCATCAAATAAATCTTTAAACAGATCTATTTAACCTATAGATGGGGCCCTAAGAGGTACTGCCAGTTGGACTTGGAGTGAACCTGGAAGTAATGGCAATGAAAGGGTACTACACACTTTCCAGATCTTCTCATCAAATGCAGTTCAGTATCCTACCCAGGACACAATTTTTTTTTAGGGGAGGGTCTTATGTCTCTGCAGATGAATCAGTCAGTGTAATCTCTGCTGACATGAAGGTTGTAAATTTAACAAAAAATCAGAATAGGGTCAGTACAATGATGAAAAACTGCTATGAAATTGACATCAGGAAGAAGCGGGTGTATTGAAAAAAGTTACAAGAAAAAAATTATCAACTTGTAAACAAAGACAGATTTCCTAAAGAACGTAACTCTAAGAATAAGAGTTGATTATATGATCTAATATTAATCATGTAGAAACATAGTTATATGAGATAATCGTATTTAGCAACTGAAATCATTGCCTCGTGTGTTATTTTATTCGAACATCTGTCTTTTTGTCATATGTCAGGTAGACGTTTTTTTTTGTTTAAAGAACGAATATCTTTTGTTTATAAATCTAACATTTATAAATTCGTGACAGAGGAATCTAATTTGAATATTCGCCAGTCAACAAATCAACTATATCATGCTCGGCTGATCAATTTGATGGGAATAACAGTGTACAGAACTGAACGACATCAGACTGGGAATCTTTATTAACGGCCAAATGTCTTGATGTTTCCAAACCTTTAACTCACTCACCCAGAAAATCTCTTGAAAAGCCATTTTCGCAGATCGGGTTGTCTACAAGAGCTATTTTCAGGGCTTAAGTTAGGATAGATTAAATATAAGCTGTCAAAAAGATTTTTCTATTCTTTTTTAAACACTACGTGTATAGTGATTTAAAAGAGGAAATAATGCATAGATATAGATAATCTTATTCAGAAGGCACTTTAAATAGATAAATAGATAAATAAACAGAATAATAAACAAAACAAGAATAGCAAAAAAGCAAGATCAACCTGTTCTAATAAGACCAGGTGCTGAAAGGAAGCTAGGAAAAAGAAAAATATCACTACGTCTTTGTATCTCTGAATCTGCGCAAAAATTGTACAAGATTCCTGACTGAAAATAAATAGATTTTATGATTTTTCTCGTGTGGTTGGAAGCTGATTTAGATAGCAAATATAACACACAAGTAAAAAATATTTTCTAGCTTATAATACTGGCCCTGTAAATGATTATATTAAAAACGCATCTTCAGTATCGAATATCTGTCTATTAGCCACACGCACGCATAGAAAAACAAATTGTTTAATTGACTAATAAGATATTTTGAAGTACACTATTAGTATGCTAGACTGATAGATTATTAAAGAGCAACTTTAAAAGTTGCTTAATGCAAAGGTCTAAATGTACTTGATTAACACCTGCTGTGCACTTCCTCTGATTCGGTTGTGGTTGGAGATAAAACGAAACGAAAGGAAAAGAAAAAAAAAAGCACCAGCCTTTGATCAAGTCAACAAAAGTTTATCAGACGAAAGATCAATTAATACCACTGAAAAGCAAATAGTTGGGTATCTGAAACTCGTCCAATTACGAGAAGTCACGAAGACATTCGATTTCTCCAGTCGTTAGATGAACGTAAGGTAGCGTTTAAAATCGGTTATAATTTATAATGCAGTACTTCTTTATTTAGCGAATTTTGATGAAAAGCATATTAAAATCTCTTAAGCATCTGGGAAGTATTTCTTAATTATAATGCATCGAAGAAATCTCATTGACTCGTAGCTGTTATTGGCTTCTCGTTTTCAGAAGTAACTGTATTTCCTCCATGTAGGCATATTGATGCAAAACAGCACGTGTTATAAGTCATCATCTGTGAAGGTAAGTTACAAGTTGAAATACAAGAGGGAATTCATTGATATTTCAGAAAAAAATGATTAATTGTATTTAGGGGAAGAAAATTTAATGTTAAAAGAGAATATAATCCTCGCTAATCATTTTAGAACTTTAAAAAATCATAAATGTTAATAGTTTTAGAGTCATTTATCATAAGTTTCATCTATAACTCATGACAATGGCATTTTAAAAGAAATAAACATTGATAATAACAGAAGCATCAAACTACCAATGAGAACCATTGCAAAATGTGAGAGAACAGCCATCATGATTGGAGGAAGGAAGAAAAAGATAGAAAAAAAAAAGAAAGAAAGAAAGGAAATCAAAATCTGGTTAAAGATAGGTCTAACCTCTGCATAGACAGAAGGAAATATATAAGAAAACGTCTTTCTTATTATACACATCTTATTAAAAAGATCCATTTTGTTAATACAAAGGCGAAAATAATTGACTTGTCTTGTTAATTGTAATAAATGCACATACACAGCAATGTAAGGAGTGCTACATGAGCAGATAAGTAGAAATTATTGTGGAAATATTAAAAAAGAAAGTATAATGAACAATATAGAAAAAAGTAAATTGTTGGTGTTAAATCTTCCTCCTTCTTGTTTTTAACCCGTGAACTTTTTTTTTATCAAATATACAAATAGAAGCTGATGCTTCTTGCAGGAATATTCTTATTAAAAAAAAAATCTGACAATGTTGTATTGTCGTCTGCTGATTCATGCAGAAATATACATATATATGCTGGATACATACCGACGCAATGAATAACAGACGCAGGAAGACTTCTTTATAAAGATATTTACCTCTCACTTTATTGCAAGGGTTCGAAAAGGTTAATCAAGGCTTGCGTGTGAGAGGGAGCTGAAGACTGAACAGAAACTGTAATATTTCCTCCCCCACTCTTATGGCCGTCGCGTTGTGTCTTTCTCGTTTTCCTGATGCTCAACCGGAGGTCCAGAGGCCCACTCTGCTGGGTGATGGCTTCCTTTACTGCATCTCATCAGCAACTTCTCTGGTCCTCAAACTCCATCGGGATTCCTGAGGGCCCCTTCGGCCGGGTGTGGCTTTCCCTACCACACCTCGTCTATCTCCTACTCCAACGCTACCGGAACTCCAACTGTCTTGACTTCTGTCTTGACTGAGCTATATAATAGTTCAATACCCACTTGATTGCCCACTCGATCTTTGAAATCGCATGTTTGATCGTCATCAAGCGGAAATAACTGTTATGCAGTTCAGAGGTCACTCTCTTCCAGTGCGTCAGTCTATGAGAGTATCATGGGATTTTTTAGCTTGTCCCATTTTGTTAGCCAATTTCCGCCCACGCGATTTCCTCTCCTAACTGCCACTAGAATGTGTCACTTCCTTCCGGTGCATCACCTTGAATGGCATTTTGGGCCGGGTCGAAGGACAAAATATTACATATGGGGCGTTTTTGAAATTAAAAATGTATCTTCCCTTCAAAATATTGATTCGCTTAAGACTGCTGTTAAGGAAGGATGGAATGAAATGTCTGAAGAATTTATTCTAACGTCATGCAAATAGTTTGGAATGCGTGTTGACATAATTATTCAAAAAATGGCGGCTATATGTAGAAAATTTACGGTTTCGTGTCTATCGCCTTAATTGTTGTTTATTTTTTAAAATCAAAAGTAAATCTGTTTTATAATAGAGTCTTTTTTGTTATACCTGAGTATTCCTAATTTTTTCTTCCGCACCATATATATATAATGAAAAATGACTCCTCAAGAAGACAGAAAACGATTCCTAGTCACTTTCCTATATATATATATATATATAAAGTAAAAGTAAAAGTAAAGGGCGATCCGAAGGTTACCTTTTCAATAGCTGCTACACTGAAGTGTTGAGGACAGTGCTACTCCTTTCCCTGGACTGCTCCACTAACACTTGATCCAAACTTTATAATGCTCAATGTCAAGCTAGAAGGTATCAAGTACCATTTTTTAAATTGTCTTTATTGGGAATCCTTTTGGAGATGAAGCTTTTTAATCTGAGTATTAATTTTTATTGCGGACTTCTGTCCTCATCTAGGGAGATTTTGTTGTTTTTCTCACTACGTTTCGGCCAAATTTCACCTCTGGTCGTCTTTAGGTGATTAACCACGACCTCGGATAGGAATGCTGAGTCTTGTAACCGTATCCCAAGTAATAACTGCCTTCATAGTTGTTGTCTATCGCACCACTTTTTGACCAAGTAACCCTCTGGCCGGCTTGGGTAGGAATTGAAACCGCTACCTTCTGACATTTCTCACCTGGAACCGTAGAGACAGCCCCGAAGTGGCGATGAAGGTTGGATTTTTTGTTCTTATAAATCCAATTATTTGTTCTCCTTATCTGGTCTTCCATAGTCATGTCCAGAGGTGAAATTTGGCCGAAACGTAGAAAGAAAAACGACAAAAACTACCAAGATGAGGACAAAAGTCCGCAAAAAAAGTAATACTCACCATTTTTTTAGTCATTGGGATTGAACCCCGTTCTACCGGATCACTTCCTTTGATACACCTAATACAGTTTCTTCAATATAAGTTGTGGTAAAATCTTGGAGGGAAAACTATTCTTTTCATATTTTAATCGGCTGTTTATTGGTATTGAACACTCCTATTGTATCATTGTTACTTTTGCCTTGTTGAAAATTCGGTGTTTTATTTCGACAAGGCAATGATTATTCATTTATCTACAATTGACCTAATCGTAAGAACATTCATCTTCAAATGTTTTTCTTAAATTCATATTAATTTCAAAGGTGTAATATATCAATTGGCGAAGATGTGTTCCCTTAAAGCTAACGTTAAAGTATGAATCCAGCTAGTTGGGCAGACTGTTTTTGCTAACTTTGTTGAATTAAAAGTCAATGAGAAGGAAAACCTAATTCAAACCAGCTATACTCTCAACAAATGACCTTGCACCGCATCTTATTTGAAAGCGGAGTTAGGTAAATACATACAATTTGAAAATTACTTTCCTTTGATGAGGTCTATTTCTCCACTCTCTGCAAGGTTAGCAACATTTTCTTCAATATTTCCACATTCGAATATATATATGTATATATATATATATATATATTTACAGAGAGAGAGAGAGAGAGAGAGAGAGAGAGAGAGAGAGAGAGAGAGAGAGAGAAACGTAGATATAATATGTCATTCATCATAATCTTATTTTGAATTTCTGAACACAAAATAAATTTAAAGTTCTTCAAAAATTGAGTTATCCTATTCTGAAGAGAAAAGGTCGAATAGGTAAAAAGAATTATTCATCAAATAATGAGAGTCACTTGAAAAATTTTTTGTAAGTCAAATTATAGGAGAATTTGTCTGTCTTCAAGTAAGCTCACCGTATATTTGCTTGTGGATTTGGATTAAAAAATCTTCATCATTGAAGCGAGACATTTTTCCAAGGCAACAATTGTCAGCATCATTGAATGAAACTTTTACTTTGTAGTCCATCTTTTAGCGGCTCGATTCGCGTAAGGAAGCTAATCAAGGCACTCATGTGTTAACAGTTAGCTTGGCACGCACTTCTCTTTCACCACAGCATAGATTCACTAAGTACTGCCTGAACGTGCTTATATTCACTGTCTGGTCTCTGTCAACGTTCTGCTGGCTTTGATGAATATCAGAAACGATTTCTCTATTTGCCGAGAGAAATTCAATGAAATGCATCTTACATATCAAACGTCAGTTCGTTTGAATACCGACTGCCTCTAAAATATTCTAAGCAGGAATATATATTTGCATATGTATATATATATGTATTAGTCTGCATATTGTGATTTCTTTGTATCTCTTAGTTTCACATAATTTGATGCGTCAGATTTTCTTGGACAAATTCTGGTTTGTGCATATCCCAATTGTCAGTATGGTAAAACTTTAGTTTTTTGCGCAGATACCAGTAGACCTGCTTTCCCAAACTGTCATGCCTACAATTGTATTTCTTTTGTACAAATTGGTTGCATTCTTCGATTTTATGCTTTACAGTTTCATCTCTATAACCACATGTCCTACACTTCTGCGTATCGTCAATTTTTGTCTTGATATAATTAGTCCAATTGACATTATTTTGTGCTACCCTTAACAGAGATTAACTTTTTGTCTTCAGGAGTCTCCTACGTAGCCATCTTTCGGTCATCTTACGTGCAATTTCTTTCGTCTGAATATATAAAAATATATGGTGTATCCATATAGTTGTTTTTCTTCCCATTTTTGTTTTCTAGATTTTCTTTTTGTTGTTTTCCTGTTTGTCCTTAAAGTAATCCTGTTGATATTGCTGTTACTAGCAATTATAATCAGTCTTTCTCTGTTCTTTTTTGTTAATTCTTCGTGTCCCTGAACTTTCTCTTCCTCCTTTTTTTTTCTCAAGTAGAGTCTGTTTATGTTATTCGTCGGGTGTAAAACTTTCAGCTTTGCCATCCATTTTTTTCGTTCTATGATCAATATATCCAAAACAATGATCCAGAATATCTTACTGGCGATTAGTATTATTACAATTATATTTGCATAATACTCAGAAATTCTAAATTATGAAAAAGAACAGAACATTCTTGATACGCGACATTATTGACACATTATCGGGGGAAGAATTGAAAAAAAAACCCCCAAAAACATAAAAGTAATAAAAGAAAATGTTTTGTTCGTGGTGAATTATATTAAAATATTATTACAAATAAATAATCAGAAATCTAAAGACCCTCGCGAATTATTCTCTGGTCATGGGAAAACAATGAATAAACATTTGACACAAATCATTTCTCGCATTTGATGGTTGCTAGGAAATAGGCCATTCAGAATAATCGATTAAGTGAATAGGTGACGGTTGATGGATTTCCGTCACGCCGTTAAAAATGTAAAATGGTGTAGTTGGTTAGTGGCTATGCAGCCAATATATTTCTTTTTATTTAATTCAGTTAATTACTACTAAGTGGATCAGAGCCCCTCAGCCTCAGTATGAGAAAGTTTGGATCGAATTCCACCGGATGTTAAGGTTTATTTTCCCAAAGTGCATTATGAAAGTCAAACAGGGCTATTAACATAATTTAGTTAACAAATGGATTCTGTTTATCAAACAATCTATTTATTTCTACTTTTGTTGTAATTCTGTGCTTCCAGAGAAATTTACGGGACAGACTTCTTTGAAAAGTCATTGTTAATGTGTCCTTACAGAGTGATTTATGAACCTGGCTCTGGTAATTTAGCTTCATTAAATGAATGTTTCTTGTGTCGCAAATACTTGCAATTCGTCTCTTCTTGGGTTGATTACTAAGAATAATTATTCTTTTCATTCCTTTTCTCATTTTTCTCAATATAAACTCGTCCTATGTTGAATTGCATTTTATTTATATAATTTACATTATAATTAACTGCAAAAGAATAAAGAAGCGGAAGTAATCTAAAGTCAACCCTTTGTATGGTTGGTTGGGCTTTATGGCATATCAACCTTTGTAGGTTATTTAAAGCCAAATCCATTTTTATGTAAATAATCAGTTCTATTTCAAACAATTCAGTTTAGCATGAGTACACAGTTTAATGGTCAAAATCATTTCTATTTCAAACTATTCAGTTTATTCAAACAGTTCTAATGCAACTAATTCAATTTAGTACGCGTACAGATTTTATTTACACAGATAAATGTCAAAACAGTTCTATGTTAAACAAATCAGTTTAGTGTAAATACAGTTTCAATGTCAAAAAACAGTTCTATTTCAAATAATTCAGTTTAGCATAAGCGCACAGTTTAAATGTAAGTGCAGTTTAATTGTCAAAACATTTCTATTTTAAGCTATTTAGTTTAGTAAAACTATTCAGTTTAGCATAAGTATGCATTTAGTTCTATTTAACTCATAGATAGGACCCTATTAGGTGCTATTACGCCGGGCCAGAGTGGACCTGGGAGTAATGACAATGAGGGGGTGCACCGTATCCCCCAAAGCTCCAGCATTACTGTAACCTCACCATCAGATTGCTTAGTGTTATATCCAGGACACGAATAGGGGGTGAGTCTTACCCCTCTGCAGAGGTGCACTCCGTGTATTCTACAGCCCCAGCCGGCTGGCAATACTCAGAGTTATATGTCAAAACAGTTTTATTTCAGATAATTCAGTTCAGCATGAGTACACAGTTTAGACGTCAAAACAGTTCTATTTCGAGCAATTCAGTTTAGCATTAGTACATAATTTAAATGTCAAAACAGTTCTATTTTAAGCATAAATATGCAGTTTAAATGCAAAAATCAAATTAGTGAAGGAAGCACTGTTTAGTTCTATTTAAACCATAGATAGGACCCATATCAGGTGCTATCACGCCGGGCCAGAGTGGACCTGGGAGCAATGGCAATAAAAGGGTACTCTGCATTCCCCAAAGCTCCAGCAATACTGGAACCATGCCATCAGATTGTTTAGTGTCATATCCAGGACACTCGTTGGGGCGGGTCTTACCCCTCTGCAGAGAAGCAGTTGGTGTATTCTACATCCCCAGCGGATTGGGCAATCAGCCCTTTATAGTTATCCCTCTTCAGAAATTATAATGGTCAGGATAAGCATGAACGAAGACATTAAACTCTTATTATTAGTTTGCAAGTTGGACTGAAAATCGCTTCACTTTTGAAGTGATCAATTTAATTCTGATGTGATTAGAAACATCTCACAACAATGTGCAATTTTTGCTGTTTTACGAAATATAATATAAATCAAATGCCGAGTAGAACTTTGTTATACGCCGTTATGTTTTTCTATTCAATAAAAAAAAAATCAAACCTTCTATCTATCTATCTATCTATCTATATATATATATATATATATATATATATATATATATTAAGCTGACTTTTTTGCCGTAAATTCCATACACTTTAGAAACTCCACTAAGTCATGGACAGAAGAGCTATTTCTTTTCTTTCAGAATATAATCTTTTTATGCTGGAAAATAGATAATTCTAAATTCATTCAAAATCGATAAAACCACGACCAAAATTAAAATTCAGCAAGCATATAAATGTACAATGTTTAATTAAATGATGATTGTATAAAAACCTAATAAGCATTTTATTTGAGTCTATCAAAGGTATTTTTACTTTTTTCACAAACTTCAAAGCTTTCATATACTTATCTGAATATATTATTTTACTACTTGATATTTTTTCATACCAGTTCTTGCTGGGAGTTTTTCACTGGAGTCTCAGAAATACCTTCTTAGATTTCCTGAACTCTTCTTACTATCCTTATTGATCTCAATCTAATCTGGAAGGTCATAAGCCTTTCTCGTATCTTTGGGTTAACCCTTCTAGGTTCTTCGAGATTGTTCCGAGGACTAGGCTAAGATTAGTATCGCTGCCATTTTCATGTTCCATGAATAAAGGTTCATACATTTATTTAGATTTTCAATTACATTCACTTTAAACCTGTGAGCCAATCGAGCGATGAAGTCTATTAATTGTTCTGATCCTTTTCTTCATCAACTAAAATTAGATTTGGTTTTCTCTCCAGGATTGGGTGATCCAGTTGTATCAAAAAGTCCCAGAAAATGTTGTTTGTCTCATTTTCTTTAATATATTTTGCTTTATGTAAATACCATTTGTCAGAATGAGGAAACGTTAATCTCTTCCATAATTCACAATGAATTAGTTTCCTATCCAATCTTGCCTACTACTGTATTTCTTTTGTTCAAGTTTATTTCATTCACATATCGTAGGATTAACTTTTTCATCTCTCCACACTTGCAATTTCAGCTTTATATATAATTAGTTCATATGTACGGCCACCTGCCCCCTATCACGAAAACTATTCAAGTTAGGCGAACCAGACATGCAGGACATTGCTGGAGAAGCAGAGATGAACTCATAAGAGATGTACTCTCATGGATCCCCACACACGGCCGCGCAAAAGCAGGACGACCAGCACGAACGTACATTCAGCAGCTATGTGAGGATACAGGTTGTTGTCCTGAAGACCTACCTAGGGCGATGAACGATAGGGAGGAGTGGCGAAAGAGGGTCAGGGATATCCGTGCTGCCAGCACGATATGATGATGATGATGAGTTCATATGAAATTATTTTGTGCTGCTATCAATTAAGATTCATTTTCATTCTTCGGCTTTCCCCTCCATATCAAGGTTATCTCGTGCGCTAATTCTTTTGTTTGTTGCTTGAAGTATCCATAAAGTTATTTTTCTTTCCATTTTTCTTTTTTTAGATTTTCTAATTGTTGTTTTCTCGTTTTTTTTACAATTCCTTTTTGTCTTTATTATTATGCTGTAGAGTTTGATTTCAAGTAGTTTTATTGTTTTTCTGAGCTATTATATTTTTCGCTTTTTCTTTCACCTTTGTGTGCCTCATCGTATTCGCTTTTAATATTCTCAGATATTTGTAGCTTCTCTTTTTCCAAGTGTTGTGATGCTTTTTTGATTGAGTAGTTTCATTCATTCAGCTGAGTCTGTTTTTATTTTATTCCTTTAAAGAATTGCACATTTTTCAATTTCAAATTCCATTATAATATCTTGTCTTAAGATTCTAACAATTTCTCTTTGGGATTCTAATTCCTCTTTATTCTTATCAAACGTCCTAATATCGTTCACACACATAAGTTCATTTATCCTTTTTTCGACTTTGTAAATGTGTGGCCTCATTTTTTTGGATATAATCTAGTGGCATCATCGCTATAGAAAATATTAGTGGTGATTTCATTTTAACTTCTAGTAGGGTTTGTCTTCCTGCTATTTGTTACACTTCCGTTTTTATGGTTATCGTGATGAAGTTGACAACTTGTTAAAAGATTTTGAAACTTTTTATATATTTGTGTAAATTCTTTGAGCCCCTAAATTTCTACTTCAAGACAGTCCTAAATGGTGGCGTGTCGCCTTCCCACTTCTTTTCTTGCTGAATTGCCAATCTTCTCTGCTGCTGTTATCTTTCATTAATTATTTCATTCCACGGTTTTCTTGTGTGTGTTTCTTTCCTTTAGGTCCTTGTAGTAGTTTTATTCTTTTTTCTAGTCTTAGTTCCCATTCGGCTTGTGTTTCTTTTTTCGACTTGGTTCCTTTTTGAGAAATCTAATTTTTCACTGGTTACTTTCGCTCATGTATAAATTAGAGTCAAGTCAGTGATGTTATCTATTGTGATATATCTAAGTAGTGTATTCAACTTTTCTGTTTCTTATTTCATTTTTCCATAGGGAAAGTAATTCTTCATTCTCTTTAATCATGCTTTTCCTTATAAGATCAACAAAATTTCTTTTTTCTGTATTAAATTTGATGAAGTCGTAGCAGTACTGTTTTCCATTTTTCTCTGGTGTTCATTATTTTATTTTTCTGCTTTTTAAGGGATTTCTTGGTGAACTCTTTCTTCATAGGCTACCGGTCCATATATTTTAAGTATTTCAAGATCAGAAGACTATCCTTGCTTTTGAATCATTCTTACTGGGTCTATAATCCTTTGTTGTATTACATATTAGATTCCTTCCAAAGTTCAATAACTCGTTTCCTATAACCTCTTTTGGAGGGAATGATTTTGAAATAGTAGTGGATAACATTTTTGTTGTCAACCCTATTCCATTTCGTTTTTTTTTCCTCAAGAGGTATCATTATATTGGTAAAAAGGTGAACGGCTGTGGTCGTCATTGTGTACTTAAAAGTTGAATAATCACCGGATGACCATCGAGTCCTCAATACTAACTTTCAAGATAAATTCCGGGGCAAATCTTATGTTTTAGTACCTCATTTATTCATATTAATACAAGACCATTTTTATGGATAGTATGATGTGGCCATACCAGAATCAAAGCTTATTTATTACTTGTGACCTGATCATGGGTAATATGGTATTTTCTAGTAAATACTTTAAACTTAAATACCATAGAAAAAAACAAGCAAACAAACAAAAATAACCCTACAAAAACACGCCTTTATATTTTAGAAATTGCAGTTTTAATTTTTAAACTTTCAATTTAGTTAAAATCCACTTCTATGATTTTCTGTCAGGTATTTTGTGCGTTAACTATTTCACCTCCTTTCCGAAATTTTCACAGTTATTCAATTCAATTACTTTAAAAATTTGCTCTTAAAACTTAAATCTAAAATTGTTAAACGGGACTTTAGCAAGAAATAATATAAATTTCTATTTAAAAATGAAAGTTAAGTCTGACATTTCAATAATTCTAAATTGAGAATTCAAATATCAAAATGTCTCTGCAATTTTTTATCCATATTTTCTGTTGAAAGATTTGCTTCCATCAGTCTTTATATATTCTATAAAATGTGTCTTGAATTATGATTTCCATATTCTGACGTTAATAAATTCTATAATAAATAAGACTTTGAATAGTCACAGATTAAGTGTACACATGTATCTTAAAAGTGATGAAATGCCTTGCGTATTGTACATCCGCCGTTTTCTTTATAAACCAAGATTTGATATAAACTGTAAGGCTGGTGATAAAGCTAGAAGTATATTAACACTTATTCTAGCAGTTAAGTCTAAACAAACTATCGATTTATAAAAATACAACACCTACTGTAATATGTAAGTAATGTAAATCTCCTATGTACATCTTACGTTTTCATTAAAACTATTCTGTATATAATGCTATAAGCTGTCAAAAAGACAAATATTTGTGAATAACTTTAGAATGTAAAATGAACATTTGAATGTTACTATGATATTTGAAAATCGATATATTTGCAAACAACTTCAAAACGAAACAGTTAGTTATTGATTAATGATTACAACCATTACATGTTTTCTCATCATTATTTAGTTATGAGAAATTGTGTGATGCTGAGAGAAATGTTGCATGATTTATAATATTTTGTGAACTGATGAGCATTTCAATTCTTAAATGATGTCATAGAATCTACATGTTGTTGTGATAGGTCAATACGACATGTATTATTTTAAGAAATTAAATTCCACTTCTAATCTGCATATGTATAATGTGTTTCGGTAATTTGGATGCCCATAAGTCATGTAAAAACCAAAGAGGTTTGTTTAGTAGATTTTATGTTAGTGATATCAATATTGTTTGCATAAAAAATATTGATCGTTTGTAAAAAGAACTTGTTCGTCTTCATTCTGTCGCCTACATTATAAACAAAGTAGTTACCATAATTTATGACAGGTTTATTTATGTACTGATCTGAAATTCTGTTCGTTCGTGGTTTCCGGTAAGTATAAAAAATAAAGAAAGAAAATATTGCGTGTAGAAGTGGAGAGTTAATAAATTGGAAAGAAAATAAACTGAAAATGATGAAAGAAGGTAGAGAATATAGAAGACAGAATTATAGAATGTTATGTTAAAAATGAGAAAAAATAGGAAAGAAAATGAAAGCGCGAGTGAATGAAGGATTGAATGAGAAAGAAAGGGTGAGAGAGGATGGTGCATAAAGTATTGTTGTTTCTTTATAAACTGTGGGGAAAATCTCGGATATACGAGATTTGCTCAAAAAATATCGCAGCTGTATTTAACAAGACAGATATGAATAATGAATGAAACGTTAAAAATGGCCCCCCTTGGCACTCAACACTTTTTTCTCGAAAAGTTTTGTTAAAAAAGTATTGACGCTTCTGATCAAAATGTCTCGTGCATGACGATTTAAAAGTGTCTAGAACTGGTCAAGGACCTCAAATGAATGTGTATAACGTAATCACTTGGATGTTTGTAGCATTATTAGCAGTTGGCTGCTATGGTGGTGAGGTTGTTGATTACCTGGGGAGTCAAGACAACAAGACAAAGCTCTACTTCCGGTGTTTGTATTTTCATGGCTTTATTGTATCCATTAGAGTCATTGAGGCCGTAACATTCAAGTCTGGTCTTTATATGTCGAAGTCGTTCGGAGAAAAGGCGCCTTGCTCGTCACGTTATAGTTACTGGGACGAATGAGAGGGATTTTAGTTTACTGCTTGCTTTATCATTTGTCCATAGATAAGTAATTAAATATAGTTGAACATATAAAGGAGGAGGAGGAGGAGGAGGAGAGAGAGAGAGAGAGAGAGAGAGAGAGAGAGAGAGAGAGAGATCAACTGAATATTCTCGGAGCTTGTAACTGAACATTAATTGAACTAAATAGCGATCCTTTCGACTTGAAGACTAATCACTCTCAGTGTTTGTTTTATATTCCACCATACCAAAGTGTGGCACAAAACTCGTTTACGTAGGATCCTGGCGCAGTACCGTATCCCAGACACGACACGCCCGGTTACTCTAAAAATGTCTTGGGCTTCGTTGGTATTCTCTTAAAAACAGGCGCCAGCCGATAAACCGAGCCCTGCCTGGTAAGAGCCTGGGAGCGATTGCCCCCTGAGCCTAAGGATTGCAGTCTTATCCACGTGGACCCATGCGGGTCTTCCTCAGTATACATGTTTGACAGCCTCAACCGACAGCTTGCTCAGTCGGCTGGGGCTGTTGAATACACCAACTGCATCTCTGCAGAGGAGTAAGACTCGCCCAACGAGCGTCCTAAATATGACACTAAACAATCTGATGCAGAGGCTTCAGTCATGCTGGAGCTTTGGGGAATGCGGAGTGCCCCTTCCTTGCTATCGCTTCCAGGTCTACTCTAGCCTGAAGTGGTAGCACCTGATAGGGTCCTATCTATGGGTCAAATAGAACTAAACTGTGTGCTTGTAATAAAAAGAATTGTTTGAGATGGGACTGGTTTGACATTTAAGCTGTGTACTTAACTGGAACTGGATTGTTTGAAAGAGAACTGTTTTTGACATTGGAACTGTTTACTTATGCTAAACTGAATTATTTGAAATGGAACTGTTTCGACATTTAACTGTGTGTAAACAAAAAACTATACTTATACTAAACTGAATTGTTTGAAACAGAACTGTTTATACGTATAAAAATAGAACTGGCATTGATAACCTGCAATGGTTGATGGGCCATAAAACCGAACCAAACCAAACCAATCGACTGACTGACATCAAAGCCAAGACAGACTCGATCTAATCCATGTACCGTGAAACACGACCAGCCCAGTGAACTGATCTTCGGACTAATCACTCTCTGAATACATTAAGCCTACATCCTGTATTTAAAGCCATATCGGGCTTTCTTAAAATTGATTAGATTTGTTTTTCATAATTTTCCATGTTCTTTTCCTTCGCCAGCTGATCCCATTTTTAACTGCTCTTTTCTAATTGTCGACATCTTGTCTTTGTTTAATACTTTATTCATATTTTTTAAAAACTTTTGTACCGGTTATCATTTTTCTTTGACTAAATCTTAAGACCCTTCGACCTAATTTAACCAGACAGTCCACCATAAATCCACAAAGATCTCCTGAGAGATTGGTCGACACTTTGTCAGGAAATCCTACTCAATAATTAATTTTTTCACCAGTATTTACCTGTGCCTTATTTGACCGGGTTATCTATTTATTCATTTATATATCAATTTATCTATTTATTCATTTTGTTTCTTACCATTGAGTCTGATTTTTAATACTATTTTGCTTCGTTGCATTTTTTATTTTATCTTTTCATTTCTAACCAAAATAATCTTTAATTTTTTCAGAAAATGCCTAAAAACCCAATTTTAAACAATCCTATATATTGCAATACACTATCCTCCATGACATAACGTGATATTAACTTTTCGAGACGTTTAGACATCTTGCCTTTTTGCATGAGTTGAGTAGATGTGTATACACATTTTAGAGTTAGACGTATAAAATTATAAAATTATTACGGTTGAATGTTTCAATACTTTTTGTATCACAGCTAATATTTGAGTTTTTAAATCGTATCATATTGCCATAACAGCGTCATTTTTCCCTTTTGAGAACAGGTATTATATATATATATATATATATATATATATATATATATATGTGTGTGTGTGTGTGTGTGTGTGTGTGTGTGTGTGTGTGTGTGTGTGTGTGTGTGTATAAGTGTCTGTGTGTGGTTCGTATGCTTTTTATATAAATGTGTTAAAGATGGCATAGTTTATAAAAAGAAATAGTACTTTATATAATTAGATGATCCAATGTCACACAGTAGGGCAATTTTTGCTATCGCAATAGAATTAGAATAATTTAACGTAGACAATCTATAAACTCAAATTCAGTTTGCAAATTACTAATAATCAGGTACCTTCACTTCCGCTGATTTCAATTACTATATTTTTCAACAAAGATAAATATTGCATATTAAATATCGAGTAATTTCCATATTTATTTATTTACAGTTCCTCGTAATATACCTTTTATGAACAGGATATGGCACAATGTGATTTACATATGTTTCAAATCATGTGATTTGCATATTTTTTAATCATGTGATTTGCATATCATTTCTCTATTTCTTCTATTACTTTGAACAGTTTTCTCTTCCATTATTTTTTATGCTGCATGAAATAATTTTTAAAGTCAAATTATATACTAGATTAGTAAGAAAACTGTCAATTGTAAAAGAAAGTTAAAAAAAGTTTGGTTTAAGTGATAATTATTGAGGCAGTTAAATTGACATGAATAATTTATATCTGATGTAGATTTTTGAGCCTCCCAGTTAGCAGTTTTGAAAAATAGACTTTCATAAATGGAAAAATTTCCTTCAAAACTCTATGATGTGATTCATCTTTCAGAGATTGGAGAATAAACCTTTTTATATGTTATTCATATCTACAATATTATGTATAAAGGACTGATAAAAGAAAATTGATTTCATGTGAAAACATTGTTTAACTTTCAATAACTCGGCTATCTCTTTTTTCCTCTCCTTCTATCCTCACACAAAAAAGAGAGTTAAGGTCAATCCCTGAAGCACGAGGCACCTCAAAAAGGAAAATTCTGACGATGCAGGCCTATTTTTGATAGGATCCACAAATACAGTGTACGGGCTTGGCAATAAATTTGGCTTCATGTTACATTCCGCTTTGGCAGAAGAGGTAGCCGCAAAATAACTTCACGGAAAATATAATTTATGTAATTGTTCAATTACAGGAAACATTAATATGAATATTCTTTTAAAAGGATGTATAAAGAATTACTTTGTTGACATTGGTTGTAATTAGATTATTACATTTTTAAAAAAAATATTCAATAACGGTTCTATGATTAATTTGGATGACATTTGTAAAATGTTCACTGTCATTTCTAATTTTTACGTTATTTTTGGCTACTTACAGTCGAAAGTATATTCATATTTTACGTCTCATCATTATCATCATCAACAAATCATGCTACTAGCATGGATTCTCTTAAATCTCTCTCGCCATCCACCATTATCGTCCATTGCTTCTGAATAGTCCTATAGCTGGCATCCAGTGTCTGCACATAGGTGATGAATATAAGTATTTGCTGAAAAGCCAATACCAGTGGAGAATTTTGCTTATGAGTTCGTCTCTGCTTCTCCATTAGTGTTCAGCATCTCTTGTTGGTATTATTTGTTGTGAGATCGGAAGCAAGGGACCATCCAGCTTCATTTTTGGGGGGTGCTGCTTTAAGTATTTGTTCAAAACCTCAAATAGAATCCTCATGTAATTTTGTCAAGGTCCATATTGTTCAGCCATACAATAATACTGACACAGCTACAACCTGGAAGAATTCCCGTTTTATTTTATTAAAAAGAATAGATTTCCATATGGTAAGTTGGCTTTTTTCTTTGAAAATATTCAATCTCTGATGCTGTCAACTGCGATTATTCTAGAAAATTACAAAATTCTGCCGGTTGAATAAATAAGTAAACATGTGTCAGACTAAGCATTACAAAGCTTTGTAAAAATATCAGCCATAAATAAGTGACCTTGTGCCAGACTCAACTTTGTAAAGACAGTATGACGCATGAACATACAACCCTAATAATTTGAAATAAAACATTAATCATTTTACTCAACAAAAGATATCAGTATTTTATTATCTTTAGTGAAACATTACCCAATCAAAGCAGATATTACAGGGGCCCGACAATATTTTTCGAACACTTTAGTATTCGACTTTCCGAGTACCGTAGAGTGACGAAATTCCTTCAATAGAATAGCATAAACATATAAAGACAATACCCTGTAATAAAAATGGAAGAAAATCGATTAGGTAAGGAAAAATATTTAATTTTCATCATTTTTTTACAAAACACACGCGACATTATTTTTCGGACACCGTTGAAAAACTGTTAATAGTCTGTAATATCACCTTTCTTCTCAATAACTTTTATCAATCTCTCTTCATAATGATCAAACATATACACAATAACATCTCTACGTGTTTCTATTAGTTGTTTTTTGGTTCCTAGTATTCGTTCTCATAGTTGAGCCTCTTTCGTTATTTCAGGTCCATCATAGACAAGTTGCGCAAGCATTTCCCAAACATTTTCTATTAAATTTAGATCTGGGCTTCTTGCAGGCCATTCCAAAGTAGCCATATTCACTTTAGCCATCCATTCTTTCAAGAGTTTTGACACATGGATGCTGCAATTGTCTTGCTGTAGAACGAAATCATTCCCCATCTCTCTTCTTATTCTTGGTAGGGCTTTCTCGTCCAGCAACTGTTTGTAGCTTTCGCTGTTCTGTCGTCCTTTCAGTCACTCCAACCATATATTTCCATTAGCAAAGATTATACCCCAAACCATAACTCCTCCTCCCATCTGTCGTTTGTTCAGTACAACAGGCTCACCCCTTCTCGACCAAGTACACCATCCATCGGGCCCATCAAACTTGGAACGCTTCTCATCAGTAAATATAACCTTCTTAAAGTCAACATGCTTTGTTAACCACCTTTTAGCATACTCCAGTCTTGCTCCTTTGTGTTTCTTTGTTAGTGTAATTGTTTTCTGAGCCTTTGCATACTTCAAACCAATCCTGCGCAGCGTTCTTTGTACTGTTCGGACGTTTACATCCAATTCACATTTCTCCTTCACTTTTCTTGCTGTAACTTTTTCCCCAGATGTCAAAAGCCGTGTCACAGTCCTCTTCATTCTCCTTTCAGTCCTCTTGCCAATTGATCTTTTCCGCCCTCTCTTCTTTTTCCGCTCGGAGTTTGTCTTCAGCATGTATTCGACCGTTGATTTCGACAGCTTCAAATCCATGGCGTTCCTTCTGATGCTGAAGCCATCTTCCCGCTTCTTCCGTGCCAAACAAACGACTTCTTTTGAATGCATTTTACCTCATTAAACTTAATTGTTTTGCCAAGAAATGTCCGGACTATTTATGCTGTTAGATTGTCCTATGTTAACATAGTAGTAGGGGTGCCAGTGTCCCAGAACAGTGTACAAGCAGAAAATTTGCATACAGCAACATATAAATGAACATAGCTCTCAATAAAATAGGATTTTTTGTCATGTCCGAAAAATAGTGTCGCGCAAGTTTTCGCAAAAATCACAAAAAACTAAAATTATCAAAGCCAAACTAAAAAAATGATTACACTAGTAGTGGAATTTCACTCATCAACTATGTACTTACAATCTCAAAAGTTTTTGGCATGAGTGACCCCCTTGAAGTACTTTTTTCAAAGTGCCTGAAAAATATTGTCGGGCCCCTGTATTAGATATTATTTAATACAAAATCTTCTCACCACAGACAGTAGAGTTTCGTAACAAATAACAAATAATATCTACTTTGATCGTATAATATTCGATTAGAAATAAGACCCTGATATCTTTGGTTACGGAGAAAATTAGCATTATATATATATATATATATATATATATATTACATTACGAAATAACTGAAACATATAAAGTTGATAATAATAGCACTATTAACCATATTAATAATGACACAGCCAGATTAGCCAACAAACTAAAAATTAAAGATAAACTTGGAAAACTAAATAGTTAAAATGCTTATATTCTCTACAAAGACCATAAACGAAACTTCATGAACAAAAAAAAACTAAACTGATTAACCCAACAAAGACGGAATTAGGATCAGTGGCTAAAAATGTGATTAAAAAAATTGTGACTACAATATTAAGTACCTCTAGATATAACTTATGGAATAACTGTCTTGATACGATAAGCTGGTTTAAGAATATTAAAAACAAAAATAGCACCACATTTATACAATTTGATATCATTGATTTCCATCCATCCATATCGAAAAAAACTTTTAATTAATAGCATAAATTTTGCAAAGAAGTATACAAGTATTACCGAAGAGGAACTAGATATTATTTTAGCCTGCAGGAGTTCCATATTAATTAATGATAATAACACGTGGGTCAAAAACCACACGGACAATTTAGATGTAACCATTGGATCGTTTGATGCAGCAAAAATTACCGGCCTAGTCAGTATATATATATATATATATATATATATATATATATATATATATATATAATACTAAATGCAAAATTTTAAACTTAAACTGGGATAGTCTTATATAGAGATTATGGTTTAATTTACATACCAAATATTAGTGGCCCCAAGCCTTTAATATACAAAAGAAAAGTATAAGAGAATTCAAAAATTTAGTTTTTAAAATTGAGATCTCTAACTCAGAAATAGCCAACTTTCTAGAATTAATTTAAACAATAACTCTTATCAACGCTTCAATAAAAATAATGTCACACCTTCATATATCAATGTCAATTTCAACCTCTCTAAATGTATTATTAAACAGATTCCTACGGCTGTAAATTTAAGAATAAATAGACTGTCTTCCTCAAAAATAATATTTGAAAATAACAAAGAGCCGTAAAATCTAGTCCCACATATCTGCAGTTTCAACAAGAAGATGGAAGTTTGGGACCTTAATCGAAACAATAAATACAGAGATGATAATATTCAACATACTAAATATAGAATGAATAACACTAACAATAGTAATGAACACTTAAGGAATAGTTATTATACGAACAAAAAAGACATAGAAAAATAATATGGTTTAATCCTCCTTTCTGTAAACTTACAAATATCAATATAGGAAAATATTTCTTAAATTTAATTGATAAACATAAAAAAAAACAACATCCTAAGTAAAAAAATTATAGACACACTTTAAAAATCAGTTCCTCAAGGACCAACAATGTGTCGAAAAAAATTATTAGCCAGCATAAAAAAATTACAAGCAAAGATAAACGAGTTAAATAAAGAAGTTAGTAAACCCTCCTGAAATTGTAGAAATAAAGAAGTATGCCTCTTAAGGGGAAAATGTAACACAGAGACAGTATTTACCAAGTCAACATTTCCAGTAAAGAAGGTAAACTAAATAGCAAAGCTTACATAGGAATTTCATGATTAAACTGGAAGATTAGATTTTATAACCATAGATAATCATTTAATAACCCGTAACTCAAAAATCAAACTAGCCTATTTAAATATTACAGAAAAATAAAGGAACAAAGGTTAAACGCAATAATAAATTAGAAAATTAAAAAAACCCATCAATAACAAGTAGTTTACAAGGTAGGAGTAATTTATGCCGAGATGAAAAAATAGTCTTGTAAAATATAAAGTTTCTATTAAGAAAGAAAAGAATTAATAGGTAAATGTAGACATAAAAATAAGTACCTAATATGATATCAAATAACTTTTAAATTCAGATCATGTTTAAGCAAATTATAATAATTCCTTTGATATAGATAAAGATTGCGAAAAAAAAAACAACAATAACTGAAAACAAAGGGTATAGATTATATACTTTAACTCAGGTAACTATCTTTTAATTTTCTAAAACTTTAGCCACACACTGAGTCCTTATAAAAATATAATTAAAAACTTCTTTCCTTAAATAAAAAAAATTAAAAAATTGAAACTATAACAAAAACAATTTTTATATGCAAGACTAAAACAAGTGACAAAAAAAAAACAACGTTGAATTGAGCCTCAATAACACAAATCTAAATTCTGATATTAAGAGAGATGAATAGTTCCTTGAAACAAGTAAACAATTGAATATATTGAAAAATTACTAATATATTTAAAAAATATTTATTCTAAATTGTAAAAAAAAAATTCCTATTAAACTAAAATTATAAAAACCTGAAATTAGGATACTAATATGAAATAAACAAGATTAATAACGACAAAAACCGTAAATAGAAAGACATTTTTCGTAGCCGTTAAGTTTTTAAGTAAAATTCATTACAACAGGATATAACGCGCAATATATCTCGCCGTCGTTTAACGGAAAAAAAAGAAAAAAAAGTAACCATTTGAATTTCATCTGATGAGATTGAATAAACGAATTAAATTTATTAAATTTATTATGGAAATTGTTCAGGACTTGTTCAATATTGCTCGGAATATTGAACAAGTCCTGGCAGCAACACCCCACAAGGCGCCAACTATACGGTCACCTACCACCTATCACGATAACTATACAAGCTAGATGAACCAGACATGCCGGACACTGCTGGAGAAGCAAGGACGAGATCGTAAGTGATGTACTCCTGTAGACCCCCGCATATGGCCAATCAAAAGCAGGATGGCCAGCTCGAACATATATACAGCAGCTATGTGATGATACGGGATGTAACCCTGAAGACCTGCCAGAGGCGATGAATGATAGGGAGATGTGGAGAGAGAGGGTCAGGGATATCCATGCTAGCCGCACAAAATGATGATGATGATTATGGAAATAGAATACTATTTCTAAATTTCTTTTTCACACACACACACACACACACACACATAGAACCCAAAATGGAAAACATCCTTAGGAAAAACCAAAATGGCTTCCGGAGAAATAGATCCACAACCTCACAAATACTGACCATCCGTAGAATCCTGGAAGGCGTTCGGGCAAAAAACTTACAGGCGACATTACTATTTGTCGACTTTACCAAGGCCTTCGATTCCATACACAGAGGGAAGATGGAGCAAATCCTACTAGCTTACGGCCTACCAAAAGAAACCGTAGCAGCGATAATGATTCTCTACAGAAACACCAAAGTAAAAGTACGTTCACCAGATGGAGACACGGAATACTTCGACATTGTTGCAGGAGTACTACAAGGAGACACACTAGCCCCGTACCTCTTTATCATCTGTCTAGACTATGTGCTTAGGACTTCGATAGACAAAATCAGAGAAAATGGCTTCGAGCTGACTAAGAGAAGAAGCAAAAGGTACCCCGCAAAAACAATCACGGACGCCGACTACGCTGATGACTTGGCGTTACTAGCGAATACGCCTAATCAAGCAGAGACACTACTACATAGTCTGGAACGAGCTGCAGCTGGCATTGGCCTACATGTCAATGCAAACAAAACCGAATATGTGTTACAACCAAACAGGCAACATTGCCACACTAGACGGAGCCTCTCTGAAACTAGTCGACAAATTCACCTACCTAGGAAGCAGCGTCTCATCAACCGAGAAGGACATCGACACACGACTGACGAAGGCATGGACAGCTATCGATAGGCTCTCGATCATATGGAAGTCGGACCTAACAGATAAAATGAAACGCAGTTTCTTCCAGGCAGCGGTTGTGTCGATACTGCTATATGGATGCACCACATGGACGCTTACGAAACGGCTGGAGAGGAGGCTGGACGGAAATTACACAAGAATGTTGAGAGCAGTATTAAACAAGTCCTGGCGACAACACCCCACGAGACTCCAACTATACGGACACTTGCCCCCCATCACAAAAACTATACAAGTTCGACGAACCAGACACGCAGGACACTGCTGGAGAAGCAAGGACGAGCTCATAAGCGATGTACTCCTGTGGACACCCACTCATGGATGTGCAAGAGTGGGACGACCAGCACGAACTTACATACAGCAGCTATGTGAGGACACGGGTTGTAATCCTGAAGACCTGCCGGAGGCGATGAATGATAGGGAGAAATGGCGAGAGACGGTCAGGGATATCCGCGCAGGCGGCGCGACATGATGATGATGATGATGATATTGCCTTATCCTGAAGCTACTTCTATATTCCTTGAAACCGGAAGTTTAGCAAAAGAAAATCCTACTCTGCTGTGATCCAGTTTCTGTATAAATAACAGAAAAAAATCAGACTGTCAAAAGAGCCTTCCTGGCCTCGGAAGAAGAGGATTCAGAATGAGGCACTCCCAGCAGTTCTTGCCTCCTACAGCAGTTCCAAATGATCAGAGGCCACCACCCCAGCCATGAGCAGTGAACACGTCAACCTGTTTTTTCTTTTTAACTTTTCTTTTAAGGGCACAGGTTTTATCTCTCCCTACTGCCTTTTCAGGGTAGTCAGCTACATCCATATCAGCACCACAAGGTCGATTTCCTATATGCAGACTGCCAAATACAACAATCATCCAGAGTAACAGACCAGTCCACGAGCAGACAACTTCACTCGGACTACCGTCGATTTCACAAGCAGATCGGTAACGCCTAGCAACCTGGCGATCAAACTACTATCCTCACGACACTAGTCCACGAGCAAACACCTCTACTCGGACTGACGACACTTCATCAACTAGATCGAAGCCAATGTCGACTAAATCTTTGGTAACTGCCAAATCAACCACCGTGACATCGACTAGCCTGCTTCTGTGACCTGACACATCTAACTATCTGGCCACTTGCAGATTACATGGTTACATAGCTTCACTAACAACCTGTACAAGATCATCTATACTCAATGTCACTTAAAACTATTTGACATCTATGCTTTTCCTGTGTCACTTTACTCTTTTCGAAAAGTTTGCGGGATCAACATATTTATCGTCACCGCAACAATATATATATATATATATAATAAGTATGTGGAAAGTTGGATAAATCAAACAATTAACTCAAATATAGATATGTGATATTTCGTTCGACTTTATTTCATCTCGAACTTCTTCAGACAGGGACTGTTTTCAGAGTCTTCCTATTTAAAAGTATGTGAGGAGAAATGAATAGAAGGTGGAGGGGGTTTAGTTGTAGCAGGTAAGCTGTGCAGGATTTAAAGTCAAATGTATCAGGTTTCATTGAAGATTTCTTTTGTTTCGAAAGAGGAGATAGATTTTAGGGAGCTGATAAGAAAAAAGTAGGGAAGTATTTGGGTGAAAGGGGTTTTAGCATATTTTGTTTCATATAAAGATATTGAAGAAAATGTGATGTCGCAGAAAATTGTCTATATTGTGGAATCTAAAACTGATCTAAATTAAGTGTTTGATTTATCAAACTCTCTACATATTTCTATCATACAGTCAGATTCGCTACAAATCTATCTTTTCAACACACACACACACACACACACACACACACACATATATATATATATATATATATATATATATATATATATATATATATATATAAGATTGGTAACAGTATACTTATTTATGACCAATATTGTAAATGGTCAAAATCAGTAAATAATCAGTTTTATTTTAGCGTACATTTTATGACTTTTTGACTAACAAAAAAGCAAAACTGGCGACCTTAGTCGAGGGTGAACTGATGGTTCCCTTTTCAATAGCTACTACACCTAGGTGTAGGGGAGGGTGCTACTCCTTTCCCTGGATTGCTTCACTTCACCCTTACCTTATAATGCTGAGTGTTAAGCTGAGCTGAATCAAATACCATTTGTTGAGTCTTTGGTATGACGGGACCTGGGATTGAACCCCAGTCTTCCGGAGCATTGGCAAATACTCAACTCATTAGAGCAGTGGCCCGGTTTAAACAGTAAAATTTAATTATGCTGATATTTTGATTGTTATTACATTGTGTTGTTTTTCAGGGTCAATAAATCTTTAAAGCTCATCAGTGATTGCAAACTGTTTTTTAGGAATTGTAATTGCTTTCCTTTGATCTGATGAAATCGTACTTCTTCATCGCTACTTTACTCATTAGTTTAATATCAAATGCCTGTAAGTTAGTCTTTAGTAATTATGTTACAAATTGATGAAACTACGTAGTACTTCGGTGTTATGACTAGTGATATAATTGGAAAGTTTTACGTATAATAATGTATTCGGATCAAAGAATTGTCAGTTTATAGCAAGCACACGAATAGATATTGAGGTTAAGACTCTTGTGTAGAAGTCGAGTGTCAAGATGAGAATAGAACGGAAATTAGCGTTGAAATTGAGGTAATAAAAAGAAAGCTCAGCATGCACTAATTTGAGTAGGAGAAAGCTAAACCTCGACCAGGTGCTACATGACAAGAATGGGTACAGTTTAGCAGCTGGCTCATGATGACTACTACAACTACAAAAGGAACTGTCTGATACCGACGTATTTCTTAAAACAAGTGATTGTAGTCACATCAATAGGTCGAGGAAGAATGATTGGATTTTCAGTACCTTGTCAATCTGATAAACATTGGGAAGTGTAGAGACAATCACGAGAAGTTTATAACTGACAACAGCAAATGGAGCAACACTCAGTCGTTAATGATTGAGTTTAGCGGAATGTTAACCTGTCAAGTGTTATTCTACGTTTAGCGGTTAGAGGAATTTAGTTCATCATACATTCATATTTACTTTTCTTGTGAAGTTGTTTCTAAATAGATTTTTTTGCACATAATGACATCAACTATGCCTATCTAATACAATAATTTGCACACAGTTGAGTGTTTTCAAATATTCCTAATAATAAAAATTATATGGTTTCATATTGTTATTTTTACTTAATAATAATCATTTATTTGCACAATTTTAGATTATAAGTAAAAGTAAAGTTGGCGATCGTGGTCGCGGGAGACCATAAGGTTCCCTTTTCAATAGCTACTACACCGAGGTGTAGGGGAGGGCGCTACTCCTTTCCCTGGATTGCTCCACTTTACCCTTGATACGTACCTTATATTGCTGAGTGTTAAGCAAGGGGGTATCAAGTATCATTTTTAAAGTCTTTGGTAAGACGGGACTGGGGATTGAACCCTGGTCTTCCGGCCCTTTGGCGAACACTCTACCCACTAAACTGTTATAGCTTCAGATAAGTTTTCTCAATTCAAACAATTTACAGTTATATGACATCAAGCATTCTTATTGTACACAAATAGTTTTTAAACAGATTTATGTGCCTCATATATGAGACCCTAACAGTTATTACCACTCTGTGACTGAGTGGACCTGGAAGTAATGGCAATAAAAGAATGCTCCAAACTTCTCAGAACTGAAGTCTTGCCATACGATATAGTTTAATGTCATACTCAGAACATCCTCTTTTGAGTGGAGGGACTTGCTTCTCTGCTGCAGGGGATGCAGGCTGCGTATTCTAAACCACACCGATAAAGCTTCTAGCCATAAATGTTACATGCCAACTTGGAGCCTTCGTCCTTAGTTTGAAATCCCGGAAACTGTCAACATTAATTAAATATGGTGCACGATCGCTAATGACTCTTGGACGTTTTGACATTAAGTTCAGATATTTATTCATATCTTAACGTGAATGAAGGAATCCTTGACTCAGGAACTAAATCTCCAACGGATAATCGGGTTGCGATCTTTGATATGTTGTAATTTGAACTTGTAAAATAAATAAAACAACAGATCATTATTAATTCTTACTTTTACCAAGTATACAGGTAGTTAAAAAAGTAGTTATACTGTTATAGAAAAAGAAAACATATTCAATATTCATTGCATTTATAATCTAAACAAATCAATATGGCACATAACATTAAATAACAAAGATAGTTTCTCTCCACTACTTTCTCACATGTTCACAATTTTCTCTCTTCCAGTTTTAAATCCCAATCTTGTTTCTCATCCGTCAAATAACAAGCTATGTTTAAATTGCCACTTTACCAGCAAAATATTTATTTTTCTCAAAAAACTTAAAAAATTATTATAAAAGGTTTATTATAGTTATGATAAATGTATTATGATTAATGACATTGAAAATATAAAAAAATGAAGCTAATTTGATCATTTTAATGATATTTTATTATAACATTCGTATGATACTGTATACCAACTTTTGCAACCCTCTGTATAGGATGTATGTTTTCTTTTTTAAATGAACCTTTTTGATTTTAGGATATACTTGGGACAAACATATTCTCATTTCTTCATCTGTGCACTTTCATTTTAAGTCCAGGATTACTGGATATAAGAATTTTGTATATCATTTTAAAGTAATATAATATCCTTTTAATTAACCAATTTTGAAACTAAACATAATTTTCTGTTATTAATGAGGAAATGAAATATGTTAATTCCCCTTCCAAATTTTTAAAAAGCTTGCCTATAATAGATTTCACTTCTGTTATACTGTTTTTGTATATTTTTATGGCACAAATATCTACATTTATTGCTTCCTGTAGCCAACTATAAACCTACAATGAATCACGTCTTGGTTTCGAAGGAATACAGATAAATACCAAATATCTTCTAGTATTATTTGGGAACCACTATCAGGAAGCAGAATACTAAAACTAATCAATGAAATACCAAATCACTTACCGTATAAGCCTAGATAAGTGTAAAAAGAAAAGTAGCTGATGTGTAACTGACAATTATTACCCCCCCCTATCTTTTATTCTGCACGAAAAAAAAAAGATATTTTCTTTGATGTGTTGTTTCTGTCAATAAAGATCGTTATTGATTTGTATTTTGCTTGGGTTTTTCTCCAAAAGTCAAAATTAACGAGTCGTTTATGAGTGTAAAAAAAAACTTAATTTCTGTTCCTATGAATATTGCTGTATGATATATTTGCATATAAATGTTTTAGTTGTTCAAAGCTTTAACTCATTAACTGTCAACATATCATGAAATCTTTCACAAAAAAGTGAAAGCATTGTACGTTGAAAAAGAATTGCGGATTTTCTTTTCTAATACAGAATCTGATCTTGCCTACAAAGTATTGTAAGCAGCCTAATAAATTATCTTTGAGAAACTCAAAGTTATGAGTAACAAAAGAATGTATCTTTTGTTTGCATTGTTTTACAACAGATAAGATAGATTCAAGGGAAGAAAGCGATGTGCTTATATTAAACTCGTATGATTATTCCTATCAAAGTGGCACTCATTGAACAGATGTCTTTTTTTCTGTGACATCACTCACCGCAGACATACAGTGTTTCGCTATTTTAGGCGTAAAGCTTTCATATTAATGTATGTTTATAAATGGAAATGAATAATTGAGTAGGATAGGAAAATATTTACTTTTCAAACCTAATGATTTAACATTAATAATATGACTCTACACTCTCTCTTTTACTGTTTCCGATTCATTCTTATCTAGTAAGGATAATTTACACAAATATTTCCCTAATAATAATTTGAAGTAAATAATTATAGCTTCAAGTAACGATTCTTAATACAAGTAATTTGTATGCAATGAAATGGTTTCAAGTATTCCTACCAAATATTAAACGTTTTTGAACAGATCTATTTCACACATAGATGAATTGGTTGGTTCTTTTTACGGCATGGAAGCACTTTTTTTAATGCTGAAGTCAGTATTTTTTCAAGTAATTATGTTTTTAGTGACTATTTTAATTTAATGATGATGATAATAATAATAATATTGCGAGTTTTTCACACCAGCATTTGCCGATGGTTTCTCGTTGGAGTTTGAGTGACTGCAAGTCTCCTCAAGTCTTTGTCAATGTCACTTCCATGTTCCATAATTTTTTCAGTTCCCTAGCATGGTCCAGGTACTTATCCCTCTTTTCGCTTGCTTTCAATTTTATTCTGCGGTCTGCCGGGACAGCAAAGTCCACTATTCGGTTGGTTCACATTATTTTGTTGACAATCACTAAGTCTGGTCGTCTGGTCGAGATTAGGTGATTCGTTTGTATCACAAAATCCCAGAGAAGTTCATGCATCTCATTTTCCTGGACAGAGTGACATCGTTTCAGGTATTACAATTTAGAACTTAACATTTTCGAAAATATCTATGTGACCCATAAATATGACCCTAACAGGTGCTACAACACCGGCTCTGACCGGAACTGGGAATAATTTCAACAAAATGACACTTTACGCTATTCAGAACTCTTGTGCCTCACAGCCAAATATGTTTTAATGTCATACCCAGGGGATTCTTTTTATGAGAAAATTCAGTTGAAGTATTCTAAGCCTCACCGATAGGGTAACATTATCATGTGAAGGGGATATTGACTGTCAAAGAGATATGAATGAACATTACCCGTTGGTCTTGCCAAGTCATTCAAAATAATTATTAGAGGATGAGGTAAAATGCAGTCCAGTGTTGCCCAGTGGAATTAATGTTGTCTTAGGATCGGCTTCTTTTGCAATAACAAATAATGAGGGCAAAGCCATGCTGCTGCAAGACCGAATTATTCAATAGTATTTATATTTTCAAACTTCAAAATTGCTTATTTTTTGGTACTAACGTATTTATTTGTATTAAATTAGACATTAAACATTGCAAATTAAGTTTATAAGTTGGTTGTTAAGTTTGAGATTTAAAACAATTACATAAAATTATTGATTATTTCCAACTAACAAGTAGGACAAAGTCAAAATGTATAAATAGACAAATCAGTTATGTTTCTCTCTCTTAAAACAATAACAATTTCTAAAATGTTTCATGGAACGATATTATATTTGTATTTATATAAACATTTAATAGCTAAATCTCCTTTTTTGTTATGTAGATTTTTGGTATATGTTTTAAAATTAATTTCAAAGATTGTCAAATAGAAATAGTCTAGAACAAGTAACTAAGTAAATACATCCTAACTATTGGTCTTTTTGTTTGCAATCAAAATTTTGATTCTTAATTCAGCGTAAACGGGCTCTTCAACTAATATATGAATGCAGATTTTAAACATTAACATAAGAAGTTGGCAATAAATAACAACATGTTATAATTTTCATGCCTTTATATTGTTTTTATTAAGTTGTATCTATTTGGGTTTTCCATAATTTATTTCTTAATTATTAAGCATTCAATGATATGAACACTTACCTCTTATATAATTTATATCAAAGTGACATAAAGAAAATATTTCATTTTAAAAAGAGAAAATATTTTAGATAACTGTAGTGTATAAATTAACGTATTGAGGTGTATAACCTGACATTGTTCTTTGCTACATCATTTAAATGTTTTGAGCTGGAAATAAAGAAATGATGTCTGAACGAAGAAAAGAGAAAACAAAAGGAAAACGAATCACACGTACCGTTAACAATAGCTTTGTATATTCGATCTTCAGATTAGTTTAAAGATTACGTCTTCAACAAAAAAGTGATGCTTTTCTTACAAGTAACCAAGGTCGAACACACGTACATTAAAGTATAAAGAAACTGTCAAAGCAGTCGGAGAATCCCACCTTTTACAAACAGAGATTTTTGTTTGATGCTAGATCGATGGAAACCAAATTAAAAGAAAAACAACTAATTTCAAGATTGAAATGGGTTTTTCTTTTTGTGGTAAAATCAATAATCATCATTTAAAATTGTATAATCAGATTCAGAATAAAAATACTGTGTCTAAGTTGATTAATGACTGCTAAATGTACAACTCTGACTGTAAATCAACAAATTTTCTTTTTTGTCCGTCTATTTTTCATCACTTAAATAATGGGTGGTTAGCGGTATAATTACTGGATTTACTCTTACTAATAATGGAACCCAGATGTATTTTCAAAATATGAATTCTAAAAAAAATCACAAATCTTTGAAAGCAATAAGCTCGATTTGAAACGTAAGTATCATGCCAAATTGAGAGACCAAAATTACGGCCATGTTTTTTTCTATAACTTATACCAAACCATTGGAAAATCAAGACACAGTTATATTTGCTGTGCAAACAATGAATTTTACAAGTCTTAAATGTTAACCTCTTGACAACTACTAAAAACTTATACAAACATAGTTTGGTGTTATACTTTTATATATTGCTACAATTAAAAAAAAAAAAACGAGAGAAATAACTTTATTGTCTGTTTACATAAGACATGGGTTTTTAAGATTAATTAATCGTAAAAAAACAATTTCTGTTGTATCTTAAAACAAGTTTTATACACAAGAATTACTATCAAAGAACATTCCACAAAAGACGATCTTGTTTTGTTTTTTAAGATTGAATCTTGTCTGTTCTTTAGTGCTTATTTTTTGTTTACGCTCCGGGAATTATTTGAGGAAGTGAGAAAAATTGATAATTGACTCATTTACATTAATGTGATAAAACATTGAATATGTTGCAGCTGCTAATATTATGCACACACACACACACACACACACACACACACACACACACACGCATATATATATATGTATATATGAAAGAATTAGATTGATTCAGAATTTGATAAAATCTCTATATAAACAAAATTTGAAGTCGGTTTCTCTGCAGATTTCAATAAGCATCATTGCTTTCTTAAATTACAAATATTCTATTACGCTTTTGAATGTCTCGTTGTTGTTTACTTTTCACCGAATTGGTCTTCGATGTTGTTACTCTGGAATAATGATTTTGGCCATCTATGGATGGTCGACGACGTTGTTGGTCTCATGGTAATCACCATAAAAAATGAAGTCGGCTGTTAGAAGAAACAAACTGAATGACCCATTCATGCTGCTTTGTGATTAGGGAATAACTTTAGCATACGGTCCAGACACGTTAAAAATACCGATTCCCACAAGGTAAGCCAAAGTTGGGAGAGTAGTTCTTGCATGAGTGATCATTTAGGAACAGAACGTGCTGAAAGGTCTATAAAGCGTGTGTTCCAGATCAAGCATAACTTAGGTTTTAGGCAACATTGATAGTTTAATGATTCACTGATCAGTATCAGAGACGTCGATCTTAAAATGGAAATCAATACTTTTAGCCTAATCTCTGCGAAGTAAATATCTATTTACTTTAGCTTTTATTTAATGTCCCTCAAGTAAAGTCAGTTTGTAGTAATTCGTTATAAATGAAAACTTGTGAAACAAAGTGAAATGTATGTAATTACGGGAAGAATAGCCAAAGAAAAAGTGAAGAAAACGGAGAAAATCTACGATACAAAAAAAATAAGTTTCTTTTGAAATAACTCAAAGATTTTACTTAGATATAGGGACTCAAATTACAATTGCGTTATTTAAAGTTATTTCCATTTATCGTAAAAACCAAATTAAATACTTTCTTAAGCAGTTTTTCTTTCTATCTATATTTACCCTAAAATTTCACATTGCACTTATTAGTTAGATGGTATTTGTAAAATATAATTTTCACTCATTTAGATAAAAAAAAAGTAAAAAAAATTCCATTGTATTTTGATAGATGACACATAAACTTGCATTTGTTAAAAAAAATGTCAAAATTGACGTATCGGTATTTACTTTTCTACTTTGTAAAATATAGAATGCAAAATATCACATCTGAAGTTTATAATGAAGGTACTGTAAATGATCCTATTAAAAGTGATTTGGAAAGTTGATATTTTTACTGATTGATGCCTTTCTGTCAGGTAGACCACTTCATTAATAGTATTGCGTTGAATCAAGTCATTTCAATATATTCAAACTTATTCGACGTTGAATCTAATCAACATACCGAAAATATTCTAGTAATGTTTAAAAAATAATTTTAGATAGCTCGGTTAAGTTAGTCATTTGTTACTTTTATATGGAGTAAAAATAAAATAAAGCAGGCGTTTGATTCGCTATCTAATATTCATTTTTGCAGGTGATGTGCATATGCAAGGATTGGAAAGTTGTTTTCTACTATGAATACCTGCGAAGAATTGATGAATGATTTGAATAAGTACTGTTCTCAACTAAACTTAGTGAATGCGAAGATCGGCGAAAACTATGCAAAATTAGTTAAATGAAATAACGTAATATTGTATCAATGTATTGCTAAGCCGTATGTACCTTTGGATTACCAGACCAAAATTGCTGTTACTCGGCTCGTAAATATTCTCTCATTCATCGTATTGTTGATATGGTGCTTCAGATTACCATTCATTCCAGTCTTTACATGATTCGCCTGATGAAAAAAAAGAACGTTCGAAGTCTGCAAAAGGCATCTAGCAAAATTCTTTGTTGAGAAAGTTCTGGGCGAATAAAATTATGAAATTATCTGAAAGATGGCAAAAAATAGAGTAAAGAATTGGTAAATAGGTTTAACAAAGTTATTGTCCAAAATAAAAATGAATATGTATTGAATTTTTACCAAATAAACTAGAATAATTTTTGGCTGAATATATATATTAGTGTGTGTGTGTGTGTGTGTGTGTGTGTGTGTGTGTGTGTGCGTGTGTCTGTGTCAGTGTGTGAGTGTGTGTGTGTGTGCGTGAATGTGTGCATGTGTGTATGCGTGTGTGAGTGTGTGTGTGTATGTGTGTATGAGCGTGTATGTGTGTAAGTGTGTGTGTATGTGTGAGTGTGTGAGTGTGTGTGAGTGTGAGTGTGTGTGTATGTGTGTGTGTGTGTGTGTGTGTGTGATAGAGACAGAGTGACTGTGAAAACAGAATAAGACAAATTTGGTTTTCAAATAGATTAATAAGTATTTGGGTAAAGTGTAGCAGATTGGTAGACATGGCAATACAAGTAGACCTACATGAATATAAACACAGATATACATGTACCACCTTAGATGTGAATAGAGATTTCTATTACTCATAAATTCGATACCTAATGGTAGCTAAAATGCATGCAGCATATATTTTTCTATCCATAGGCAAGATCCATTAAAATGAGGATAAAGAAAACAGTCAAAAAAAGCCGCAACAAACATATAAATACCTGGTCTACGTCAAAATCATTTTAAGAAGTAAAAAAACTATTCGCCAACAAATATAGAGTATTTACATGTGTGTGTGTGTGGGAGTTTCTATACAAATTGAAGAAAAAGTGATATGTTACAAAAAAGCATTGAAAAATATTAGAAAAAATTGCTCAATTTCAGGGGACTATGTGCGGGTTGCACCTGCTATCATTAAAGAATCTAGGTTTGTAATCTGGTGACTGAGGTACCCCTAAAGAGGAATCCATATTAGTGATAGTTTCTTCTTTGCAGAATGATTTCTTCCTTCAAAGCATAAGATTTAAACCGAGCTTATCTCACATTCTAGCACAGAGGCAACTTGGTTAAATGATAAACACTTTGTATAAAGATTGCAATAAATCAGAATCAAGAATGGAAAAATTCTTTTATAAAACTTATTTGTTTTGGTGAGTTTGATCTAAATATATTCTAAGTGTGACCACTGGTGATCCCAAATAAACAGGAAAGCCTACTTCCCATGACACATGAGAAGATTTTATGAATTTTCATGTCAAAGATTGCCTTAATGGATTATGTTGTTTCACAGTGAAAGTGGTACGGAAAAAATACAAACAGGACGCTAATTCAATGGTGGATATATATATATACATATATATATATATATATATATATATATATATATATATATATGTGTGTGTGTGTGTGTGTGTGTGTGTGTGTGTATGTGTTTGTGCATGTGTGTGGTGGTTGTGTACGGGTGTGTATTGGTTGTTTTCAGGTATTTCTCTCTAATAGTTATGAATTGCACTCAGCTATACAGTATCAAATAATCATACTTAATAATAATAATAATAATAATAATAATAATAATAATAATAATAATAATAATAATGACTACAAGAAGGCATATGATATGGTTCCGCATAGCTGGATAATAAACAGCCAAAAAATGTACAAAATATCATAAACTTCATCGACAAAACTATGAAAACCTGGAGAGTCGAACTGACAGCAGGAGGAAGAAAATTAGCTGAAGCAAAGATCCAGAGAGGGATCATCCAAGGAGATCCTCTATCACCCTTACTATTCATAATTGCCATGATGCCACTTAACCACATACTCAGAAAATGCACAGCCGGATACAAACTCGGCAGATCACAGGAAAAAGTTAATCATTTAATGTACATGGACGACATCAAACTTTTTGCAAAAAATGAAAAAGAACTGGAAACCCTCATTCACACAGTTAGAATATACAGCCGGGACATAGGAATGGAATTTGGCATAGAAAAGTGTGCAATGCTTGTAATGAAAAGTGGCAAACGACATCTAACTGACGGGATGGAACTACCAAACCAGTATAAGATAAAAACACTCGCAGAAAACGAAACCTACAAATACTTGGGCATCTTGGAGGCTGACATCATCAAACAAGCAGAGATGAAAGAAAAAATCCAGAAAGAATGCCTCAGAAGAACAAGAAAACTACTCGAGACAAAACTCAATAGCAGAAACCTCATCAAAGGAATCAATACTTGGGCTGTACCTCTCGTTAGATATTCCGGACCCTTTCTCAAGTGGACCCGAGAGGAACTTAAACAAATTGAACAAAGGACAAGAAAAATAATGACAATGCATAAGGCATTGCATCCCAGAGACGACGTTGACAGACTATATGTATCTAGAAAAGAAGGAGGAAGAGGACTTGCCAGCATTGAAGACAGCGTTGACACATCCATATATCGACTCGAAAACTATATACAAAAACACGAAGGAGGACTCATTACAGCCACCAGACACGAAACTGAGGACACTATGAACAGAATGACCATAACTAGGAATAAAAAATGGGAGGGAAAACAACTTTATGGCCGCTTTAAACGACTCATAAACAATATCTCACACGACAAAACTTGGACATGGCTAAGGAAAGGAAACTTTAAGAGAGAAACAGAATCTCTCCTAATAGCAGCACAGGACATCGCCATAAGAACGAATCATATCAAAGCGAAAATAGATAAGACGCAACAAAATAGCAAATGCAGGCTATGTGGTGACAGAGATGAAACCATCAATCATATAATAAGCGAATGCAGCAAATTAGCACAGCGGGAGTATAAGGCGAGACACGACTGGGTCGGTAAGGTGACTCACTGGGAAATGTGTAAGAAATTTAAATTCGACCATACTAACAAATGGTATATGCACAACCCAGCACCTGTCCTAGAAAATGACTCGCATAAACTCCTATGGGACTTTAATATACAAACGGATCACCAAACTCCGGCCAGGAGACCAGACTTAATAATAATCAACAAAAAAAAAAGAGAACTTGCAAAATAGTCGACTTTGCTGTCCCGGCAGACCACAATAAAACTGAAAGAATGTGAAAAGAAGGATAAGTACCTCGACCTTGCTAGGGAACTGAAAAAACTGTGGAACATGCAGGTGACAATTATACCAATTGTAATTGGTGCGTTTGGAACAGTAATTAAGGGATTACTAAAGGGACTAGAGGACTTGGAGGTTGGCGGACGAGTGGAGACCATCCAAACGACAGCATTGTTGAGAACTGCCAGAATACTAAGAAGAGTCCTGGAGACTTGAGGAGACTTGCTGTCACTCAGACTTCAGTGAAAAACCATCAGCTATCGCTGATGTGAAAAGCTCTAATGAGTGAATAATAGTAATAATAATAATAATAATATTTGGCCATACTACCGAATGGTGTACGTACAAACCAGAATCCGTCCTGAAGAATGAGACGCATAACATTCTCTGGGATTTTGAAATACAAGCAAAGATAATAAAAAAAAGAATATGCCGAATAGTGGACTTTGCCGTCCGATCGGACAACAGAGTTAAAATCAAAGAAAGCGAAAAGGGAGATAAGTACGTAGACTTTGCCCGAGAACTAAGAAAGCTGCGGAACATGAGGGTGACAATTAAACCAATTGTAATTAGTGCACTTGGAACGGTTTATAAAGGTTTGGAAAGAGGCTCGATGAGTTGAAAATTCGAGGAGGAATCGATACTATCTTAACAACTGTATGGTTGAAATCGGCCAGAATATTGAGAAGAGTCCTGGAGACCGGAAGAGACTTGGTATCAGTTTGACACCACTTAACTCTGGTAGGAAAAATTCGCAAGAAGTAAAATAGTGGCAAAAGACTTGATAGAGTTGTCAAAGAATATAAAAGAAAACATGTCTTCTATTTGCTATGTCAGTGCTAACAGATTATACCATATCAGTCAAAGAGTATGATAAAATAAGTAAAGCAAAAGATCTGGAAATTGAAATCGAAAAAAATATGAGGGACCTTAATATCAACAATGTGCCAATAACAATGGGAACTCTTGGTATGATTAAAAAAAGGACAGGTAAACGCCGTAATAAGATACCTGACAGTCCTAGCCAATGTGAAATTCCACTTTGTAGAACTACTCAGCTCCTTAGGATCAATGTATCACGAAAAGTTATCCTCAAAAAGATTGATGGAGCGATAGATGTAATCACTACCTCCCCTACACCAAGGTGTTGGGTAAAGATGCCGGAGAAGGATTGTAAAAAGCCAAAAGTAAAGTTGAAAAAAATGATTTATATTTATAAATAATTATTGCTTCCGAGGGTTTTAAACAAATAAGGTCAGCAAAGGTAAACCAAAAACAATTGACAGAAAAGTAAGCCCTACACAATAGTAAATATAGAAATAACAATAAAAAGAAAACATTAAAATCTGACTCGAGCTGAATAAAATATTTTGAGTAGATTATAGGAGCATATGAAAAGTAGAGTGGTCGTCAAATCAATTAAAAAAGGTAAACTTAAGATGGACGCGATATGGACATACATATATATATATATATATATATATATATATATATATATATATATATATAAAACGAAAAGTCTAATAAAGATTGTAAACCAGAAAGTGCGAAGCCAAGATGGCATCTATGTGTTCTTCAAAAGATATATTTCAATACAGGGGAAAGTAAGAAAAATCATTGCTCAATGAAGTAAAAATCCCTGAGTTGATAACTAAGGGCAATTCATTCCTAATTTAGAAAAAAAGCGCTAAAAAGAAAGAATTGTAAATAATCACAGGATGTTTACGCATCTTCCTCTGATATTTAGGATCCTGAAAGTAATTTGTAGTCGTAATATATGGCACAAACGATGTTCTCATTCGTGCACTGACGTTGGAAAATTATACAGGAAAAAAACTAGAATAAAATTATTTACATGTTATGGAAGAGATATTCTTAAAAATGATTCAAGACCAGAAAGGAATATCTAAATATACTTATGCAGAAACAGTGTTAAAACACACAAAAATAATGAAATGTTTTTACAGTAAAAGTTATAAAACGGTAACCATAAAATAATGAATTGACGCGATTTAGACCAGAATGATTAAAAAAAGGATCTATTTTATTTTCAACGAAGGTAATCAATTCAAAACAGTTTTAACAGTTTTTATTTAAAGTAAATTCTCTTATTCAGTATACAACTCTTAAATTCCGTTGAACATTGCATTTTAATTAAATTATTCAATCTGGACAAGGATACCACATTTGATTATTGTGATGATCTGTTCAAAGATCTCTCACATAATGAATGGAGATTTGATCAATGGAATAGTATATATTCCTTTTGACATAATGAAAAAATTAGGAAACATGAATTAACAATCGTATTTATTTCAATTTAAACAGATGTAAATATCTTTGTAAAGAGATGGCAAAGAACTGGACAATTAAGAAAGAATTGAAACCATCAAGACAGGAATGCAAATAAATAGATTATAATACCAAGAATACTTGCTATCACTTCTTTCCAGTGAAAGTCATTAGATACTACTGACATGACAACTGTATATTGAGGACATCTAATTATGACAAGGAGTTCAGAATGTCATGTAATAAGAGTTCAAACTTAAACAGAAGCGGTCAGTCACATAAGTTAATAAAAAATAGAAAATAAAATTGACATGTGTATTTGAGTAATTCACTTGTAAATATGAAACACCCTCATCAAGTCACTTTGACTTCACAGAGTTCACTGACTTTATCTCTCTCTATCCGTTCCTATCATCCATCATTCCCGGAAGGTCTTCCAAACAGCATCCAATGTCCTCACAAAGTTGACAAAAGTCTTTGATGGTCAGCTAACAGTGGCGTGTTCAAGTGAAGGGGTCAATAGAAAAAAGCCTCATTCTTTCTTTTGCATGTCTTGTTCGTTTGATTTGAATGGTTTGTGAGATGAGTAGTAAATGGCCGTACAGCTGAGTTTTGTGGGGTGTTGTTTCCAGGATTTGTTAAAAACAGCACGTAGCATTATTGTGTAGTTTCCATGTCGATATTTCTCTATGCGTTTTGTTAGCGTCCATGTTGAGCATCCATACTGTAGTTTTGACATTGTCACAGTTTGGAAAAATCCCGTTTTATATTATAGGAGAAATCAACTCAGTATAGACAAGTAAGGAAGAAGTTTGTAAAATGGAGAAATCGAAGAAAATAAAGACAGAAGATATTTATTAGGATGAATCAAAAGTTTTGCAATATTTTGGAACGAACTAATTTGTGGCACGTATATCACGCAATGAAAGCTCAATCGACTGGAGCTCTAGAATACGCCGACTGGATCTCTTCAAAGGGTTAATACCTCTCCAAAGAGTGACATGGATATACCTATAAACTGTATCTGATGGTGAAGCTCGAGTCCTGGAGATTTGGGGGAATGTAGATTATCCTTTCATTATCATTACTCTCAGGTCAACTCTGACCCAGAATGATGATACCTGTTAGGCTCCCATCTATGGATCAACTAGAAGAGTTTAATCATTTACAATACTAGAAACCATTTCACTGTGTGCAAACAAATGAAGAATACTAAATTGAATTATTTGTGTAAGATAACAGTACTTGAAATCATTTAACTGTGTGCAAACAAATGAGCCCTGGCTCGTTAAAAATTGTTACCGACAAACTATTTGTTAACAGATTATTTTTTTTAACATAAAGTGGATTCGGCATTACATAAATTACAATGATTGACATGCCATAAAACTCAAGTAGTCTTCAAACCGAGGAAGGTAACCTTTGTGGTTTGTATTATCGTAGTAGTTGGTTTGTTAACACATTGTGCATTGCTTCACCCCATGTGTAATTTGGAAGCAGCTCAGATGAACATGCAACCTAGTCTAATACGGTAACTTATGTTTTACGAGTTTGAACAAGGCCATAACTCCCGGGAGGCAACCCCCATCCCCCCATCCCCCCCAAGAAAAAAAAAAACAAACACTTGTTGTGCAAAAGATGAAGATGCAGTTGATCACAGGTTCAGTTACCAGATGGTTCAAGAAATTTGGTTGGGTTCCTAGAAACCTGGACGATCAGGAAATCGTGACAAATCGGCAAGTAGCACCCGGGGAGTATCAGGAGAGCAATGCAACTTACTATGTTGTATGATTGTTTACCTTCATGACCGCAGAAAATCATCCAAAACTCTCGAATTGTGCTTCCCGTGACAAAAATATTGCAACATTTTTACTCTCTCTATATATATGTCTAATTCTTGGGAACGTGAATGTGATAAAATCAGAATTGAAATAGTGAGGTTTGTTAAAGCATTTTTGTACATAGAAAATTCCAGAATATGGCATTATTCCATTGTTTGCATCCAACTATGTCTATGAAGTTAGACTTAAGATAATGTGTTGCAAAGTTTACAATATAAATAAAAATGACTATATCACATGGAAAATAAACTGACTGAATTAAATTTTAAAGTAGAATTAAATTATGAATTAAATTACATTTAAAATTTTGAAGTAGAATTAAATTTTGAAGTAAAAACCAGAAAGTTCCAATTGTAAGACAAAGACCAAGAATAAACTTTGGCATTTTGGCTTGAAACGAATATGAAATGTATAAAAAAGCGCCTGTTGTAATAGAACAAATAAATCAAAGGGTTTTAATCAAAGAGGGGGGGACTAGAAAATATAGACATAGACTTAAAATAATGCAAATAAAAGTGAATCTCCCAAAAGGTAAGCCCTACAACAGATGAATAACAAAAACAAGACAAAATAAAACAAATAATAAGACTGACGTGAGCAAAATATATTTTTGAATAGATTATGGGAGCGTAGGAACAAACACTACAAAAAAAGTAGAGTGGTTGTCAAACCAACAAGAATATTGAGGGTAAAGAAATTGAAGACAGACATCAGAAAAGTATTGTGTTTGGGTGTGTGTGTGTTCGTGTGTGAGTACGTGTGTATGTTTTTACACACACACACACACACACACGTATATATATATATATATATATATATATATATATATATATATATATATATATAGATATATATATATATATAAGGTAATGGTTCATAAGGAAAAACTTTCGTTAAATCGGTAAACTAGAAAATGCGTAGCGAAGATGGCATCTACGTGTTCCTCTTCAAAAGATATATTTCAATACAGGTGAAAGTAGCCAATATCATTGCATGAATACTGGACGACAGTAAGAGATGAGAACCAATGCAATACATTCCTAATTTAGAAATAAGCTCTAAAAAGAAACAATTGCAAATAATCATAGAATGTTTTCGTGTCTTTCTCTTATGTGCGAGATCTTGAAACGCAATTTTCAGTAGGAATGTATGGCGCAAAAGAAATCCACATACCTGTACTTTGGTTGGAAAATTATGCAGAAAAGACACCAGAGTAAGAACCTTTTATAGTTTATAGAAGGGAAATTCTTGATAAACATTAAAGATCAGAAAACGGAATCCAACTATGCTTATGCAAAGGCAGTGTTAAACAAAACAGAGTTACAAATAATACCTATGTAGGGACAGTGCGAAAACAAGCAGAATAAAGATGGATATCAATCTTGAAAAAGTATATAGATAAACACTTTTTATAAAATGACAGTTATAACCAAATAATAAATGTCGACTATGAAGAAACACTTATAAACACAAAAGAGTTTCTGTTTTATCAAACAAAAGCGCGACATAAAAAAATATGAAAAAATAGCTGGATTTCGATCAAGATTTTAAAAAGCCGTTAAAAATGGAATTAGGAGCCATTTGTTTGTTATGCTTCTTTATGTTTCTCTCCCTTTTTACTCTCTTTTCATATCAACCTTACAGAAGTGAATCTTGGCACTGAACGTAACAAATATTAATGTACTATTTACAGATAAAATTCTGTTAAGTAATTGATCAGGTAGTTCTAAAAAAGTTCTCCCTTAACTTTACTTTTTAATCAGTCAATTCAATCTTGAAATTTTAAAATCTACTGCTGTTTTTGATCTGATTTGGCAAATTGTTCCTAAAAATGTTAAACGCCTAAAACTAGCGCTATTAGACAATTCCACAAAGACAAAAGGCAAGATTAGAGGAAATTGAAATCCATCAAAAGATTTGCGACTGTCTAGACTCCGATTGTTGGTGTTTTTGATATTGCAAAGGGGTATTTGAGATTTGAAGAAACCTATTCTTGTTGGATTGTTATCAATAGAAATGTATTGTAAATATCCAAATGCGTGAACTTGTCAACAGAGAAAAAGGACTTAAACATATTCATTTGCCCTATCTGCGATGGATAAGTTTAGAACTGTCTGTATTTGATAAATGAATTAATGAATTTATCAATTATAATTTTACACCTTGATAGTTTTTTTATACCAACGTTTCACAGGAGTCAAAATGACAGTAAGTCTCCTGAACTCTCCTGAACTCTCCTCAGTATTCTGTTCAATCTTAATAATTCTGTCGTCTGGATGGTCTTCATTTGTCCTCTAATTTCTAAGTCTACCAGTCCCTTTACCAAGCCTTTGGAGATTGTTCCGAGTGCACCGATTATATTTGGTACCACCGTCACTCTCATATTTCATAGTTTTTTAGTTCTCTGTCAAGGTAGACGCACTTATCTCTCTTCTCGCTTTCTATTATTTTAACTGTGTGCTCCACCTAGACGGCAAAGTCCACTATTCGGCAGGTTCGCTTTTTTGGTTGACTATCACTAGGTCTGAACTTCTGGCCGAGGTTAGGGGATCTGTTTTTTTATTTCAAAATCCCAGAGAAGTTTATGCGTCTAATTTTCCAGGAGGGATTCTGGGTCGTGCATATACCATTTGATCGTATGATCAAATTTCAGTTTCTTGTACAATTTCCAACGGATCACCTTGCTCATCCTGTCGTGTCTAGTCTTATATTCTTTCTGTGATAATTTTCTGCATTCGCTTATTATGTAATTGATGCTTTCGTCTGTATCACCACATAAGCAACATTTGCTATTTTTTTTACATCTTATCTATTCTCGCTTTGATATGATTGGTTCTTATGGCCTTGTTTTGTCCTGTTATTGGGAAGGTTTCAGTTACTCTCTTAAAGTTTCTCTTTCTTACTCACATCCATGATTTCTCGTATGAGATGTGGCTTATTAATCGCTTAAAATTTCCGTAGAGTTGTTTTTCTTCCTATTTTTGTTTCCTGGTCATTGTCGTTCTGTTGGTCCTCGTGTTGTCAGTACTGTTTTTGGTGGCTGTAATTATTATTATTATTATTATTATTATTATTACTATTATTATTATTATTATTAAGTTAGAGGCAGCTTTCGGTTGTATTTGCGCTCGGCCTATTGAAGGAATTCAGATAATAATCAATTGCAAATAAATGGGAAGCATTTAAATGTTATCTCCCTTGAATTATGGTAGAGTAAGCGCCAGTACCAACCCCAATACTTTTCACAAATTAAAATTTAAAAAGAAACATCTTTAATCTCCGAGGCCATTTTAATGCTATTGTTCTAAAATCTCACTACAAGGTGCAATATTTACTTCGGTAACTTATGTAAAAAATTATATCTCTACTAAAATGAACTATATATATATATGTATATATATGCAGATATAAACAATACTTTCAACTATGAATATAAAATAGCAATAAAAACAGGACACGTCGGCACTGGCTCACCAGAGGATAGTCAACGTGAAACTCAGGTTTTATCCTATTTTCATTCTATTTTTTAAAGAAAATATTGTGATATTTCTTTGGATTGTTTTATATAGTGAAGTCTTAAAATTCTACTGGTTGAGCACACTTTTAAGGTTAGATTTTAATTATATATATATATATATATATATATATATATATATATATATTTATATATATTTACCCAACACCTTCGCTCGGGCAGGATATGACACAAGATCAACTCTTAAGCGGAGTTTAACAGGTTTGAATTCAGATTTTTCCTTCTCCTAGACTAGTTGCCTCACCAAGGCTGAAGTACCGAGCCTGTTCTACTATTTACCCATAGCTGGATGGAGAATAATTGGATTCATACCTTTCCATGTGAAGTGCCATGTGAAATGCAATCAATCTCGTCCAGGATTCGAATACATATATATATATATATATATATATATATATATATATATATTGTGAACAGTATGGCTGCTATGTTTATTCGTTCCTCAGTCTATATTTTTCCTGCATAAGAGTAATATCAGTGCCTCAAGCTGAGAATCAGTGTCGATCCGGGTCAGTTCTGATTAAACAGGGAAAAACTAGATGTGGGCCTGGATGAATAGCTTTAACCCAATAATAGTAGCTTCCCATTGTACTTTATAAGAGAATTAGAGTAGCCTGGCTCTTTTCTAACATTAGTCACGGTGAGTGGGCTCTATAGGGACAAAGTCGAATAACGGATTACCGTCTAATGAAAAAAAAACTCACAATGATGTCCCATTTTTTATGCGTTACAATAAAGAAAAGAGAAAAACAGGAACGCTATAATATAGATTTCCTTTCAACTACTTTTGTCCTTTATCATTTAGTCTATGATTTCTTTCGTTTTGTCGCATTCCAGCTTTCATTTGTCTTTATTTGCAATATTCACAAAAGTTCTTTATTAATGTTTTTCTAACTGTTTCCTTTAGCAAATCTCCCTACTCACCATTAGTACCTTGCTTATAATTAGACAGTTGTGTTTTCTTATTAATTATTGATTTTCCTAACGGATAATGAAATGCTATTATTAAGGAATTACGGACAAAGAATACAAAAATCTTAAATGTATGGGAGATTTGCAAGCCTTTACTTTTACTTGAGCGCAGATAACGTTGCCATATCTACGTAGATGTATGAATTAACGTGGTTGGTATTTTGTTATGACGTGAGGTTTATTGGTGTACGGGTAAAATTACAATTGAATGTAGATTAGTGGATGTACGCTTGTGTACGGATATAAGTGTAACGAAATGAATTATTATATATTATGGTTGCTTGCAAGAAAATGTATGAAAACTTTTATACAAATGATGGAATCATAAGTACATGATCACAAATATTAAACGAATTAACTGTCTACGCAGAGTAATCGATCAAGTCTCGAAACACGTGACGATGAAATGATTTGATTGCTCAAGAATTCTCAACACTTCAATGGCTAAAATGAACCGCAAAACGAGAAAATACCAGCTGCTTAATGCAAGAAGCCAATGTATGGTTGCAAGAAAGGGTTTAAAACCCTCATTACCAAATAATGTGTAATAAAACAGTAAAAAAATGGTATTTTCTTTTTCTTTGTAATTACAACCACATTGTATATCATTCTATAAGTAAAGCTCTCTTACTGGTAGTTCTTTTGAATGGTATGATATGAAAAAAAATTCACTCCACTGATCGATCGACACACAGTTACAAAAGTCACATGCAAAGTCAAGCTTCATTTAATAGTAGGCTTTGAAGTACCAGTTAGAGCGGTGTCGTTGTTGGAACAAGCAATTTTAAACAGCAGTATATCTTTCAAAAATCAAACTGTATATTGACCTATGGTAATTATATTAAAAACAACACAACAAAATATACATACATACATGCCAGCAATTGCTTTGATCCCTTTTTTAGTTGGGGTTCTACGTCTCCCATATAAACAACCACACATTTGTGTTAGGGATATGGTATGCATCTGATTTTGAAACAATCAAATTCCTCCACCTGACTGACGTTGAATTTTCCTAGGAGTCGATATCGATATTGGTTTTCTTTTGCGTATCCTGCAGGCAATCTTTGTGTCTTTTTGGCTTGTATTGCAAGTGATTTCCCCGAACTAGTTCACCATATTATGTCTTCTTGGGAAGTTGTCGTTCATTAAAGCATATATATACTTATGACCAAAAAAACCTTAATCGTTTTATAAAGATTGATTCTATTTTGGATACATTAACTCCATTAAACACTCTAGGAGATCTCCAAAAGATATTCCTAATAGCTAATAAGCACTGCTGGAGGAAATGTCCTAAGCATGGAATGTACACCCACCCCCGATAAGCTGTCTTCATGCAGCAGAACTTTAAGCACACAGTCCTAATATGATATTATTTTGGTGCTAATTTCTGACAGTAAACAGTATCTTCCTGCCAGAGGCCTTCAAAAGCCAAGAGTAAAGTTCATCATATAGGGTACTCAATCGGGACAGATTACACCCCCCCATATATATATATATATATATATATATATATATATATGTGTGTGTGTGTGTGTGTGTGTATGTGTGTGTGTGTGTGTGTGTGTGTGTGTGTGTGTGTGTGTGTGTGTAAGAGATTATTGTAGATCCAACAAGAGAAAAGTGAATATTTTATAAAGAATGAAGTCTACAAGCAATTTTAGTTTATTTCGTATATGTACCTGTTTGCTACACGATATAGGTTTCTCAATATCCTCTTCATGTTATGAAGTTGTAGGTTGTGTCAGAATTTTATAGGAATGTTATATAGCTCTTTCCTGAATAGCGTTGAAAAAGGGGCCATAAATTATTCTGGTTAATTCTAAAGCGGTCGTGTCGATACTGCTATATGGATACACCACATGGAAACAAGAATCAGTGGTTCTATTTAACGCATAAGAGAGTTCATAACTTTCCCTTGAGAATTAGACCAAAAGGGAGACGGCAATTCAAACTCATCAACTGCGATGTCGGAGTCTGGTTCATTAGTCCCTGAGCTACGTTGACTTCGACTTAACCGAATACTCCAAAGATCATGTTTATTGACAGTGTCAAATGTCTTCGTACAATCTCTGAAGCACTGGAAAACGTCGCGGTGCAGTTCTATACCCTTGTCTTAGGCATGTCGAGCTGTAAAAATCATGGCCTTCGTACGTTTTACATTTCAAACACATATGTTAGAAAATGGCAAACAGTAGGCTGATGATTTTTGGTTTAGTTTCTTTTTAATGGCATATCAACATTCGTGGGTTATTTAATTTCGAACCTCTTTGGAGTAGAAAACTAGTGGTAACCAATAGATAAGAGGATTCATACTTTTCTTTCGTGTGCGGTTGATTTTTCTACCACCTTTTTGTATATTTTCTATCGAACCATCGCCTTTTGCAGGTGCTTTTCGAGAGTTTATCTGTGTTCTACAGCAGCTTTTATCTCTTTTAGTGTGAGAGGTAAATGAAGCTGATAAATGATTCGAGCTTTTTGAAGTACATCAATAGCATCTGGACTGACATGGGAGATACGGTTCAATAGTCCTTTGAAATGGTTCCACCATCGTGCAGTAATTTTATAAAGATTTCGCAGCAGTTCGTTCCCATTCTTTGAACGCAAAGGGGTGTAAACAGGGCAATAGGAAGCATAGGTTATAATATCTAATGATATATGGAAAAAATTGTATACATACATACATACATACATACATACAGAGAATTACACCTGAAAGTAATTAATATCTACTTATAGAAAATAGCATAAAAATAAACTTCATTGGGCGGAAATTAAATCAAAGGCAAACATCTGTGTTCTTTTAATTCTATTTGCAGACAAAATCTCATTCAATAATAGTTTGTCGTGAAATACAGCGTGTTCTATTATAATGAGATATATAGTAAAAGCAAATCGCTTTGATTATACCACATCATGATAGGGCTCTGTGTAAGAAAATTATACATAAATAGATCCCATTTGAATAAGTTGATCATAATTATCTAGATAAATTAGTTATGTACTTTGGTTTAAAGATAAGCTGACTGCGTCTTTCTTGTAGTATTCTAAGTATTGTGGACCTTAATACAATCTTCAGGATAAATAGCTACACGATTGTTTAAAAAATCCACTTATGTTCTTGAATGAATCCGATAGATTAATCATTAACTGGATCTTTTTTTTTGTTTTTCTTCAAATCAGATTTTTTAAAGAATCCGTAAAATCATTCAAAAAGTTTTTAGAATGATAAATAATCCAGAGTTCGCCTTGGATTATGCAGTCAAAAGAACAAATCGATATCAACTCAAATGCCTTTGAATATCCGGCTGCAGTTATGACGTGGAAAACATGCATAATATTCAATTTTTTTTCTAAATTGCAACGTCTCTAATTAACAAACTTGAAGGATTATTTATTTTAGTTAATTTCAAGACAGCAAAAATCCGTGTCAAAACTTGGTGATTTAAAAATAGATATCTGATAATTGAGGCTTCCATAATTAAAGAAAAAGATAATAGTTGCAAAACATTTCAAATCTCACATATTTAAGAAAGCTATCGTTTACGAAACTCCAAGGGAAACTTCCGATCAGGGATACATACTGAAAATTAAATTGCTGTTGATATTTTAGATCTATGAAGTTCATTATATATTTAAAAAAAAAAATTAATGGTAAAATATACTAAGTTTCTTTGTATTTGGCTTAATATTGGGTGAATCAATGAAGCTCATATCAATTCATTTCATTGAAGTAATTATTGCAGCAGCTATTTATTTATCTATGAGTTTTCTTCCATGAACCATCTATTTCGGGCATAATACGTCCCAATGAACACAGATTTCTTCCGAATAGTGCATTCACACATATCTAAGAATACGCAGGCATAGAGCTACAAATGAATGTATAATTTACTTATAGCGAATTATTATATTCGTTGAAACAATAAATTATCATTCAATAGATTATCAAACAAAACCACAAGAGTGAAAACATTCACATTTTTTCCTTTAATTCTAACATTAATTCAGCAGTAATTTACAAAATTTAGCTTTCAATAGTAACACGTCACAAATTGAATAGTGTGGGTTTTTTTTTTGTTTAGTCAAAATTGTCTGATTGGTGTATATTGATGTATTGAAGATACTTATAGATTTTTTTTTCAGAAGAATTGTCCATATAATCTTTTTAGCGAAATGTGTCCTTTTTCAGGGTCTGAACCTATCCCCCTCCCCAAATAAAAGAAAAGGCCGTTGACACAAAAGATTGTGAGTTGCAAATGTAACCATTTCTTATATCTCTATGGGAATTATAATGTAAACGCGGAGTGTAGAAACTATTACTTTTATTTCTTTTTTTTTTTGTTACTTGACTATCTCCATAATTCTAAACACAAATTGGTACAACTAGGGTGACACTTGTCGTAATTACCGTGATAAAGGTTGGGTCGGCTTTTCGGCCGAACGTTGTGTGTACATATAAGTGATTGTATGTGAATATGGTTTTGTGTGTGTGTGTGTGTGTGTGTGTGTGTGTGTGTGTGTGTGTGAGAGAGAGAGAGAGAGAGAGAGAGAGAGAGAGAGAGAGAGATAGAGAGAGAGAGAGAGAGAGAGAGAACTACAACATTGCTTTCCAGATGCGTAGATTTAAATTTATTTCTGGTCGGCAATATATCTGTCCATGTCAATGTGGGTTTATCTATCTATCTATCTATCTATCTATCTATCTATCTATCTATCTATCTATCTATCTGTTGTCTAGTCGACTCGCACACACACACACACACACACACACACACACACACACACACACACACACACATATATATTAGTATATATATATATATATATTTGTGTGTGTGTGTGTGTGTGCACGCTCACGCACACGCACACGCACACGCACACGCGCGTGTGTGTGTCTTAAATATTCATTAATCTTTAGTGGCCAGGTCCTATTGGCACTATGCACAAGAAGACAATCCCTTGTCTTACCTTTACATATCCCATAGACACATTCACCTAAAGGGAATTCCAACCATCTTATAACAAAGTTCAGCATTATTCAAATACGGGCCCAAAATGTATGAATACATTTAAATGTCTACGTATGAATGTGTGTACAAGTTTATGTAGATTTTAAATATAATTTTAGAAAAATATTTAGTAGAGAGACATTTGAACAACTTGTGCGTTACTTATTTGGAGATGAATCATTGTCAGTATAATCTATAATAAATTTTGACACGTATTTTCTTTCATCTTCAATTCTTAATTCATGTTTTTGAAAATCACTTGGGTTGTCAATCGGGATACTAGAACAAATTAGAATTGATGTTAATTACTATTGAGTGAATTACGATTAAACCAAATAAAAATAAAGTTGAAAGAAAGCTACAACTCAAAATTTATTACAATAACGTCTATTTTCCCAACGTAATAATTAGGTCTTATATAATAAATAGTAATATATTCTTGATGTAAAGTGGGTGTCAAGTTCTCTTCATGTTTGACACTTATTCTCGCATATGATTTTAGATTTTGTATTGGGTGTCAAAAACACTCCCTTTTTATTATATTGTGGAGAGTAATATGACCAGAAGTTGGGTTTTATCTTTTTTGGATTTTAAAAATGACTTCACTATTACTAACCTCTGAATATTTCCTATGTTGAGTTATTTTCTTTAATTATCTTAGTCTGGATCAGGGAAACAGAGTGGAGCACTAATTAGTCCTAGAGGCTGGCCTGTGAACTATCACACACGATCGGCATTTATTTTTTTGTTTTATGCGTATAGAGTACTTCGTGTGGTGTAATGGTTGGCGGACTTGCCAACCAACTATTAGAAGTGGGTTTGAATCATACTGGGTATCTCGTTTTTTTTTATTTTACCCGAGAATTAAGCCAAGTTTTATACTCAACAACGAACGTTGATGTGTAAAGTTATGGATACATTTACTATTTTCGGAGAGAGTGAGTAATAGATATAAATGTAGATTGAATGTCATCATCATCATCATCATCATCGTGCTGGCAGCACGGATATCCCTGACCCTCTCTCGCCACTCCTCCCTATCGTTCATCGCCCTAGGTAGGTCTTCAGGACAACAACCTGTATCCTCACATAGCTGCTGAATGTACGTTCGTGCTGGTCGTCCTGCTTTTGCGCGGCCATGTGTGGGGATCCATAAGAGTACATCACTTATGAGTTCATCTCTGCTTCTCCAGCAATGTCCTGCATGTCTGGTTCGTCTAACTTGAATAGTTTTCGTGATAGGGGGCAGGTGGCCGTACAGTTGGTGTCTTGTGGGGTGTTGCTGCCAGGACTTGTTCAGGATTGCACGTAGCATTCTTGTGTACGATAAATGCTTATTTTTTGAACTTATAAATATCTATTATAAGTCTGCATGTATTCGTTAGAAGACAAAAACTAGTTTGTTTACAAAAACACATTTGAAATCAATTGTACGAGAAATTCGTTTTCATTTTAAGTTGAAACCTATTGGTTTATAGTCGAGTGTTATACTATCAAGAAAGTCAATTTAAGAGACTTACAGCGCACATTTGTATTTCTTTTAAGAAATATACTTATTTTGATTTTTTACATTTACTCTCTGAAAGACCACCTTTAAGCTCAGATTATTTCGAATATATAGAATTTAAAAGAAAACGTATCAGCTTGTTAGCTTCCGTTAAAACATCTGTCCATGATGATAAAAATGCTTCTATTTTAGAAGGCATGACGAATTTTAATTAATACTTCATAATTATCTCCTTTTTATTGAAAATTCAGAAAAAATAAAAACTAGTGTTCTGCACAAATACAGACCCACACAAAACCCTCATTCATTTTCAAATTCGACTGGGAATTATTTTATTCTCTAATAAGATTTTAAGTATATTGCTCTAATAAAAATATTTTATACATTATTTGGCTCCGTTACAACTGCATGCATAGAAACCCAACATTTTTAGTAATATATAGATTTTATAATTATTGGAAAATAAATAAAGCAAACTGCTGTTGGATAAGCAAATCTTGATGAAAGTTGTCAGAGACAAAAACGAGATGACGAGTTCACATCAGGAAAAAGGAAAAGTCAAACATGTATTCACAGAAAAAATACCACTGATTTGATTACTATATTTCAACCTGCCTCAAGACCGATTTCAAATCGGGAAGACGTCAAGTAATATCATAGAGTCGATAAAGGAAATGCTAAATCGTAGCCCAATCCAAATCTTAGGGGTGGATGGTTTCGATACCCGAAAATTTAAGTCATTCCTGGTCTTCAGCCGATTAAAACTAACTGAAAGAAATCTCCATCTCTCGAAAATTATCTACTGTAAACAACACACATGGGAATTAATAACCTCTTAACAAAACTAAATCATATAACAAGATATATGTAAGTTGTTCATAGTAGATAATTTTCTCTCCCCAAATCAATTTATTCCTTTATTCTATATTTTTTACTTATTCCTTCATTTGGGTTTAAAAGTTTGTTTGCCATTACTGAAAAAAGAGGTGGAAAGTCAAAAATTGATACATCTTGATACAGGAATTGGATGACATTTGTCAACAAGACGGAAAAAAAACAAACGGTCTGGTCTTTACCGAAAAAAATAAATAAAGAGACAAAAGAAATTTGGCGTAGGGAGATAGGTTGGCTGGAATTTTGTGGGTTTTTCTAAATCTTCATCGAAATTTCTCATAATTTCTTTGTCTGAAGATGCAGATGTAATATTTCAAAAATATAGGGTCTGCTTAAATAAATGATATTGCAAAAAATATGAGTAATTTTAAAAGGTTTTTCTTTTATATGGAATATATATATATATATATATATAGAGAGAGAGAGAGAGAGAGAGAGAAAAGGACAACATACAAGTATTTTTCAAGGAGACGCTCATATTGTAATGGTTAACATCGTAAGAAAGAGACACGGTGACTCGAGTTCAAATATTGGACGAGTCTGTTTGCATTTCACATAACATTAATAATCTTGGGAAAGATATTAATCTAACTATTCTCTCTACAAATATGAATAAATAGTTGGGCTCACTGAGCTCTTTAACCTGAGTAGAGCAATAGATCTGGGAAAAGGAAACTCTGAATCCAGACCTGTTAAACACAGTTAAAAAATTGAACTTGGATCAAATTCTTGTCGTGCCGAGAGGTCGGTAAATAAGTAAACATTAACACTAAGAAATATACGTTGCCTTTGATTTCTACTAATCTAAGTGTAATAAATACTAAAATAAGTCGCTCACACCGACAAGCAAGACTTGCTTGAAGTATAATGCAATAATCTATCCATAAAATTGGCCGCCTGATTTGACGTGATTTTACCAAACCGGTACGTCCAGATGTCTTTATTGATATTTCATTGGTTTAAGAAGAGCAATTATTCCTAATATGGTCGACTATTGGTAAATTGATGAAAATTATCGTAATTAGAACAGTACGGTTTCCTCATTTGAGTTCTATACCCGATAACCTACTTTAGATTTGTTTCAATGACTGTATCATTACGACAACACCGATAATATAATATATTATTACTTTTTCTCAAACATACTATCGTTAAAAAGATTGTATTATTGCGTTCAATATATTTCTATTTATAATTATTGTATAGGTAAGAGGGACATAGAATATAATCGCTTGTTCTCCCATAGGGCATTAGACAAATAAAATTTGCTCTTTCTGTAAATGTATTACTGTGGAATTAGCAAAAGTAATTAACTCATAATCGCATGTACCGGAAAATAATAAAGATCTTAAAAAGTTCTTCAAATCGTTTATCAAATACTTTTCTGCAGTATCTAACACAAAATGCATCAATATTGTAATGCAAGAATACTGACTTTGTCAGAAAACCACCTGTTAAAACAATGTTACTAATAACAAAGACAGAAACAGTCTGTCTATTCATTTGTCTATATTAGTTTGTTCCGATCTAAGTCCATTTGTATATCTATCAATCTTAGTCTGTTCATATGTTTTTACTATCTATCTATCTATTTATCTATCTATCTGCTTTGCTCATGAAGGATTTTGTTTGTGTCATGTAAAGTTAGGAAGTTATAGATGAAGGTAAATGAAATCCATTATTCTGCTATACCCGTGTCAGTAAAGAAATTAGGTTTCCAAATAATTTATTAGTCGATCATCTCAGTCCATAATGACTTCTCCGTCTCACCTGTCCAGGTCACAGTTTTTAATGAAGCTGTCTATCTTTCTTGCTGAAAGATTTTATAAAAGTAGGGTTATCTTCACTAACAGATGCTTCATTTTGTAATTCCATAAAATTAACTAAAAGGAACATATTTCTACACAAAATTTCAATGACAAGATATATAGATGCAGCTAAAAATGACGAATACATTTATGAATTAATAAGTCCGAGCTTTCGATTTTTCAAATTCTGAAAATTATTTTCATATATATCTAATTGTTATATAACATATGACATGGATTTTCGGTTCGTTCCTAGTGACCCCGTGTGTTTTGGCAAGCTGTCACATTTTGATAAGTAAACAGGAAGATGACAGCACGATTAGGGAAATCAGATACAACAGGTGTGTAACCGGAAGGAGACCACGTGATGAGAACCACACGATCAGATTTAGACAGAGAGGCAAAGAATCGCTGTCGAGCTTGGGACACGCAGCCGATCAGAGGCGTCTCTGAGGAGCTTGCAAGGGGGTGAGAGCGTTGGCATTCCCTGGCTACTGGAGGAAGATATGGGAAGAAGTCGTCCTCTTTCTGAGTATATGTCTCTCTATCCATCTCTCACACATCACAGAAACATCAACCTTTTTGAGAATAAAGTGTGAGAGATATATTTTTTTTTATAAAGAAGTGTGTTCGTTCATTAAAGTTCGTAAATTATGTTTGATTATGTTTCCGTTCGTATTATGGTTATGGTTGTGAGTATTTAATTATAAAGGAACTCGGAGTACTAAAAAGGAATTACTTCATGAAAAGTAATATTTTTTAGAAGTTCTAAAGGAATAAAATATCATTTTAGCAGACTATTTAATCCGTATAAATTCTCCTGTTTATTTTGTAGTATATATATATATATATATATATGAGGAGTAAAATTATATCAAGTAGTGTTATCAGCATGACTTGATGATATAATTTCAGGGTTCACAACTGTTATATACTGTTCATGTCTACTTTTTATGCCTTAAGTTTCAACATGATCTTCACATGGATTTCAGTTGCCTGTTTTTGTGATTTATACGATCAATCCAACTTGTATTTAAGGAAGCTGAGTGGGAAAAAAATTGAGAAGGATGATATAATTATTGATGAATAAATTTAATTATTATATGTTCACATATATAAATTTACAAAATTTGTGTATATTGGAGAATAATCCTATCGAAGAATTCTTAAATGTACAAAGGAGGAGCTCTTGAAATAGTTTGACGGACAAGAAGAGATTCGCTTGATCCAAAGATAGAAAGGAGAAGATAATTTTAATTTAATTAATCTTGTTATTGTATATCAATACAAGATTGCCATAAAGTTTACCATTGCTATAAAGTATCTTTTCAAGTTCTTTTTGAGGGAATATTTTGATGGAGAATTTCTTATAGAAATAGGTTGTATATTCCACCGTTTGGCGTGAAAATAGAAAATTGAATTTATTTCATATTGTTGATATTTTCCATGAATCAAAAACAAGTCAACATGGGTTGAATGACGAGTGGGATATGGATAAAGCAATGACCGGAGAGAGTGGACATTATGAATATAGGAAGGTAATATTTTATCAACAGATAAATCAACCATAGATAACCGTTCAATTTTAAATATTTCTGGAAGCCTCAACAGATTAGGAGAAAGTTTGATGGTTTAGTTTCTTTGTTTAATGGCATATCAACTCTTTTTAGGTTATTTAATGCCAAAGCCATTCTCCTATAAGAACAGTAGTGGTACTATTTAACCCATAGCTGGGAGGATAAGGGCGTTCATACCTTTCCCAAGGGTATTTGCCCGAAAGTGAACGTAATAGCGCGACTGGAGAACGAACTCGCGTACTACGATTCCGCAGTCCATTGCTTTAACCATTACACCACGAGGACACCCCGAGAAAGTTTGAGAAGTTAGGTTGATTATTAGTAAAAGTAAAGTTGACGACCGTAGTCGAGGGTGACCGAAGCTCCCTTTTCGATTGCTACTACACCAAGGTATAGGAGAGGGTGCTATATCCTTTCCCTTGATCTGTACCTTATAATGCTGAATGTTAAGCAAGGAGGCATCCAGTACCATTTTTGGAGTTTTTGGTATGACTCGACTGGACTATTAGGCGAACACTCTAACTATCATGCTAATAAATAACCTTAAATGCGATTTTGGAACATGGAAATATGACCTACGATGAAAAAGTCTGACCTGACCCTAGTTATCCATAAAGCAAAAAATAGAATACCCCCCCACAAAAAAGTAAATGTGAATATAGTATTGTAAAGGCAAACACGAACTTTTGGAGGAAGCAGAAATCTCATTCTAAAAGGTATATCACACGTTCTGGCTAATTTATTTGAATGTTTACTGAGATGATATACCACACATTCTTGCTAATTTCTTTGAAGGTTTACTGAGATGATACTTCCAATTTAGATTCTTATCCATTAAAAGACCTCAAAATCTAAAATTGAAACCTTTTAAATCGTATTATCCTAAATTTGATTATAGCATCAAAAGAAGCGTTTGTGTGTGTTGAACGAAATTTAATGTAGTTAGTCCTAAGTATATTTAAAGATAATTTATTGCTATCGAACACTTTTTAACAACTTCGTATTCCGTATTGACAGTTTTAAAGAGGGTATTTAAAAATTTCAATTTACAATTTGTATCTTCAGCAAATAAGTAAAAAATGTTGAAGATTTCATAACAATACCGTGTCCAATGCCTTTTGAAGGTCAACAAAAAACTTGCATCTATTTTTTTTTCTGTTTAACGTTGATCTTTTATTCACAGTCATGCTTATCAAAGCAGGGAAGCTAAAAAAGAAGAAGAATCAAACATAACAAAAAGAAAGTTTTAATTTCAAGTTATGATGTATGGCTGTATCATTTATTTATCTAATATGTTTCAAATTGGTTATCAAAAAGAACAAATTTCTACAAATCACCAGAATTTCTGTTTAATGTTATTTTTACTCGATTTAGAGATTCATTCATTTTAAGAAAGATTTTAGAGTTTTTTTGAATGTGTTACAGATCTTTGTTTTCTTACTTGACGGTAGTTTTGACTATTTCGGAAAGATTTCTTGCCGGAAGTTCATGTGTGTGTATATCGGTTTCTTTATTTTAAGAGCGGGTTTTTATTTTACCTGTGAGTAAACGTTAGAATGAAACTCTGTTTACGATAATCATTACTCATAGTTTGTGGGTGGCATGCCTCTTTGCTATTTACGTTTAACACTCTTTTTTTAAACTGAAAAAAAATTAACTGTTTCTCCGTAAAATGACCAATCAAAACTTTAGTTTCATTTTCTTTGTTGTTATTTATTATTATTTTACAGGAATCCTACAGACGATAACATCATTTATACGAGTGTCCCAGGTGTTTCTCTTTATTCTCCAGTTATTTGATTTTCTTATCTTTTTCCGCATTCTGGACACGGAGAGTCTTTACCTCTTCAACCAGATCCATAATAATTTTATATTACAGCCTACAGAAATCTCTTCTTTTATGAAATCAAGTGACTTTTTGAAAAGTCTAAAGATAATAGACATAGGTAGAAAAGATAATTAATTTTCATAAAAATACACATTTGGTTCAAATTTTAAAGGTTTTCGACGGAGTTTGAGTATGAAAGCTAATGAACCACGATGTTTCTGTCAATCAAATTTTACTTGATTGCATTTTGTGCCAAAAGTCAACGTTTACCCATGTCTGCTTGACGTATTCTTATGTAAAATAGTCGACCTAGAAAAATTCTAATCACTTTCTTCCTTTTTCTCATTATCATCTCTTATTTCAATGTATTTTGGCATCAGATTTACCGTCATATAATTAAATATTGTATAATGTTCATTTTTTATTCCAAATGTACCAGTCATTGATGTAATGGTTAGAGTGTTCTCCAATGACCCGGGAGACCTGGGTTCAATCCCAGGTCGAGTCATACCAAAGACTTTTAAAATGGTACTTGATGCCTCCTTGCTTAACACTCAGCATTATAAAGTACGGATCAAGGGTAAAGTGGAGAAATCCTGGGAAAGGAGTAGCGTCCTCCCCTACACCTTGGTGTAGTAGCTATCGAAAAAGGTGCCTTCGGGTCACCCTCGACTATGGCCGCCAACTTTACTTACTTACTTTGAATACGTTTCTATATGTAAAGTCAAAACCAGATGAACACTTGGTGGCCAGTCAAATAACTTATGACTCTTTTATATTTCTCCTGAAAATCATATTGATTGACACCTGAAATGACCAATAGACATTCCAAGATTGAATACTGACTCATCTAGCGAATACGATAAAAGGCATTGGAATAAAAGTGCAACTGTTTCTATTGTCCTCAATAACCGAAACCATTCCCCTTTTTATAAAATTGTCCTATTTTCAGGAGAGCACTTACGCTTGCACGGTAAAACGTAAATGTAGGTACCTTCCTTTCTAGTGTAGAAAATACTAAAATTGTTTAAACATAATCGAACGCAAAAAATTACACTATTAAAGCATCTATCATATCACTATAACAGTTTTAGCTTTAGCAAAGTTATAATATGTAACAGGTTTTATAACAAAATAGAGAAAAAATAGAATAAATAAACATTTCAAAAGACGCTTCTCTCACTATAAGATACAGTTTATAATGGACAAAATAAAGATGTCAAACGCTATTTTGTTTTTGTAGATTACCTCTAGAAACAAAATAATATGAACACAGCAGTGTGAATTTCACTCGAACGATCAAAATGAAACATATACATTATTATATAAGAGTGAATGAAAATCATGTTGAATGGAAAAACAAGAAGTAAATTAGTTGTATTCTATAAAATATATATTCTAGAACGGCATCATTTTTTTCTTTAAAACAATGGGGCAATATTATTATTTATAGTTACTGTGTAGATTATTGGAATGATTATGGCAAACAGTACAACTTCACAAATTAAGGAAAGTATTCACTGCTTCAATACGACATAAAATTATAATATTTTTCTGGTGACTTTTTCCTTCTTCAATCAGATTCATTTCTTTTGTCTCTCTCTGTCAGCAAGTTGATGGTATTCTGTAATCGTGTAGGTTGTTTCCTGTTGGAATTTGAAAAGACCACTCCTAAAACTGGAGTATGTATTAACAATTGAGATATGCATATATTTTGTAAATTTATACTTTCTTATGCTTGAAATGTTTTCAAGAGTTAATGACCTGGTCCAAAACGATAACACAGCTTTCATCGTGTGTGGATGACACCAAAGTTTTTCAATGAAGACTTAATTAGTTTGAAGATTCTTCATTGGCTCTTTGCACACCACAGATTTCAAACCGACTGAACATAAATGAAGATGTTGCAAATCGAGATAACTTTCTCGCAACAACTTACGAAAAATTCAATTTGGCGATGAAAAATTCTGGAATCTATCTGTGCTTTCGATACACCCAAGCAACAACTCCAAAATTCATTGATTTCTCCCACGTCCTTTAGCGTTCGTTATTAATGCAAAGGCATATTATCAATTACACTCTCCAATCTTTGGCTTTTCAGGTTAATTTAATCTGACCTACGTTCAACCTTTATCAATGAATATATTAACCCATCAACTCCACTACGAGAAGGATGTGACACAAAATAAATTTTTAGTGGAGTAGAGATTGTTTGAATTCAGAGTTTTCTTTCTCCCAGACCGGTTGCCATGCCAAGGAGAAAGAGCACAATCTATTCAACTATCTAATCATAACAGGAAAAGGGGCAAAGAGCTGGATTCAAGCTTTTTCTTAAAGCATTTAGAAAATAATGTTGGGTTCTAAAAGGCTTAGCAGTATTTAATTCTGGATGTCGAAAATTAAGTAAATAGGGGTTGGTTTCTTTGATTAATTGCATATCAAACTTAGATGTTAAATACGTCCTTAGAGAAGAACAGTTGACGTATTATTTAACGTATCATTGGGTGGATTAGGTGGTTCATATCTCGGCAAAGAGTAGTGGTCCAAAAGTGAAGGTAATGGCGAGAGTGGATTTTGAAGTTGTTTACTACGATGTCACTGACATGCATATTAGAACAATGTGCCACGTTGACTCCACCCTGCAAATAGGTTTAATAGGAAATTTATGCAAAACGATACCTCTAATAGATGTACTTTTTTAATTTGAGAGAAGAATATAGTTTCAAAGTCCAAGTACTCAATGTTTCAGAGAATTAAGAGATATCTTTTGTTTTCTCTGTATCAATTGAATTATCAGCTTTTGTTCTGAATTTAGTCTATTTTAGTGGAAGTTAAACTTAGCTTTCGCCTCATTCATTTAGAGGATTTGCCATATTTTGGTTGGGGACAACCATTCAAACTGTGAAAAGGAAACCTACTCTGTTTTTCAGAATGAATCTTTTGTTCTCTTGTGACCCTATAGTAATAAAGAAGAGGCAGTTATTTTTGTTTGAGAGCACTCTTATGTATTCGGAACGTTTGTTCTAAAAACAGAAATCACTCACTTATATACATGCTCGCATATATATATATATATATATATATATATATATATATATATATATATATATATATATATATAAATGTGGAAAGTTGGATAAATCAAATACTTAACTCAAATTTAGGTGCATGATATTTCGTTCGGCTTTATTTCATCTCGAACTTCTGAGATTGTTTTCTGATTTTTTCTATTCAGAAGCATGTGAGGAGAAATGATAAAATGGTAGAGAGGAGGGATCTAAAGTCAAATGTATCAGGTTTCTTTAAATATTTTTTAAAAAAGTGGACATAGATTTTAGGGATCTGATAATAAAGTATGGAAGTGAAAAATAATTCCTCTAATTAAAAAAGAAAAAATATATACATTTACAACTATGGAAGTGTTTGGGTGAAAGGGGTTTTGGCATAACTTGTTTCATGGAAAGATATTACCTATAATGTGATGTCGCAGAAAATTATCTATATTGCGGTGTCTAGGTTGTAATTGGGATGAGGAAGGGCTAAGAGGCAAAGTGACAAGGAAAGGTAAATGGAAAGTGTTGCATACTCATAAATAACAACAGTAATACAAATGCATATATAAATACAGGCGGACACTGTCGTTTCGGATACGAACGGATTTATTAATTTCTGGCTTCAGTCTTTGGCGACACGAGGAGAGAGACAGAATTCTTAAAAGCCTATGCTAACCATACTATGCTGCCCCCAATCATGCACGGTGCATCTTGTGGTGTTTAAAATCTCAATTCATGTCTGCCTGTAAAATCCGAAAAACTCAACCGCTACCTTCAACGGTCGACCTCATCTCTCATTTTTCAAAATCCTCAAAATCTCAGGACATCTCTTCTGAGCATGACGTCATCCATTCTCGAGCTCCATTTCCTGTCTGGGGATTTATTATGACAGATGATGATTGTCATATCCTTTCCGCGCGAGCGTAAGACTGCACCATCTGACAATGCACCTGGACTAAAAGAGACTCGACTAGTTCAAAGCCTTACCAAGGTAAATAATAAAATATAATTAACGAAAAATGATTAATATATAAAAAGCATTAACTTAATTATATAACAAAAGGATTCTCAAAAGTATGGTGGCACAAAGTGAAAAAATGTTTTTTTTCTTTCTCTCCCTATCCATTTTCTATTTGAATTTTGTTTTCCTTCAGTATGATATTCACCATGTATGGTGAGATTTGGTAAAAACCTGGACGTTGTTTTATATGGTTTGTTTTGTAAATTGCCGCATATTCTCGTTGTCTTTGGGATTTTTTGCAGTGCATGGGTTTGATTCCTGTGGCTTAGGAAAAATTGAATGTGTGTTTGAGCTCCAACATGTGGGAGAAAAAAGCGTTTCGATCGTCATTTGTTTTGATTGATCGTCTGTGTTCTTAACTTCTTTGAACACAAACGATCAATTAAAACAAATTGAGAAGAGTCCAGTGGTATAATGGATGGAAACGAGCTGGATTAAAAGATCGAGTCAGTGGGTTTGATCTCTGGTTGTTCTATTGCGTTCACTTTTGAAAAAGTCTCTGAAAAGGTATGAAACATCTGATCCCCCGACTACGGGTTAAATAGTACCAATAATGTCTTTCAACAGAGATGGATTTGGCTTTAAATAATCCCTGTAAGTTGATATGACATTAAAACAAAGTAAGCAAACTTAACAAAATCCACAGACTTAACTGAGATTAGGTTTAAGAGTGTTTATTGAGGTCTTCTCAAGATGGCGTATTAGTTGAAATGGTATTATCTATGGCATAGATTAATGTCTGAAGATAATACTTTTCGTTACATGAAACTCGAATCCCAGTGAAATAATTGTAGGTGATTAAGTTTTGATTTTTATACCGCTCTACTCATGGGTATGGAACAAATCCTACTAGCGTACGGCATACCTAAAGAAACCGTAGCAGCAATAACGATTCTCTATGGAAACACCAAAGTGAAAGTACGTTCACCAGATGGAGACACGGAATACTTCGACATTGTTGCAGGAGTATTACAAGGAGACACGCTAGCCCCATACCTCTTTATCATTTGTCTAGACTACGTACTTAAAACATCGATTGACAAAATCAAAGAGAATGGCTTCGAGCTGACGAAGAAAAGAAGCAGAAGGTACCCCGCAACAACAATTACCGACGCCGACTACGCTGATGACATAGCGATATTGGCAAATACACCCGACCAAGCCGAAACACTACTGCATAGTTTGGAACGAGCAGCCGCAGGCATAGGCCTCTATGTTAATGCACACAAAACGGAATGTATGTGCTATAATCAAATGGGGGACATCTCCACTCTAGACGGAACCCCTCTTAAACTAGTAGACAAATTCACTTACCCAGGAAGCAGCATCGAATCAACCGAAAAGGACATCGACACGAGGTTAACGAAAGCATGGACAGCTATCAATAGGCTATCGATTATATGGAAATCAGACCTAACTGATAAAATGAAACGCAGTTTCTTCCAGGCAGCGGTCACATCGATACTGCTATATGGCTGCACTACATGGACGCTAACAAAACGGCTGGAGAAGAAGCTAGACGGCAATTACACAAGAATGCTACGTGCAATCTTAAACAAGTCCTGGCGGCAACACCCCACAAGACACCAACTGTACGGCCACCTGCCCCCTATCACGAAAACTATTCAAGTTAGACGAACCAGACATGCAGGACACTGCTTGAGAAGCAGGGACGAACTCATAAGAGATGCACTCTTATGGACCCCCACACATGGCCGTGCAAAAGTAGGACGACCAGCACGAACATACATTCAGCAGCTGTGTGAGAATACGGGATGTTGTCCTGGGGACCTGCCTAGGGTGATGAACGATAGGGAGGAGTGGCGAGAGAGGGTCAGGGATATCCGTGCTACCAGCGCGACATGATGATGATGATGATGACTCATGGGTATGAAACAGCCTGATTTTTACTTCTAACACACACACACACACACATGCACACACACACACACACACATTTAAATATATATATATATATATATATATATATATATATACATTTATATATATATATATATATATATATTAGGTATCATACAATAACTGATGTTTATACAAAAGCATTGCTTCTAACAAAGCCTTCATCAGATGATGACTCTGGGTTCAGGCATGGTTTCGGGGCCGAAGCATCATTACCACTAGCCCAGAGCGCCCCAGCAGTATCTCACGACACCACCAGACTTTGTCAGATTGTTATTGCTCTGTGGGATTGCCAGATCCACGCAGTTAGAGCCTTATCTTCGATTTTTTTCATGTATTTCCTCTTGTCTGACGGAGGAAGTCCAAGATGAATTAAGAAAACGGAGGTTGAGTTGGCAATAAATATATATATATATATATATATATATATATATATATATATATATTCGCGGTGTGCTTAACTAACGTAAAAGTTGTTCATGTAGGATATGGAAGTTGTGTACCGATTTCAATCCCATGACAAAGCAGTTTCCGTTTCACTTTTGGTTATGCCCTTAAGAAAGACATATATCCATCTGTTATCCCACCTACAATGTGTAACCAGTATGATATACTTGTCTACGAGGCAAAAAATGAGTTCAGATCAGTTTTACTCAGTCTAAAAATTGGACTTGTGTTATGTCTTGCTTGTCACGGACAGGTTATATATATATATATATATATATATATATATATATACGAGGTAAATACGATAAGTTTCCAGACTTTTTTCGTATGGCCATTTAGAATTGTCGTAGACTCTTGAACATTCAGTATCTTATTTTTATTATTTCAGGTTCAAATGAACAGCTACAGCGGGAATATGAATACACCCTACCAAAGACTGATTGTCACAGCTGCTGAATTTCAAAAATTCAATCTGACACTTAAGAAGAACGATATGCAATAAAAGTCTGTTTTAAACAGAAACGTATGGAATGCTTTAGACTGCTTTTCGACCATCTTGCATAAATCGAGCATCAGTTTCTGAGTGGCATAGAGATTAAAGGAAGGCAAGAAGTCTGTGAGGGATGATGAGTGGTGTGGGAGGAGTAAGGAAATCAATACACCACAGTTGATTAGTCAAAGGGTTAGGGTTACGATGTTGAGGTTTAAAGGGAGTTCAGGAAGAGATTTCGTCGGAAGAGGCCAGCACTCTTCAAATCGGGTCAGTGGCATTTCCACCGGGACAATTCACCAGTCCACAACTCTATCCTTGTCACAGACTATTTGACCAAGATGGGCATCAAGACGGTTCCTCAGCCTGCCTATAGTCCTGACCTTGCTCCCTGTGACTTTTGGTTATTCCCTAAGCTCAGAGGCTGGCGTTATGAGACAATTGAGGGGATGAAAGAGACTGTGACGAAGGTCATTGACACTCTGACACAAGAGGGCTACCATGGGGCTTTCCAGAAGTTGTTGGAACGGTACAACAAGTGCATTGTAGTCGGAGGAGATTACTTCGATGGGGACTAGAGTGTACTATCAATAAAAGTGCCCATAGAACAAAAGTCTGGACATTTATCGTATGCACCTCATACATATATATATATATATATATATATATATATATATATATAACCACACACGTACACATACATACATACATAAATATATATGCGTGTGTTTGTTTGGGCATGGATGTGGGCATTTGCATAATTGAAAAGTGTTTGTTTATACTTCCTCTTTGAATGTAAAGAGACACATTTACAAAGATTTATATTCTCCAACAATTTGAATGTGGTCTGAAATTGGAAAATAATCTCTTATATTCGTTGTCGATCGGATTAGAGACAAAAACACATCATTATGTCAAACTCGGAAGCTATGCCTGTACAAGCACGCAAACCTTGGCTGAAGCATATCAAATAAGCAATGTAAAGGTAATGTATTAACAAAAAAAGTCTTAAAAGAGTTGCCACTATCTTTCCATTCAATAAACATCCCATTAGTATTTATTTGATTTGATATAATCTCTCTGTTTGAAGAACGTTCATTCCAACCTACTTGAGATCACATCTGCTTTGAATGTAAACGATTGAGCCGGTACATGCAATGCTAGCACTGATTATAGAATTAGCGGTCTCGTAATAACAACAAAAGTGAATATCATACAGTTGATTTGAAATCAATGTCCATGAATTATCTTATTTCAACGCAGGAACACATATTAGAATTTGATCTGTACAATTTATCTCATTTAGGCATCTGACTAGATCACATAGAATGCCGTAATATCGTACTCCTGTATGTATCAGATGTATATTTCTTAGGAAATTAAAAACAAGTGATTTAAGATTTTATTTTGTCTCATTGATTTTCGTACAGTCTTTTACATTTATACTTTCCGTATATTTTTTAAATGGGTTTTTGCTTGATTTAACTATTTCTTTTATACAGAATAAAATAATATAGAAAACACACAAAAAGTGTAACATTTTGCATGAGAAAAATGTTTAGCTTAACAAAACACTATGATTTATGGCGAAGAAACGATTGAAACTTGTGAAAAAATAGTCATAGTTTTTGTGTAATTGATTAAAAGATTGAATAAGATTTGTAATTTTACACCCAATAGACCCGAAAATATTTCTGTTTAAAATTTTATTTCACGTAATATCTGAAAAAAATGTACCACACGTTAAATTTTTATGAAAACAAGAAATACACAATTTACAAAATCTACGAAAAACCAACTAATGATTAAATATTTATGAGGTTTTTAGAACCAATTCAGTAATAAAAATGTTTCTCTTCAAATGGAATTTTTTAGAGAAATTTTGTGAAAAAACACACAAAACCTCTTGAACATAAAACAAAATAATTACCTGTTTTAAAAGTAAGTCACAAGCTACAAAAGAAAATTCATAAGAAAAATTTCATCAACTGAGCTGTAGCTGCTATGATAAGTTTGATTGTTTGTTTTGTTTTATGGCGTATCAACTATTTTCGAATTAAAATGTTAAACAATTCAATTTAGAATAAGTACACAGTTTCGATGTCGAAAACAGTTCAATTTCAAACATTTCAGTTTAGCATAAGTGCACAATTTAGTTCTTTTTAAAAACAGTTCTATTTTAGACAGTTCAGTTTTTCATAAGTACACAGTTTAATTCTATTTGACTCATAGATAGGACCCCATCAAGTGTTACCACACCCGGCGAGGGAGCGATGGCAATGAAGGCGTAATCCACATTCCCCAAAGCTCCAAGTTTACTGGAACCTCGCCATCAGATTGTTTAGTGTAATATCCAGGACACTCGTTTTCAAACCAAGCAAGAATTTATCTTTATTGCATTTTAAATTTCTGACTCACAGTATTATTTTTGCCACTGATGTTTTGAATCAGATGTCAATTAATTCTCTGGAGATCTAATTTTACATGTAAATATTATTAGGGCAGCAAAATGAAATATATTTAAACAAATGAATTTATATAAGAATTAGATATTATTTTGCAAGAAAAAATGCAAATATGAGAGTCATTCAATAAATAAAAGGAATTTCTTTGAAAAAAGCAAAAATTCTGTTTTCAGTATTTTTTCCATAAATGTAAATTCATTGAGTGGAATTTTATTACAAAAAATATTTTGATCTCGCAAAAATATTTGTTTTGCGATTATTCAACATGGTGGGAAATTAAACAGTGTGCTCCCGTCTTGAACAAAGATCTGCTATTAAATCTTTTATAACTTAGAAGTGTAAACCATAAGAAATTTACAGAAGAATGTGTGATGAATACGGAAAACCATATTTTAGTAAAATCTGTGAAAAAATTGGCGAAATATGAGTTTTCCAATACAAGCCTGAATAAAAAAAGGAGTGGAAACATACATACTCTCCAGGAAAGGATTCGGGCTCACCAGTCATGCTGACAGTCTTCTGGGACATAAAATGAGACGTCACTATTGATTTTCTCGATAAAGAAGCAACTATAAACAGTGCTTCTTATTTCCAAGTTTCTATACAATATTCACTCTATTTATTGAATGATCCTCGTATTTCAAAATGCATCACTCCTATATATATATATATATATATATAGATATATATGGATTGGTCTGGTTTGTTATTTATCAATCCTTGAGGGTTTATTTAATGACAAATCCTATTCACACACACACACACACACACACACACACACACACACACACACACACACACACACACACACACACACACACACATATATATATATATATAAATATATCTGTGTGTGTGTGAATTGTTTGTTGATAACTTTATTTTGAAACGAATAAGAGCCAATCTATTTTGAACATAGTAAAATGGTTGCAAGTGTTGCTACTTAGCAATAATAATGCTATTTGATATTAATAATGTGTTTGCAACCAGTTTGAATAGGATCAAGTTGTGCTATCTCAGCGCAAATGACCCTTAACCAGAAACTATCTAGCACCTTTAAAATGAAATAGGATTGGGTATATGCATATATATATATACTCTCAATTTTGGTTAGCAATAAATGTTGCTACTTCATGATATTACTAAAACTTGAAATGCACTATAACCCGTTTTATTTTTTTAATTCAATTTCCTTGTTTCTTCATGAAAGAACGTAAATAAAGATTCAGGACGTGTAATAAATATTCAAGAGATAGAGAGAGAGAGAGAGAGAGAGAGAGAGAGAGAGAGAGAGAGCGACGGAGTAAGAGACAAAAAGAAAGTAAGACAGACGTAGAGAGATGAAAAAGGAAAATATTTACTTGGCTCTGCCCTATGAGTTCTTTGAGTTGATCAATATCATCGTCTTCCGTTTCTTTAGTGCGTTCGTGTTCTCTAAAAGTTAGTCTCGTTTATTTTTCAAAAATGTCTATCGATAAATCATTATAATATTAAGCTATATTCCATGGAACCATTTAATCGCATGTTTTCTAAAAAATATGGATATTCATTAATTGTTTAATCTAAACTCAAAGCTTAATTAACATGGTGAAATATAGAAGAAAATTCTAAATTCATTATTTTAATCCATCAGTGACTTGTAAATTCATTGTCACATTAAGACGAACGGAAACTCAAAATTTTAATTTAAACGCAATTTATGATATGAAACCAATTGATTTAGTTTACACAGTAAACCCAAAAATTTTGAACACGGTGACATCATATTTCATACCTATTCTAAATGGCTTTGTATCGCAAGCAATCATAACTTTTCTTTTAAAAGAATGGTGAGATAGCCTTTAAAAAGTACATATTCTCTACAGAAAAAAGTATAATCTATTTGTAGTGTATTTGAGAAGTTTTGAGTTCAAGTGCAAGGTATCTTTGGGTCAAATGGTTTAAGGTTGAAAGGTATTAGAGATGTATAGATTGTTCAAATTCTGCTATGATTTTCACATTAACTTTGAATTTCGATCTTATATACTTCATTTTTAAGGCTTTTGTTGATGACGCCAATCTGGATTGGGTGACAACTTCAAAAGGGAAACAAATATCAACTCTGTATATCATCCACTGAAAAAATGTCTTATATAATATATGATATATATTTAGTCCCTTGAAGAAGAAAATTACGGTGGGAATAACCAGTATCATTCGTGCTGTGTTAATGACTCAATTATTATCTTGTTCACCAACTTGAATAGTAATTACAGTGTAATTCATGAATGGTAACAATAAAGAAATTAACTTAAGTTTTATCAGATATCAAACGTTATTTAAGAAAACATACGTCAGTCACTATTTATCTATCGAAAAAATTACAACACACACACACACACACACACACACACACACACACACACACACACACACACACAAACACACACATATATATATATATATATATATTTAGATATATATATTCAGAGAGAGTGAGAGAGAGAGAGAGAGAGCGAAAGCGAAACAGAGAATGGGAGAGAGGGAGGGGAGAGAGAATATTCCAACATATATATATATATATATATATATATTTATATATATATATCATAACATATACAGAAAAGAGTATACATATCATAGTATGTAGATTATACATATATATATGGAAGAACAGATCGGAGGATAATCTTTGCGGAAAATTCTGTCCTTGTTGCTTCACAGAGGGGCCTTGTAGCTTATCACTTCTTGTTTCGCAGAGAATGCCAAGATCTTTGGACAACACGTCAAATTAAAGAAGACTGAGTCACTCCACCAGCCTGCACCCTTATCACCACTGACATGACTAAATTGAAGGTACTCTATGGGTTCACCAACTTGAAGTTCACCATCACGCCAAAATGCCAAGCTTGACAATAGGCTGGCAGCGACAAACACGTCATTTGGCGGACTGGAAAAACGCTTCTGAAGCAACAGACACTTGAAGACGGGCTCAAAGATCTGCGTGTATAGAGCCATAGTCTTTGCCATATAGCATATATATAGCATAGAATCGTGGGTCACTTGCGCTATTTATGTACTATCGTCAACATCCACTGGATTGATTTAGTCACCAATATTGAAGCTTTTGAAAACGCGATGATCAGCATCGATACCATCCTTATTGAAGTACCAGCTACGCTGAAGAGGACATGTCTCAGGGCGGCGGAATCATTACCTGTTCCAGATCACGCTGTACGACGAATTCCTTATTGACCAACGAGACAGATGAGCACAAAGAAGCAATAAAAGGACTACTAGAAAAATCACTTGCTGACTATTGCTGATGAAATTCTCTAGATGGAAAACCATACACCCGGCGTTTCATTACCATCATCTTGTCTCCTTCTTTGAAAACACCTGCAGGGCCACTATTAAGTACCAAAGACACAGGAAAAGAACCGGAACACGATGCTATCAAACCCTGATCATACTTTAAACTGCAACCGCTAGGACCGTTCTTGTTTATCTTGCATTGACTTTGTCAGCTATGAATGAGTCTCACGTCAGCATGGAGCATCCTTTTTTGATATTATTTTACAAAGCCAAGTAATTATTAATTATATATATATATATATTATTGAAAGATTTAAGTACGAGTACTCTCGACTATTGAGGTTACTACTGTCTTTTAGGCTTCAGTAATTTTTCTGTGATCAAGAAGTTTTTGAATAGGAGCGTTCGTTATGTGCAGTTAACGTGATATTTGAACGCGTTGGTTGGAGGTGCTGGTTCTAATGTGTCGCTGAGGACCACATGACTTGGAATAACGATTAAAGACTTCGGACAATTTTAAAACGGCCTTCTCTCCAACTGGAAAACGCCAATAAAAAGATAAACAATCGGTATTTGTCTGTCAATGTGAATACCTTATGCCTACAAGAGAATCTGCTCCATGAATAGGATATATACATATATATACGTGGTGCATTCAATAAGTTTCCAGAATTTTTTTACAGGCATTTAAAGTTGTCGTGGACTCTTGAAAATTCAGTATGCTATTGCTATACACCTTATAAGATGACTGACCAAATTTTATGATTTCAAGTTCAAATGAACAGCTACAGCAGCAATTGGAACACACCCTACTAAAGCCTAATTGTCACAGCTGGTGAATTTCAAAAAATGCAACCTGGACTTTAGAAGAACGATATGCAATAGAATTCTGTTTTAAACTGGGAAAAAATGCCATGCAATGAAAGCTGGATCTGCTGCTATGACCTAGAGACGAAGAGACAGAGTTCCCAGTGGAAGCATGCTGGCTCACCCAGACCCAATAAGGCCAGACAGAGCAAATCCACCCACAAACATTTGATGATCACTTTTTTTGACAGCACTGGCATGATCTACATTCACTAGGTTCCCACTGGACAGACAGTCAACAAGGAATACTATGTTGAGGTTTTAAGGGAGTTCAGGAAGAGATTCCGTTGGAAGAGGCCAGCACTCTTCAAATCGGGTCAGTGGCATTTCCACCAGGACAATTCACCAGTCCACAACTCCATCCTTGTCACAGACTATTTGATCAAGAGGGGCATCAAGACAGTTTCTCACCCTCCCTAGAGTCTAGACCTTACTCGCGGTGACTTTCGGTTATTCTTTAAGCTCAGAGGCTGTCGTTATGAGACAACTGAAGAGAGGAAAGAGGCTGTGACGAAGGTCATTGACACACTGACACAAGAGGACTTTCATGGGGCTTTCCAGAAGTTGTTGGAACGGTACAAGTGCATTGCAGCCGGAGATTACTTCGAAGGAGACTTGAGTTTCATATGTGTACTATCAATAAAAGTGCCCATACGAAAAAAGTCAACTTTTCAATGATCCTCGTATATATATATATATATATATATATACTATGATTTTTTCAGACACTTTTCTGCCTTTGATAAAAGCATGTTTTTTTTAGTAGAATATTGTCTTTTTTTGTGTGTATGTATGTATCTCTTTTATCCTTATCGGTCACAAGTCATGGAAATTACTGGTGGGATTTTAATGTTTTCGTTCGGAGAAATAAATGTATGAGAATTTGTGTTTACCCTCATGATCGTACTGAAGTCAGTTATATCTGTGATCCATAGAATCTCTATGAAATACATCAATTTGGCTCCATGACTAATTTATGATTAATAAGTAACAGTAGAAGATTATTGGAAATGGGTTTCACAGAGAAGTAAGCCGTCGTGTCAAGACAGATGTCAGTCAGTTCCAATAAATTATAAACTAGAGGTATATCACAAAAAATCCTGGCTCAAGAAGGAAAATCATCTATACAAATATTATGGCCATCAATCATTTAAATGCGACGTATGATTGTTGCATCACTTTTTCTGATAGACTAAAAATGAGTGAAAATTGCCTCTCAGAATGAAAGCTACATAAAACGAATATTTTCAATGAAAATGATCTACATACATACTAGGGTGAGTAAAAAGTTTTGAAATATTTTGGTTATCTAATAGACAATTTTGCGGGTCCCGATGATTTTGCTGTGTTCGTGAAGGTGACAAACTTCACTGGTCTGTGAAATACCTAGTTCAAATGATACTCTCCCAGTGATATAAGCTGGATTTGCCTCATTGGCTAGGAGAACGCTCAGGGAATCCTCGGTTTTAGGGCTGCCTGAACTTGCCTGATTGTCAAGGTACTTTCAACTCGAGCTAAATTGATTGAACCATCTGCTTACTGTACTGTGATCAACTGTATTTTCAATTTTCGGACAACAATGCCTACATTGCCTCGTCGACGTTATCGTCCACTTCAAACTCATGAAGCATAAAGTCCCAAATAAGACTACATTACACGTTCATCTATGTAGCTCTCGAAGCACAGACGAAGTGAAGCAAAACACAGCTCAACAACCACCATGATACTACCAACTACAGCAAAGAATTTTCTTGGTTTCATTTGTTTTGGTAACGTGATATATGTGCCCTTAAGTAGAACCAAGCAAAATATTGCATAACGTTTGACTCACACAGAACGAATGGTTTTGTCATGAATCATAATAATATTAAATTTGTCTTTCTGGATTTTAGTCTTTTCCACCTTCTATTGACTGAATGATTGATTCAAAAGGCATGTCAATCCGTGTAGGGCAGTTTTATGCCTAGAGACTCAGGGAATTTTGTTCATTGTATGTTCATATCAATACTTTTTGTGTTGTTTCTTGTTTTTTTATTTTACTTTTTTGCCCACAGTTCTGTAGATTTCGAATAATTTTTCAAGAGATCTAATTAACTAATTGATGTGTCCCTAAAAGGTACTATAATTCTGATTCAGAGTGGAACTTGAAGCAATGGCAAAGAAGGATTACTCAATATTCCCCAGAGTTTCAGAACGTGAGTTTAGTGTTACGCTCAGGGCACCACTTTTTGGTGGGATCTTACTTCTCTGCTGAGGATTCAGCTAGCATATTCTAATAGGGAAATACTGGAAGATTATAAGGTGGTTTTCACCTTCAAGAATTTAGTAAGTCCTCTCAGGAGACAATGGAAACCACAATAGTTATTCCTAGTTTTCGATTATGACATTTTTACTGTGAGAAAAATTAATTGATACTTTGAAAATAGGTCATTGCATAATTCAAATGAATATGAAAATTTGTTTTTGTGGATATAATGGGTGGTACTTAAGTTTTGATCTGATATTCATGCATGGTATATGTATTTTATCGATGCAATTTGTCTTTATATCTTTCAAAATTGAAATAGAATAAGGAATTATAAACTTTTCAATCATACCAAAAGTTGAAATAAGTTCAAAATAAATCGACTCTCCAATTATTAAGTATCATATCTAAACAAGAAATAATTTTAGAAAAATACAAAGTAAATGCAATAGAGGTAAAACTACATTCAGCAATAAATTAAATTCGTATTTTTTAACAATGTCAAAATCATCGTGAAAATAATGACAAAATGTCAAGTTTCAGAAAGATATAACATTCAAGAATATTTCAGCATCTATAATGATTGATAGAAATGGTAAGTAATTCTGTTGTACTGATTGATTAGAGAGTGATATACCTTATAGTGTCATATAATTAGGCTGATGCAAATGTTACAACAATAAATATCCCAGGTGACAAACAACTCGTACAATGAAGTAGATGGTCTTTCCCCTAAGTTGACAGTCATGTAGGTGATTCAAAATAAGAGAACTATGAAGCCACATGTTTCTGGTGAGACTGAAAAGTATTGGTCAGTCTCTGATGGATCACACTTTCGTCTCTTCAGATAGTTGTGTCTTAAATGAGATTTCAAACCTGCTATATAAGTGCATAAAAGTCCACCGATAGTGCTGAGAGGAGAATTAGTAGATGAAAATAGAAAGCATGTCTTATCGAGCTTTCGCCTTCTTTCTCAGTACTTTGAAATGGTAGAGATGTATTTTGTCAAACAGGTATACTGAGAGATATTTTCAGTTTCTTTTTGGTCGAGAGATATGGTCTTCTTGTATTTCCATTTCCGGTATGAAGCTGGCCATAAACTAGGACCTTTGGAATTTTGTCGTCCTTCATTTGCTTGGCATGTACAGCCCAGCTTAATTGAGGTTGCATGAGAAAATTTCCTATGCCTCTGATATTGCACTTACTCAAGAGATCAGAGTTTGAGATTTGGTCTTGCAGTGTTTATGCACAGATCTTTTGTAAAAGGTATTCAGACGCCAAAGTATTTTATGCATCGGCTCCATCCATAGCGTTAAAGTCCCTCATTATGACAAGTTTATCTTTGTGTTTGACACTGGATATGACAGTACAGAAGTCGTCGTAAAATTCATCATTCACCTGCTCGGCTCGAGACAGGATTTAGGCGTAATAGATCACAAGATTAGCAGAAGAATTTTCATTTAGAACAATTGTTCGTTTCACAATACTATCTAAGACACTTTCTAGAAGAGAAGACATAAATTTTGCGAGCGTAGATTTTATGGCAAAGTTGACACCTAATGGGTGAGGTTCTTCTCTTTTGCCAATCAATAAGAATGTACATCAACTGAGTTTCACCAAGTGCAGAAATATAGATGTTCTGTTTCTGCAGCACAACAGAGATAAGCGTCGTTTTTCATTTTGAAGTGAACCGGTCGTTTTGGAGTCTTCACACATTCCAAGTTCCAATTGTGAATTAATTATCTTTTCTCTTTTGACTTCAATAGTAGATAACCATGCTGCTGTAGCGAGCTGCCAAGTTGAGATATAAGTAAGCAATATTTAAAGCTCCTAGTCTCTTTTCCCAATTGGTGAAAAAAGAGCTTTGTCTAAATAGACCTGTTTGGTCACCACTGAAGAATATGAACTACACAGTTGCTCAAGGGTCATTGGATAAATAGCGATCACCCAATAGTTGCCACTGTGAAAAGTGCTTGAAACAGACTTTCTGTAATGCCCTGGCTCCTTCACTTTTAATCTCTTGACAGTCAACTTGATTCTTTGGTGGGTTGATGATGAAATACAGATGTTGGTTGAACAGTCTGATTAACTGCTTGGATGATTATAGTGGTGAAAACTTGTGATCAACTAGCCTGACTTTTGGAAGTGTTGAGGGCTGGTGAGGATACAAATTTTTACTGCAGATCAAATGAAAATCCCACCGACCCTTATGTTTCTTATCGCGAAGTTTTACCTTTGTTTTTTCATTTCCCTAGCAAGGTCTCGGTAATTATATTTCTTTTTGCTTTCCTTCAGTTTTATCTTATGGTCAACCGGAACGGCAAAGTCCACTATTCGGGAGGTTCTCTCTTTTCTCTCTCTCTCTCTCTCTCTCTCACTTGGTCTCACATTTGCTATTCTGTTGCGTCTTGTCAATTTTTGCTTTGACATAATTAGTCCTTATGGCGTTGTTATAAGCTGCGATCAGAAGAGATTCTGTTTCTTTTTAAAGGCTTCCTTTTCTTAACCATATCCAGATTTTCTCGTGTGAGATTTCACTAGTTTGTTGCTTGAAATATCCATACCGTTGTTTTGACTTCGATTTTTGCAGCTTATTTTTGTTCTGTTGATATTTGTGTTGTCTCAATTGTGTTTATTCACTGTAATCAGTATTCCTATGTATTTTTAATTCTATCGAGGGGTCGAAGCTATCTTCAGCACTGGCGAGTCCTCTTCCTCCTTCTTTTCTTGACACATGCAGTTTGTCTTAGTCATCTCTGGGATGTAAGGCCTTATGCATCATCATGAGTTATCTTTTCTTTGATCCATTTGTTTAAGTTCCTCCCTCATCCACTTCAAAATGGTTCAGAGTATGTCACTTGTGAGATAGCCCAGGTGTTTATCCTTTTGATGAGTTTTCTGCAATATAGTTTAGTTTCGAGTAGTTTCCTCGTTTTCCTGAGATACTTTTTCTAATTTGTTCCTTTCTCTCTATTTGTTTGATGGTCTCTGCTTCCAGTATTCCCAAGTATTTGTAAGATTCTTTTTCTCCGAGCATTCTGATCATTTCTTCATTAGGTAGTTCTATTCCTTCTGTTATATGTCGTTTGCTGTTTATCATTATTAGCATTGTGCATTTTCCTATGTCAAAGGTCATCCCTATGTCCCAACTGCATATTCTGACTGGCTGTATTAGGGTTTCTAATTCTTTTTCATTTTTGGCAAACAGTCTGATATTGTCCATGCACATTAGGTGATTGATATTTTCTGGCGATTTTGTAAGTTTCTATCCACCTGTGCATTTCCAAAGTATGAGGTTGAGGGGCATAATCGTTATTGATAATAGTCATGGTGATTGCGCATTTCCCTAAAGATGCCTCTCTAGACTTTCTCCATAGCTAGGCTTTTTCCTCCGGCAGTCAGCTCCACTTTCCAGTTTTTTATGGTTTCATAAGCTTTATGACTTCACCAGATATCTTGTACATTTTGAGATAGTGTATTACCCACATCGTGTGCCTTTTTGTAATCAATCCACGCCATATCTAGATTTTGTGTCTCATTTTCCTGTCTTTGAGGATGTGTTGGTCAATATACAGTAGCTTTCCTGTTCCTCTGGTCTCCTTGTGGCATTCCTACTATTCCTCAAGAAACAGTCAACGGCTTATTGACGATTAGTAAATATCCTCTGGAATTAGAGCAGTTAGTATCTTCTGCATATTAAAAGGGTGCGTTATAGGTCTATAATTATTTCGGGGTTTCCTTTTTGGAGGTATTTCTGCATCAAGGTAGTCTTTTCCTTGGTCATCCATTCTGGTGCAGTTGATTCTTTTAAGCATCTATTCATTTTGATAGCCTGTCGGTCATAGATTGTGGGGAAATTTTAAAACAAGAATCCATGCCATCATGGCCTGGAGTCTTTCAATTTAGTATTTTTTTTTCAGTTTTGCTTTGAGTGAATCGAGGTGTATTTTTGCATTCGGGCCTTCTTCCAGCCCATATTATTATTATTATTATTATTATTATTATTATTATTATTATTATTATTATTATTATTTGTTTGGTGTCAAGTTACACTTCTACAAAGGTATATTGCCGTTCAAGAGAATGAAACATAAAATTCTCTGGGATTGTGAGATACAAACGGATAATGTAATCCTGACCAGACGACCAGACCTAGTGTTAATTAACAAGAAAAAAAGAACTTGCAATCAGATGGATTTTGCTTTTCCGGTGGACCACAAAGTAAAAACAAAAAAAACAAAAAACAAAATATAGACAAATACTTGGACCTTGCCAGAGAACTTGGGTAACATGAGGGTGACGACAAGGCCAATTGTAATTGACTGAAAGAATTGAAATCAGAAGAAGCATCGAGATCATTCAGACCACCGAATTATTAAAATCAGCTAAACAAATTTAATGAGTTCTGGAGAGCTAAGAAACTTATTGTCATTCAGAAAGACCATCAACTAACACTGGGGTGAAAAACTCGCCAGGAGTGAAATAATAGTAATAATAATAAAAATAATAAACTTTCTTATGTTTATAAGATCATATATCAGATTTATATGTATCATTGAATAAACTATACCCCAGCCTCGTTAGATAAACTTGCATTCAAAATTTATTTTCCTCTACGTCAGTAATTCAGTTTTATGTCCGTAAACACTGTATAATTTGGAGTATAGAAAAGGTCTGCACTGTAAGGCAATATATATTCAAATATACTTTGAAGAGATTTAAATTTCAGGACCTCTCATTTTGATTAAATTCATATTTGAATTAAAAATTCAAACTTTGAAGTTCGCTGGTTATATACAATTTTATGTTAAAATCGTAAACATCTTTTACACTATCACTTTTACTGAATATTTTACATTCCAAAGTCCCTACTGACATGAGATGTAACAATAATAATAATAATAATAATAATAATAATAATAATGTCTCTCCAAAAGCAAAATATTATCCCCAATCGTAAATGAATGGTAGACCAATTATTCTAGTCTGACCAAAAATATAAATGAAATAAATTACAGTACGTATTAAGTTGATATTAAAACACCAAAATCGTAAGTTCGATAACTTTAAGCTTTCTTGTCATTAATTTGTTCACTGTGTCTCTGTATTTATCATCAAATTGATATGTGTAAAGTTTAAATGTTGCAATCTTCATTTTTAATTTAGAACCCTACAACCCAAAATTGAAGTAGGTGAAGGAAAAAAAAAAAAAAAAAAGAAAAAAAGTTCAATAAGGAATGTCACCTCCTGCAAAAAACTGAACTACCGCTGAGCTTATATGTGTGATATCAAAGAAAAAATTAAGAATAAAGCTCAAAAAGAGTTTGACTCGGTTTGAACTTATTCATTTTAAAGGTGTAAGAATCCACTCTTTTCATAATTTTTTTGAGGCCCGCTAAAATGCCACAAATTCCAGCACAGCAAAGCAAATATTACGCAAACACGAAAAAATAAATGTTGATAATCATCACTGAAAAGAGGGCTACATCAATGTCCATCAGAAACTAAGACTGGAAAAAAGTTGCAACGCCAACCGAAAAGAACGTAATCAAATATCCAATCTGGCAAAAAAGAACGGAGATAAAATCAGCATTTCTTTAAGGAGCCTGAATAGGAATACAAAACCAGGGAAATTTGGCTAGAAAGAATGGTAAAAAGAACTGCGTGAACAAACCAAAGTTGTAAGGAGGAAAAAAAAACATTAAAGGGTTTGTTGGGATGAGAAGATCAAAACAAAACAAGAAAAGTCTGACAATGCGTCTTGAAAAGATAAATAAAAAGATTGAAGGGAAACTTAGAAGATATCGAGACAGGGGAGAGCAATATAAAAAAAAATCTGGACTTAAAAAATTAAGCGCAAGAACAGTATAAGACTAGACACGATTGAGTAGGGAAAATGATCGATGAGAATTGTGCAAGAAATTTAAATTTGAACATACGAACAAATGGTATATACACAACTCAGAATCAGTCCAGGAGAATGAGACACGCAAAATCTTCTGGGGTTTTGAGATAAAAACACATCATTTATTCCCGGCCAGAAGGCAAAACCAAGTGATTTTTACAAAAAAGACAACCTGGTGAAGAGTGGACTTTGACGTCCCGACAGACCGCAGAATGAAACTCAAAGAAAACGAAAAGAGAGATAGGTTTCCCGACTTTTTTGTACAGGAATTTAAAATTGTCGTAGACACTTGAAAATTCAGTATGTTATTGCTATACATCTTATGAGATGACAGACCAATTCTATGCTTTCACGTTCAAATGAACAGCTACAGCAGCAATTGGAATACACCCTACTAATATCTGATTGTCACAGCTGGTTAATTTAAAAAATGCAATCTGGACGTGAGGAAGAATGATATGTAATAAAATTCTGTTTTAAACTTGGATAAAATGCCACAGAAACTGATGGAATGCTTCAGACTGATTTTCGACCATCTTGCATGAATCGACCATCAGTTTTTGAGTGGCATAAGAGATTCAAGGAAGGCAGGGAGTCTGTGAGGGATGATGAGAGGTGTGGGAGGAGTAAGGAAGCCAAAACAGCAGAGTTGATTGGCCAAAGGGTTAGGGTTATGGTTACTATGTTGAGGTTTTAAGGGAGTTCAGGAAGAGATTCTGTCGAAAAAGGTCAGCACTCTTCAAATCGGGTCAGTGGCATTTCCAGCAGAACAATGCACCAGTCCACAACTCCATCCTTGTCACAGACTATTTGACCAAGATGGGCATCAAGACAGTTCCTCAGTCTCCCTATAGTCCAGACCTTGCTTCCTGTGACTTTTGCTAATTCCCTAAGCTCAGAGGCTGTCGTTATGAGACAATTGAGGAGATGAAAGAGGCTGTGACAAAGGTCATTGACAAGCTGACACAAGAGGACTTTCATGGGACCTTCCAGAAGTTGTTGGAACGGTACAACGAGAGCATTGCAGCCAGAGGAGATTACTTCGAAGGGGACTAGAGTTTCATATGAGTACTATCAAAAATGCCCATACGTAAAAAGTCTGGAAACTTATTTAACGATTCTCGTAAGTACCATAGACTTCACCAGAGAAACAAAAAGTCCATGAAACAGGAAGGTAACACTTATATCAATTGTAATTGATGCCCTTGGAACAATCCCCAAAGGATTGGTAAAGGACTAAAAGATTCTGAAATCAGAGGACAAGTGCAGACCATCCATTATTAAGATCGGCCAGAATACTGAGAAAAGTCCTGGAGACTTGAGGAGGATTTCTCTCTCTCTCTCTCTCTCTCTCTCTCTCTCTCTCTCTCAGACTCTAGTGAAAGACCATCAGCTAACGCTTGTGTGAAAAACTTGAATAATAATATTCATAATACTAGGAATGAAAGAGAAAACGGAATCACCAGCACAGATGACTTAGTAGACGTATTATTAAAAGGACTTCATGATCGCATTAAAAAGAACAAAGAAAGGTATATTACTCAAGCTAGTAGCAGCTTTGATAAACCAAGAACAAACAGAAAAAACAACAAATATTATAAAACAGAAATAAGAAAAACAAATATATGGATACTTCAAACGACGAACTATATTGCACAGGTGAAAAGCTGGAAACAACAATTAAAGGGAAACCGCAAGAAAGAAAGTGAATATCTTCTAATAGAAGCAGAAAATAAGATATTAACGAACAAAGATTGGTAATACTCAATGGACCTGAAAACGTAGTTTGCGTAGAGGAAAAGATGAAATGGTTAAATACATTTAAATCGATTGCAGCGAACGAACAAAAAAGGGGTATAGGACTAGGAATGACTGATTGGGGAAGATTATACACAGGGAATTGTGCAAGAGATTGAAATTTTCTATACTATTTTATGGTACAGACGTACAAGCCAAAATCAATCCAAGAGAATGAGGCCCATAAAATTCTCTGGGATTTTGAGATACAGACGGATAACTTAATACCAACCAAAATAGCAGTCTTGATATTAATAAGGAAAAAAAAAAGAGTCGCTATATTGTGAATTCTACCGTTGCAGCAGGCCCCAAAGTGAAGATAAAAGACAGCGAAAAGATAAGCAAATACTTGGACCTTGCTAGAGAACTAAAAAATCGACGGAACATGAGAATCAATGAAATACCAATTACTGTTAGCACTCTCGGAACGCCCCTCAGATGGCGGAAGAAATGACTGGAGGAACTAGAAATCAGAGGTGGTATCAAAACCACCCAGACTACGGCATAGATGAGATTGACTTGAATACTGAGGAGAATCTTGGAGACCTGAGAAGACTTGCTGTCACTCAACCTCCAGTGTTAGCCCACCAGCTAATGTTGGTGGGAAAAACTTGCAAGCAGTCAAATGATAATTATAATATCCCACAAAATCATAAAATTCATCACAAACGCAAGAGTAAGCTACAGGTTAGAATTGACAGCAGAGGGACAATCCCTAGAGGTTGCACAAATCAAAAATGGCATGTTCCTAGGAGACTCACTTTCACCACAACTACAGTGTGCGGAAAGAAGATTAGGGATATGCTAGTACAATATTAAACGACTCTTCTATAAAACAAGATTAATTTTAATATTAAAATGTAAACAAAATAAGATAGACACTGTACCGTAAATTTATTCAGTATGACCTCTATTTAAAAAAAAAAATCATTGTATGAACACACCTTCGAAACGATTTGCATATCTTCAAAAAATTCTTCCGATATTTTATTCCATCCTTTCTCAATAACAATCTTAAGCGAATCAATATTTGGATGCGAAGTTGGATTTGTTTTGTTTTCTAAAACGCCCCATATAACGTAATCAAGAATGTTTAAGGTGTAGGCTTGATAGACACCATAAAGCAATTCAAATTATTCGGAATTTTTCTTGGGCTTGGTTTCGGCGTTAAGCAAATCAAAGATTCTTTGTAGTTTTTCTTGCTCACTCATATTGGGCTGAATTTTAATGAAAACCTGCTTAAATGATAGAGCTAATCATGAAAATTTAGTTTTAAAGCGTGTATTTAAAAAATTGGATTAATCATTTTAAAAATACGTTCTAAAAATTATTCCATATTTTGTTTCCGCAGCTTGTATTCATAATAGCAATGATACCACTCAAAGAAAAGCATGACGGGAAGTAGCAATAAATTTACAAAATCACAAGAAAATGTTACTCACGTTATTTCAATAAGTAATATAAAAGTATTTGCTAAAAATAAAAAAGAAATGGAGATTCTGATACAAACAATAAAAATATACAGCTTGGACAGAGGAATGGAATCTGATATATAATGTGAAATATTCATAATGAAAAATGGGAAAAGACAAACTGCTGAAGAAATCGAACAAACACGCCAGAAAGAGGAAAATTCAAGTATATTGGATTATTGGAAGCGTGCACCATCAAACCAGTAGATACGAAGGAAAAATTACAAAAGATTAACTTAGAAGAACGAGAAAGCTTCTCTAAACGAAGCTCAGCAGCAGTAGTTTTATCAAATAGATAGGCACCGCGGCAGTCACTCTTGTACGATACTCGGGACAATTTCTAAAATGGACAAAGAAAATCTGACAAATGGACCAAAAACAAGAAAATTGATGACGATGCACAAGGCATTACATCCGAGAGATAACATAGAAAGATTAAATGTGTCAAGATAAGAAGAAGGAAAAAGACTCAGCAACACTAGAGATTATGTTGATGCTTCAAAACAAGCTCTACAATAAAAAGAGCAAAGAAAGCTTAATTACAGCAGCCAATTATAGTTTTGGCAATTAAGTAATTATAGGAAAACAAAAACTAAGAAACAGAAATAGGGGAAAAAAAACAACATATGTATGGATTGGACTCGGTGAGAAAGGTGATCCACTGGGAATTGTGTAAAAGACTGTACTAACAAACGGGATATGCTCAAGCCAGAATCTGTCCTAAAGAATAGGAAAAATAAAAATTATTTGGAATTTTGAGGTTGAAATCCCTGTTAGAAGGACCCAACAATTGATAACACTGGTTTACAAAAATAAATTTTTGGTCTGAGGCAAGAATGGGGATAAGTGTTTTTTGTTAATTTGGGTGTGCTGAATTCAAATTTATAAATAGTTTTGCTCTATCACCTCTAGTTTTCTGGCTTTTAAATAGTCTCATTTTAGTATAAACAGAGAATATATGTGCATATTGCAAGAGTTGCAGCAGCTTATAACAGATAAAACAGGATAGATAAAGAACACTGATTGAATCAATATACTTGGATGACACAATTACACAATTCTTAGTACCACAGACAGTCAAAAGTGTATTTTCTTAGAAGATCTGGTGTATTTTGCCTCCGGGATGTCACGTACGAGCATGCAGCAGAAGTCTCTCATCATGTCGGGGCTCCATTTGCCTTGATAGCAGCTCTCCATCTTCGTAATGTCTAGGTGGAATCTTTCTCCATGCTCATCACTCACTGCACCAAGGTTTGGCGGGAAGAAGTTGAGGTGGGAATGGAGAAAATGAATCTTGAGTAACATTCGGCACCCCATATCCTCGTAAGACTTTAGCAACTTCTCAATACAGGCTTGGTAATCTGATACACGTGTGTTACCAAGGAAGCCACTACAGACTGACTTGAATGCTTCCCATTCTCTCAGTTCCTTTAAGTTAAGAAGCTCCTCAAAATCAGTATCCTTCAGCACTTCTCGGATCTGAGGTCCGACAAAGATTCCCTCTTTGAGCTTAGCAGCACGAAGACCTGGGAACACAGTAGACAAGTGTTGGAAGGCAGCACCATTTTTGTGCAACGCCTTCACGAAATTCTTCATCAAACCAAGCTTGATGTGAAGAGGAGGAAGAACCACCTTATTCATGTCCACCAGAGGATTCTCCTTGAGGCTTTATTCGTCAGGAACAAAAGTGCTTCTAGACCTCCAGTCTTTCTGCTTGTAATGCTGGGATACAGCTCGACTATCCCAGTGACAGAAAAAACAACAGTACTTTGTGAAGCCCGCTTGCATACCCATAAGAAGACCAATGACCTTGAGGTCCCCACACAGAATCCATTGGTACTCGCTGTACTTAATAGTTTCTAAAAGAAGCTCCATATTGTCATAGGACTCCTTTAGATGGACAGAGTGTGCATGGGAATGTTGGGTATTTATTCCCGTTGTGAAGAAGAACACCCTTGAGACTTCGCTTGGAAGAGTCGATGAAAAGACGCCAGTCTGAAGGATTATGTGACAAACCAAGGGACGTAAACAAGCCAGGTATGTTTGTACTGTAGCCCAACATGTTTTCCATGTCGAAAAAGGAAGCAAGGTCTTTGTTCCGATTCCTGAAACTGGTGATCCTTAAATCTTCCTGGACTAGGTTCCACTGTTTAAGCCGAGAAGCCAAGAGCTCTGACTGCTGTTTTGACAGATACAAATCACGAGCAAGATCATTCAGGTCTTCTTGCGTGATCCAGTGTGGCTCATTACCACTTGTTCCTGAATATGTAGACTCAATGTCTTTCAAAGATATTGACTCAGCAGAATCCTCCTTTGAAGGCATTTCTTCATCTGTTGAGGAAAGAAGATCCTTATTTACTGGATGTGTGGGTACAGGAAGATCATCTGAATGGGGAACGGGTCTCATAACAGATCGAAGGTTGGGACATTTGATCTTTTTCCTAGAAGATGCATTGAAACCAGTTATATTAGTTAAAGAAAAATAACAATCATCTGCGTGGTTTCGCGGCTCTCTCCAAACCATCGGGACTGCAAAGTTAAAAGCTGCTTTCTTGCCATTAAACTATGCAGTAAGTCCATTGTAGCACGGTTTATAACAGATGTGTGGAGCCCAAGACTTGACTTGATCGCCAATTTTACAGTCAAAATAGTGAAAGTAGGCGGTTTTGAGGAGGTAAGCGATGGTTCGACGCTGTGCAACTGTTGTGAAGTCTCCACACACGTAGCAGAAAGAATTAGCTTTGTTAAGGCATCCTCGACATTTTGACGTGCTTGAAGCCATTGGAGAATCTGAAAATATAACAAAGTAAAACTAAAAGTGCATTTGAAAATGTAATACTAATATTTAGTATCCCAAAAGATGTGTAACACGATAGTTGAGGGACACCAACCTCCTGCGCCGCCTGCGAGACAACGCCTTCCAATGACTGCCACAGTGTGGATTGGGACCTGCTGCTTTAACTGTCAAATTCAGTCTATATATAATGTAATGCTATCACTTACATTTAGTGCATAATAACAAAAAATTAGCTATCAGTCTCACAATATTAGAATTAACCCTGAATTCATATACGCCGTTGTGTACCGTATATGCACAAAATACACACTATGCATATCTAAAAAAAAACTAGAGGTGATGAATAAAAACGGATTTCAAATTTGAATTCAGCACCCTCAAATTAGGTAAAAACGGGTGTTTTTGTGCTTGCCTTAATTTCTTTGTAAACCAGTGTAATCATCAAAAAAAAAAAAAAAAAAAAGAAGAAGAAATTGCTGTTTTGAGGATTTTGCAGGACCTTGCTAGAAAACTAAAATAGCCGTGGAACATGAAGACGACGGTCATACTAATTATAATTAGTACGCTTGTAAGAAAAAAACTGGAAGAATTGGGAAATCAGAGGAAGAATCGGAACCATCCCCCTACATCATTGTTGAGACCGACGAGAATTCTCGGAAGAGTTCTGGATACCTGAAGGAACATGTTTTCATTCAGACTCCGTTGAAAGTCCATCAGTTAAGAATAGTGTGAAAAACTCACTTCGAGTAAGAATGATAATAATAAGTTATATTCGTTATATATATTGAAATTAATAAATTGTATTTCTTAAAATAACTATTCACTTGATAGTAACGCTATTTTTTAGTTTCAAATGCGCAACAATAACGATAAACATAAATATTTATCCTCTGCTATATGAGATCTGTTTAAGAATAAAATATCAATGTTTTGAAAAAGAAGAAAAAATAAATTTACTTGAAACCAAGTTTATAATTTTTTTATATGTAAGTATATATTTACCTCATCCCTACACTACAAAGTCATTTTTAAGCAAAATACACCCAGTTAAAATTTCCTTCTCCAAGACTAATTGTCATGACAAAGTTAAAGAAGCAATCTCCCCAAATATTTACTTTTAGTTGCAGTGAGAACACTTGGATTCACATGATTCATACGATGGAAATGTAAACTGCCTCGTTCAGAATTTGAATTCGGGTCATCGTATCTATTTCCTACCATTATAATCGTTACACTCCAAGCGCTTCCTTCATATACAAGTAACCTGATATCTAATCCTGATATTTTGTTCGAATTTTGCACTCAAAGGTGTTTGGCTAATCTGAATGAATTCGATTATGCTTAAGAGGAAAGAAATGTCTCCAAACTTGGAAATAACTGAAGCTATATTCTGTTTTTAGTAGATAAATAATTGTTGCAGCTACTTTGGGTATGATAAATGAAGGGGTAGCGTCAAGTTCGTAGAAGATGAATGAATTGTGGATGTCAGTATCAACTTTGGCGACATACTTGATTATGAAACTTGCATTTTATAAAATTTTCAAAGTTAGATTTAATAACTGAACAGTTTTTACTCCACATAATTATGTTCGATTTCACTTTATTGGCATTTGTTGAAAATTCAAACACGGGGTTTTGAAGAAAAAGGAATATGTGATGGAAAATGCTAAAAATTTTATACAATTTAATTTTAACTTCCGAATCTTTATACAATTAGAATATTTGGTTTCTTGGGTTAAATGCATTTCAATTTTCGTGGGTTATTTAATGCTAATATGTGTGAAAACATTTTTAGAGAAGAAAAAAAACATCCAGATCTTTTGACTTTATCAAAAATTATTTATTCATTTCGGAATTAATTTTTTCATGAAAATATTTGGAAAGTTGACCAAAACACCTTTTTTTTAATTTAATTGAGTTGCTTTAAAGAATGCGAAATGTTTCTTGTTTTCTTTAAAAGCAAAGGAACATTCTTATCAATTGGATGATTTTGGGTGACTGAAAAAGAAACCATGTTCAATTTTCTGATTTTTTTCATTTCTTAATCTGAAGCTGCTCAAAAACAAAAAGTAAAGTTTTTACCTTTTATATTTCTTTATTCACATTAAGTAGCTTTCCATTTTGAAGACGGTAATTGAATATCTTTCAGTTATTTTGTCGGTAGTTCAAAGGAATAATTAAATTTAAAATTTAGTCATGAACGATGGAAATGAAGGAGGCATGAGTTTTATCTTGACATTGTTGTTGTGCTCTCTTGACTCTCCGGTGGAGAGATTTGTGTCGAAGCAGCTCTGTTTAAGAGGGCACTACTCAGCCAGATGGAGAGATGCCGATGGTGGAGGTTAAAGTTATGAAAGACTGCAGTGATCTGTGAAAGATTCGGTAGTTGCCATGGATATATTCTGTATTTTTTGATTGAATAATCCTCCAGGTAAAATTAAATAAGGCGTTTGAATAAGTTTGAACGAAGTGAACTGCAATCTTTTAGAAACGGAATGATCATCAGCTTGATGGAAAATGTCGATCAAATAATATTATTTATCGGGATTTAAATCATTGGAAATTACATCAATTCTCGACTTCAGTATTTCATCACGTAATTTAGTGTAAAATGACAATTTTAGGTTTGATTAGATGGCCTCTTAAGATATTTCGAATCATTAATATAGACACATCACAACCCGCCCCACAAAAAAACCCAAAAAAAACGTATTCATTAAATGAGTAGACACAACTAAAACAAGTGTAAAGAAACTTCATGGACAATATTATGTAGAACAAGAACTTACACATTTTATTGAGAAACAGGGTGTTAGATATTTTAACAAAATTTGGAATGTCTGGAGATAATTGTCAGGCGAAGTGTCTTCGATATAATTACCTGTCAATATTGGCCTTGTTTTTGTCTTTTAAACTTTATTCGAGAAAAAGTTGTTCATATTTATGAGTGCAAATAAAAGTGAAACATATCTGCGAGCGAAGCTTACCATTTTGTAGTAGTGGGTGGAAGTTGCCGTTTTTTGGTTTCGAGTTGTCATTTTGAGGGGGTGGGTAAGGAATAGTTGCATAAAACTAATAAAGTTTCATCTTGAAATTTTTGTCACCGTAATTCTTTACTCTGAAATTCTATTACTTTTAATTGCGGTTTCATTAATGTTATCCTACAAAATAAGTGTTAAATAGACTTACAAAATAGGGTAAAATTAACCCTTTGTTAGTTTTTGTAATTTGAATTTGAGGTTCTTAAATAGACAGATCAGTTTTTTTCTCCTGAATCGTTTCACTTACCTACATAATTAACATTTTGAAATTTCTTATGATGAGGCATTGAAAGGAAATGAAAGCATCAAAGATCCTAAGTTTTTTTTCCCAAATCTGATATTTCGCTTCAAACGGCTTGAATGGTATTTATCTAACCTCCCATCTGGAAAGATTTGATACAAGAACATTTTGTTGTGTGGATGGGAGTAAGGTTTGGAGTGGCTACACAATTCATTATTTAAATGCTTTTTCTTCAGAAATTTCAATTCAATATAATTTTACTTTCTATTTCCAAAAAGGTTAAATACTTGTTAGAATAGAAGAATTATCCCTTTACTTAATAGTATACTAGTTTTTCATATTAAAAATCGAGTTGCCTAAAATATTAAAACGAGTTATATGTTTTGAAATCTTATGAAATTAACGCTTGAAACTTCGACATGCATAAAATGTTCATATTTTACCGTCTTGGAGAATCGATTTTCTTGATGCAGCAAAGTGTTGCAAAGTTAGGTAATTTAGAGAAGCTAATTATGTTTTTGAGACAAAAACTTCTCCGAAAGCCAATAATTGCAAGGGCTCCGTCTGTTAGAACACTGGGGATCCTTTTAGGTAAGAGATTTGATTTTTACATTGGTTTCTTTTCTTCTATAGACACGACAACCGCTTACCTCCCCTATCATCCTTTGCTGCATAAATGCGGTACATCATTTTATAATAACGGTTATACCCATTTATTACCTTGACGAGGATGTGAGTAGTTAACGATGGTGTATCTGCTTTGTCGAGTTAAGTTTATTGCTTGGCACCTGAGACGCACCAATTCGGGAATGATCACAATTCCATGGATTTTTTGATCAGCAGTGCATGAGTTTCAACTTGTTCGTTGCTTTCTATTATAAAACAACCTTGTGTCATGCATTGATTAGGTGAGAAGTCGGTTAAATTCTTCATTAGCATCAATTACATTCAATAAAGCCTCAAGTAAGCTAGTCTCAGATTTCTTTTTCCAGATATCTCCCATTAATTGAAGGCAAAGTATTTTTTCAGTTAGATTAAAGCTTTTATCAACCCCGTGTATAAACATTGTGAATTTGTGACGAATTTAATGTTCTGTTACTTTCGTCAAAAGGTAATGAAAATAATATAAATTAAGCTGATTAATCAATTAGTTTACCTTCTATTCCGACTTTAATTTTGTTAGATTCTTTTAATGTTCAAACATTTCTTTTACCTTCTTCACATGTAAAATATCATAGCTCTTTCGGTGGATCTTAATGTAACGTGATTTTACGATAACAAAATAAAATGTTGGAATTACACCGGAACAAATGGTTGCGTGCCATATTGTTAAGGAAATATGTGTAGTATTCTCAGCTCCGAACAGTTATGCCGGTAAGGGCTAATTGTTACAATGTTCTTCTATCCGTAGCCAATCCGTCCTATTAGCTTCATGTGGTCGAAGGTCAATACTCTCTTTATGTCTCCACCTAACATTACTATTCAGGGTAGTCGAATTCTCGTCCGTTTTTATGTTTCTGAAAAGTAAGCAGATTCACTATTATCATCTCACTGCCATCTTTATTATTTTTCCGTTGATAACCAGTCAAAATACAATTGACTTTAGGTTATCATCCATGGTTCTATTTAAGCAATATTTGTATTCGATAAAAGCACAATCCCCTCACTTATTGGCATGAAATAATTGGAGGGAAATTGATAGGCAGAACTGCTGCCTCCAATGAGCCAACTGGGGTTCGTCGTTCAAAGAGACAACGAGTAGCATGTTGTATATGCAGGCAGAACAGCCGACGTTCACGTGAATCCAGCAACCGTCCGAGGTGGTGAGCCGGACGAACGAGAGAAATGAAATGTGACAACGAAGCTGTGTGGATTGAATTCCTTTCATAGCAACAGCAAAAAGAAGAAAGTAAGAAGAAAGAAGTGATGATCGAAATGGCCTACCTCAAAGTTCAAAACGAGCGTGAATGTGACTTGCGTGTTGAGTACCGGAAGTATAGAAAAAAACGGAAGCAGGAGCGTCCTCGGGAGTGCAACTTGTAGGTCACGCATCTCGTCTCTGGCAGGGACAGGTTTTGTGACATATACAAATTTCGGCTATCCAGAACTGGTATAGTAAGTAAAGTTGGCGACCTTATTCGAGGGTGATCCGAAGGTTTCCCTTTTCGATTGCTACTACACCAAGGTGTAGGGGAGGCGCTACTCCTTTCTCTGTTTGCTCCACTTTACCCTTGATCCATACCTTATATTGCTAAGGCATCAAGCACCGTTTTTTGAGTTTTTCGTATGACTCAACCTGGGATTGAACCCAGGTCTCCCGAACCATCTTGCCAATGTCCGGTTTTTAGAACTGGTATAAAAGGAGTACTCTCAGTATTGTCGTTGTTGCATTTGTTACTTCACAGTAGGACTGAGCGAACCAGTGTATTGATGCAGCAATGAGAATGATAGGACTGGTCGCGAGCAGGTGAAAGGTTTCAATAATCCTAGACAGGTTGATATGCCATGAACATCAAACACACCATTTAATGTTTTTTAACTTTAAACTGAAGCACAAAAGGAACCTATTTAATTATTCTAATTTTCTGATGATGATTATTGGGGAAACTTGCTTTCAGGTTATTACTGATATTTTAAATTTCACTTTTTCATTAATCCTACCCAGAAGATTTAGTAGTTAAAGATTCAGATTAGATTCTTTAAATACGGCGAGAGATTAAGAACATATAAGGCACAATGTTCTTCAACACTTTAACAAAATAGGAATCATTGGCTCCCCTTCATCTTTTGATTTTATAATTTCAAGAGGGGTTCCATATTTTTCATGGAACTATCAGGTGGTTTAATTAAGAATTAAAATCAAATATATATTTAGAACTTGATTCACTCACACTTTGAAATATGATGATAAACTGTCCCCAATCTTCCCTGTCAATATCCGCATACTCATAGTTGAATACGGTTTCCGGCGTTCTCAGAATTGCTGCAATAATCGCTTATAATTGGTGAAAAAATTAAACATTTTGAAATTTAAAACATAGAATTTAAACAACAAATTTTCATTGGTTAATAATTCGGTGAATCTCCAAACTACACCAAACCTCGATCGAGATAAAAGCGTGGGTGAATGAGCGATAATGAAATGAAAGAAAAAAAAATTTAATAAAAATGTTATGCTGATATAATGAAATTGAGCGTGTTAGACGAATATCTCATAAAAGGGACACAAGCTGCCCATTCCTGCTCTCCGGCTCTGTTTTATTAATCAACTGCTCGGTACAATAATTGTAATAAACGATTTTGAGCGCAAACGTTTAGAAGCAAAAGAAAAGGAAATAAAGAAAATATCTGAAATTAAAACACGAGAAATTTAAAAAAAAAAGGTAATAAAACAAACAAAAAACCCGAAGGGAGATGAAAAAGTAAGGGAAAAACGAAGTTTCAGATTTATTAGAACGGAAACAGTAACTTAAGAATGAGATATGGAAAAAATAATCAATGCCAAGATGTGTCGACAAAAAGCTTATCAAGCCTTTCAATTTAGTCTGTGTAACCTCTGGCCGAATCCATCAATTTTATAACTTTCCTATATAGTATGTGAATTACACGGGGGTTAAATCGAGCGGTAAATTTCTTTCAAGAATCTACTTTTGAGTGTTTAAAAAGTGGCATTTATTACAAAAGGAACGTTGTATTTAATATACTGCTGCAAGTGGGAAAATTCATTATGGAAATAGTAATGTTATACAATATCTAGGTCTTTTTCTATTATAATCAAACATGTTTCTCATAATTGATACTCGTAGAATGATTCTTGTTTTATTCATTCATTGATTTATCTCGAGGTGTTTCGTCTGCGCAGCAATGTCAAGGTCATCTCATGCGCAATTCCTTCGTGTTTAACTCGATATTTTTCTTCCAATTATTGTTTTCTCGATTGACCAATTTTTTCTGCAGTGTTCGTTCCTATTTTACCTTTGTTTTTCCTGTTATTGGCTTCTGTAATTAATTTATCTTTGATCACTTTTTGCATATTTTTCGACTTTTTGAATTGTTGTATCAACACAATCCTAGGTATTTCTCATCCTTATCTTTTTCTGGTAACATATTTCCATAAAATCTCTGAAATGTAAGATCCTGTTCATCGCCATCAATATTTTTGTACTGAAGCTCATATTTCAAAGCTTCTACGTGGTCCAATTTAATAAAAGTTTGAAACATCTTTGGACACTTCCTTTGATTAAGTTCATACTGCAAATTTTGGTTTCCGGCAGTTTCCTTGTCTTTCAGGGTTTTTTTTTTTCAGTTTGGTTGTGTCGACTTCGAGTATTCCCAGTTATTCATGGCTTACATTTTTTTCTGAAAAATTTGATGTTTTCCTCATTGTGTAGTTCTCTTTCTTCTGTTCTTTCTCGTTTTTCCTTTATTCAGCAGGAGCATCGATCATTTCTCAATTTCAAATTTCATCCCTTGGTCTTAGCTGATGATTATAACTTTTTGTTTTACTGTTTCCAGTTCGTTTTTATTTTTGGTGAAGAGTTTGACAGAATTCATATACATAAGTTATATTATTTCTTCCTGAGATTTTGTAAATTTTTTCATCCGTATTTTCTCTTTTGACTTTGCTATGATTAACGAAAAGAAGCTCTATGAATGTAAATCTTTAAAAGGAAATGATTTGGAAATAGAAAGAAACATTAGACTAGTCCGTTTCTGAATATTGGATAAAATACGTCAAAAACTAAAAATTTTGAAAGGTTTGACTTCATTAATCAGCCAAAATTCGAATGAATTTTTCTTCTTTATAATTTATTACAGTAAGAAATAATATTGAAATCATCAATTTGTTATTGCAATTGTTTTATTTCCTGTGTCAAGTTTCCTTCATTATACGAACATTTTCAAGCACAACCAGAAATTTTCGAAAAGCTAAAAAAATACTGAGTGTTGTTTTATTCATCATATATGGAAATGTCATGACGTTATGCGAATACTTTTTAACACAAACAATTTTAAAGATAGATTCCATAACTGAAATTTCTTAAAATGAAATATTTTGAATTGGTGTTATTGGTTTAATTTTTAAGTTGTTATAAAATCTATTTGGATATACTAATAAAGGTATATGTTACATTTTATTACATTATCCAATCTTCATATAGTCCAACTTTCTCTTATTTTAATATCATTTTAACCAGATAGGCGGTATATTAAACAAAGCTAGTCTTAATACATACACAAAACGTCACGAAGAGTTCACTTATGACAAACAGAACAACAGTCTCAGTATTTTTTCATCTTTTCATTATCTTACTAGATAAATTTTAAAATCATCGTATTAGGAAAGCGAAACGTTAAAGAGGAAATTGTACCATAAATTTTATGAATACAAGTCCTATTTCTCAAAATTTTGTCGGATATTACATCCAATACAATTATCATTATCACACACACATCCACATCCACACACACACACACACACACACACACACACACACACACACACACACACACACACACACACACACACACACACACACACATATATATATATATATATATATATATATATATAAGATATTTATGAAAGAATTTAGCATTTTGAAACTTTTGACAAAGTTGGAAGTGTACACACTAAAACCGAACATTATGCACATTCCACAATAAGATGAATTAATCAAAAATACTCATAATCTAAATCATGTCAATATTTCGTAATAAACATTCTTTAGTTACAGAGAAGATCGCATCAGATTGCAATAAAGATATATTATCATTGTGACCACTCAGAAATTTTTTTTTGGTGGGGGAGGATGATTTAGTTGCTTTAAATAAAGCAAAAGGTAAGTGTTACACGTATTCAAATTAGAAAAATTTGAATACGTGTAGCTCTCCTCTTTTGCTTGCCCGACGTCATTTATATTTGATATGAATGATCTCTTACACTGTAACACGAATGAATTAATAAATTAGCACTCAAAAGATTAATTTAAAAATTATTATTATATTTCGAAAATAAAATCTATTTACATTAACGAAATACTGGAAAGCAACTTCTTTTTTTTATTTTAGCCTTTGTATGCTATTTACGTGAAACATAGAGTTTGTTTATATCACAAACTTAATTATGATAACACATTATATTTAGAGACGAAATTAAACAGTGTACCACTTTTTATTATGTATAAAATCTGTTTGTGCTATAAGAACTCAAAATAGATTTTATTTAATATAAATATAGATAATTTAATAAACAACGTGTGATTGTTTCAGTTAAAATCTTTCTTGTTTTGAATATTTTTACTCAATTTTATAAAATGTAAGAAATATATTAGTTTTATCAAATGTGTCTCTCTGTGTACACACACACACACACACACACACACACACACACACACACACACACACACACACACACACACACACACACACACATATATATATATATATATATATATATATATATAAAGTGCATCATTACGATATATATATATATATATATATATATATATATATATATATATATATCGTAATAATACACTCTTTTTTTCTATATTAAAAGAAAATAGTATATTCTATTCAAAACAATGCATGATAAAAAAAAAAAAAGTTACGATTATTTCAACTAATGCAACCCTCTTACCGTTGAGCAATGTCGGAATTCTCAATTTATAGCCGAGGAAATATACACGCAAAAATCTATGTTTAAGGATTGGCGAAAAGGGGAGAGTTGTATCAAATCCTTTATTCTAGATGCACTTTGAAGTAACGATATAAATAATTTGAATGAATTTGTTTGCCTTTTTTCAATAGACTCACACATAGATACACCAAAAATGGTATACATTGAATAAAAAAGGTGTTATTAACTTACAAGTAAAATGATTTGCTGTCGGCAAAGAAGATCGGTTGTAAATTAGGAAAAATGAAAAATCTACTTTAACCCTAAGGATAATTTTGGCGTTAATTTTTTTGTTTTTTTCATTCCTCACAAAGAAACACAAATTCTCATTAAAGTTGGTTTCTAATAATAAGCAATAACCGGAAGGAAACTTTATCAATTTGTAACTAACTTAAATTTTCAAATTTTTGAAAAAATATTAACGGATTATTTGTCTTAAAATTATAATTCATCTTAGATCAAACATTACAAATTAGTTTATCAGTATTTATTTGATTTAAAAAATAATTAAATGAAATACTTCTTCAGTTTAACAACACGGACAATAATAGAAAGGATTAACAAGATAGATGTTTTAAGCATCACTTAAGTTGAAAAGAAATATGTGTTTTTTCAACAAATTAGATTAAATGTTTAATAGAAACCATAAACTTCATGAGCTAATCTGAAATATATTATTGATAATCTCCTTAATATTATATGGATATATATTTTATAATAGCAATTAGGATTCGGAGTATATTCTTTCATTAACGAACAAAATTATGAATTAAACATTGCTTAATAGAATAGAATAAATATAACGGAATGTTTATATTTGTCTGTAAGTCTCCGTAGAGGACAAGTATTGGTCACTTAGCTGGTGAAAACGAATACTTTAGCAAGTATAATATATTCCGCTTACAGTAGAACACATGCATTAAAATTTTATTTTAGGACTTCATTTTATTTACTAAAAGAAAACTATCATTCACCTGAGTCACAATTTTTTTATAGTAACATAGAGAAATTTGGAATCATACTCTTTTAGCTTCTGTTCCCGCGTTGAACTACGTGATATAGTCAGAAACTTGAAGGGTGTTACTTGACCCCGACGACAAGAGGGAAACACCAAACATGCTGTGTCTCGAAAATTCACTCATGTTTATTTCTATGGCCCGGTCTTATCAAAAGGAACGCTTGGTATCTTTTTATTTGATGGAAAAAAATGGTTCTTTCCGGTTTAATAAATCAATCGCCTCCGACGAGAATAGGTTCAACGTTAGTACCAAATCAGTTGAGTCCAACTGTTTGTATCTAAAATGTTTTGGAATCACTTAAATTCTAGTGATTACTCAGGTCAATGAATGAGTTCTCTTACGTTTTCCACAGAATCCAAGCTATTGAATTTTTGACATGCCCTTGTCAATCACATCTACCATAGCCGGGTACTGGTGACCACCGCATTACCCTGTATTTGCCATTATTGTTGTTTGCATTTTCTCATCTTTCCTTTCCTTTCCTTCTATTATCGACGCCAAAACCCCCAAAAATAAGAAATCAAACATTTTAGATGCAACTGAGAAGACAAAATTAATCCCTTCCATCTTCCAAGAAAAAAAATCCGTACTTAAGTCAAAGCGGAGCTTTTTTTATTTTCTTATGGAACATTTGTCTCATTAAGGGACTATTTCAACAGAGTTTATACTTTCTTCTATTCCTCTCTTCGCGCTGTCACGATTTTCCCATAATAATCATTTGATCATTACAAATACAAACGAAGTCACTAATTAAATAACGTATGTTGCCTACCATTCACGTTTACCATTCGCGAGAATTCCCAAGAAATCTGTTTCTCGGTCTTGTATAAGGTAAATACGTCTTCTTAACGTCAAAAAATTATCCAAATTTCTTTCATTCGTTGAAAGTTCCGAAAAGACAACGGTCTCCATAAAGCAAATGGTGTGCCATTCTAAATTACACTTTTCTATTCCAAAAAGTAATTGATATAACAAAAAATTAATACAAAGGTACCTATATTGCCTAAAACAAATCATAATATATTACGGCAATTGATAAAAATCATAAGAAAATAATTCCTTTTAGAAATACATGCATGACCACCGTGACAACGAATGTCTGTCTGTTGGAAAGCAATGAAAAATATCGTTGTCATCTTGGTTTAGTGGCAATTGTACTTTTGACCTGTCCCTATCAATCATAGATGGATGCTGAGGGTATGGTGAAGAGTACTACATTACAATCGTCTGGTACCAAATAAAATTACGGGGGCTACATCAAGGGAGGGCTGGGGGTACATCGTAATCGAAATTAGTTACATTTTTAAATGCCTGTTTTTAGCTTCTTGGTTGATGTATTGAAATTATGTAAACGAGTGCTCACGTGAAGTAGTTGCGGGTTACGAACAAATACATAATTTTAAAATGCCAGCAACCGGAAGAAAAATGATTTTACAAAGTTAAAATCTTAACTGGTAGGCTGTATGCAATAAAATACGTTTTATTTGATACCTAAAAGAGAAAACAATGATTAATGAAAGTTGTCGACATATGCTGATATCATTAGTCATCTAAGTGGTCGCAAGAGCGGGTCAAATATACCATCTACTCAGACAGAATTTCGGGTTCAGTTCTGAAAAGCCCTATAAAAGAAGTCGGGTGTCCTTTTGGCTTGGGACAGAATTGCGGGACATCTTAGTGTGGATGAAGAAACAAACAACCACTCAAAAGATCCGAGATTTCTCCCCTTTGATCAAAGTAATACTGTCATATTTCCACTCGAATATTCAGTGTCCATCACAATTTCCATATATTTCCATGGCCTCATTTACTAAACAAAAAGAAATAAAGAACAGAATGTCTTAAATTTGATTTGAATTGTTTTTGTATTTTTCCTCGCACACTAGATTATCTGTTCAGCACTTTCATTGATTTATCAGTCATCGATGACTTGGCCACAGAAAACACCTTTGTTTCATGCAATACAACCCGAGAAGAAACCACATCCATGGTCATTAATTTTTCCGCGCTGTCGTTTCTTCTTGCTGAGGTAATGAAACCCCAATTCTTAGTCGATTTTGTTTACAGTATAACAGAGGATATAAAAATGTTGCTGATTCGCCTCTTGATCATTGAGAGCTGATTCATTATTTAAAAATATACATGCTCGATTAATGAAATATGGTGGGTAAGGGGAATGGCAGAAAAATGGAACGATGTTTTACGATGATTAACGCCCCAGATGAACTATAAGTCTTCGCAGTGGTAATCATCTCAAAAGGACTGATTGTGACTTATGTTCATATATTGTTGGTTAGGGATAGTTGATTGATATGGCGAGCTTTAAATGCAACTATATCCGAATACTGTAAGCAGATAACGGACACTCACACACACACAATATGGAGAAGAGAGAGAGAGAGAGAGAGAGAGAGAGAGAGAGAGAGAGAGCATACTTCCAAATATGGAAGTATTTCTAAATCTATCATGCAAAGCATATGTAGGGACAAATCGGACAGAGGCAGAAGTATGGAGGCAACTTGGTGAATTTTATGAGGGGTTTAGTATTTATGGAAATAAAAAAATTCGGCCCTTAGAGGTCCGCCAGAAACATTTGAAGTGGCGTATTAAAAGGCAGTAACCGAAAATAAATGGAAGATCAGACTTGGAGTAGATTCCGAAGTTGGAGATGCCTATGAACCCATGGAAATATGCTATGCAAGATAAAGGAACCAGATAGAGGAGTAACGGGAGTAGGAATATTTCTACAACCAGCGGGAGCTATCCAAATCAACGTGATTGACAGTGAATGAACCACAGACAACGTGGTGATGGAAATAACCAAGATACAGTGTGTGGTGGAATATTCGCTGCTAGCAATCTGCTCAGAAAGCTCACAAATAATGAGAGTTTGCTCACAGAGTGTCGGGAAACAAAGATCATCCGCTCCTAGAGCGCCTAACGATCGTAATAAGAATGTAGAGACGCATATAATCGGTGCGACAGACTCACCAATCCTGTCATTGTTTTGTTTGGTAAGAAATATAGAACATTAGTATGAACGGGCGCAGAAGTTTTTGGTCTAAATAGGCGAGTGTACTGATCTTTGAAATACAGACCTGAATTAAGTAAGGACAATCCTATTTTTCACCTTTTCGTGTCATGCAAAACCTAAATAGAAATATTATACAAAACTAGGATTAGCTTTGTTAAAACAGAATGCAATTTTTTTTTACTTGGGATCTCTGAAAATCAAGCACAAATATTTAACATTAGATATCTATGCTGCGCCCATAATTAGCCTGAATCATCCGGTAAAATCAAAGCTTGTTAGTACATGCATGTAAGGATGAGAACAGACTACAAGACGATGGACGTTGTACATATGAAGTAAAACACTTATGGTGAAAGTTTGTTAGTAATATGATTGGACAAACACGATAAACATGTGCATCGACACGGGAGATCATGCACCCATAAAACTCCCCAGTATATCCATCCACTTATACAGTAAAAATGTTTTTAGAAACCCCGGATGAAATGGTTGACACAGGAGTTATTGAAAGATCTTCGCGCCAATGGGACTTTCCAGTAGTATTAGTATAGAAGAAAGATGGTAGTAACAAAATAAAAGTGGATTTAGGAGCAATAAAAAAATTACCAAACATAACGACTACATACTATTGACAATACACTAGCATGTGGTGCAAACCTACACGAGTGAGTTCGAGTCTCATTGGGTGCCCCTTTCATATGGCCTTGTGTCACATCTAAGCAAGAAGCTTAGTAAATTTCCAATACACTAGCATGTGGAGCTAGATATTTTTCGATGCTAGATTTAAAGTTTGAGTATTGGCAAGTGGAACTGCATGAAGATAACAAAGAAGAAACTACATTTAATTGTCATCGAGAACTTTCATTTTAATGTTAGGGGATTTAGGTTGGCTAACGCACCCGGTATATTTCAGGAATTATATGTCATCCTTCAGGTACGAGAGGATCATACCCTATTATTCTTGGATGATCATTTGATATCATCCAATTGGGTAGAACATCGTTTGGGTCATTTTCAAGAAATTTTGAATAGTTTGAGGGATAGAATCTCTGGATGAAGTCTTCGAAATGTGAATTTTAGAAGATACTCAATACTTAAGATTATGCAAAGAGAATTTAACCAAATAGAGATAAGATAAAAATAATACTGTCGGTTTCGACAGCAGCAGCAGTAATTAAAAGATTTTATAAGCATGCGCTCATATCATCGTTCATTTAGGTTTTTCTAAACTAGTATAACCTCTCATCAATTCATTAAGAAAATATAATGAGGAGTAAAGAAAATACTATCAAAGTGGATAACAATTGCATACCCAAACCGTAATAGAGATTATTAACCCTGATCTACCATTAGTTACATGCCTTACACAGTAGGTGTTTGACGAAAAGGTGAAGAGGTTGATTTTATTGTTTAATGGCATATCAGCATTCGTGGGTTATCTATTACCAAATCTGTCTTAGTTTGAGAACAGTTGTTGTACTATTTAACCGATATCTGGGGGATAAGATAGGGGATTCATAACTTTTTACATGGGCATTATTTCAAAAGGGAACGAAATAGCGTGACTGGAGTTCTGACTCGTACAGAGAAAAGGAAAGCAGAAAAACCCAAATACTTCCTATCTTACAAACTAAGCAATGCCCAGAGGCGATTAGAGACAACAGAAAAAAGAGGTTTTTATGATAAATTAGTATTAGCAAAGCCAAGCCATTTCATTCATAGCACGAAATTTACGATATACATTAACTAAAAGTCTTTGAAAAACTTGATCGATTCACCCATGCAGAATAAGAAGAAACAGTTGTAGGCTATAGCCATTGTTGGCTACAATTATAGGATACAATATCCTCAAAGTCAAAAATATAAGGAACAGTAGACATTTTTGAGGTAGAAGGTGAGAAGCAAATAGAGTTAGAATATAGGACATTCTTAATTCCAATCATATCGAACCGTGACTGTTCGCATCGTATAAAGTGGAGGAAACCTCGAAAGCAATAAGTGAATAACTCTTGCTTCCTAGTATATATATATATATATATATATATATATATATATATACTGAAGGAAGATGTTGAACATGAGCTCTTTGGGACTAAACGGAAAATAGGGGCAAAGCCATCAAGTTAGAATCAACAGTTTATTATTATAGACAATGTAGAGTATATTATCTGTCACGAGCAAATTATGAACCGACTATTTGACGATACATCCCTTTACATTTTAGTACAATAATGTCAATGTCCGTATAGGCATAGAAAAACATTTCATATGATACCGTAAGTTTTTCTGGCCGTTTTTTTTTTTTTTTTAAAATCGAACGATTTGTTAGCAAACCTATATCATGCTAGAAACCTATTAGCAGATTTAGCGTTAACAAAACAACCGAGCTTTCTCCGTATTAACTGCTATACAACGGGGACGTTATTCTGTTGGTAGAGAGCATCCTAAAACCACACCGACTATACTAGAGTGACCAATATCATATAATAAGGTCAGAAAAATAGCATCCTGCTTTTATTCGCATGAGAACTAATACGAAGAAAGAAAAACAACGTTGATAGAAAGGGCACGTACAAAGGCAAAATACTGGGTAAGCATAAAAGTACACTTCGATTTCAAATGACCTCCACATTAAAACTTATTGAAATGCGTTTATAAGTATTTTGACATCATATTAACTCAAGATATTTCCTTTCTCACCGGCATATTCTCTGTATACTCCTCATTGCAAGAGGACAGTGAAATCCTAGATGGCGCTCAAACCACAGCAATTTGTTTTTGCACTCATCTTGTTTATTAGTTTAAAATTAGGAAAATAAACACAGAAATGAAAAAAAAAAAAGCGTGGGAAATTAGATAAATGAGAGAAACTCTATTATATAATTTTTGAAAAAACAAGCCGTTTATCACTGACCAACTGACGAACACAGTGATAAAGTGTCACATCAAACAAATGCGAATGGGAAACATCATTTGAATAGAATATTCCTGAGGAAGAGAAGCTAATGCACAAAACAATGCTAGCCAAATCCATAGACTAAGAAAGATTTGACAGTGTTTCCAATGTAAAACATAATATGGTGGGAAAAATGGTAATGCCAGCGCCAAAAACTCCGATAACGTCTCGAATGTCCTCTGATGGAAGGTTACATGGTAATGCGACGAAAGGTAGACAAAATCGCCAAGAGGAAAAATACCCGAGAGAAAAATATAGTCAAAGATCGGTCCAACTCCAGAGGTAAGGAAATATTTATAACTCAACGGATAGCCTAGAGGATATGAAGATATGTACATTTAGGAAAGCCGAAGATGTTAAAAAATATCAAAGTTGTGAGACAAGGACAAACACTTCTGAAAAAGAATCTGAGTAAGGATATTATAATAATCAACTTTTCTTCATAGACAAATTAAGGAAACACAAGATCGACCCTCGTAAGTACTGGAATCGGATAAGTGCTGAAATAGAGAGTTCAATGACGAGAAAAGCAAGATCAATGACGGGGATATAGATCAGATCAAAAGAATTGAAATTGGGAGACAAGTGGCTAATAGATAAGTGTATATACCTTAGACCTTCAAAAATCCTCAGAAAATGTACATTAGTAGTCAGCACAAGAAAAGTATCAGGGAGAAGAAAGATAGAAAATAAAAACAGATTAAAGAATTAATGGATGCTTTAGGTTTAGGAAACTAAATCAGTTACATCTAATACCTGATATTATCTCGAAGTTTGTTTTATAGTCATCATTAGCGCAAGCGTCTTTCATTTTCTTTTCAGCCAATTATACCCACTGAATTCCTGTTCATTATCTTTAAAGCCCTTTCAAATAGAAACATAAGCTAACATTTATTGCAATAAGTCTAATGATGCATTACGCCTGCTTGTATCAGGAGGCGTTAATACCGTATATTCTACGAGTATAATAGAATATATCCTAATATGGTCGATTGGCAAGAGACCTCAACCCAAGGTTGTGGGTTTACTACTAGACGTGAGAATGCACGGGTACTAATTGATTTGTTTTTTTTTGTTTAATGGTATATTCACCTTCGTGTGTTATTTAATGCTAAAGTCATTCTTGGAAAAGAAAAGTCATCATACGATTTAACTCATAACTGGAGGGTGAGGAAGTTTATACATTTCTCCAAGGTATTAGTCAGAAAGTGAAAGTAATTGCGTGACTAGAATTCAATCTTGCTTACTAGGATGTCACAGTCCAGCACGTTATCTACAATGCCAATTGGATCCCCTCCCCCAATACTAATTGATTCAATAGAATGCAGTTACGATTCTCGTATCAACTGATACCGCGCCGGAAATACTGGAACCGAAGACACGAAAAAAAAAGACGTGACTTCAGAAAATGATTAAATATAAAATAAAGGAAGAGGCATAATGCATTTTATTAGAGAAAAAAAATGAATAATTAATCAAACGTAAATGTCCGAAAAGAGATTTTTCTAGTTAAAATGCTGACTCTGACAGATTGTTATACCGGAACTATACACTCAGTGACTCTTTTTAGTATGACACCGGTAAAGATATAAATGGACGGTGTCTGACTACTTCAGGGTGAAAAAGCGTTAATCGCTCTCTGATAGACTTGCCAACTCTTCGGCTTGTACCTGTGGAATACCTTTATTGAACCAACGATACAACACAGATTAAAAGCAAATGGAAATAAAACTGAAAAAAAGGGACATAGCAATGACTTAATGATTATATGTAAACTTTTACGTGCTTGAGAAATAATTTTTCTTCCATTAGCAGGGTATTTTCATTTCTTTTTAAATTTGTGTATTTTTCATTTCCAAAGGTTTGTTACATTTATTTGTCTAAAATATATGTTGATATATTTTTGTAAACAGATGTACGAAAGGGGGAAAGAGAGACACGGTGATGAAGAAAAATAAAATTCGTATCTTTGGAATGCCATGCTTGTAATCAAAAGTGTCAAACGATATCTAAATGACGGAATAGAACTACTAAATCAAGACAAGATCAGAACGCTTGCAGAAAACGAGACCTACAAATATTTAGGAATTTTGGAGGCCGACCCCATCAAACAAGTGGAAATGAAAGACAAAATTCAAAAAGAAAATCTCAGGAGAACTAGAAAGCTACACGTGACAAAATTGTCGGGCAGAAACCTTATCAAAGGAATAAATACCTGGGCTGTACCCCTCGTTAGATATTCGGGACCCTTTTTGAAGTAGACCAGATATGAAATTAAACAAATGGACCAAAGAACAAGAAAACTAATGACCATGCATATGGCATTATATCACAGAGACGATGATGACAGATTATATGTATCAAGAAAAGAGGGAGGAAGAGGACTTGCCAGTATTGGAGATACAACGACTCGAAGACTACATAGAAAAACACGAAGGACGACTGATTACATCCATTAGAAACGATACGGACAATACGATGGATGACAGAATGACAATAACTTGGAAACAAAAATGGGAAGAAAAATAACTCTATGGACATTTTAAACGACGAATAAACATCCCACACGAGAAAAGCTGGAACTCTCCTAATAGCAGCACAAAACAACGCCGTCAGAACCAATCATATCAAAGCGAAAATAGATAAGACAAGAAAATAGCAAAAGTAGGCTATGCAGTGATAGAGATGAAACCATCAATTACATAATAAGCGAATGCAGCAAATTAGCTCAGAAGGAGTATAAGACTAGAAACGGCTGGGAGATATGCAAGAAATTTAAATTTGACCACACCAAAAAATGGTATATGCACAACCCAGCATCTGTCTTAGAAAATGACATGCATAAACTCCTATGGGACTTTGAAATACAGACGGATCATCTAATCTCGGCCAGAAGACAAGACCTAATAATCATCAAAAACAAAAAAGTTAATTTACAAAATTGTCGACTTTGCTGTCCCGGATTACTACAGAATAAAACTGAAAGAATGTGAAAAGAAGGATAAGCACCTGGACCTTGCTAGGGAATCGAAAAAACTATGGAACATCAAGGTGGCAATTATACCAATTATCTCAATTGTGATTGGTGCTTTTGGCACAGTCACCAAAGGATTATTTAAGGGACTGGAGGACTTGGAAGTTGGCGGACGAGTGGAGACCATCCAAACTGCATCATTAATGTGAACGGCCAGAATACTGAGAAGAGTCCTGGAGACTTGAGACTTGCTGTCACTCAAACTCCAGTGAAAGACCATTGGCTAAAGCTGATGTGAAAAAGCTAATGAGTAAATAATAATAATAAAACGGGGGATGTATGTAATATGGAAAAAGGAAAAATGATGTTGTGGGGTGATTAAGAAGTTATTAAATAGAGTCGGCAGCTGGAAGGGAGACGTGCTGACAAATTTGGAGAGTTAAAAGTCTTCAGTGTTAGGGTATATGCAATAAAATATTTTTCTGGCTCCTAAAATAAAAAAAAACCGCAATGAACTTGAGTTACTGAAATCAACAGACATCATCATTCATCGAAGTGGTTGCGAGAACTGATCAAGCATACCATGAACACAAACAGATGTTGGAGTTTGCAATCCTGGGAAGTCTGATAAAAGAAGAAACTGGCTGTCCGTTTGGCTGGTAACAGAAGCGAGAGATCCGAAAAAAGTTTGTTTCCACGAGAACAAAGAAAAAACTCATATATCTCCAGCCGAGTTTTGTGTCTATCACCTTTTCCACTTATTTTCATGGTCTAAGTAAATGAATCAAGACAATAAAGTACAAAAGATTCTCCATTTGAATCCACTAGTTTTTTGGTGCTCTCCTTTACATGAGAGACGATCTGTCAATTACTGTCAAGGTCACAGCAGTAAATGTCACTATTGAACAAGGCAGTTAGTGGTGATAAAAACGTAATTTACCGATACAATAGTCTGCATTTTGTAGGATTTAGTACGTGTAATGTAGTGGAACAGGGAAAATCTGTTATTGTGCAAAATCAATCAGTTGAGTGATGCAGTGGAACATTAAAGGAACGAAGAAGTCAACCAGAAATGCAGAGCAGGTCTTGTTTTTATTTTGCAATGAAATAATGCAAACAATCATGGAATTGGTATGAAAGGTTCTACGCCCAACCAATTCTTCCAATATATCATCATCATCAAACTAATACTTGTTTTTCCCTATGCAATATTCATTTTTCCAAGAAAGGGATAAATCTATGTTTTCTCTGAACTATTGGCAAATAGTTGAACAGGCTAGGCTCTTTAACCTTGGTAAAGTAACTAGACAAAGACAAGGAAAACACTGAATTAAAACTAGCTGCACCCAGCTAAAAGAAAGAAACCTTGTGTGACAGCTTTTTTTGGCTGTATTGAGCAAAAACAAACATAAAAATGATGAACAGATTTAATTAAATCAAAATGATTGTTGTTTTATCTGCAGACTTTATTTACTTGTCAACAAAAATGATATAAATAAAACATACATCGACTATTATCGATGAACATAAGATAATGAATGCAAAATTGACTTGAAACTCAGCCTTTGGTTATCAAAAGTCAAGGAAATATATTGTTTAATTATCAAATAATTTTATGAATTTATATGAATGGAAAATTTTCTCAAAAAAAATTTTGGAAACTTCTGTTAATGAAAATATATTTCAATTTAAGTGAGGATTACCAAACCAAGATTAATTTGAAACACACACACACACACACACACACACACACACACACACACACACACACGCACACACGCACACACGCACCTGAGCTGATTAGTTCATACGTAATCATATTAATTCCTAAATATTTCTAAAATAATATATAATGATTGCTATACAATTGAAAGATTTTAATATAAATTTCTTTTGAAATATCTGCTCAATTTAGCACTTCATAATTTTTCACGTTAACATTCAATTTGTATCAAAATATCGAGATACATTGAATGTATTCCATGAATTCATTTGGTCGAAAAGAAAGAAACAAATTTAATATTATTGTCAGGAAATAATAATCTGAAATTTTTCTCATAAAATGACAAACTGCTAACTTTTATATCGCAGAATATATATATATATATATATATATATATATATATATATATATATATATATATATATATATATATATATATATATATACACTGATATAAAAAAAATATTTTCTGTATTATAGATAAATCAGCAGTACCAACAGTCATAAACTGTACCTAAATATCGTACACTTATTGTTTTGTACTTTTCTCTAGCTTGATCTTATATTGTATAGTGTTCTGCTTTTTCCTATTTTGATGGTAACTTGATCTTAAGGTCTCGTATTATACAGATCAAAAGCAAAAGGTAGTCAATGAAAGTAGTTTTTATGATAAACTTTGCTCGCACAAATAACAAAGTGTTGAAAAAAAACTTTCTCATATAACCCTATTTGACTTCAAACAACATGTGCTTTGACGACCTCGCTACAAAAAATGAATACTGTCTATTATACACATACTATGAAAACCGGCCGTTCCGAAAATGTAAAATGATGTCAAAAAAGAACAAAATGTAAAACGGTGTCGAAAAAAGAAATGAATACGAAACCAAATCATTAATCACATTGATTCGTTAATCTGGACATTATCATGTTTTTCCGTTGCATGAAGTTCCAGAAAAATCGATTTTTGTATGTATTCATAGACATGAAGAGCATGCATATCCGAAGGAAATTGTGTTCAGTGAATATGATCTGATCTTTCCTAACGGTGGTTCTAAAATGTAATCAACTAAAATAAAATGCGCCTGGAAAATCTCTTGTTCTTATTTATTTTTCTTTTAATCTCACAAGCAGTAGTTTTGGAGAAGAAAATAACATAAATCTAAGAATTTTCAGTGCTCTTTTTGGTCTTTTATTCTTCTTATTAGTGTCAAAGGATCTGTAATAGAGGCATAAATTATATATTTAATATTTTTCACCCGCTCAAAACATGTCTCGATTATAAAACAAATTCCAGATTTTTAAGATTTCTATTAAAAGATATGGAAAAAATGACTGTATTTTTAGACTTAAAAGTGATTGAATGCTTCTGCATAAAGTTTCTAAATATGGAACAACTTACTTTTATCGATTTCTTTCGTGTTTATATATAAATGTTTATATAGATGAAAAGAAAATGTATGATTTGGATTAAGTCTCTAGGATATCAAAGTTGTCTTATTTTGTCTTGGGTGTGGATATTCCCATCAAATTCAGATGATTATTTAATTTTCTTAAATCTTCTAACAAATGCGATTTCTGTTTTTACAAATTATCTTTTGTTTATGGCTTATGAAAAGAGTGGATTGTTCAAAGCTTTGTAACTTGTACTCTACATTTATTATTTTAATTATAATCCAAAATCTTTTTTAGAAATAAATGAAGAGAATGAAGGGTATTTTTAATTTGATACGTTAATATCTTATTATTTTGAAACTAAATTCTCTACTTACCCTAAAAATAAATTAGATTTGTAAAATGTTTAAATATATTGAGTTGTCCTCGTTCCCTTATCTGAAATTAATTATTTTTCCTACATTGCTCTTTCTGCACGTTGATTCTTCAAAAGGTGTGAAGTTGTAAATAGATGCTTATTAGTCAACAGGTGAATAAACAACTAAAATATTAAAGAAACATAAAAAAATAACTGACTTACTCTCTTACATCTGGAAACAGGTCAACGCATGGATTATAGGTGGTTATTTTACGATTGATTTGTTATCGATTGAAAATCTACTTAGAACTGTTACAAAGGTAAATTTTATCCAATAAGAAAATCCATATACCGGAAAAGAGATTTAACAAATATATTTTTATGTATTCATATCATATTCCTATTTCATGTAGATTTTCATATATTTATAAATAATGAGCGGTTAATATTGTATGTGCATTAGATATATCTAATTCAAGATAGCATAGCCGAGAAATAAATTTTATGTCTACATTATTCTAATTCCTTATATATATATATATATATATATATATATATATATATATATATATATATATATATATATATATATATATATATATATATATATATAGTTTATTTCTCTTCTATGGTATATATTAGGTATATATATCAACAATATTGAGCACTCTTTATTTAAAGATAAATAAAACCTTCATGAAATATGAATAAGATATAAATATATGAAAACTATATTTGTTAAATCTCTTTTCCGGTATATCGATTTTCCTTTAATGAAAAAATACATTTGTTACAGTTCTAAGTAGATTTTCAATCGATAACAAATCAATTGTAAAATACCAACCTGTAATACATGTGTTGACCTTTTATCTAGAATATGATTAAAGGAAGAAAATATACAAAATTATATTGACTTGTTTCGCTATAAGGATATTTCTTCAGAAAGGAAATTATCTATCCATGTTTTACACATACTCTCTCTCTCTCTCTCTCTCTCTCTCTCTCTTGATATATCTGTTTATCTATCAACCTCTCTCTCTCTTTCTCTCTCTCTCTCTTGATCTATCTATCTATTTACAGAGTGTGGAACCAAAATTTGAAATATTCTAGTATAATGATAAACAACCCTATTATAAAACAAGATTAAATTTGATTTTAAAAGAACAAGCAAGAAAATAAGAAGATAGATATAAACAGTAAATTTATTCAAAATGGCCGCCATTTTTTTCAATTATTGTATCAACACTTCTTCAAAACGGTTTCAAAATAAATTCTTCAGACATTTTATTCCATTCCTCCTCAATTGCAGACTTAAACGAACCAATATTTGCATGGAAAGTCACATATAATTTGTTTTCTAAAACGTGTAATCAAAGGAAGTTATGGACTGGGCTTAAATCTTGTTTATTTTCTGTTCTCTCAGTTTCCGCGTGGACTTTCAATTCATTAGCATTCTTTCTTATTAACGTTGTGCGCGTCTTTAATAGCCGCAGAGAAAATAGTTTTAAAAAAACTTTCTTTTCGTTTTAAGTTCAATCCTCCCCCTCCCAATTTCTTTAAAAAGATCTTTTTCTGTAAAATCTTTTATTTGCTTTGTATACGGTAGACAAAGAAACTTTAACTTGGTTTCGCGTTAAGCAAATCATAGATTCTTTGTCGTTTCTTTTCCTGCTCACTCATATTGAGTTGAAATTCTAAAAATGAGCTAGTTATGAAAATTTAGGTTCCTCTCTTTCTTTTCAAAAATTAGACTAATTAGAATAAAAAAAAAAAAAAATTCAAAGATTATTCCATATTTTGCTTCCGCACAATATATATATATATATATATATATATATATATATATATATATATATATATATAAGGACAATTTATATATATATATATATATATAAATTTTAATCTATATTCAAAATTTATATTATATTATATCATTTCTGATATTTCTTAACTGATTTAAACCAGCAGGAAACACAGAAAAAAAAAATTTCTTCGCCGTTTTCTTTACCAGTTTGGATTTCTTGTGCAATCGGATGTCATATTAACGTAACAAATTTATCAATTATTTTTTGTTTTTTCTAAATTGTTTTTGTTATCGTTCATTTTCTGTTATTGTAATCGTTTCCATTTTGCTACTCCATGATGTTTGGCTTGATGTGATTTGAAATCACGGCGTCTCAATCGACACTGTAAACGAAGTTCAATTTTGTCTGTGGTTTTTCTCGTTATTTCCTTTTTTTAATCTATTCTCATGCAACAGGAAATGATGTTGGTAAATGAACTTTGTTATTGTCAGTATAGATTTCCCCTGAGAATATTTTATTCACCATCACGGACGAGGGCGTCACCTGGGCCAAGAAAAATCTTTCCAAACAAAATCGAATAATTTGATCCGCACTGGTATCTTTTTACCTATTTCGTTATGTCATGTGAACTGACCATTTTAAATTGGTGTGATTTGCAAACATTGACATCTTATATTAGATATACTTGTTTTATCTCCAAACTTATTTTGCTTTCGTCTAAGAAGTGCAGCAGTAACTCAAATAAAAATATGATTTGTGATTTCCTCGAAAAAATAGCAGTAAATACAAAATTCGTCTTGACAATTATATCTTTGTCATAATCATTATTTGAATGGAACATTGTTCTATACGTTACCTCAAATTATATTTGTTAGGGTTGAATTGGTAGAATATCATAGATTAAAAAGTTATAATCTTTAAATAATCTTTAAAACTTCAAATCAAAAATTAAACACTGGTATTTTGCCACGTTGGGAAGTTTATACTGTTATACTTATAAAGGTGATTGGTTTTCGTTTGATTGCAAAGATAAAAGATATAAAGTCTTATCGATTAAAAATATACTTGTTTAAAGTATATAGTCCTGCTATATTGATTGTTTACTTGGGAGGAAGGGCACGATATTGATGTTCACATAAATTGCTACTTTAAAGAGAAAGAATTAAATAGATTCCCGTAAAGCCTATTGGGTTTTCTCACTGAAATGTCCGATGCGTCTTCTATGTTGAAAAATAGTCTATTTTGATTGTAAAACACTTTCTGTTTCTCTACTTATTAATATGATAATATAAAAATATAGTGGCATTATGAAGTTTTTGATAGCTGCTCGAAGAATGAATTTAGTGAAACAATTTAAGATTTCAAAATTACACGCTAAATTCATCATATTGATTTTGTGTATGCTTATTTTATGTTAGTTATTATTCTATTTTATATGTTTACAGGAAGTTTTAATAGAAATTTTCTTGGTTGGTTGGGTTGGTTGGGTTTTATGGCATATCAACATTTGTAGGTTATTTAACGCCAAATCCATTTTTACGCAAATAGTCAGTTCTATTTTTTTTTAAATCCAGTTTAGTATGTGTACACAGATTATATGTCAAAAAGATTTCTATTTCAAGTTATTCAGTGTTTTCAAACAGTTCTAATTCAGGTGATTCAGTTTAGTTTAAGTACAGATTTTGCTAATACATAGTTAAATGTCAAAAATAGTTCCATATTAAACAATTCAGTTTATTGTAAGTACAGATTCAATGTCAAAAACAGTTCCATTTCAAACAATTCAGTTTAGCATACGTCTGCAGTTTAAAATGTTAGTATATTTTAATTGTCAAAAACATTTCTATTCCAAACTATTCAGTTTATTTAAAGAGTTCTAATTCAAACAATTCAGTTTAGCATAAGTATGCAGTTCTATTTAACCCATAGATAGGGCCATATCAGGTGCTACCATTCTGAGCCTGAGTGGACCAGAAAGCAATGGCAATGAAGGAGTGCTCCAGCATCACTGAAACCTCACCATCAGATTGTTTAGTGTCATATCCAGGACACTCATTGGGAAAGTCTTACCCCTCTGCAGAGGTGCGACTAGGCAATACACAGAGTTAATGTCAAAAAAGTTTTATCCTGGATAATTCAGTTTAGCATAAGTGCACAGTTTAAATGTTAAGACAATTCTATTTCGAGCAATTCAATTTAGTATAGATACGCAGTTTTAAAGTCAAAACAGTTCTATTTTAAACAATTCAGTTTAGCATGAATACGCAGTTTAGATGCAAAAAAAACCAGTAAAGTCAAGAAACCACGGTTTAGTTCTTTTTAACCCATTGATAGGAACCTTAACAAGTGCTACAACTCCAGGCTAGTGTGAATTTGGGAGCAATGGCAATGAAGGGGTACTCCGCATTCCCCAAAGCTCAAGCATTACTGGAACCATCAGATTGTTTAGTGTCTTATCAAGGGCATTCATTGGTGGGGGGGTCGAAGCAGTCGGTGTATTCTAAAGCCCCAGCTTACTGGGTAAGACATTTTCTTGAAATATATGTCATAATATTGACTGTTTGTTTGTGTTTTATGGCATATCAACCTTTGAAGGTTATTTAATGCAAAATCCATTTTTATACAAATAAACAGTTCTATTTCAACAATCCAATTTTGCATAAATACGCAGTTTAATTGTCAAAAATATTTCTATTTCAAGCTACTTAGTTTAGTGAAAAAGTTCTCATTCAAACAATTCAGTTTAGTATAAGTATGGTTTTTGTTTACACACAGTTCTATTTCAAACAATTCAGTTTAGCATACAAGAATAGTTCCATTTCAAACAATTCAATTTAGCAAAAGTACGCATTTTAACCGCCAAAAAGTTCTATTTCAAGCAATCAAGTTTAGCATAAGTGCGCAGTTTAGTTCTATTTGACCCATAGATAGGACCCTATCAAGTGCTATCACTCCAGGCCGGAGTGTACCTGGGAGCGATGTCAATGAAGGGGTACTCTGCATTCCTTAAAGTTCCAGCATTACTGGAACCTCACCATCAGATTGTTTAGAGTCGTAACAGGACACTCATTGAGGAGTCTTACTCCATTGCAGAGATGCAGTTGGTGTATTCTACAGCTTTAGCCAACTAACGAAATATTTACTATCATTTCAATTAGAAAAATATATTTGACATTATATGACTTTTGTTATCATTTTAATTAACTTGAGTTGTCAATATATTATGGTTGTAAGTATAATTTATTTGCTGACTTATTTTTCAACATTGCATTCTTCTTGAGGTACACTTTCACTTTTGACCTTGTATTTTGCATTCAGTTAAAACATTTCACTTTACTTTCTGAAATGGCCGAATGTCTTTTGCCCATTAATCAATTGAATTAGAAAATAGAATGATAAAGATCTATTGTACACAGGCTGCTTTTTATTTCATTCTACATTAATTGAAACATATAAGGGCGCACCATGATTAATGGATAAGGCAAAATTTCACCCTCAAACACTTTATTCAACGTAATCGTCATTGTTAGTTAAGTCTTTTCTCTAAAATGACATGACACTGAGATTGCATGTCACTGAGATTTCCCGATGCGATCGCATAAATTTTCACCAACGGTGGTAACAGAATTTTTCAAGGTAGGAATTATGTGTGTCATTACGAGGAAAATTCTATTTCTGTAGCCTTTCATCGGCTTTATTTGCGAGGTTGAGATAGGCCAATCACTCTCCAATTTGTGGTTTGATAGCTGAACTGGACGTGTATTATCCCAAACTGCACTATTGCCACGGCTGTATAAACTCATTATTAGCCATCTAACTTGGCTCTCATTCAATTCTTTCATTCGTAAAAGTTCTTAATTCGTCGATGAAAGATAATGGGTGCAATGTTTTCCGCGTAGAATAATTCAGTGACACACCTCTACTTTAATGTCAGACTCTATATAACTAGATTGCTGCTTATTGGATCTTTGTTCCAAGAAAATATGGATTTTTAGTGGTTAGGTTAATGGACAGACGTGATAGACCAAAAATACCCAAAAAAGAAGGAATTGTTTCCGGAGTGGCTTTCTCACATGTGCGGCATACACGCGTTTTTTCATCGCTGGTGAAATTGCAAAGTCAATATCGGTGGTAGTATGAAAAAATAGCATTTTGTTGGTGAAAATCCCCTCAATATTACGATGCTATTGTATCCTGTATATTTGTTGTAGTTTCTATAGAAAAAGGAGGCTTTATTTTTGGAGCTGTATACGTATACAAAAAAAGGTATCGATCGTATCATACGTTATGATATGGTAACAGAAAAGTGAGGTAACTTTATCGATTTTTCACGTTCTTTTTTTGTCAACAAATACTGACACAAAATATAATTTGACTGAATATTTGCATCCATTTTAACTCTATTTTTAATACAATCTGAGAGCACCAAGCATCAAACCAGAAAACTTCACCATATTTGACAATTTTTCAAATTCTTGTCCGTCACGTCGTTGATTTTCGAAAACACAATCTTCTGAAAATATGAAAAAAATCTTTATACAGGTTTGACATTTCTATACATTTAAAATTATTTCCTGGTTACTCCTTATACGAAACTATAGTATTTAGCTTGATAGAAGAATATGCTATTTCGTTTACTTTATATGCGTTAATTTGCAGATTGCAAAATCAAATAAAGCAAGTACAATGTGGAAGCAGAATCCAATAAATCAAAGACAATGAAATATTTTATATTGGTTGAGGATACTGACAAGATTTTGCTTTTATTTCACTTTCTGTCCAATGCAGTATTTCAGATATGTTGTATGACTACAAAGACTATCTTATCGCCTACTAAAAAATATCTGATTTTGGTCTCCATTTGGATGAATAGAAAAATAATTCTTACCATTATCAGTTGTAAGGTGACATTCACTATTTTAAATAAAAGAATGAAATAAGTGAACAATTATTTGTCTTCGATTCCATAGAAAGAAAAATGATAGAATAATACAGACTCGATGTAATGGATTCTTTATTTATTTTTGTTTAGAAAAATTACATTCAGCGGAAATGTGAATGCTTTATTTGTATAGATTGGTCAGCATCTATGACTGCTTAGGACTGTGGTTTTGTGATATAAGCAAAACAAAAAGAAATTAACGCAATCTACACAGTGTCCTATGCACTGCGAAAACACTTTGTATCCAAGCTTGTAAGATAAAAATTGAATTCTGTTTTGTGCAATATCATAACAATTGTCAATTTTGTCAAAGGAAATGATATTTCAGTATATTATGGGAAAAGATAAAAGCTGAATTTAGTAATAGGTTCTGTCAACGTTCCGTAAGGTGGTTCTTGAGTGGCAAAGTATTATACAGGTTTTCTGTACTTTTGAAGAAAGTGACTACTTTCTTGGAATCATCAAACCATGATCTTGTTAAAGTGATAAAAGCCATTTATTGACTCTTGTGAGACTGCTCCCAGCTATGGGTTAAATAGTACCACTACTGTTCTTCTAGGAGAATGGTTTTGGCATTAAATAACCTTCAAAGGTTGATATGTCGTTGAACAAAGAAACCAAACCAAACCTTGTGAGACTGCAAACGTATTTTCCAAAACTGAGAGGAATGTGATAAACAAGTATTTGCAGAGATTAATCTCATGCATATTAAAGAAATATCATAGCGAGACTCTAAACTGCCTAACTACTTATGACAAGTAGTCAATCATTTCCTCATTCTTTTCTGGAGAATTTCTTGATCTATTAAATTGTTCGATTTTTTTATGCCATGATATTGGTCTACTGAATCCGCTTTTTTATCTTTATTCACCAAAGTAGTTTTTAATAGACTCTATCGTACTGCTGGTTTTGTTGATATACAAATATCTTCATGCTAATATATATTCATTTTTTTCATTATAAAATTGTTTTTATCTAAATAGATCTGAATCGTTGAGTCTATTTATTTCTATTCGAATGACTTTTGTGTTAGAACATTAATGTCGTCATAAATGCATAATGAATAGAAATTCTTCACAAAACGATAAATCTGAAGTTAATAAGGATTTATTCAGTTATTCTCATTTTGATTGCTTTGAAAAGCTTTGCAGTGATCAGATATTTTATAGGAAAACAATAGCGTGAAAACTGCCCTATCGACTAAGCTTAGAATAAACTAAATGTACCCACCTTCTGAAGGTTAAGATTCTCCTCAAAATGTTGTATCTTGGGTATGACACCTGAATGCATCTGAAGGTGAGGCTCTAGTTTTGGAGGTCTGTGTGTAACATAGCCATATACATGAATATGCGAAATGTACATGGGATGTTCATAATGTTTGCAACATAGATATACATAGAACATAGGAATCTCGAAACACGAAAAACACTTACGACTTCTTAGTTCAGGTACGAAACTTTTTATTACCTTTGGGTTTAAAGGTTCTTCGACATAAGGAGAGAGATACACATACTTTTTATCCTGGCTTTTTCATCTGCACCCCACCCCAACACGTGTGGCACTCGCTACAAAGTTCTCCGCGAGCAAGCGAAAGTCAGCCGTCTTCTCACGAGGCAGGTCTCAACTCAACTAACTGACATTTTCAAAATCCCAAAATCCTCCGCGTGCTTCCGGTGCGTGACGTCATTCGCATTGCTGTTCCCATTTCCCATCTGGGCTATTGTGACATCTCTGAGTGTTGTATAGCCACATAATACATATGCATGCAGAATCATAGCAACGACACAATAAAGACGAGCGACACAGTTCTTAGAAAAATATACTTCTTACTTTATTTGAAAGGGTTGTGTGTGAGAGGGAGTTGGAGACCGAACAGAACTGCAACATATTGACCCCCACTCTATTGGCCATAACCGCGTTTCTTTCCTGTTCTCCTGGGCTGCTCAACCGGGGGCATGTTCCTTAATCCAGCATCTTATCTCTAACTCGTCTGATCCGCAACTGATCTGATCTCCAACTGCAACTACTCAATTGGGGGCCTGAGGGCCCACTCTGGTGGGTGCTGGCTTTTTCTACCGCACTAGTCTCCAACTGATTGAATTTCCTGTGCACTGAGTTATATAATAGTTCAACGTCACCTTCTTCTTGTGGGCGTCACAATTTCGCACTCATTCAACCTGTCCACGGTCAAGGTTATAATCCTGATATTCCTCGACTGGATGCACCTGTTATTTACACAGGTGCATTTCCTATTTTGATAGCCCGGCCGGGTCGTAGGTCAATATACAACACGCATGCTCGTGAACGCCTGCATTAATGTCGCACCTAAGTAACCCATGCACCGAGCCGAAAGGTTCTCAGCCTAACTAAATCCACAGGCATAAAAAGAAATCTCTCGGCCATTATATTACATGTTAAGTGAGGAGTATTCCTTCATTGCTATTACACCAAGGTCTACTCTGGCTGGGAGTGGTAATACCTGTTTGGGTCCCATCTATGAGTCAAAAAGATTTGTTTGCAAATGATTTGCACTGGATAGTAATTCTTGATATATAACCATGTGCAAACTATCTCGAAAGAAACTACACAAAAACGTAGATATAAACGTAAAATGTACACAATTCTGTAACCTCAAGCAATAAAATAACCCAAGATGGGTTGATATGCCATCATAATCAATCAATCAACTAAGATCGTGAAATATAAAACACAGGATACGAAGAAACTTTTTGTAAAAGTATCTTAAATCAGTCTTAAAATCCTTGAAATGACAGACCAACATAAAAAGGCGTTGATTTTTAGTAATTATTTCTCTAACAATAAAGAACCGTGTGGTACTCATCTGAGAATTCTTTCATTGAAAAATGTTCATAGATCACATCGATGGGAAAAAAATTCAATACTGATAAACTTTGAGGACCAAATGCTGAGATTTGATCAAAGAACGTGGATAAACTTTCTGTTATGAGCTGACGTAGACCTTTTATCAGTGTATACGGAATAAATGAACGTGGGATTATCAATATAAAGGGAATATTAAAGGAAACAGAGCACTTACAGATCACGTGAATCTGTAGGATAAAAAAGGAATAGAAAGAAAAAAGCACTCAATGAAGAAAAAACAAAAATTTAAACATAATCCATGATAATGTTCATCGAAGAAAAAACTTCGATGTGATGATCTTAACCTTTCCTAAAAAATAGCTTTTGATTTTTTTTTGTTTCTTCTTGAGAGAATCATAATCTGACACCACATATAATTCTTCTTAGAGACAAGATAAAAGCTGTCATTTCAGGCAGATATATCCTCTTTGCCTAAAAGAATGATATAGTCCTACTTTCTTGTTTCTAAACCGTACATTTGGTCTTGGACTTAATTATATAGTATTTACACACACACACACACACACACACACACACACACACACACACACACACACACACACACACACACACACACATATATATATATATATATATATATATATATATATATATATATATATATATATATATACAATTGAATTTAAAATCTTGCGTAATCACAATGTTTTTTAAAATATTTTTACACAAGCTGAGAATGACTTTGTGTGTTTTTTAAGGTAATAAAACGGAATTATTTTTCTTAGATGAATTTTAATCTATAAATATTGTCAAGCAGTTAATGTTTACGAACCACTGGTGAATATTGTTCATGCAATGACCTTTTTCCGGTGTCTATCGAATTCGGTTTTAATTAAGAAAAAAAATTTAGACTAAAATTCCAACAGTTAGGAGTAATAAAAATAAAATTATTTCGCTAATAAACATCCTTTGGGTCAACTGAAGAGTGAAAAAAAATGATAGTTAAGCAAACGCTACAAGTTGGCACACGATTTTATTATGGATATAAAAAGTTGGTTATCGTGAGAAAAGTGTGTTAAAAAGTATCGAAACTGAAATTGTATTTATTAAGACGGAAATGAACAATTAATGAAGCGTTAGATTTAAAACAATCCCTTTGACATTCAATACATTTATTCCAGCAAGTTTTCTATCAGTTCAGCTGTCTCTTTTAATAGAGTGTGAAGTGAAATATCGTATTTAGTTTATTACCCTGTACCTCTTCATATTTTGTTCCGATAAAGTCTTAGTTTAGGTTTCTTTTCTTTGTTTAATGGCCTATCAACCTTCTTGTGTCATTTATGCCAAGTTTTCAGTTGAAAAGAAAAATGATATCACATGGACGATTTCACCCGAGAGGATTAACTGATATGATTAATACTTTAAACATGGATAGCAGAATGAGAACAATCAATCTTTGGGAATTGAAAAACAAGATACGGTTTGAAATTCATAGGTTATAATCTTTGGGATCTATTTGATGTCGACTGAAAGATGAAACTAGCGACACACTGTGTGACTGTAATAACCAAGATTTGGATTCAAGTCAGAATACATAGGTGTTAAATAATTTATAATCTCAGAAACTGAAAAACGTCAATTTAAAGTTATTCATCGCAACATATCGTCTCAAATCAACTAAGTAAACCTGTTGTATTTTTTATATTTACATGAACATATATTTAGATAGAGACAGACATGTGATTAAGTTGAAATCTTTTTATTATCACGATGCAAGAGGAAGTAGTATAAAATGTAAATTCGGTGGAGATTTTATGAGGCTGATGACTGAAGTTTCTTTTCTAAAAATCAATATTTATACAATTAACAATCGATAGATTAGCTCAGAGCAATTTAAAGAAACTGTTAGATATCATCAAATGAATGCTTTTCCTAATTCGGTTAAATTTTTGTCATTAATTTAGCCACTACGTAAATAACTGAGTTGGCCACGTCGAACGTATTTTCGTAATATCTAAAGAACGTAAAGTTTAAGTATTTTACATAGTTTCGGTGTAAGAATAGATTATCAACTAAAATAAACTGAAGGGGTTGTTCTTAACAAACTGTTGAAGTCCTCAACGAGAAATCCATATCAATAAAAAGATTAGCAGTTGAGGGAGATGAACACGCTGCAACAAGAACTACATGATTTCACTCTTAGAATCCTTAAAGATGAAGCATATGAAGAATAAGTGAATTTGTTTATGGAATGGTTTCTTTATTTCAGGCAAGGGACTTAAAAGAAATTATTTTAAAATGTTCTTTTACAATTTCACTATAAATGCAACACTTTAAAAATATATTTCCTTGCCCATGAGATTATGGTTACACGGTTGCATATCTCCACTCCTCCTGGGAAGACGTAGCCCTGAAGGTGACCGTATCATCTGTAAGAGTACGGATGTAACTACAAGACATAGGTTAATTGGCCACGCATTTACCATGACTAGTTCATTTGGGATCATTTGAGTACCATATAGACCAGTAACACGGTGGTAGTGTTTCAGTTCAGCATTCTGAGGTCGCTAGTTCGATCTTCAGTGGGGGTGATCACGATATACCCTGGTGATGAGACCTAATGAGGTCAAAACAACTGTCCAGTGGTTCCGTATGTCCCACTCAGTACTTGCTGGATTTTTCTGGTCATGTTAATTCAATTTATAATATAATTCCTCTATTTAAAAAAGAAACATGTTGGACTTTAATTCATTTTGTCATTTCTTCATTTCAAGAGGATTTCATACATATTTGATGGTTTACCTGAATATTTGATGCGTAAGAACTTATCACCGTCATGCTAAAAATACTACATCTTTATCTCTCTCTCTCTCTCTCTCTCTCTCTCTCTCTCTCTGTACCTATGTACGAATGCATGTATGAAAATCAGATTTATCATCGGATTTATTTCTAAATTATATATATATATATATATATATATATATATAAATGTTTGTGCTTGTATGCATATATATATATACAATTGAATTTAAAATCTTGCGTAATCACAATGTTTTTTAAAGTATTTTACACAAGCTGAGAATGACTTTGTGTGTTTTTTAAGGTTTTTTAAAATACATCAGTTACCCTGTTCATCAATAGTTCCTTTGCCTTTTTAAAATACATCAGTTACCCTGTTTTAATCAACTCTGCGTTCCCATATTTTTGTTATGGTATAAACTTTCAAAGATTTTCAAAACTTTTTAAAAAAACGAACACACCGTACAAAAGCAAGCAACCCCTGATGATGGCCTATGAAGGGTCCGAAAGTGCTCGGGACAGTTTTCGTAAATTCATCAACCAATTCCAACCTAAAACTTGAAAGGATATTAAATAAATCATACAGACAAAATTTGTTTTTATTATTTAATGAAACGTGCTTATATATATATATATGTGTGTGTGTGTGTGTTGTGGTCTTCAGATAAGACCGGTGGAAGAAAAACTTAAACAACGAGTGATAGGTGAACGTTATTGTATTAGCAGAAAAAGAAGTCATACAAAAGAAGTACTAACCGTTCTTGGCTTGCAGTCGGTCTGTCAAATTTCTCGTTACAAACGAGAAGTTGTCTTGCCCGTGCGAGCTAAGCTCGGCGAATATGATTAGGTTGGACGAGTCCATCTTTGTGGTATGGGAGGATATGTCCCCATAATAGTATATATATATACATATATATGTATGTGTGTGTAAGTGTGTGTGTATTACAAAGTAAGTTAATCTATGCCATACGTAAACACTTCTAAATATTCAATTTTGTCTCATGATAACTTGAGGGCTTTTAAAATTCTTAAGTTGAAAAGAATACAAAAACCTGATTATTATTTTTCACTATGAGTTTTTCAAACTAGCGTTAGCTGGTGGTTTTTCACTGGAGTCTAAGTGACTGAAAGTGTCCTCCCATCTCCAAGACTCTTCTCGGTATTCAAACTGATCTTATCAATGCTGTGATCTGCAAGGTCCCAGCTCTTCCCCTGATTTCCAATTCTTCCAGTCCCTTCTCGAAGACCTTGAGGACCATTCGAAGCGCACCATCTACATCTGGTATTCCCGTCCTCTTCATGTTCCACACGTATTTTAGTTTTTTTGCTAGGTCCATGTATTTGTCTTTTTTCTTTCTTTTATTTTCAATATGTGGTCCACCGAAACGGAAAAGTCTTTTTCTCACGGCATTTTTTAGAAATTAATACTTTATCTGGTCTTCTCACTATCATTAGATGATTCTTTTGTATCACATAATCACACAGAATTCTATGCATCACATTCTATAGGACGATTTTTGGTTTGGGCATAAACCATTTTGTTGTATGTTCGAATTTTAATCTCTTGCACAATTCTCAGTGGATCAGCTATCCCACCCAGTCGTGCCTTGTCTTGTATTCCTTTTCTGCTAGTTTTCAGTATTCGTTTATTATATCATAAAGCGTTTCATCTTTCCCCGCATAACTTACACTTGCTATTCTCTTATGTATTATAAATCTTTTCGGTCTCCAATTCTTCTTCATTTTTGGCAAGGATCTTGATATCTTCTATATTCAAAAAGTAGTCAATTTTTTCGTCTGATCTTGTAAATTTGTAATTACCCATACATTTAATAAATATATAAATGAGTGGGATCATTCCTATGAAAAATCGTAGTGTTACGACGCTTTTCCTTTCTCTTTTGAATTTTTATCGTTTACCTTGTTCCTATCAAACGTTTTCCTGTAAAGGTTTTTATCGCAATGAATTTATACGTTTTTTTCTTCACATAAAAGGAAATTTTCAGATATATTCGCTATCTTATTGAAAATTTAGAAATAACTACATAAACTCGAAAAGGACGAAATTAAATCGAAAATTGTTTAACTTAGTCGTAGAATAGGATTCTTATCAGCTAAAAGTTTATTTTGCTCTTCATCGATACTTTTTTTTATAATTAGAGTTAAATTACTTTTACAGATAATTCAACCAATCCTCGTGGTGGTGATGGAAAATTATCAATTCCTTTTCTTTAGTCTTGTGAAACATTTAAAAAAATGTTTTTTTTTCATTTGGAAAACACTGAAATTGTAGAGAGGAATTTTTAACAAATGGAAGAAAGAATACAAACTCCATCGATTTTTGTCTTTCAATTAAATTGTTTAAATAAAAATTATATTTCTTGATCAATGTGTCAAGCGCTAATGATTTATTAGATTGTAAATAGGTAAAGTGAATCATAGTTTTTACTGTGATTCACTTAAAATTTTATTGTCAATAATAATGATTATTTTTCACGGGGTGGGGGTAAAGGGGAAAAAGGTTTTAATAACCAGTGTAATTAAATTGCCCTTTAAAATAACTTATTTTTATATTTAGTTGATAAAAAACAGACTTTGCATAGAGATGTTTTAGTTGCCAATGGAAAGATAGAATCTTTCAATTATACCGTTCCTCTAAAACGTAAATTTCTCAAGCCCTGTTTCGATTGCTCAGAGGTGTTGTAATACAAATACATAGAGCGGATTCCTTTTATTTTATGATTTTCATTAGCTTGAGTTGGTGGTGTACAAAGAAAAAAAAACAGATAAATGAAAAAAGGAGATTCTTTTCCAGGTAGCCATCGTAATTTTAGAAAGTTTAGATCGAAATCGAGATGATTTAGCCGCGGCGAATTTGGAAATTTCAAGATGTATAGAGGGGGGATTTTATTTTCATTTTTATTTTTATTTTAATTTATTTTTTAGCAAGAGCAGGAAAGGAAAAAAAGAGTAAAAGAAGGAAAAAACACCTCACAAAATCAGACACCCAAGTCCGGCAAGAGCTGAGAACTGGACAGGAAGACAAAAGCTGTGTAAATGAATAATTTTGAACAATCCATATTTTAAAAAAGTGCTAGTGTCCTCGAAGATCACTTAAATAGACAGATCCACGTATTTGATTGGTTGTTTACAATAACCAATCAGATGCGCGGATGAACGTTCAATAATCGTCCAAATAAATAAAAAGCCAATTCAATTTTCTTTTTTTTCCCCAATGTTGTGTGAACTGGTTGGTGTATCAAAGATGTGATCATCTCTGATAGGGTCTGCTGGGGGAGGGGAGTATGATTTTGGAAGACCCGAAACTCTCCGAGTAACCAAGCAAAACATCACTGACGACACTCTCCGGCGCTAAATGTAGTAAGGTGTATATTTAATGTACAGATAATTCAACCAATCCACGTGGTGGAGATGGAAAATATCAATTCCTTCTCTTTTGTCATGCAAATCTTTTCACTTCAAAATAACACTTTTATTATACGAATATAACATATTTTCCATTTTTTCAATCATATTTCTTAACTTTTTGATCAGATGTTATGATCTATCTATCTATCTATCTATCTATCTATGTTTATGCTGAAAACAGAAAAATTAAGAATTTTTTCCATAGTAGTCAAGTTCAATTAGGGCAGAAAGAAAAGAAAGAAGATGCTTGAAATCCCTTCATGTTATTAACAGAGATTTGATGGCTGTGTGATATTCGATTGATATTTCTTATTCGAAGAAAATAAAATCTTATTTGATCTTCTAACGTGCAGACATAAAGGTATGATGAAGTATAAGTGCACGGCCTTTGTGGTGATTTATTATCCTGTTGGTTAGCCATGGGGACATATCCACAATGCTAGATGACAGCAAATTGATTGTGTTCAGATAAGCGTGTGGCTTGGTTCATTACTAATCTTAAATTCATAATTTGAACGCGTTCTTGTTATTTTAGGGGTTTTAGACTCTCAGTATGTAGCTGAGTTACACAGCGTCATGACTTGATATGGCAATAAGGTGCGAGAAAATTAAGAATACTTATTGATCTGATTGTTCGTTCAGAATCAAATTTACGATCAGCCACATACAGAAAAGATGTAAACATTAAGAGTTAAATGATTATTACTAGGCCATTGATTAGGAATATCACGAGTGTATTGATTAGATACTTTAATCAGGTAATATTCATTTAACCTTTTTTTGCTGATACAGAAATTGAATCATTAATTTATATCTCTTACATTTAATCGAATTCAAAAAGATATATATTTACCCAACCCCTTCTCTCGGACAGGATATGACACAAGGTCAATTTTTAAGTGGAGTTTAACAGGTTTGAATTCAGAGTTTTCCTTCTCTTAGACTAGTTGCCTCACCAAGGCTGAAGAACCTAGTCTACCCCACTATTTACCCATACCAATTGGGAGAATAATTGGATTCATACCTTTCCCAAGGGTATTAGTGCTATGTGAAATGCAATCAGTCTCGTCCAGGATTTGAACTCGTGTCGCCGTGTCCATTTCCTACAACGATAACCATTACACCACGGACACAAAAATATAAGGAACGTTGCACTTCAATTATGATTTCAATGTACACTTTCTTTTGACCATTCCCATTTTTCACTTGAGTAAACTTTCTTTTTATTAGTTTTTATTTCTTCAAAGAATTCACTGTAACATAAGTCATTAATGAGTTTAACATACAGAAATTGTTTTACTGTTGATGAATTTATTAAACTTTTTTCTTGAGACCAAACGCTATTCCACATTGCAAATACATTTTAACTGAAACGAAGAAGTCCGGTATTCAAAGTTATTATTGCTATTCCACTATGCAAATACTTTTTAACTGAACCGAAGGAGTCCGGTATTCAAATTTATTGAAATTTTCTACCCATTTTTATTCACGGCATATTTTTTTTCTTTTTCTACGTCTCATTTTGATGACCAGAAGGCATGAATCATGCGTGTTGTGCCCACGGGATCAAGTGCAACACTTTTGTTATCAATTATAACCCAGTCGTGAACTGACAAGTTATTGTGGCTCAGCAATCTTGTTCAGCTATTATAATCCTGTCAGATGCAACAGGTTTTGACGACCCCTTCTTCTTGTTGAGAAGAAATATATTTAAAATGATTTTCTATTATTTTCATTATTCTTATATCGCATATTAAGGAAGAGAGTTGATTGATTTTGAGTTTATTTAGATGCAAATGCCTTGACTGAATTGAATCACTGATCCTTCATTCTACATAAGACTGTCGGAGGGAATGAAGCAGAATTCAGAGGTAAGGAATAGCATCTTCCATACGACAACAACATTTGAATAATGATATTTGTACACTTCTGAAATTGACTGGAAGTTCAGGTTGTTAATCACCATAAAAGAACTAGACGTTTGGGCTGGTAAGTAAATACTGTACAGTAATACATCGTTTGATATAAAAATGTTCTCACATCACTTTTAAATCCTTTGAAATGAGTAAACACACACACACACACACACACACACACACACACACACACACACAAACACACACACACACACAAATATACATATACATATATTTATGAGGGCATATACGTATATATGCACGTCATTTTCTTCTGTGAAAAAATAGAACAATATAATAAACTCCAGTAAGAAACCATCTGTTAATGCTGGTGTGAAAAACTCCCCAAAGGGTAAAATAATAATGCAAATCAAATAGAATTGGATATTTTAATACAAAGAATAGAAATATACAGTCAGGGAACCAAGCCTTGCATCAGAAATCTCATGAAAAAGATAAACACCTGGGCTGTCCCTCTTGTCTGAGTTCTTACTTCGTCCATTTTTAGAATGGCCCCCATTCTAAAAATGGACGAAGTAAGAACTCAGACAAATGAACCATAGGATAAGAAAACTATTGACGATATATTAGGCCTTTTATCTGAGATATGATATTGATCGGCTATACGTGTCCAAAATTGAAGATAGCGTTGATATATCAATACAAGGACGCTAAGAGAACATAAAAAAGAGAAAAGAAAGACTAATGGCGACCACAAACAATAGAGACAGCATAATGACCAATAGAACAACAACTAGGGAATTTCAAGCGTACAACTGACAAAGTCTCACACGAGATGATTGGACATGTCTACGGAAAGGAAACTTTCAGAGAGAAACTGAAACAATTTAAAACACAGCACAAAACAACGCCATAATGACCAACTATGTCAAAGCGAAAATTGATTATACGCCACAGAATAGCAAGTGTAGGTTATGTGGTGATAGAGACGAAACGATTAATAATCGAATGCAGCAAACATACGCAAAAGAAGTAAAAGACTAGACACAAATGGGTGAGGAAGGTAATCTACAAGAAATTGTGAAAGAAGATTAAATTTGACCTCACTGTCAGATTGTATATGCACAAACCAGAATCTATCCTGCATAATGAGACACGTACTTCTTTGGATTTTGAGATACAAACAGATAATCTTATCCTAGCTAGAAGACCAGACCTTGTGATAGTTGGATTAATAAATAGATAAATAAAAACCTATCGAATAGTGGACTTTGCCGTCTTGGCCGGTCACAGAGTGAAAATAAAAGAAACCTAAAAGGATATAAATACTTAGAAGAAAACTAAAAGCGGAATGAAGATGACTGTGATACCACTTGTAATTGATACACTCGGAACGCGAGCCAAGGGGGCTGGAAGAATTGAAAATCGAAGGACGAGCCTAAATAATAAAAACTACTGCATTGTTGAGGTCAGCCAGAATACTGAGAAGAATCCTGAATACCTGAGGAGACTGGCTGTCACTCAGACTTCTGTGACAAACCTATCCGCAAACGGTAATGGGAAAAATCGCAAAGAGTAATATTGATAATAACAATATAACTATTTGGTAAATATTTCCAAAATCACTCTTCTTTACTATCAAATAATATTCAGTGCTTTCCTTTTTAAATTTGAATATGTAATATAATTATAAAGGATTTCGTTTTATATATCTTGCCTTTCGGTTTAGTTAGGCTGAGAACCTTTCGCTTAGCGCATGTGTTAGTTAGGTGCAACATGAGCGCAGGTGTTTACGCGCGTGCGCGGGGATGATGTGTCATTCAGAGATGTCAAAATAAAAATCCCAGATAGGACTTGGGGACGTGAATGACGTCATGCACCGGAAGCGTGCGCGGAGGATTTTGGGAGATTTGAGAAAAGTCAGTTAGTTGGGAACTAGACTCCGAATGGGAAGGGTCGACCTACGGGGCTCGCTGAGGCCAGACGAATTTGTGCGGTACGGGCGCCGCAGGTGATGGGGTGGGCAGATGGAAAAGTCATCATAGAAAGATTGTACATCTCTCTTCCTTATATCGAAACCTTTAACTCAAAGGTAATAAAAGGTTTCGTACCTGAACTAAGAAGTCGTTACGTGTTTTTCGTGTTTCGGAATTCCTATGTTCTATGTATATATGTAATGAACATTCTATGTACGTTTCACATATTCGTATCATGTGTATGTTACATGTATTCATAATTGGTGCCGGGGTCTAGGCATGTCATTCATGGCATGGTTACGACTGGGTCCACGTGTATGTACACACGATCAGGGAAACGGCTAAGAACAACTAGAGATCTATTTCGAACGGCTTGTTCAGGCGATGGAAGGAGAGAGAGAAAACCCAAGGCCCTCAGAAAAAAGAAACAAGAAAAAATCTCAACACCGAAAACAAGAAGGGAAAAATGCGGCGCCCCAAGCAGAAAAAGAAAAGAAAAAAAGAAGAAAAACAGCTCAACTCCATGAGAAGAAAAAAACAAACAGACTAAGAACTAAGAAGTCGTTAGGTGTTTTTTGTGTTTCGGGATTCCTATGTTCTATCTATATATGTTATGAACATTTTATTTACGTTTCCCATATTGATGTATGGGTATGTTACAAATATATATATATATATATACATATATATATATATATATATATATATATATATATATAAAGAGAGGACAAAGGAAAAAATTGGAAAAGTGAAGATAGATTTTATTAGTAGAAGTGTCCTCTTCCTGTTCTCAAGTCAGGTAGAACATTCGGGTTTGAACAAAAAGCAGTGGTATCAATTATAAGCCAATTCCATTAAACCGAACTGGTTATAACAAAAAAAAAAGTTAAAACTTTGTAAATTTAAAACTAGGGTGTATTTTGTGACCTTCACACGTGTTCTCTTTCTTGTAAGTTGTGAGCAGATGACAGTCAGTGAATATTCAGCCACTTTGGTATAATCATAATATACTACCAATGAAAAATAACAAATCCAAACCTAATTTAACGTGGGACCCAGACAACAAGTCTGGGTGTCATGATCAAAAGATGCTCAGATGATAGCAAATAAGATGGCAGTCCCGTCCGTTATCCTGAAAATTTTGGCTGTTCTCATTTCAGATACCCAAATAACGACCAAAGCAACTGCTAAACTCACAGACGCCAACGGCAAAAAGGCCTAATAAAGACGACAAACTTTTATTTAACTATGATTTTAAGAGCAATCTAACACAAAGAGGGGATTGAAAACGTACGATAGAAACTTGGACAGAATATGTTAGATTTAATAGAAAAAGCCAAAGACTTGCTGACTAAGCTTAAATGATAGTAAAGAAAGGTTGATATTCTGATTTTGAGATATTAGGAATAGAAAACAAATCAATAGCGGAGAATTTGAATATTCCTCTACCTGAATCAAAATACTAAATACTGAAAAGCAAGAGCCCCGGAACCGAATTGAAACGTAAAATACTGGAAATCAAAGCACCACAAAACAAATATGAATGCAAGAAGAAAAATAAATGTAAAATTAATAAATTAAATAATGACTGAAAAGAAGACTACGTTACCTCAGGAACCAAGACTGTAAAAAAGTAAACGGAGAAAACGAAACGATAAACAAATTACCACCATATATCCCAACTGGTAGCATCACAGAAAAAAACTAAATTCATATTGAAGCGAAACAAGTCTGTGATAAAATCGGTGTTCCCCAAAGGAACTCGAAAAGAAATACAAAACCTGGATGAGAAATTGGGCCAGAAGGAAAGGTAAAGAAATTTCGACCATAAGAGAAAGTGCTAAAGAAGGAAAAACAGGCGTTGATATGTTGGGATGAAATATTCTGCCAGAATATAGGAATGGAATTGGGTAGAGGAAATTGCTGATAATGAAAAGTGGAAAAGGAAGTATAACGGAAGGAAGAGAACTACCAAATCAAGAAAAAATCAGAACGCTTAGAGTAAAGGAAAATTACAAATACTTAGGGAAGCTGGAATCGGATACCAAAAAACAAACCTCTGGAATTTTAAGATAAAAACAGATCACCTAATCTCGGCCAGAAGATAAGACCTCGAGATAGATAACTTAACAAATGAAAAATAAAGATAAGAACTAGCACTATAGAGGACTTCGCCATCTCAGCGGATCACTGAGTAAAGTCAAAGAAAATGAAAAGAGCAACAAGTCCTTAAACCTTGCCCGTGAACTAAGAAAACTGTGGAACTTGAGGGTGATGGTGATACCAATTGTATCTGGCACACTTGGAACGGTCCCCAAAGGCTTGGAAAGGAGATTTATAAATTTGAGGGGATATTAGCACTATTCAAACTACATCATTGTTAAGATCGGCCACAATACTCAGAAGATTCCGGCAGACTTGAGGAAACTTGCAGTCACTCAGATTCCAGTGAAAGACTATCAGCTAACTGTGGCGTGAATAACTCCCAAGAAGTAAAAAAATAATTTTAATAATAATAATTATAATTTTTGCTGGTTTTCCCACGTTATCTTGTAGTCTTTCGGTGGTTCTGAGGGACAGAAATTTTCCCCAAGTCTTCAGGACTTGTCTGTGTATTCAAGACAATCTTAACAATGGTATAATCCGTATGTTATCGATCCTTCATCTGATTTACAATTTTTCCAATCTTTTTTCCAAGCCTTTATGGACCGTTGGGAGCACATCAATCACAGTTTATACCAAAATCATTTTCATAGTTTCCAGCTTTTCAGGTTTTTTTGCACGATCCAAATATTTGACTATCTTTCGGTTTTCTTTTTTAAATTTCGAATCCACTGGAACGGTAAAATCCACTCGATGACAAGTTCTTTCTTCAGATAATTAAAACTAGGTTTGATGTTCTGGCCAATAATTTCTGGGAAGGATATTGATTTGTGCATATACAATTTGGTAGTATGGTCAAATTTCAGTTTCTTGTACAATTTCTAGTGGATCACTTTTCCTACCCAGTCGTGCCTAATCTTATGTTCCTTTGTGCTAGTTTGTTCCACTCGTTCATTATGAGAGTAATCGTTTGATATCGGTCTTCACCTACCTACACTTGCTATTTTGTTGTGAATTATCGATTTTAGCTATCATATAATTGGTCCTTATAACTTTATTTTATGTTGACCTGAACGGAGATTGAGTTTCTCTCTTGAGGTTATACCATTTTCGCCATGTCCAATCTTGGCAGTAGTCCATAACAGCAGTTTCATGTTGAACATATTTTTTTTAAATAGACTTTTTATGTTTACTAATTGGATATGCGAATGTTTATATTATACATGAAATGTTCATTTGAAACGTGAATATTTAAATAATTTTATTGACAATGTAACAATGATTATATATATATATATATATATATATATATATATATATATATACATATATATATATATATATATATATATATATATATATATATCGTTCTAAAAAGGATGCAATCATCTTTTTGAAAATATGTTTGAATATAAAACTATATACACAATGTACAATATCATTCGGAATATTTGTGAATAGGTTAAATGTTTTAGGATCTCAATTTTTAATTCTTTATACTTCCAGTTTTATGAAATTTATCAATTCGAAGTGATATTGTCGATAAGGAAAATTCCAAATTTGAATTAATTTCTTACTCTTTTCAAAGATTTATAATGCAAAATAGGTCTCACTTGTGTCAGTTCTGGGAAAAGTACAGCTGACACAAACAAAAACAGTGGATGATCGAATGAAGCTTGTGGACGCTAAATATAATCGTCCCTGAATACAGTGCTTCCACATTATGAATATTGTAGAACAAAATTTACGTGCCAGTAAATTCTACCCTCTTTTTCTTATTGTAACACTCTTTATGAAACTACTCATAGACACAAACACATAAACACACTCGCACATTTGCGTATGTGAGATTTTGCTCTGAAACATTGTTCGCAGAATTACACTGAGGTAAAAAAAAAAAAAAGTAGAATGATATTGGAAAAATACACGTTTTCAAATTTAGGATATTGACCGCTGACAGGGATTTATTCTCGGCTGACACACATGTCTTCTGCTGAATTGATTCCATATCAACCAAATAATTTTTTTACACCTAATCATTTTAAGTGGGTGTTCAATTATGAAGATATTGAGAGAAATAGTATGAGATATTTGTGTTGTTAAAAATAGGGAAGAAGGAAGTTTACTACAGGAAGAATATTCTTGATTAAATGGTTGATGATAGCGATATTTTCAACATATTTTTCCTTCTTTTAACTGTGAAAGGAACCGTTCAGGCATATCATTTATTGCTTTAACACATTTAATCAAGAAGATAATTGAAAATGATCAACTATTTCAAGGTTTGAAGAGTTTCAAAGAAACTAAGTTTATTTTTTTAGATACAAACTAACATGGATCTAATTTCGGAATAAACTTGCATTTCTATTTCATTTTACATTATATATATATATATATATATATATATATATATATATATATATATATATATATATATATATATATATATACATATTAAAATTTTTCTCCAAGCAATCAACATTCCTATTATAATCAATCTTGACTTGCCCTGTCGATAGGATTACAACCTTCCTTATTCTCACTTACAATGGCATGCGACATATACAGCATCAACCACTGTTCTCTCTAAATCCCTTTCTTTAGGCATGAAGCTCTTCTACAAATATTTTGAAAGAAATAATTAACCAACCCCTCCGCCATGAGCATGATGCAACACAACGTTAAGTTTTCAAACGGACTATCGTTGGTTTCAATTTAGAGTTTTACTTCTCCTAGACTTGTTGTTTTATCAATGTTAGGATACCTCATCTGCCCTATTGTTAATTCATAGTTAAGGGAGAAGAGAATGATTCAAGTCTTCCCGAAGAGAATTAGCGGGAAGTGAAATATAGCTTCATCGAAGATTTGAACTTGGATCGCCTATTCCATTTCCTATAACGATAACTATTTCTGTAAGAGCTCTTCCAATATTCTCAAGTAGATTGATGGTAGGTGCATCAATAATCCTGGATATGCTTTGAGAGCAGCTTGTGCAACGATGTGTACCATATTCACAATTAACACTATGTGCGAAATAGGTGAAATGGACGTCGAATGTTCATAACGATAGAACAAATAAAGAACATAGGAATCCCGGAATTCGAAAACACGTAACGACTTCTTGTTCAGGTACGGAACCTTTTTATTAACTTTGAGTTAAAGGTTTTGACGTAAGGAGGAAAACACAATCTTCTATGCTGTCTTATTCATTTGGCCCCAATCTCGTGCGGCCCCCCCCCCCATAGGGCGCAAGTTCGCCTCGCGTCTGCGAGCTCCAAAAGTCGATCCTTCTCGTTTGGCGTCTAGTACCCAACTCTTACTTTCTTCAAATCTCACACACACCTACGCGCGCTTCCGGTGCGTGACGTCACCTGCACCCTGTCACCGCGTTTCGTCTTGGACTATTTTGACACCTGAGTGACACCTCCATCCGCCCGCGTTAACACCTGCCTCAATTTTGCACCCAACTAACCCATGTGCTGAGCCGAAAGGTTCTCAGCCTAACTATAATCAAAGGCATGAACCGAAATCCCTCGGCTGTTATATAACAGATGTACTGATCTGAAAAAGAGGCATATTTAGCTAGTTTACATGTCTGATTGTCACAGTGAAAAGTATCACTCAAGGTGGAATATCTAACCAATAACTTTTCATTGATTGTGAACTCATATACTGAGATATCTACATTTAATATGTGTCAACTATGATAAAAACTTACAAACAATTTCGTGCTTTTAATATGGCTATGTGATGTTTGGAACAAACGATTTTAGTGCCACATTTTCGGAATTTGATTGTATTAATCAATTATTTAGCTGTTCAAAATCTTCGATCCATAAAATGCCTAAATCAGCGAAGGATTGATTGAAAAAAAGGAGAACACAAAATGACAGCGATATGAACACAAAATATATCAGCTTTGACATATAGCCATAATATATTTAATAAAACAAAAATCACAGTTTTTAGAAATTAAAGGAAAATTCTGTCGATTTAAAAGAAACGAAGTTAATGTTTGGTGAAGGTTGGTGGTTTGCTTTTCTACCTTCTAGACCAGTTTGCTTGACAAGATTCATATAAGCATTGGTGTTGGCTCCATTTATTGAAGTAAATGAATTCCAGATTAAATAGATTATATGATAAGAACTGAAAAAAAGCCGATGTTTTAATTAAAAAATACATAACTAAAATACCGAAAAAATTGATAATAACCTTATAATATATAGATTCTCCCTTCACCTAAATAACGTGGATCTTGGCGACGTAGAAAGGGGTCTGTGGGATGCAGTTTTGTGTGAGTGTAAACGATCAAGTTACCTTCCAGAGTTCTTCATGTCTGAGTTGCGATTGATGTTTGTGATTGCATCATGTTCAGTACTTGATCAAATTTAAATCACTTGACCACGAGTACCAATGGTGTATCAGAAAGTCAGACAAACATCCATGCGACCAATTTTGGCGTCATCCATTCAAGATATTTACTTGTGTTACCAGACTGGTATAAACCATCTCCATCGAGAATGGTGGTAAAGATAGAGATCCAATGTTCTGCGACAAGAGTGGTGAATATCGCATCTTTCAAGACTGCAATTTTACTCTTAATTCTTTGTCACTACAACAGAACGCGGTCTCACTTAATAGCAGAGCCAGCAGTAATTTGATAAACTGCTGGATCTGTGGTCTCATGAAGTTTATTTTACATAGAAACTCGACTTGCAATCTGCCTGAAAGACCTGGAAACGTGACTTGTCAGACTAGATGACACAGCCATATTGTGAAATAATAGATTGACTGAATCTTTTACTTTGCAGATTGTGTTGAATGGCTTAAAACGGTGTCGAAAAACCATTGAGTCATCTGGTTTGATTTCTAAGTGATGAACTCGTTTCTCTTTTGAGAACATAGCATTGATAAGACGAAAAGATCACGTCATTGAATGATCCTAATTGTTAGTCATGATTTTATCAGTGAGAAAAGATTGACGCAGGAGATTAAATACACTATCTCTGCTTACTAAATCCCCGTAGGCTGTAGTGGGTGATGAAAAGAAAGTTTTGTCAAAGTGATTAATAGTTTATGTGCACATGAAAATGTGGTCGCGTTTTTATTCCTCATCCCAGTTAAGAAGAACTTAGAACAACGGGAGATGACGACAGAAGAAAACAAAGAATAAAGATGGTGACGTGAAAGAGAGAGAGTAACCGTCAAGATGACTGAGCGCCGAAGTGAATTGAGGAGCTGGGAGCTGGGAGATCAGCCGAGTAATGGATATGCATCACATAAACCAGAATATAACTATCTTAGGGAGCCAAATTCAGATGCATATGAGACACAGTAGCTAATGTTGTGATAGCTTTTCTTAAGTAAATATGAAACTGCGTAGAATGCAGTGACGCTTTCGTAGTATTGAATTGAGATATGATTTAATGCAATATTCAGCCTAGCTCTCCTATCAACCCGACTCTGTCATACACGTTCTTGAATCACTCGTGTGGGATCATATTTTTAGTGTGAAATAGTATAATTTTGCTTTTATTATAATTTTGCTAGTATAATTTTGCTATTAAAAAAAACCCTAAAGTAATTGCCACTTTGGAAATAGTGACTATCAACCATTTCTTTGTCAAACAATGTAAAATTGTGTCCTCATCTTTTGCTTGCTACAGCTACACTGTATCTGTACATACTAATTCGTATGTGCCGTCCAAGAGAGATAATATCTGTTAGTGAGGAGAGGGGCGGAATAATCCTATGTACTGCTGTTTCTACAGCATTCAGTTTAATTTTGCTAAGAATTATTGTGTATTTTTATTTATCTCCTCTTTCATAGACCAGTCAGATGCATATTTAGCAAGAGTTAAGACTCTAAACCGGACGAGTGTTTTGCATATTTTATTTGTTGAAATATTGCCAATGTTAAATGTTTCGTTTTTAGACGTTTTAATAACTTACACACTCTGATAAAAAGTTTACAAATCAAAACGTTGAACGTTGGCGAATATTTCTACAAATAAAATCATCCTCTGAAGACCTTGTATTTTTATGAAAGTAAATAATGGATTGTAATCTGACAATATATAAAGAAAAACTGATAAAAAGGCAATCCAAGTAGAGAGAGAGAGATTTATTGAGAAGCAAAGTCGACACTATAGCGTTTCGGTTCTAATGAACCATTATCAGGGCTATTTGGGATGATATTAGCGATGTTTAATGAACAGTTGATGTGTGAAAAACAGTGCAAAAGATCAAAACCTTGGGAACATTTTGTATAACAAGAAAAAATTTTGCCGTTTGATTATTGAATCAGCGTTTGTTTGTTTTTTTAAATTACGTCATTTGACTTATTCGAAATATTATCTAGAATTTATGTTCCATTTGTTTATCGAAAAGATTTTGAATCATTCCTTGTTTTCAACGAAGTTCTCATCCTATAGGTCTGGCTTTTTCAAATGTATATGCCTTGGAAAATTTCAAATCACGAATAGAGGTTTCATAATATAGACGTATATGATCCAGGAAAAATATGTTGGGATGGACGAAGACCACTGGACATACTAGTAGGTATGATTTTTCTTGTATATATATATATTTTTTAGAAAAGTCTTCCTGTTTTGAAGGAATGGGCAGTGGTGAGTAGGTGTTTGCATCTATGAACTATCTTTATATATTTGTCGCATTAAAATCCATTATTTACTTTCATTCTGTCCTATTGACTAACAAAACCCAAATCCATTCTTCCTTTCCGATATTTCATACGGATGACATCAAGATCGTTTACAGATGCAAAGACATATATATATATATATATATATATATATATATATATAATATATATATATATATATATATATATATATATGTGTGTGTGTGTGTGTGTGTGTGTGTATTAGTGAATAAAAAGGTGAGAAATCACTTCTACTCAACAAGCTTTTATTAAAAATATTAAACAATGGAAAAAAAAAATTAAAACAAAGAAAATGAAATAAACTGGTTGAAAAAGATGTCATAAATTAAACTGTAAAAATCAAAAATAATAGTTTCGTTATTTATTAAGCATTTTAACCATGTATAAGAATATCGACTTTAACTGAAACAAAAAAAAACAAGAAAAATACAACCCTCTCTCTCTCTCTCTATATATATATATATATATATATATATATATATATATATATACATAAATATATGCATATATATATATATATATATATATATATATATATATATTTATATTATATATATATATATATATATATATATATATATATATATATATAATAACAATTTTGAAGTAAATAAATTTACAATATAAATGGCTTCATTATTAATGGGAATATTCAGTTGTTTCATTGAAAGAAATTTAACTTAATTATCTTAACATCAGCAATATCATTTAATTTTTGAATCTATCTCAACATTTCAATGTGTCGTGAATAGCATCATGTTTGTACAAGATAGTGAAAAATGTTTTAGTTGTCAGTTTTTGGAGAGGAGTTACAATTGATTGAACGCTTGCATTGTATTTAGAAGTCCTAATTATATTTTCGGAAACAGAACTTTTCTTTGTTTTAATATTTAAAAATAGAGATCATAATGAAATTTAAGAGAAATGCTGTTAATATATATTTCAATTAAAAGTGACATATTCTATCATTTTGATTAAAAACTCTAATCAAGACACTGACCAAGTGAATTCGAATATTGATAATTTTCACAACTCATTAACAGCTAATCATTATTTAATTCATATATAATCATAATTCCATCGTATGGCAGTAGGTAAATCCTTATAAATATGAAAAGATTACTGCAAGTAAATATTTGCTTACATATCTTTCCTCCTACATGAATATATATTTTATCTTCTTCGCTTCTGTCAAAATAAGAATAACATTTTTTTGTTGTTATTGGGTGAGCGGGTTTTAGGGGAGGGATTTTATCAATTTCTTACTCCTCCACAATCACCTTCAATTCCCATATTCTGCTTTTGAGCAGACTTTTTGTTAAAATATCTGACAAGTAGGCAGAACATAAGGAAATATTAAATTCACACCTTTTAAAGCCACTAGAGTAAAATGAACACAGTCAGTCTCAAGCTAAATTTGAATACCGTATTCATTTTTTGAGCTCATAACTATTAGGATATAACGTCCTACTGTACAAGCACGTACAGAAACACCCACAAAAAATGTATTCAACTCTAATTGAAAAAGTATTCTCAGATTCTTTATCATCATTTTTCATATGTTTGGATGGCACTTCAAATGTCAGTCTGTATAGATTCTTTTAAGCATCCTAAAAAGATCGAGTCTCAGAAGAATAGGAAATAGAGGTTTTTGCTATTATCAATAAAATATTTAAAAGTGTTCTTTGTTCGTTTATCCCAAAGAAGGTGATGTTTTCCCTCTTTAGCACGACCTTTGATAAATTCTGTGTTAGTCCTTCATTAATCACCTTGTAAATTGTTGTCTTTTTTACTCTTACAAAGTTCTCTTTTGACTTGTTTTTTTAATGTCTGGCTCCCATATAGAATTGATTCTTGCACTGAGATATAAATGAGTTTTTATGATAATGAGTTTTTAGTGTTGACCATAAAGCCTCAAGCGAAACCAAAAACGAACTAGAATCAACAAGACGTTCAAAACACTCTTTTTGAGACAGTCTGTCGATAAAATGGCTCAAGACACAGATTACGAAGCGGATTGTAAGGAAAACCGACCAAACACCGACCGCTTAATATCTACGCACTAAATTTGATAGTAACAAGTATATACGGATGAGCTACAATATTTGGGCTATTATCCATGTTTCCAAGAATGCAATTTAATCACACATATGTTTTTATGTTGACGGTATACGTCTCTCCCTCCCCAAAAAATCCTGCAAGCAATCATTGTTCAAATTTAGCTTGAAAGTTTGTGTCTTATTACATTGCTGGCTCTAAGTCTTATTGGATTTCAAATTAAGTTGAGGAAAAATAGCAATGTACTCATAAGAAAAGTCTAAATTTGATTCTCTTTCCCATAATGGTTGTTCTAAATTACAATCCACATATAAAGAAACTTAAATATTCATTCACTGTCAAATATCTCATGTAGCGTTTGCTAAATATATACCACTTATTAGGAATCAGTATTTGTAAAGTTTTTTTTCAATTAAAGTATATGCCTTTGATCCAGGATATAAATGATCAACTTTTTGATATTTGCTGAATAAAGTAACTTGCAAAATATTTTGATAACTTAACTATAAAGTGGTATATCGATAAAGTGGTATCTCATAGATATTAAAATGTTACATGTAGCAGATTATGTTACACAAGTATTGTTCCATAGAAGTGTAAATTCTTTATGATAATCTTTTTTACTAAAAAAAAAGTATAAAACTATTGTGAACAATTTGATGGTTTAAACATTTCTCTGGCTATTACATTTTAGTGGAGGTTTTTCTGTATTTTTTTAATCTTCAATGTCGTCAAATTAAAGTTTTTAAAAACATTCTTTAAAAATAACTTCATATAAGTTTCTGAAATGCACAATTTTAATATGAAAAGAAAACATCGTATATTATCAAAAAGATTTATAAGTATTTTAGCATTCTAAGTATTTTCCTCATACCCATGCAATAAAGGCAAATAAGTTAAGAGCACAAATACGATTTTAAACATAATGGAATAAAACTTTCGAATATTATGAAAATTATCGTTTCTTTCTGTCTTATTATTCTGTTTTCTTTTCAATATTTTAGGGAAGAAAACAGAATAATAATTTATACTTTACTGATGTCAATTTCTATTAAAATTAAAATCCTTTTCTAATTCATTCACACAAATACTTTATTGATAGTAAAAGGTAAAGTTACTTATTACTTACAAACTGAAGATCATTAGCAAGTCACTTTCTGAAAGTTTTCTCAATAATTATAGGTCAGTGACAAATGAAGTAATCTAATAAATGACTCCAGTAGCATTTCTTTTAAGTATTTACTTGGTTTATTCTTGGCTGAAGTCTACACTTCTTTGTCAAGTTTATTTAGGAAGATTTTTTCTTCCGGGTAACTCAAAAAACAATAAAAACCATGTAATCACACAATATTTGAATAATTATCTTCTTTGTGGAACAAAATTGTTGCTTTACAATGGAAACAATGAGCAATTGTAATAAAATACGTCATTTTAACCATCGTTTTTACAAATACTCGATGTTTATATTGAGCTTCAATTCCAATTAGTCAATGTGCATGCACATTGCTGCACTGGAGAATAGGTTAATCAAAAGAAATCAATAGATTTCTACATTGGTCGGAACAAATCTGATTTCAGATCCATGATAAGTTCAGATTGTCTAAAATGTCAGGCAACATTCAAGAAAAGGAAACCGTTTCGGATGTTACGAAGAATAATAACTAAAATAAAACGAACTTGAAAAGAATGATAAAAATTGTTGTAATGTAATGTGTCATTGAGTTTGGCAACGAAGTTTGAACTGGTGGTCAGACATCTTTAAGGGTAATGACTGACGGCTGAGAGATCAAAGGTTTTAAGTTTGCGTGTGTACTGAATGAAATTAGAAAACTAACAATTTGAAATCACGAACATGCGTTGACTGATTGGCTGAATTAAATCACATAACCTGAAATAGAAAAAGAAAAGGTCTGATATTTTAACTTTATCAGGCGTGTTTTGAAGGCCTTAACGTTTAGAAACCCTTTTGAGAGGCTTCAACAAAAATAAATGAGAATTGATTTTTCCAATGAAATTATGAAATGACGTTTGGAAACCCACGGAAATGTCTGGATTAATTAAATTGAAACATCAAGTGATAAATGCGCAAACCAAAATATTAACCTGCATTAATAAACTTCTTTCGTCTCCCGTACGATCGAGGCTTTTGAGTCAATTTTGGGATCAAACGCAAGAAAGATACTTTTCTGATGCTGTAATCTTTTCTAAAAAGAGTTAAATTTGCTTTAATCTTAAAGTTGTTTTAATAAAAAGTAATGTATGAATTTGATAGAAAAATAACTTGCACCATGTTATCAAATATTGTTGAAAAGATTACAAGTATTTTTTCACAAGGAAACATCGCTAAACTTCACTTACAGATGTAGACATATATTTATGCAAACATGTGATTGGAAGATGTTTGAAACTGGAAAAAAAATCATTTGTATTTGTTTTTCAGCATATGAATCCATATTTATGGAAATGATTTTAAAATACATTAAGCATTGCATATGTTTATAATGAATCAAATTCCTTGCGGTAACATACAATTTTAATCTTTCCAAATGATTACATATAATCGTCTGGTTATTTCACTTCAAACTTAATCAACCATAAAAATTATAATTAGATTAAAAATCTTTCTTTAATCTATTTTATTTAATCAATATTCTCAAAATAAAAATATATATTTCAAAATTAGTCTTTCTCGTATATTGTTGGAAGGATAAATGACACAATCTTTTCACCTCGTTGATAAGACAAGTGACTTCTAAACTATCATTCCTATAATGAATTTTCTCAGATAATTAGCCTTATATCAAAGCAATTATGTTTGAGTTCGATATGTATTTCATTTAATTGGACAATTCATATTTGTATCAATTGACATGAATTATGTTTATTGTCCTATTAATATATAATTAGAATGATACTTGTGATAATTATAGAAACGAAAATGAAAACAAAAGCAATGATTGGAGAAAAGTAAAAATAGATTTACAAAAACAACTTAGACTCATAAGAAACATTAACAAAGTTTGATACTTTTAAAAATCTATATCTTTTATTAGTTGTCTTTTATTTTTTCCATGAAAAGATGAAAATTTTCACATCTCTCTGACAAATGTGTGTTTATTATTTATCTTTATGCCCGATTTATTTTTCAATAGTTTCTCTTGCAATGTTAAAAAAGGGTCATTATATAGTATTTGATATTATTAATATAAATTACAAAGTGAAGTATCACTGAATTCCAGTATAATGTAGTCAAAAATATATTTTACATGCAGTTATCCATAAGAGATCACAAATATATCCTTATGAAGCAATAAACAAAAACAGTAAACAAAAAAAAAAAAAACAGTAAACAAAAATTACATTGATAAGTAGTTAACGTTTATGCGATAACGGCTGCATCATAACTCTAAAATTGGTGGCAAAAAAGAAACCAAATATTCAGCCTCAGGTTATAGAAAATCGGATAATGAAGAGCAAATACATTTTAAGGTAATCCAAGGCAAGGAAAACATTTGGGAAGATACCGGGTACAATTTTCTGATTTCCTGTATGACGATATTGGAATATGCCTTAAAGTTTATATATATATATATATATATATATATATATATATATATACATATATATATATATATATATTTCATTTGATGATTAAAACAACTTAAAAATCTGCCAAACGTAAAGACTAAGCAGGATTATGAAGTTAGGTTCTCGTTTTAAACTTACCAGCAACAATAGCATCGAGTACTTTAAAACCATTTCCTTCCACAATTTGAATTATTATCATTATCTACTCCTTAAGAGCTTTTCACATCAGCGTTAGCGGATTGTCTTTCCCTGGAGTTTGAGTGATAGCAAGTCTCCTCAAGTCTCCAGGACTCTTCTCAGTAGTCTGGCCGATCTCAGTTATGCAGTAGTAATTTACGAAGGTCTTTACTTCGATTTAGCACAAGGCCAAATGAATAGGGCACCCGATGAGACTCGAACTCACTCGTGTAGGTTTGCTAGTCTAACTTGCTAACCATTACACCACCAGAGGTGCCCCATCTCAGTTATGCAGTTGTTTGGATGGTATCTACTCCTGTTATTTCCAAGTCCTCGAGTCCCTACATTAATCCTTCGGTGACTCTACCAAGAACACCAATTACAGTTGGTATAATCGTCACTTTCATGTTCCATAGTTTTTTCAATTCCCAAGCAAGGCCCAGGTATTTAACCTTCTTTTTGATTTCTTTCGATTTTACTCTGTGGTCAGCTGAAAGAGCAATGTTCATTATTCAGCAAGTTCTCATTTTTTGTTGATTGTTGTAAGGTCTGGTCGTCTGGGCGAGATTAGGTGATCCGTTTGTCTCTCAAAATCCGTGAGGAGTTTGGGTGTCTCATTTTCCAGAACAGATTCTGGGTTATGCATATACCATTTGTTTGTATTGTTACTGTTGGCTGAAATTAGTCTTCCTTCGCGCTTTTCTATGTTGTCTTTGAGTGGTTGTATCGATGCATCAACGCTGTCTTCAATGCTGGCCAGTCCTCTTCCTCCCTATTTTATTGACACGTATAGTCTGTCAAGATCATCTCTGGGATGCAAAGCACTTATGCATGGTCATTTTTTTTGTTCTCTGGTCAATTTGTTTGTTTTGTCTACTTCAAGAATGGTTCCGAGTATCTTACGAGGAGAACAGCCCAGGTATTTATCCCTTTGATAAGGTTCCTGCTATATAGTTTTGTCTCGAGTAGCTTTTCGAGCGTTCTAATTTTGTCTTGATTTGGTAGTTCAATTTCGTCCGTCATGTGTCGTTTCCTGCTTTTCATTTCTAGCATGGTGTATTTTTCTATGCCAAATTCCATCTTTCCGACCGGACTGTATATTCTTTCTGTCTGTGTTAGAGTTTCCAATTCGTTTTCATTTTTGCAAACAGTTTGATGACGTTCATATCCATTTTGTGATTGATCTTTTTCTACAATTTACAAAGTTTGTATCCGACTGTGCATTTCTTTTGTATGTAGTTGAGTGGCACATCATCACTATTACAAATAGTAATGGTGATAGTGCATCTCCCTGGAATATGACTCTTTGGAGTTTCGCTTCAGTCAAGCTTTTTCCTCCTGCTGTCTATTTCACACACCAAGTTTTCATGGTTTTCTCGATAAACTTTCTGGTTTCATTTGATAACTTGTACATTTGGAAGCAGTTCATTATCCAGCTTTGCTGGAGCATGTGTGTGTGTGTGTGTGTGTGTGTGTGTGTGTGTGAGTGTGTGTGTGTGTGTGTGTGTGTGTGTGTGTGTGCTTGAATAAATTCCATAATATATGAAGTTAAATCAATAATTTTGACGCCTGGTATGTAGTTATTCAGTTGAAATTATGTGATTGATATTTATTTCTGAACTAAGTTCATTAATAATGAATGAGATTATTTGTTGCGCGAAATGCTTCTTTCTTTTATATCATTAGGCTGCGGATTTATTCTGTGATATTCGTAGGGAGATGGATTTTTCTTTGAAGGACATAAAGTTACACTTTTGGGACATTGTCTTAGATGCTTAAAATGGCTGACATAATTTGGTTGCAGGATGAAATATTTGTGAAATATCATGAGGGTAATTGTTTATTTATAATTGGAATGCAGTGTTCGGAATAGTTCCTGAATATTCGATAGAACTGCTTTTGAGTGTGGTAGAAAAACATACAGGATGTTAGAAGTGTTTTACAGGAGTCAATCATTAGTCAATAACATAATCAATTTATACAGCCGATAGAAAGAGAGAAAAATTTATAATTGCATATGCGTTGCTTGTGTACAAAATATAATGTTACTTGATTAGTGCATATAGTTTTTATCAATCTTTATAAAATTACTTTTTTTAAAAGGGATTTATATGTCTTCTTTTCAATGGTAAAAGAAAGAAAGAAAGAAAGAAAGAAAGAAAAAGAAAGAAAGAAAGAAAAAAGTAACGAAACTAAAATAAAAAGAATATTTTTTATATTTTAGCATTTAGATATCTAATGTTTCTTCCTTTGATGCTGATAATTTGTTTTTCTTTGATTCATCGATCACAGAAAGAAATATGACAAAAAACTTATATTGTTTTGTGTTATGTGATGAAAATAAAGACCTTCAGCTGAAACCATTTTAATATATATATATATATATATATATATATATATATATGCCCAAATGTCTCTCACCTCGCATAATCCTTAAATAATCCAAAACTAAAGAAAAAATTAAGCCGAGGAAACGCAATTTTTTGCCATATGTTCAAAAAATCATTTTTTAAAATGAGTTTTATTCTAGAAATGATACTTTAGAAAAATATTAGGTTGCAGATGATTTTTTAAAATATAATTATCAGGTTGTATAATGTCTTTTGTTTTTAATCAATTTAGAATTCACACGTAATTTCTTTCGAGTTATATACTTTTTAAACTCATGTGGTTCTCAGTGTATTATTTCTTTCTATGAACGTTTGATAAGATTGTCCTCTTCTGGTCTTCAGTTTTTCTCCAGCTTGTATTTTAAACTATCACATTTGATAGCTGATGATTGTCCACTCGTTGAATTTATTCTACGGGAAAATTGATCATTAAAAGGTTTAACTTACTTTTTGGGCACTACAGTTCGGTACCATTTCATTTTTTTCCCTTGCTGAATTCTGCTTTACGTGATACATATGAATGTCCAGAAAGTAAATTTGCCCACGTCTGAAACTATAAATAAAGTTGAATAATGTTGATAATTACACTTCTATAATTGTATTGATATTATTGAAGACATGATTATAAAATTCTAAGTAAAGTCTATACAAAAAAGAACAAAACAAAACAAAAACAAAACAAAACAAAGCAAAAAACAAAACAAAACCAAAACCAAAACAAGCAAACAAACAAACAAAAATATACAAAAGAAAACGAATGCATTTTCTTGGTTTGAAAAAAAGGAAAAATCTATCTATCTATCTATCTATCTTACCGCATATATATATATATATATATATATATATATATATATATATATATATATATATGTGTGTGTGTGTGTGTGTGTTTGTGTGTGTGTGTGTGTGTGTGTGTGTATCATTTTGGTGATTAATGACTTTTTCTGCAGATATTGATCTAGAATGAACCTGAAAAAGGTTAAATCTGGTAAAATGCTTGGTTTTACTTTCTTTTTTTAACCTTTGTACGTCTCCGACAGGAAAAAAAACTCTTTAAAGAGCCAATCAATTTACTAACAATAGAATGACTATATAAACGCAGATCATATGCACCACTGTGTTCTGTCCAGTATTAGAATTCCTTTTCTTTAAATAACTGATTGTAGATGTGTGTATTTACTTTGTGTGGTACTTTGTTAAGACACATCAATGAATTGGGGGAATCCCGGCATCGTAATGGCAAAATAGCTAGACTACGGCCACTAAGTAAGCAAGTTCGAACTCCAGTTGTGCTATTACGATCATTTTCGGGTTAATATTCTTAGGAAAGAGTTGAACCCCTTATCCCTGCAGCTATGGGTTAAAGTGGTGTTGATCAAAAAGAATAGCTTTGGCATTAAATAAGCCACGAAGTTTGATATGCTATTACACAAAGAAACCAAACCAATCAATCTGTTAGTTAAATGACTGTAACTATAAACACAGACCTTCAGATATATATTCAAGTGGATAATAAATTACATGGACACTATATATATATATATATATATATATATATATATATATATATATATATATATATATATATATATATATATACATATATATATATATATATATATATATATATATATTATGATATGCAAAACAAGAGAGGAGATTTAATGAAAATAAAACTCCTTACTTTGCTTACCAACTGATTTATTTAGAAATTTTTGCAGACATTTATTTTATCGCGTCAAACAAATAATAAAGTTATTATTAGTGTTCCTAATTGAAAATCTTTATTGGTTGCATCTGAAATTTTACGATTAATTTCCACACATTTAAGCGTAGAATATATAATTAAACTGATGGCTTAAAACTGATAAAAGTTATTAGGAATTTATGACTTAATTAATTTCTAATGAATGGCTAAAAAATATATAGACTCACACTGATGTATATACTAAAGATGAAAAGAGTGGTTTCTGATTCAAAATATTGACTAGTATCTGGATCAAAATTAGATAATGTTGCTTGGTGAGAATGTTATTTATCTCGGCATGAATTCCGAGTAAGATTCTACAACATTTTAGTTATAAATACATTTAGCACCGTGGGAGAGGCGTATAACAGAAGAATGATCTATCACTCAAGATGATCGGCAGCTTCCGGTATATTTGGTCGGCCAATCTCAAAGATAGAGTGCTGAGAAGAACAAAATCAATTATACACACTGGAACTCTAAGGTAGCAGTAATATATTAGAAATGAAAATTGATGCATGCGTAGGTGTAGATAACTTGGTTTGGTTTGATTCCTTTATTTAATGGCATATAAACATTCATGTGTTATTTAATGCCAAAGCTATCCTTTTAGAAGAAAAGTAGTGATACTATTTAATCTAGAGCTAACAGTATATATATATATATATATATATATATATATATATATATATATATATATATATATATATATGTGTGTGTGTGTGTATATATATATATTGAAAAAAAATGGTCTCCTCCAGAAAAATGCAAGAATCTGAAACTAACAGGGATGTATAAGATTTAGCGCTTCATGAAAATATCTGCTTTTTTAAAGCATATAAGCCTTCGAGGGTTATTTAATACCAATGATATTCTTTTAGAAGACCAGTGGAGGTAGTATTTAACCTAGGGCTGGGATTGAAAATATCTCTGTGCAAGCAGAATGTCTATTGTATAGTACGGAAAAGGCAGCAAACCTTTTCAAGAAATAAAAGAGAGTTGATACGTTTTGAATAAGATGGTATCATCATCTCCACATTAACTTAAATGCCTCTGAAATTTGTAAAGGTGTATTATTATTTCATCTACTGAAATCGAGATTAAAGGAAATTCATCGACTGCTATCGACAGGTTATTGACAATAAAGAAATCTAAACTCTCTTATAAAAAATGGTAATTATTTCAAGCGGTAGCCGGGTTGGAACATTGTATGGTTTCACTACCTAGACTTTGACAAAGCACAAGGAGAAAAATGTCGATAGGAACTATACAAGGATGTTACATGTTTTTAACACATCGTGGAAGTAACACCCTACAACACAGCAGCTGCATGGCAACTTAGTTTCCATCTCACTTGAGTATGATGAAAATTATGAGGTGCGGAAATGTGTGTATATGGCTTAGAGTAAGTACATTTATACCAGGAAATACAAGGGAGTTAATAGAAACTTATTTTAATATAATGTTGACTCTTAGAATGACATCCATAGATAAATTCAATTATTAACCATGATAATGAAATTAATACGGGATTTCTTCAGACCCAATGGATAATTATCCATTGGGTCTGAAGAAGTCCTGTATTAATTTTTTCTTCATGTTTTTGGTTCACACCAGAAACTGAAAATACGGGATGGAAATAAATTTATAATCCTGAATTAACCGGTCTTTGGTTTTTTTCTTAAAGAAATATTGCTCTGTAATAAATTACATTGAGCACTCTACCAGGAAAATTTGAATGTTCAGCTCTTGAATGATTTTCTTGTCCTGAGGGAATTACTCCAAACTCTGGTTTAACCTGACCGAATATTACCTATATATATATATATATATATATATATATATATATAAGGGTGATGAGTAAATTCTCGTCTAAATTAAACAAAAATGAAAATAACTCAGTCATCTCACTTTATCCGATAGATTTACCAAAATTACATGAAAATATCTTGAAATACCAGAGATTAAATTTCTTCAAAGAGAATGCCATCGGCTTTAATGTCGGTCTCCAGACGACTTTGGAATCTCTTACAAGTCTTTCCGAAAATTTCCTTATCTTAATTAAATTAATAAATGCTGCTGCTATCCTTGCCTTCGGATTCATCTTTGGTGTTGGAAGAAGTCTTTTTGGTCTCTCGTTCAAGCAAAAACTCATGTGAGGTACCGCTGTTGAAGAAAGGACCAACTCATTAGCGACGTTCTCTTATGGACTTGTACACATGGTCGAGTAGCAAGGACTTACATACATCAGCTCTGTAGGGATACTATATGAAGTCTAGAAGATCTACCAGGAGCGATGAAGGAGATAGATAGATAGATTTAAGGAACTGATGATGATGATGATCTCGATATCAGTGCCGTTATATAGGTGGTTGTAATGTAATCGTTATTTTCGTTGGAAATGGAAAAAGCAACCAGAGTTCAAATTCAGCATTAGACTGTTTGCATTTTGCATTGAGATAATACCATTGGGAAAAGTATGCATCCAATGATTATTCGTGAATCTGTGAGTAAAAAGTATCGCAAACCGATCACTTTAACTTTGGTCTAGCGCCTGGTCTACGAGAATAAAAACTAAAATCAAATCTGTTAAACTCTGCTCAAGAATTGACTCTAGTGTGCTGGGGTTGGTAAATATATATATATATATATATATATATATATATATGTATATATATATATATATATATATGTATATGTATATATTATCATTATTAATTGATATATATTAATACACTTATAACTAATCACATAGCTTCGTTCTTGAGATTCAAAGTGTGTCATGCCAAGTGCAGTAGGAAGAGACTGGCTATATATAAATAACGAAGTAACTACCTGACCGCCTTATATATATATATATATATATATATATATATATATATATATATATATATATATATATATATATATAATACGCTGACAATGTCTCCCTTTATAAAAAGAGTGTTCAGGGTCTGACACTGAACTGTATCGGATTTAAGGTGTATGGAAGTTTTTGTCGTTTTTCTATCTGTACTTATGTTACCAATATTATTATTGTTTGCTGCCATTAGTCATAATTTATTCTTTCTAATGTAATCCTTGTGACCTTGTATTGATACATCAACGCATCGTCAATGCTTGCAAGTTCTCTTCCACCTTGTTTTCTTGATACATACAGTCAATAAGATCTCTTGGATGCCTTGGGCATAGTTATCGATTTTCTTGTCCTTAGTTCATTTGTCTGATTTCCTCCCAAGTCTATTTTAAGAGTGTTTCTGAGTAAGTTACAAAAGGGACTGATCAGGTAGTTATTCCTTTGATGAGATTTCTGCTGTGAAACTTGGTTTCGAGAAGCTTTTTCGTTCGTCTGAGCAAACATTTCCTTCGTTTTTCCTTCATCTTTAGTTGTCTGCTGACTTCTTCATCTAATATTCCTAAAGACTTGTAATTTTTCTTCCCTCCATTCGTCCAAATGCTTTCCTGATTTAGTAGTTCAAGTCCTTCTGTTGTTTCTTCTTTTCATTATAAGCATGCTAAATTTTCAAAGCTAAATCCCATTCCTATAATCTGACAATATATTGTTATTCTTTGTATCAGGATCTCCAGTTCTTTTTCGTTTTTGCAAATTATCTTTCTTTCGAGTGTTTCATACCAGTGTTATGAAATAGCTGAGGGATTTCGGTTCATGCCTTTGAGTTTAATTAGGCTGAGAACCTTTCGGCTCAGCACATGGGTTGGTTGGGTGTGAGATTGAAGCAGGTGTTAACGCAGGTGCGCGCGAGCGTATGGAGGTGTCACTCAGATGTCATAACAGTTCGAGACGATACTGGGTGACAAGGTGCGGGTGACGTCACGCACCGGAAGCACGCGGAAGTTTGTGTGAGAACTTGAAGAAAATAAGAGTCGGGTTTTAGACCCCAAACGAGAAGGATCGATTTTGGAGGCGAACGTGCGCCCGAAGGGGGCCGCTCGAGTTGGGGGCCAAATGAATAAGACAGCATAGAAGATTGTGTCTCTCCTCCTTACGTAGAAACCTTTAACTCAAAGTTAATAAAAAGGTTTCGTAACTGAACAAGAAGTAGTTACGTGTTTTTGAGATTCCTGTTCTTTATATATTCTATCGTTATGAACATTACATGTCTCTTTTGCACATGGCCATATTCGTGTATATGGCTACGCAACACCAGTGTTAGCTGGTGGCCTTTGACGGGAGTCTGAATGACAGAAAGTCTCCTCTGGTCTTCATAAAGTATTCTCCGTGATGTATTGGTTAAAATCCTGGACAGCAGCCTTGATGTAAGCTAGATCGATCGCCAATTGCATATTTCATTTATTTTCGGACCAGTATCAATGGGAAATATATAAACCCTCTTATTCCCCCAGCTCTGGATCGACTAGCATCATTGCTGTTCTTCAACAAAGAACGGCGGAATCAACTTGATAACAAGTTTTCCTTTCTCGTCAATTAATATTAGTCTGGTTTTCTTACCGGGATCAGGGGATCCGTTAGGGTCCCAAATTCTCAGTGACTTTGGATGGATTCTAGTTTCTGAAAATACCAGTTGGAAGTATGGCCAAATTTCAGTCTTTTTCACAATTCCCAGTTGATTATCTTCCCTATCCAGTCGTGTCCTGTCTTATACGCTTTTAGCACTAATTTATTCGTTTCAGCACGATATGATGATGATGATGATGATTATATGGTTGACCGTTTCATCTCTATCACCGCATAGTATATACTTACGTCTTAGTTATTTTGATTTCACATAGTTTGTCTTTGTGGCGTTATGTTGGGCTGTTATTAGAAGATTCAGTTTCTCTGTTAAAGTTTCCCTTTCTTAGCCGGGTCCAAGTCTTCTGGTGTGGAAATTTGGTTCTTTGTTGCTTGAAATATCCATACAGTTGTTTTTTCCCATTTTTATTTCCTAGTTATTGTAGTTCTGTTGATCATTGTTTGTTTTGGTTGTTTCTTTCAGTTGTGATAAGTATTCCTTTGGTCACTTTTATCTAATCTTTGAATCATTGAATTGATGTATTGACGCTATCTTCAATTCTGGCGAGTTCTCTACCTCCTTCTTTCCTTGACACGTATCTCTGGAGTGTAAGGCCTGATGCATCGTCATTAGTTTTCTTGTTCTCTGGTTCATTTGTTCAAGTTCCTCTCTCATCCATTCACACTACTTGTTTTTCGAAGGAATCTGATCGTCAGTAAATATCAGGTTTTCAGAATTCTTCTAAGTTTGCTTGCTGATCTTATCATTCCTGTGATCTGGATAGTCTCGGTTCTTCGACCAATCTCCAGTTTTCTCTGTCTCATTTTCAGGCATTTGAGACCGTTACAAGGGATTATATCATCGTGAATATAATAATAAGATCTCTCTCTCACACACACACACACACACATATATATATATATATATGTATATAGTGTATTACAAAAGTGAGTACACCCGATATTTAAGTATATCGCTTCATGGGACAACACTGACAAAATGACACTTTGACACAATGAAAAGTAGTCTGTGTGCAGCTTATAAAACAGAGTTAATTTATTTTCTCATCAAAATAACAGTATTTTGTCGTGTTGTCCCATGAAGAGATATACTTAAATATCTGCAGAAATGTGAGGGGTATACTCACTTTTGTGATACACTGTATATATAAAAGATCTAATCATAATATTCCGTAATCTTTACTAATATTCACATCAGCAACCATTATGCAGATATGTATCCAGTGATACAGTTATCACACGTAGATGTGCAGTGAAAAATTGATTTGTAACAGAGACAAAACGAATCTTTCTTTTCGACATAACCCGAATGCTTAGTTTTCCATATTTACAAAAGAAAAATGTCTTGGATTTATGTACAGTTCCATAAGTGTAGAATGGTAAGAATAAAGAAAAACTTTGTATTCACCAAGTTGTAATCTTTTCAAATACTTTAGACGACGAAGATTAAACAACCTTAAGCAAAACAGACGTCACAATCATCCAGTTTATAGCCACACGAGCGCATCGGCGTGCATGTTTATATGCTCAAATGTAGCTGAACGTTTAAAAGTTCACGTGGAACTATTTAACGACATACACAGTTCAGATAGAATCTGGTTCACTAGTATTTCATGTTAGGACAACAAATTGTACCCACGGCATTTACCTATATGTATATCTCAGACGTCAATGATTGATCCTGACCCTACTCTTGCAATGGAGAAATACATCTGGGAAGATGACTACCTGAGGATAAACAATGTTTCTTAAAAGTTCATGTGAAGTATACATTATTTAAAGTATGTGCTGTCTAGTCTATTTAAAAATCTATTAAATAATGATTTTTTAATGTATAAGAATATTCAATAAGGTTGTTTCAAGTTATTACGACAAAAAAAAAACCCTGGGAAAATTACATTAAAAATACCCACTATCAATAACTGATGTATAATTTTCCTCAGCTGATTCAATGAGTAAGCCTCAATAATTACTTTTACTTAATCCTATTCTTATGAACCGGTTCTCTAGCTAGTGGGTAGAGTGTTCCCCAATGGTTCGGGAGACCTGGGTTCAATCCTTTTATACAGTGTCGAGGAGTGACTGGCTTATTTCGGCCCAACCTACACAAAGGTGTCTGCTGGCTTTTCAGCAGGGTCCACATAACGCTGTGTCCACTCGAAAACTGAAATTCTTCCTTTATCACTTCTTTGGTCAGAGTTTATTTCCGTCCACTATCTGGCTCATGTATTCGATACGCTATTTTTAGTCTGTGGGTTCGCCTGTTACTACTCGAACTCTCGAAGTCATTTTACGTTTATTGCTTCATCAACTCTTCCTTTGTCATCTCTCATTTTTAAATTTTTTCTCTCCGTAACACACACCCCTTATTGTGGATAAAAAGAGGACTGTGTCTTTCAATGTTGAAACACCAATATCTTCGCCACAATGCATACAATATAAAAACCCGAGGAAAATGGTCCAAAGAGGATGGTAAAAAAGCATTATATGCATTTTTGTGTGATTAACAAACCATGAGAAAGAAATGTAAGAAAAGGAACCAACAAAATATGGCAAGAAAGTACTAAATCTACAGATTCCCACGTAAATCTTTATAAATAAGCCAATGTGAAAAGATATATCCTAAAAAGCAGCCACTTAATAGATGCTGAAAAGGATAGTATCGAAGAACCGGTAGTTACTGATATCTAACGAACTGAAAGTGTCGCACCTGAAATGAATGCAGTTGAAAATGAAACAGATAATACATTAAAAATATCAAGCAATGATTGTATGAAAAACTCTAGCAGTAAAGAACAGAATATCCGATCGGAAATAGAAAAGCAAGAATACACAGAAAATAAGATTAAAAGCGACGAAATGAATTAAAAATATAATCAAAGAACACTCGCTAAGGAAACTAATATACATAGGAAAGACAGAACCCCTATAAAAATAAGGAAAACAACTTAATTTCGATGAAATTGGTAAATTATCCAATAGATGATCTTCTAAAAGACTTTAAATCAAATCTTAAGGTGTTAAATAAAATGATTTATGCGATTGCTACAGTAATGAACCTAGTATTCATAACACTTAAACGAAATAACTTTAAGCAATCTAAATGGAAATTATGGATATAAAAAGAAATAGAGGAATGTCGAGGAGAATTATCAATACTTGATGAAATGAACAGAGTCTCAAAGTGAATTCGAGGAAAGAAAGAAAAATCAAAAGAAAATCTGATATAACAATAATTAATAAGATCCATTTTATCAAAGAAAACTGAAGCAAAAAATCGAACTAAAGGTCCTACGTGTTTAAAGATGGGAAAACAAAATAAAATCTTTAGACACAACAAAATAGTTCAAAACGTTCCCAAACATTCTATCGAGAAAAGAGACAATAAATATAAAGGAAAACTTGGCGATTAAAGAATTGAAAACATTCTAGAGTAATATATAAGAAATTAAATAATCAAAAATCAAGGTGGATTGTAAATATAAAAATGAATGAACCACAAATGTTCGAAGATATCACAACAGAAAAGATCATAAATACACTTAAATATACACATAAATGGAAGTCACCTGCAACAGATAAAATAAAACGTTTTTGAATCCATAACTTATTCTCAATACATCAACAAATGACTAAACTTACTTAAATCATTAAAGAACATGAAAAATGATTTATTGGCTAACAGATGGGGTAAAATATCTACAACTAAAAAGAAAAGATACAACAAAGGTTAAAAGTTACCGACCATTTACCTGACTTCCCACAACATCAATTTTTAGAAAAGAATAGTTAAATTAATAGAATCTAACGTCATCTTCTCTTTAGAATAAACGGGACGAAAAGACTTAAATGACTGCAAAGCTCAACCTCCTCATAAACAAAATGATCTTTGAGAATAGTCAATACAAACAGAAAAATCTAAGTACAGCTTGGATTAACAAGAAAAGTCTTTCGATATCGTACCTTATGAATTGATTGTAAAGTTTTCAACATTTCAAAGATATCAATAGTTATAATAAGATTCTTATAATAGAATATGGAAAGGTGGTGTACTAAATTCAGATTAATCCATGAAAAAGGCATGCTCAAAACTAGTAATCTCAAAATTAACAATCGAATATTTCAAGGAGATTAACACTTAATCCCTTCTTCTTTTTACAACTCTAGCATCCATCTTCAAAGAACATATAAACCATGGATATAAAACTGTTGCGAAAAATAAATCACTTACTCTTTATGGATGATTTAAAGTAATACTAAAAGATGAAAACGGTTTAGAAGGTCTACTAAGTACTGTGAAAATATTTCGTGACGACATGGTATGGGATACGATTTGATCAGGATAAATGTACGAAAGCCATATTTTGAAACGGTAAAGAACATCTCTACATCAAGAAGGAAAATGAGGGAAAAGGCTTTAACCAACTAGATTAGGTATTCAAAACCACCAATATAGAATTAAAGAACTACTTAGACATTACAATAGATTGGATGCTACCATTAGTAAACACACACGACGTGCAAAAGAAAAAATATTCAAAAAGTAAAATGAGCCATAAATCTGCTAATCAATGCGACCTCACACCAAAAGAAAAAGACCTAAAAGATGAGGTGCTTGAGGCAGGAAAAATCATACAGGGAGAAACAGAGCACAAGGAATAAACCAGTTTAAAAACACCTGTGCACAAAAATAACTAGACGGACGATACTCGCAAAGAATTAGAAATGCCGATATAGATATATGAAAAACTGATTGACGGCTAAAAGGTGTAGAACTGAAGGTAAAGACAGAGAGATCAATAATTGCAACACAAGATCAGAGTCTAAAAACTAGAATCTATATGGCAAACATTATAAAAGACGGCCTGAGTATGTAGACTATGAACAAAAACTCAATCAATTGAATACTTAGTGTCTGGTTGCACAATCATAACACCAATAGAATATAAAGAAAGATATAATAAAATACGACATAATATTCACAGGAAAATGTGGGAATACTATGAAATGCTGGAATAGAAAATATGATATGAACACCAATCCGAAGGAATAACTGAAGCCACACAAGCTACAATTCTCTGGAACTTTGCCATCCAAACCGATAGAAATATAAAGAGCAACAGATCAGATATAGTGATTAAGAACTCTAAAAGAATAACATTCTTTCAAAGTAATATATTAGCGCCAACAGATAGCACCTTATTAGTAAAAGAGTACTATAAAATAAATAGGGTCACCCCAACCCCGGTGGGAGTTCTGTGGTGTATTGGGTAAAGTGCTGGACTCTGACCACAAAGTAAGCGAGTTCGAATTTCAATAAAAATTTTTGAAATGCAACATCTTAAAACTATTACCGTGCGAGTAATTTTAGGAGTCTTAGGACAGATAAACACAATAAAAAGGTACCAGGTCATTTCATTCTATATGAAATAGGAAAAATTGCATCATCTTCTGAGGAGATATGTGAATGGAAAAATAACCCCCAGAAGAGGTAACAAAAACATAAATACATTGAATCGATATTATCATTAACTTCCCTCAACCGAGGCATTAGGCAAAGACCCAGTAAACGATTGTAATAAAGCGAAAGTAAAGATAAAAAAAATAATTTTAAGGAAAATTGAGCGTTGGATATTGGAGTACCATCCAAAGTACTGCATTGGTGAGAATAATAGTTGTCTAAATATGTAAGACGAACCTTGGTGATTTTTATCATTAAGGGTTTTCGGACTATTGTCTTCATCTTTATTGTTATTTTCACTACATTTCGGCCGATATATCCTCCGGCTTTCTTCAGGTGTTTATCGAACTCGGGAACTTTCACGGAACTTCGAACTACGTCCAGCAGGACACATGGCGTAACGGTTATAGGCGATAGTTCCCTAAGCTTTTAAGGAGACAATCATCTGGAGATTGCAGGTTCAATCCTGACTGCAGGCGAGTAAGAATACAGGAATACTTAACACTTGTACCCGGTTATGGCTAACGGAACCAGAACAGGCGACACACGTGGATTCAATGAAGGACGTAGTTCGAAGTTCTGTGAAGGTTCCCGAGTTCGACAAACACTTGAAGAAGGCCGGAGGACACATCGGCCGAAACATCGTGAAAATAACTATAAAGATGAAGACAACAGTCCGAAAACCCTCAATGATAAAAATTAGCTGGAATAATTAGAAGCGTCCTGGATATCGGAGGAGATTGCTATCGCTCAGATTCTAGTGAAAGGTTGGAGTGAAAAAAAAACCAAATAAAGACTTCGTGAATATAAAGAAGACAGCCTATTACATTGTAAGCTCATTAGTTGGGGTGGATGGACCACTGAGAACTGTGAAAGCGACTACATATTGACGACAGAGGCCACTCGTCCATTCAACTAACAGAATACAACTAGAGAATATAACAAATAACATTTTCTTGGTCTTTAACCTTCAAATTACTCAAATAATAAAAGCCAAAAGATCATATATAATTGTCGTGAATAAGAATTACGTGATTTGATTTGTAAACTTTGTTATGGCGTCAGATCACAGAATGAACCGAAGAGAAGGGGAAAAACTTAAGAAACAACTGAAAAAAATGGAACGTGATGTTTACAATGGTATCAATTGTAGTCAGTAGTCTACAAATATCCTAATAGCAGAGTAAAGAGGCTGGAAGACTTTGACGTTCATTGAAGAATGAAAACATATAGAGACGGAATTGCTAAAATCTGATAGAATATTGACAACTCCTGTAGTGTTGAGGAATTTTAGTTCAGCTGATCAACAGAAACAAACATACTTAGTCATGTCAAAATAGAAACTAAATTCCTCTCAATAGTGCCCTATATATATATATATATATATATATATATATATATATATATATATATATATATATATATATATATATATATAAATAAGATGGTCCACGTAGAGATTTGTATTTTTTGAATTTATATACATACGTGTTATTACATACGTGTTATATATGTGTGGGTTTCCAGCTTGTTGCTTTCGTCAGAGAACATGTGTGGCACAAGGCCTTTTAAATGGGGTACTCAATGAGACTTGAACTCACTCCTGTTTCCAGTATAAATTATTCTTGTCTGGTTGAATTTGTTTTTATAAGGGTTTTTGTACCCCCTTCGTGGAGTATGTTTACTTTGGTCTTCTTTACCCTTCTTTGATATTTGATATGTTTGTAGTTGTGTGTGTGTGTGTGTGTGTGTGTATGTGTCTACATGTGGGTGTATGTTGTTTTTAGGTTTCACTAATGGATTTTTTTGTACCATGGATTGTTTTGTGTTTTTTTAAAATTCACTGGTAGTTCTTCCTTTTTGTGTGCGAACATGCGAGGCATAAGGTCTAGTTAATGGGTATTAAATGAGATTTTAATTTGCTAGTGTTTGTAGTTTGAATGGTTGATTATGTTTTTTGAGTGCACACATATACACATGCATACATATAGACATATACATATATACATATATTTCATATATATATATATATATATATATATATATATATATATATATATATATATATATACTTACACTCCCACATACATATACGCACACATGTATATATACATATGTATGTATGTTTATAACTGTTTTGTGTGTGTATAGTTAGTGCTTTATTTAACTTAGGTTTAAATTTATCTATAAAAGTTCTTTCCTTTATTTGTCGTAGCGTGTAGTCATTGTTTTGGTTGATTGGCATGATATAAAATTTTCCTCGGCTACATTGGTATAAGTGTTTCGAAACATTTAATTTTCTCTTTTCTTCTATTTTGATATTACTCCTGTGATGTGATGTTCTAGTATTTAGTGCCTGTGTTGATCCTATGTATATATCCTTGGATTCGTTACATTCAATTATGTAGACTACGTTTTTTGAGTTGCAGCTTAAGTTTTTATTTATTTTGAATTTGGTTTCGGGGTTTTTAAAAGTGTAGGATTTACCTTCTATAATTATATCACATATTTTGCATCATTTATTTTTGCATTTGGTAACTCCTTGTGTTGTGTTTTTTTTTTTTCGAATGTAGAAGAGGTGAGAATTCTTTTCAGAATTTTAGGTTGTCTCTGGCTTTTAATTATTTTTGTTGTGTTTTTGTCTTTTTTCTCAATTTCTTCCATATTTTTCAATATTTCTCTAAATAGTTCTGGATTATATTTGTTGTAGGTTATGATGTATGTTAGGGGTTTTTCGTTGTTATGATTTTTTTTGTGTTCCTCAATTCTCTTAGGGATATTTTTCTGCTAATTCCAACCCTTTATTTATTTGTGTTGTTGGATATCCTCTCTGGTGTAAAGTTGTGTGCAGTTCTTTGAGGCGTGTTTTTTTTTATAGGTTTTTATCGGTAATTATTGTGTGTATTCTACGTGCTAGCGTGTAAGGGATGGATTTTATACAGTTTTTAAAGTGGTGGCTTCTGAAGTGGAGGTATTGTTGGGTGTCTGTTGGTTTGTGGTAGATTCTGTGATGATTTTCCCATTTACGTTTTTTACGAGGATGTCAAAAAATGGTAGTTCTTTTAGGCTGTGTTCCATAGTAAATTTTATTTTGAGCTGTAGGTCTTGTAGTAGTTCGTGCAATTCGTTGATATTTCCCCATGTGTACTTCCAGAATATGAAACAATCATACAAGTATCTTTTCCATGATTTGGTAAAGTCCTTTTTTATGTTGTTGCCTGATTTTTTACCTATTTTTTTTACCTATCTATCTATCTATCTATCTATCTATCTATATATATATATATATATATATATATATATATATATGTATAGGTATCACACAAAAAGTGATGTCTGTACAACAGCATTGCTTCGAACAAAGCCTTCACCGGATGATGACTCTGGGTTCGGGCAAGGTTTCGAGGAGAAAGTATCATTACTACTAGCCCGGAACTCCCCAGAACAAGGTCATGTTTAATAAAACACAAAAGAATTGGAAATGAAGATTATGCATAAACAAAGATGAGACTATCACTTATACAAGTTGGGATATAAACGTATCAAGACTGAAGCTTTAAATTTTCTAATTAAAAATTTAAAATCTAAATGAAGAATAATACATACCTGTTTTGATTACAGTATAATGTGATCATATGTCGATGTCTAGATTTTGACTATGTGACTCACTGCCGATTCATGAACCTTTTTGATCGGCTGCTTTTGGCAAAATATGATTGTATAGAGAACTATTCATCAGAATAACCAAATCTAGTTTCATGTGAAATTTTTTCGTTTCTTGAACAGGAAAACTCCCCTCAAGGCTAAGGTTTGCGAATGTTAAGGATATTAAAGAAATACGAAGGTGAAGCCTCACATCATATCGAAAGAAAAAATTCAGGTGTACTCTTTGCAAAAAAAATCATTATTTAGATTGATTGATAAAGTAAAAGTAAAGTTGGCAACCGTAGTCGAGGGTGATCAGAAGGCTCCGTTTTCAATAGCTACTACATCCAAGTGTAGGGGAGGGTTCTATTATATTCCCTGGATTGCTCCGCTTTACCTTTGATCCGTGCATTATAATACCGAGGGTTAAGCAAGGCAGCATCAATTACCATTTTTGAGTCTTTGGTGTGACTCGACCAAGGATTGAAGCCCAGTCTCCTAGACCATAGGCAAAGACTCTACGCCAATGCGTACATAAAATAAGATTTGTGTTGGTGTTGTACTTTAAGCATAATTTTTATTATCGTTGAAAATGGAATCGCTGAACGAGTTTAAATTCTGGACGTGGTTGTTTATATATCTCTTCATGCTAAAACTTTTTGGAAGGGCATGAATCCACTTCTTCTTCTTCTTCTTCTTCTTCTTCTTCTTCTTCTTCTTCTTCTTCTTCTTCTTCTTCTTCTTCTTCTTCTTCTTCTTCTTCTTCTTCTTCTTCTTCTTCTTCTTCTTCTTCTTCTTCTTCTTCTTCTTCTTCTTCTTCCAGCAATACATAAACAGAGGGACAGATTTAGTAAGATAACCAGTCAAGGGAAAGGCAACCTCGAGATTCAAACCAGATGTACTCCGAGAAAAAGAGACCTGCTTTTGGTTTAGCGTGTGAGTAAAATCATACATAAAATAAGCTTTGACTAAACCCCTCTTCCTCCTCTAAAAACAAATCAAAACAAACCCCCCCCAAAAACAAACAAAAAAAACAAAAAAAGACGAACGCACTTTTAATGCGGCCTAACATTAACTATTTTAGGCAGATTTTTAAACTATGAATAGCAAAACATGAAAATCCTTCAATTAGAATCCAAAAGATTACGAGAAGTATTAAAACTATGATAATAATGAAATAAAACAATTTAGCGCCCATCTCCTCACTTGACATTGAATTGTCCAAATTAACATTACAATCAGTTTGATTTGATGTAGAATTAGAATAAAAACGTGTGACTGCCAGGTTTATACATCAAGATCTTGAGTTATGGCAATCAAATCTTTTAGTTAGAGATTATAATGATAGTTTGTATAATGGTGACCTGTGTTATTTAAGCAGAAGCATGTTTCTAATTGGAACAATGACAAAAAAGCTCATTGGAATTCCATATTCATTTAATATAATTGCTATAATCGTTAAATAATCATTTGTAAAACGGAGAAAAGAAAGCATTAATGAGTAAATGGAAAGAAATGCACTCGTTACTTTTCTTTATTAGCAAATGCTTTTACACACACACACACACGCACGCGCGCGCATATATATATATATATATATATATATATATATATATATATATATATATATATAAATCAACATTATGTTATTTGATTATCTGTCTTCATTGGATAAGTATCAATATTGTATTAAACCATTTAAAAGACGCTCTTTCATATTGACAATTTGCTAATGCCTAAAGATTATTTCAACGTTTATTCGGCTAACTGATTTGATAGCGTTTATTGTTTATGTTATTGTTTAATTGAGTATCTACAGATATTAAATTCCTTTATTCCCTTTAAGAAAATACTTTTGAATTATATTAGATAATTATACTTTCTGTATTTTCCGTTAATTTCACATCTCATATATACACCAAGGATTTTGAAGTTATCATTTTAAAAAGATGACATGATTTTGGGAATATGCTTGCATTCCATAACATTAGATAATAATGAGGCAAAACTATTTCAAAAGAAGAATCTTTTTAAAAGAATAATTTACACCGGATAATGTAAAAGAATAATTTACACCGGATAATGTACAAAATATCAGACGAAGTCATAAACTTCATCGACAAAACTATGAAAACCTGGAGAGTCGAACTGACAACAGGAGGAAGAAGATTAGCTGAAGCAAAGATCCAAGGAGGTATTTTCCAAGGAGATGCTCTATCACCCTTACTATTCATAATTGCCATGATGCCACTTAACCACATATTCAGAAAATGCACAGCCGGATACAAACTCAGACTCTGTGAAAAACCATCGGCTAATGCTGATGTGAAAAGCTCTAATGAATAATAATAATAAAACAAAACAAAACAAAAAAACGAACTATGGATCATGCAGGTGACAATTATACCAATTGAAATTGGTGCGATTGGAACAGTAACTAAAAGATTACTAAAGGGACTGGAGGACTTGGAAGTTGGCAGACGAGTGGAGACCATCCAAACTACTACATTATTGAGAGCGGCAAGAATACTGAGAAGAGTCTTGGACACTTGAGGAAACTTGCTGTCACTCATACTCCAGTGAAAAACCATCAGCGTTAGCTGATGTGAAAAACTCTAAATGAGTAAATGATAATAATAATAATAGTAATAGTGATGATGATGATGATGATGATGATGATGATGATGATGATGATGATGATGATTTTTAATTACAATTATAAAATAACTTTTAAATTTCTAATCTTACGTATCATTTTACTGTTTTATTTTTCATGAACATGTAAAATGTTTAAAATTAAAACTGAACTATATATTGAATCGAGTGAAGTATTTCTATGGAAAACTTTTTCTGATATTTCAAACAAGAATATGCCTATTTAATCATCGATGAAATAAATACAGCGCGTTTTATTAATATAGATCATTATTTGAACATAAATATTTAAAAAAGAATTGATGGGTAATGTGTTGTAATCATTTTACAATGACTTTTCATTTTTACAATAATTTCATTACTTTAAAAGATTTGGAAGATAAATTTACCAGATTCTCTACATTTGACCAAATGTTTATTATAGATTATTCTTCAATCGTTCCTGGCTGTGGCAAAACGTTCATTAGATATAAATTAAATAATATATATATATATATATATATATATATATATATATATATATATATATATATATATATATATATATATATATGAGGGGTTAGTGGTCGCATGGTTGTGCAGTGCAATTTTTTAAACCAAAAGCACTGTGATATGTTCTCATATTTACATATCTTTGAACAATGATATATTTTAGAATAAGCAAACGTTTTACTGGGACGAATGAAACCAATCAGTTCTACTTATATTAACTTCAGGCTGATGGCTGATGCCTTCAGCTATTTATAATTTAAGAATATTGTTGACTAATTAGAACAATTAATGATTGAGATCACGAGTGAAATGTGTTTGCAGTTATATATCTAATATTAGATAAACGTCAGTATGTAATATTAAGTATTTGTTCCCTTGGAAGAGTAAAGAGATCATTCTTTGCTTTGTGAATGGTCAACTTACGTTGTTAGAGCACAATGAGAATGTTGTTGAGTTACAAGCATTTCTTCATTTGCAAGCTGAAATATTTTTGGATATATCGAATTTCTTTTTTTATCTTTACAAATTAAATGCATTGATGAGAAAATATACGAATTGAAAAAAAAAACGGGGAGGAAAAAAGATTTGTTTTTTTTATAGTGTTTTACTTAGGAAGTATTTTAATAGAAACAAATTAATAGGAAGCAAGCTAGGATCACCAATTTCCTTCTTTCATATCAAGAAAGCGATGTTAACATGTAAAACTTGGAAAAATGCAATATGTAAGCTTGTCTCTGCACCAAACTGTTTCGTTAAAACAGCAGGTTTATCTAACGACTGAAAAATAGACTTAGGTCTTCATATTTCCTTCGTCGTCAATTGAATGAAAATCAAAATGTATATTCAGAACATTCGTATAAAAGGTTTTTTGAGCTTTAATTCAATCGATGTGTGTTAGATGACCCAGAAGTCGTAACAGGTTGCAAAGTGCATCACATGTTGATTTTTTAAGAGTTGATGCAGAAATTTAAAGTTTCGCTTAAATGTCAATTCTTTTAATGATGAAACAAAAATGCATTCAATGTTTTACTCCTGATTGTTAAATGATTTTAAAGAAAAACTGAATTCCAGTGATAGAAATTGTTAATCGCTTAAATATAGATTATAACTCTTGTCTGAGATAAGCCTGGTAGCACATAACCAACTTTATCAAAGAGATCTAAAGCTATTCAGGATTATTCATGCTGAAGAAAATGGTTCAATCATTACCAGCACGTCACTCCGATTTCTATATTCACTCTCACTCAGTAGTTATGACCAATCATTTTCTCATATAGTTAATTTTTTTTTAGCTCAATAATAAATTTCTTCATGACCGTAAACATTCTTTTATTCATTTATTCAGTTAGTTATAGAGTCATTTTATTCGTAGCAATGGAAATCTATCAATCATCCAAGATAAAAAAAAAAAATGAATCGTTCTGATACTTCACCCCAATTCTATTTTCTACATTAAATTTTTTCGTAACAACAATAGCATAAATCAAAACTTTTATGAATCAATCTTATTTAAATTTCTTTTAGCCGGCATTATTTTTTTTCCATTTATGAAACTGTCACGATTAAAGGCCAAGATCTAGAAAATACAGCGAATTCTATTAAATAAGGTATTTATTTATGATTAATATTTCTCACCTACATGAAGAAAAAATATTATTTTCTCTTATTCTTTCTTGACTCTCAGGAAACACAGGAAAACACACGCCAGTGAATTCAAGCATAATCGTAATTTTTGGTAAAGTTCACTGAAAAAATTACCTACTCTGATTGGGCATATTAAGATTAATCAGATGAAATTGACCGTTTGAAAGATTTCAAAGGAAGTCATTTCGACAGACAAAGAGTCAGTATTAGTACATATATATATATATATATATATATATATATATATATATATATATATATATATATATATATATATATATATATATATATATATATATTCTGGACGATCAAATAAGTTAGGTGTTAGGAAATTAAAGAAAAGAATTACTCAAGTTGTGGAGAAATGCCAAAGTACCAGCGAAAATGCTTGCCAATTTGTGACCAACTAAAAGACTTTCTAGAGTTTCTGTTAATTTCTCACTAACATTTTCCATTAGTCGATTTGCAACGTCAAAATCCAATACTTGAGCAATAATTAATCATTGGTCTTGATATTTCTTTTTGTTGTGAATACATTGATGAGAATGCTAATTACCATATGAACAAAAACATGACTTTCGATTCAAACAAGAAATAGTACATGATTTAAAGAATATTAAAATTTAGCTCACAAAAATGCTCTGTATTCACCGTCACAAAAATATGGGCGGTTTTAATCTTAAAGAGTATTTCATTATATATAAATTGGTTGTAAATAGAATAATGAGAAGTAAGCTATATGAATTCATGTTACAGCTTTTACTCAGTGGGTAGAGTTTCGCCAATGGTCCGGGAGACCTGAGTTCAATCCTAGGTCGTGTCATACCAAAGACTTTAAAAATGGTACGGATCAAAGATAAAGTGGAGAAATCCAGGAAAAATAGTAGCACCCTCCCCTACACCTCGGTGTAGTAGCTATTGAAAAGGGAGCCTTCGGGTCTTCCTCGACTACAGTCGCCAAGTTAGTTATAACTAAGGTTATTGTTCTGATTCAATTTGGTTTTGTTTTTTCGTTTTATATCAACGATTCTCTTAAATAACATCTGAAATAAAATATAAATAAAGAAGGTTTAGGCAACGTATATATATATATATATATATATATATATATATATATATATATATATATATACTCCTAAAAAATAAAAAGGGACTGACCAGTAGATAAATTCCACTCCTGTCTCTTAATCGTTCTAACATATACTATGTTCACACCCTCTGCTCACGCCTATGAACGAAAGAATTTGTAACTTTGTAATTCGAGTTCCACTTGATGTTTTTTTTATTTTTATGTTTTTTATTTTTACTTTTTTTTTTATTTTTATTTTTATCTTTATCTTTGTTTTCTGATTTTTAATTTATTTTTAATTTTTTTAATTTTCCTATTTATCTTCGGAATACGAACTGTAACTCCTCATTCGCATCACGTCTCTGGGACAATACAGAGCATGTAAAAAGAGTAATCTGACGAGACGGAGAATATACCAACAATATTCTCCGCCGAAATAAATTTATTATGACGGCTTAACCGAGTTTGAGTCTCCATTTAATTGTACTATATATATATATATATATATATATATATATATATATATATATATATATATATATATATATATATAAAAATAAAAACTTTCGATTTCTGTATTTCGCAGATTAGTAAAAATGTACTTTCTACTATTTATGAAATGAAACTGAAATAATTTAGTTGTTGAATTAATAAAAAATATATAGCAACGTATATAGTGTTTATCTTTTGGATGGGCAATTACCTTTTTGCAAATTAACCGAAAAGAATATTTTAGGATTAAGAGTAATTAATTAATTGATTGATTTTGGATTATTTCTCATGAAATTTATTCAGCATTGTAATGCCGTCTTATGTTTCTCAATATATGGAAGAAAAAAGTGAATTTTCACTCATACACACCAGACTATCTGTTACTGAAACGTTCATTTTTGGGAGAGGATCCTCGTGACGTAATGGTTAACGTGCTAGGCTGCGAGATCGTAGAAATCATGTTCGAACTCCAATTTTTCTATTACGTTCACTTTAGAACAAATACCCTTAAAGAAAGGCATGAATCCCTTTATCCCCTAGCAGTTGGTTAAATAGTACGGCTACTGTTTTTCTGCAAGGATTCATTTAGCATTAAATAACTTACGACGTTTAACATACCATTAAGAACAAAAAAACAACAAAGAATGATTCATTTTGTAATAAGTGTTACATCAACTGAGGCGTTGTGCTAAAGAGATCTAAGTTTGCACATACTCACAATGCGAGGGTGACAGAACCACTGATCGAACTTATAACCTCATTATTCAAGAGACTGGTTTACTTATAACTGCACAATTCAGGAGACTAATTTAAAGTTATAATTTAATTTCTAACTTATAATCCTCCAATAAAGCGATAGCTTTAAACTGCCATTAAATGTTACTACCTGTCAATTACACTAAGTTGACCTTTGCTCGGACTTCAGCAAATCTCTTTTTGACAAAAGTATTGAGATTAAACCTGTATTTATTAAGGGAGGAATGAACAATAAATGAACTGCTAGTTTTCTACAAAATTGTCTACTTTATATTCAACGAATCAATTCCAGTTATTCATTGGTTCACTGAAGTACATTTGAAAGTTTTATTTTGATATAGTAACAAGCTACAATGTCGTATTTCTTTTAATATGTCCCAAAATCTTATCCTTGGGATTATCATTTGGATTAAGAAACAAGATGGCAAATTCACCTGTATTTTATTTATCAATACTTAATGTATTGAAAATGTTTCGCTAAAAGCATTTCATTCAAAGTTTCAACACTAACTTAAAAAATTACACCCGCTGTAGTCTGATCACTTTATCATATAAATTTCTCAGGTGTGCACACGTCTCCAATGGATTTTAAAATTTTAAATTCCTAAACAATTTAAGCTTTAAATTCTCTATGATCTTTTATCCTATTTTATAAAGATATATGAATAAATAATATCCTTCGTTATGGGTGATATAAATTATGTTTCTTTTAAACAAATGGACACATACATTCATTTTACAAGTTTATATATTCATGATCAAATACAAGAATTCAACATGTTTGCTGTTATCTACAGATGAGTTAGTGTGATATAACAATAATCAATTCAAAATAGAGAAACAGAATTAATCCATCGTTAAGGGTTTTCAGATTATTGTCTTCATCTTTATTGCTATTTCCACAACGTTTCCGTCGATATGTTCTCCGGCCTTCTTCAGGTGTTTGTTGTCTAAATTTCTGAGACGAAGCTTGACGATTTTTATCATTAAGGGTTTTCGGACTATTGTCTTCATCTTTATTGTTATTTCCAGAACGTTTCGGCTGATATGTCCTCCGGCCTTCTTCAGGTGTTTGTCGAACTCAGGAACCTTCACGGAACTTCGAACTACGTCATTTACTGAATCTACAGGGTCACCTGTTCTGATTCTGTTTTCCCAATAAAGGACGTAGTTCGAAGTTCCGTGAATGTTGCTGAGGTAGACAAACACCTGAAGAAGGTCGGAGTGCATATTGGCCGAAACGTTGTGGAAACAACAATAAAGACGAAGACAGTATTCCAAAAACCCTTAAGGTTAAAAATCCTCAAGCTTCGTCTCAGAAATTTAGACAAAGAATTAATCCAATGTAAATAGAGATCAGATTCATATTGGATCTCCAATAGTTTTGATTATTACTGACCCAACGCATTCTGATACAATAAAAAGTAGAATATTAGTAAATTGGTAAATATTTACGTGGTAGTCAAATTAGAAAGCCTAAAGTAGAAATGATAGTCTTACCAAATAATCAAGATCTTTTGAATATTTCTTAATCTCATTATTTACCGATATATTTTTCTTTCTCACTTTCGCACACCCACACACACACCCACATGTATATATATATATATATATATATATATATATATATATATATATATATATATATATATATAAATGGGATTTAGGAATTGAATTTTTCAGAAATTACCTGGATTCAATGATATAAACATGTAATGTATTACTGTGTTCCAGTTGCCTTTACCAATATAACGAAAAAGAGAATATTATATGTAAACATATACATACCCTTTAAAGATGACCTTGATTATAGTGCTCAGTGATATTTAAGAATAATTCATGCCTTCTATAGAATATGAATAGAAATTTGTTTGATAAGTTTTCTCCTAAATATGTGATATTTGTATAAAATATAGTTTTAAGATTATCCCACTCACTGAATACGTATGCTACAAAATATTTGTCTATGAATCTATTTGTAGAATCTTTCTTTATTCCGAGACATTTGCAACTGCTTTTAAAAAAGGAATTTTTCCGGATCAATTCTGGCAATAATTCTTCGCATCGAACACTTACAAGTAAAAATGATCTTTTTCATCGCACCTTTAATAAAACCTAAATCATTCTGACGCAACATCGTCTTTCATATGTCTATAACTGTAATAACAAAATCTCTTAAACGTCATTTTCGGTGTTAAACTTGAAGTATCGGTTTCTTTTGTAATCACAGTATTTGGCCACGTTTAAAAGAAAAAAAAATTGCAGCGAAATTGTTATAATCAGTAATTCTTTCTCCAGATTAAGTTCAACTTTAGATTATTCAGCCGGTGTATTTACAATAGATTGCAAGAAATTCCATTTTAGAAATACATTTTCTGCTATGAAATGCATTTTTCTGCCATCATCATCATCAAGTAACGTTGACAGCATGACACTCACTGTTTACCTTTTACCATCCATCCTTATCATCCATCGCTCTTGGGAGGTCCTCTAGGCCGCAGTCTTTGTCCGCTCAGACCTGATAAATAATCTTTTAATTTGTCGGCCAACATTGTTATGTTCATGTGTAAGAGTCCTTAAGTAAATGTCACATGAGTTCGTCCTTACTTCTCCAACAATGTCGAACATGTCTTGTTCGTTTAACTTGGATGGTTTGTGAAATGGGAGGTAAGTATCCGTACAGTTTTTGTTTCATGGCGTATAAATTTTAAGATTTGTTCAAGATAGCACACAACTTTTTTTGAAGTTCTGATCTAACTGTTTCCCAAAGTTTTTCGTCAGTGTCCATCAAGGGCATCTATTCAGTAGTATGGACACATGTACAGCTTCGAAGAAATACTGTTTCTTTTATCAGATAGATTAGATTTCCATTGGATCGATAACCTTTCGATAGCAGTTCACACTTTTGCTTGGCATAAGTTTACATCTGTTTCAGTAGATGAAATGTTGCTGCTGAGGTATGTAAATTGGTTTGCTCGTTTTAGAGGTTTTCCACTTAGAGTGATGATAGCACCTTCTTATTTAAAACATTAACTCTGTCATATTTGCATTTATGTAGAGGCTAATGCTTCCTGCAGATTGCTCTAGGATATGCAAAGAGATTCTATTTGTGATTGTTCATTTACGGGAAGCACGAGATTATCTGCTTCTCTTATAGTCTGTGCGAGATATCGTCTGCTTCTTGCCAATTTAAATGTGATACCATTTTCTTTTATTAAATCTCTTGACGTTTGGATGCAAATCTTTTTTTGGGGGGTGCCCGTGGTGTAATGGTTATCGTCATAGGAAATGGACACGGCGACACGAGTTCAAATCCTGGACTAGACTGATTGCAGGGGGGTGCCCGTGGTGTAATGGTTCTCGTCATAGGAAATGGACACGGCGACACGAGTTCATATCCTGGACTAGACTGATTGCATTTCACATTGCACTAAAACCCTTGGGAAAGGTATGAATCCAATTATTCTCCCTCCAGCTATGGGTAAATAGTAGGACAGACTGGATTCTTCAGCCTTGGTGAGGCAACTAGTCTAGGAGAAGGAAAACTCTGAATTCAAACCTGTTAAACTCCGCTTAAAAATTGACCTTGTGTCATATCCTGCCCGAGCGGAGGGGTTGGTAAATATGGTTTGGATGTAAATTTAATTGATGAGCAGAAAATTTGAATTGACAAAATTACTTCCTCACTTTGAATTTTGATCTAACCGTTTCACTGTATAATATTAGATTTACTTGGTTAATAAAGTAGCGGTGAATTAAAAGCATCGACAACAAAGTAAATAATATTGAAAATGTTTACTGTACAAAACAAATGCTTTTGTTACCATTAGGCTTCAGATTTATTGATCTAACTATGTGTATACACGCATGTGGAAGCATTCCTTAAGTCATAATCAATTTAGTAATTAGACGAATTACCAACAAGTCTTCATAGTTTTGATTCTATTCAAAGAATTGATTTTCTTTAAAATGACAGCTGCACATTTCAAACGCCAGACTTAATCAAGCACAACCTGAAATGATTGTGCTCAATATAGATTTTTGTATAATCTTCTGTCTAAAAAAATCTATAGAATTATTGAGTTTCTATCATCTCAGATAAGAATGAATGGGCAAGTTATAACACGTGTCCAGTTAGAATCTTTCAGACATAACTAAAATATATGAGACAGCAATCTTTACATTATATATATATATATATGTGTGTGTGTGTGTTTGTGTGCGTGTGTGCGTATTAATCATTACAGATTATATTTTAAATCTGAATCTTTGTTCAATTTACACAGGGAGATAAAAGGGCGTCCAAAACATTTACGTATATGTATATAAAAACAAGATTGATCATATACACAGACACATTTAACGCATTCTATATATGAAGGTAATAGAAAAATCTGGCATCATATATCACTTCATGGTCATTTCGAGTTATTTGGCTGGGGTTTTTTCTCGTTTCAATCAAAACCCCCAAATGTCTTTAATATATAAAGCTAAATTTGCGATCAATAGTTTTTGAAAATTCAATGTCAACTTTAAGATTTTTCTGCTGTTTTCACTCGAGACTGTAATAGATATATATTACAAAATAAGAAAAAGAAAAGAAAAAAAAAAGATGCTACAGATTCTATCGGGCATAATTTTTATAATAAAGTTAAATAAAATAGCATTTTACTCCGGAGTTGTTATAGTAAATATATTTAACTAATGCATGATTGAATTATTTACGTGATTCTATTAAAAGATTCAAAATTTTTTACTTTGAAAAGCATTTTTCCTATTTTATCTAAATTTGGCCGCATCATATGGTGCGTGATACATCACTTTTAGCGCTTCTGTGATATTTAGAACGCCACCTGATAGTTTCATTCTTGAATCGTGTCAAGTAACTTATTCGATTCATCTATAACTTCTTCCACTGTCTCAAAACACCAATTATTTACCTTGAACAATTCCAAAGGGAAAAGGAATAGTGAAATTAGGTAAGGTGGGTATAAGAGGTCATTGTTCTTTTAGATGTGATGAGTATGTCAAATAGTAAAATAATCAATCATACGTGATTTTGATCCAATGATTCAGACGTATGATTCATCAAATCTCTTTCAACGTGTAAGGTTTTGCCAAGGGATCTTTTGCTACAGTAAATGAATTAAATCTTCCGCGGCTTATTGATGGATTGTCTTTTTCAACATTTCAGAGGTTGATTTTTATGAGTTCTTAAAATTTTTGTTAACTTTGAAGTTAATCCTAAAATAACAAATAAATACATAAACGTTTTTAGCAAATGTCTGAGTGTTTCACACGTGTTCCTCACGTGTCATGATGTGTCGTGACGATTATTCTTTACTCTTTGGCTTCGCGCAAAATTCCCATATTTAGTTCATTTGTAACAGGGAATGTTTTTGACTCTTTTGGCCTATACCCATTACAATCTTAAACAGTTTACATGGCTTTACTTGGTTATAAACCAGCAGAATTAAAGAAAACAAAACAAAACCAAAAAAAAAAAACGACATTACACACACAACAAAAAAGAAAATCAAAATAAAATGAAACAAGTATTAAAAACAGTCAAAAATATATATACATATAATATGATAATATATATATATATATATATATATATATATATATATATATATATATATATATATATATATATATATGTATATATGTTTCTAATAGGTCAGGTGACGTAGTTTAAAGCAATACACGCTGATTCATAGATCCAACGACCAACTTTTTCTTGTCATAAACAACCATCTTTTTCTTGTTATACAAATTTTCCAATGTTTTTATATATTTTTTACACTTTTTACATCCTCCCTTCGTTAACTTAAAATCACTAATATAACAACTCATAGTCCTGATGATGGTTCAGTAGAACCGAAACACAATAGTATCGACTTTGTTTCTCAATATATATATATATATATATATATATATATATATATATATATATATATATAATTTTTGCTGATTAAAAAAAAATGGATTTATCTTTTTATACTTCCTTCATGCTTTTAAATCTGCAAGTTTGTCATAGCACTATTGCCCCTTTGTTATTATTGGAAGACTAGGTTCCTTACAGGAATAAAAATTAAAAAGATTACATCAATACTAGTATTCTCTCATTCCAGCGCAGAAATCTAGTTCAGTTAGTAAATCCACCTACAAAACGAATTTATAATTAATTTGTGATATATTTTGTTATAACGAAAGACGTTTTTTTTTTCTCTCTTTCATTATCCTTCCTTGTAGCTACCACTAACTCATGCAGCCATTTTTTATATTTCTGCGGGGAAATTGAGTATTTATCAGTCTTTGTTCGTCAATTCTACATCCTTGTTTCATTAGTAGATTATGTTGTTTTATAAATGCATAAAACTTAGGAGGCATGAGATGAGGAGTCAAGAAGACATTTATTTATTTTAGGTTTAATTCTGTTCTACTGTCGTGGTATCTGACGTTAATACACACAAAAAGGTATGAATGGAATTTTTCTCATTCCAGTTACGGATAAATAGACGGGTAGATTAGGCTCTTTAACTTTCGTATGGAAAGCAACCTAAAAGAAGGAAAACTCTGAATTCAAACCTGTTGAACTTTGCTAAAAAATGATCATGCACCGCATCTGACTCTCCGGGGAGGGATTGTTGAATACATACTGACCAGTATTTGAGCAATTTTATTATTAAAAGAAAGCATTTTCATAATAATTGTTTATTTCACTATATATATATATATATATATATATATATATATATATATATATATATATATATACGTGTGTGTGTGTGTGTGTGTGTGTGTGTGTGTGTGTGTGTGTGTTTAAAAACATTTCTTTTTTATTGTTGGTCCAAAGAGAGAAAAAAGCAAATATTTCAAAATGAATAGGTCCACAATGAGATTGATATCATTTTAAAATTAATTATTTTGTTCTTATTTGAGTTTTTAGTCTATGTCTTTATTCAGAAAACTTTTAATATATATATATATATATATATATATATATATATATATATATATATATATATGTATGTATGTATGTATATATATGTATATATGTGTGTGTGTGTGTGTGTGTGTGTGCGTGTGCGTGTCATTAAATACGACAAACACTTGGTGCCTGCCCATTCTATGATTCATCAGTTCAAGTATTCGTATAAGTTGATTTTTGGATGGAACGAATTTAGGAAGGCGCTGTACGTATCCCAAGTCCTTTCGGCCCCAACTAGAGCCATCTTTGGTGGCGTGAATAATGAAATGACCAACTGAATAACTGGGTATATACTTTTATAAGAACAATGGGTGGAAGAATATGTGAGAGAGAAATTCACGGAGAATAGAATTTCATTAGGGGTAAGAATTGGTGGAATATATGCTGTAGATTTTTTCAGAATGTAGCTGCTATATTGTTTAAGGCTTGGAGACTCTTATATAGAGAGCTTCTGGAATTTGAACTTTTGTTTGTTTTTTTGTTGTAATATGGAGGTGTTTTTGCTCTTATGAAAATATGGATTTTGATTGGTTAGTATGAACACGTGAAAAAAGGTAGAAGACAGGATTTTAATAGGATTTGAAAGTTGCAACCGAAATACAGAAACGGAAGCAGATTTGAGAGTGTTCTGGTTTTAGTACTTGCTTAGCACACCTTACTAAAGTTGATGTGGGAACCTTTCTTCTCTCTCTAATATTTATTAGAAGCCCCACGATAAAGGCCATCCTTTGATAGACAATGTCAAGTGATCAATTTGGAATATATAAAAATATTTATTTGTAGACTTCTTTTTGCCACCACGCATGATAGGAATGGCAACCGACAGTTTTTGTGTTTTCTCCAGGAGCAAGCGGCAGTACAACCCGCTTGCAATTTAATAAAATATCTTAGGTTAGGTGTGATATTTTGGTTTAATGGGCATATTAACTATAAATGATTATTTAATACCAAATCCTGTTTATGATTTTTAATTGAATAGTTTGTTGTTAACAGTCGTTAAACGAGCCAGAGTTTATTTGTGTTGTTGCCCTGGGTCAGTAATGAAAACGCAAACACGGATATTAGATAACAGATTATATTACACAAGAAAGATAGAGTTGCATAGAAAAGGTAAGAAGTCTCGTACTGTTCGTATAACACCGATAGTGATCTGCCCTTCTGGTAGCGAAATCTCTGTACTAATAATGGTGAGAAGAGTCCATTATGGTGACAATTTGTTAGGACACGGTTAAATGGACTCAAGCATTGCTATCTAATACTAAAAATACAGTTTAATTTTCATCTTTTGTTTACGCACAGTCAAATGATTTCAGTCATAGTAAATGATTAAATAATTCGATTTTACCTATAGATGAGACCCTAACAGGTTCTACCATTCAGGGTCAGAGTGAACCTGGGAGTAATGGCACTGAATGGGTACTCCTCTTACCCCAAAGCTTCATGATGAACCTCACCCAAAGAGCCAGTTTAGTATCATATTAAGTTGGGTGAGTCTTACCTCTATACAGTCAGCGTATTCTAAAACCCCGGCCGACTGGACTAAATAAAACATCTAAATAAATAACACTGCGTACATATTACCATGGGAATGTTAATCATATTCACCAACCCCTCCGCTCGGGAAGGATATAACACAAGGTTAATTTTTAAGCGGAGTTTAACAGGTTTGAATTCAGAGTTTTCCTTCTCGTAGACTAGTTGTCTCGCCAAGGCTGAAGAATACAGTCTGCCCTACTATTTACCCATAGCTGAAGGGAGAATAATTGGATTCATACCTTTCCCAAGGGTATTAGTGCTATGTGAAATGCAATTAGTCTTGTCCAGGATTTGAACTCGTGTCTCTGTGTCCATTTCCTACGACGATAACTATTACACCACAGGAAAGTTAATACAATAAAATGTTAGTGTCATCACAAATACAGTGGCAGATGACTGAATATTTACGAAGATTTTAAACACGTCGATGTAAAAATGAGGCAAAAATGCATTGAGATAAACAAAGGAAAAATGATTTATGCATAGAGATACAATTGTCTACACGTTGATGAAAAAGATGCTTGCTTTAAGAATGAAGCTTGTAATATTATCATAACTATTAAAATGGCGATGGTCGGCAATATTTGTACTTTAATGTTTAATTTAATCATATGAAAGGACTTCAACAATTATCTATTCTCTTATCAGAATAATAAATCTCAAAGATTTCCCTTCAAATATCAGAGAACGTTGCCTTTTTTAAACATCAAATATGAATTATTCGCGTTATTTATTAAAATAATTTTGTATAGTAATCTTTTACTATTAGAGGAGCTTGAAAATTATTTAATGTTATATAAACATTCTTTCTGTTTGCAATTAAAAACTCCAACGCTGTATTATCTATTTTTTCTATAAGTATATATTAGATAAAAAATAAACTCACTTGTTTTTAAAATAAGTCTTATAACTATGAGGTAGGTTATAAAGTTCTGACGTTAATTTCTAAAATCTAATTTTATAGAACACACTACCAATAAAATACTCCTAATTTATGAATGGTGACATTTGCTTTTACAATTTGTGAAATCCATAAGAGGAATACTAAATGAAAGTGCGAATATTTAGTCGTTCACAGTTTTTGTGGAAATCTGTTTTTGATGTTTAATTGATTCACTCGAACCTAGGATTTGTAGATTAATGGATAATGTAACGGTTATCGTTCTAATAAATCGACTTGGCTATCTGAGTTCGGGACCTGAACGAAGCTGTTAGTATTTGGATTTGAGAAAATGTACCTTTCAATTCTTAAATAGTCTTTTATTATCAGTCATTCTAATAACGTTTATCTCATGGCAGTATTAAAGATACGGGTGGAGATGATTTTGACTGATGATGGAACCGTCATCATTTCTAAAAGCGACAATTTATTCAGCTGATATTATAGAAAAGTGACGATTTTTAATTCAAACCGATAATTTTTTAAATTGATATAAAACCTTAGCTTAAAAACACTTAATCTAGGATTATGTACGGTGAAAGGAAAACACTGTACCCTATTCATTCAAATAGAGAGTTAAGTTGTGAATTTTAGATAGGTTACCGCGAATGACAAAAGCACCGAAGGAAGGCTGGGGAATACAGCGACTGAAGAACTGTGAGTATAGTAATCATGAGGAGTATAGCAGTCCTCTATATGTAGAGAACAATAAATATGAATGTTTGTCATTTTTTTGTTAAGGTAGTACAAAAACGATTGCAGTTTTGGCCATAAACTTTAAAGTGGTATATATCAACTTAGGATAAAATTTATTAATCGAAATACAAACGATTAAAATCAACGATTTGTTGTCAACAATAAACAAATGTACATATTCCAGTTGAAGAGAATTCTGGAGTTATAAAAATCGATGGATTCTTCAAAGGCGTTTTGAGTTATTGAAAACCTTCTGTTGTTGGAGGTTGTACGAGGAATAAATTGATCGTTTTTGGTGAGCGGAAGAAACGCAGATCAGACTTCAGATTTGTTGATTTTCGTTCAAATCTCAGAAAAAAATTCCAGTTTTGCAAAGAATTTAAAAAAGTGGATGATATATAAGATATTTATTGATTTAAACATGGTTTTATTTCCAGATTTGAAGCAAGAATTCTATTCAACTATTTTATTTCTTCAACTTAAAAAACTAACCTTCAAACCTAATTATTGAGGTTTAAGTAAAAACGAATAGTTATTGTAGTAATATTATCTAGGGGTACCAAAACAAAATAGGGTTATATCATCATCGAGAGAATTTTCGGGGAGAAATTTCGGTAATCTCATTAATCACAGGGAGGTCAAACAAAGAGAAATGTCATGATCACTTGTTCTGCCAAAGGGAAAAAATACATTTCTGGAAATTAAAAGACCTTAGTCGTTTACTTCATTAGTTTTCTAAGATAGAACGTTGGGAAAGGTGGAATTTCAAATTGCTTGTTATTAAGATATACTTTGATCAGTGTTTTGTGTCTTTATCAACTCTGTTGTTTTTCGATCCAGAAATATTGAAAGTGAATTATACTGGAGTCATCAAAAAAGCCAGTCTCCATAAGAAAGAGAGGCTGACAAATTTCAGTACCTAATCCGGCAGGCTAGTTGTAAACCAGGTATTGCCGAGGTCATCACATGTGATCGGCCATCTAAGTGGTGTTGAGGGTTGACTTGTCAATGTCACCCAAGCGAGGCAGATGTGAAGTGGGGTTAGGTATATTGTGAAATTCAATAAAAGAAGATGAATTACTCAATTTACAACCCGTTGGTGGTTGGGGTACGAGGAGACCAGCGTTTGTTTGTACGGAAAGCGAATGAACATTTTTGAAGATACGAGAAGACCCGTTTCCTACTCAAACGAGGAAGCTACTTCTCATACTCTGTCCGCAATGCACTCCAATCTACTTTCACAGCACCAGAAGCAATAAGTAACTTGGTCCTAACTCCTGAGTCATGTTGGTTATGTTTTTCTGTTTCTCTTCTCCTATCAGACGATTAGCCATCATACCTCTTACATCCTCTTTTGACTATGTGCCTGAGTCGTGGTTTGATGTACCAATCTTTTTCTCTGGTTTTGCGATCTTTCTGATGACCTACTTACTTCGCTCTGTTTTGCGTCTCTGTTCTCTGACTTCACAACTAGATTAGTCTCTGACTATAATTATAATAAAATAATATCTTCAAATTACATATAATAGTGTAATCAACATATAACACGGCATTATTAGCTTATTGTATAAACGTTTAACAACAATATTAGTTAGCTCCGTATTTTTGTAAAAGAAAATTAGTTGTCAAATTAAATGGCCCACTTTTTCAAACAATATCTGTTTTTAACTCATCAGTGTGGCCTTCTTGTCATTCTAGATTTTATAAGTGTTTTCTTTAACCATGAACTATTTAGTATACATTTAAAATATACACTGCCCCTCGATTGATATTCGTTTATGTAGCTGACTGATTATCTATTCACTTTATTTACTTATTACGTCATTCCGCCTTTCAACAGTTCACATTTTTACAGAAAGCCACATAATTAACTAATTTTCAATTTTGAAATTTGTAAATTTAACTTCACTTCGATTGAGTAAGTTTACAAACACGGGAAATTTCATTGGGTTTTAATTTCTGATTTTTAGAGACACTTCCGCTGAAAGAGTCTTTTTTCTTGAACATAACTGTGGGTCTATTAAGCATGAACACCAAATTTGATAGTTCCATACGACATACCTTGATCATCTTCACAGGACAGACATAGAATCTTGTCAGTTATCAATACAGACAGAATACTTGACATCTAGCTTTACATAGTAGTTCAACAACTGAAGACATATCAAGAGAAACAGGACAAAAGACAACGTTTTATACAAAAAAAGAAACACAGAAAAAGCACCAGAAAATATTCTCAGACTTATAGTATGCTTAAAAGAAGGTGGAAAATGTTCCTGTCAAGAAAGATCAACTTCTTAGAGGAAAGATCAGGACTCTTCAAGATAGAAAAGATGCAGAAATTGCACAACAGGTGCAAATGATCTTTTTTTATTGATTAACTACTTAGGCAATAATATGGATTGCAAGAGGATAGAACTTGCTGAAATCAATAGCAAAGACTCACCCATTGCCCATTACTCATCTTCACAGCTATTGTGCTATATCGTTTCAGCTTACGAAATTGTTAATCGGTGTATATGTTGTATTAAAAAAGAACCCTGAAAAATGAACATTTTTGTCTAAATATCTGAGATTATGAAGTAATATTACTAAACATTGATGTACATCAAGAAGTTAACTGATTTTAATTATTATAATGAAAATGTTTAAGCTACAATTTTTGGTCTACTTCAATCAAGATAAATCGATGCTATTGTCGTATAATGGTATGCGAGCCACCACGTTGTTTCTACTGTAGTATGTGGTTTCGGTTACGCGTCTTTATTAACTTTCTCGAAAACTGAATATTTGGCATAATTTCGTTATTTGGGCAGTTTAAGGTGGTGGTTGGGCTCTTTCAGAAATGCATATGCGCATTATTCACTCGAAATGACTTCAGTAAGTTCTTTTACCAGCATCTTATAATTCCTGTTGTAGTAGGTTTCTTTTTTTTTTTATTTCAATCTAGTTCAAATGCTTGGAAAAAATTGAATTTAAATTAGGTGCTTATATTTAAATTAGGTGCTTATGTCTCAAGTTGAATGACTCACGGAAAGTCTCATGTCTCAGATGACTTCAATGCACTGGTAGAAAATTGGTAGAAAAAACCAAGGAATGAATGCTGAATGAATTCTCTCACAATGACTCTCTGGAAGACTTATGACTCAAAAACTTGAGCAGATCGTATACAAAAATATATAAGACTTTAAATACTTACTTAGACTTCATACAAAATATGGCAAAAATTCAAATCCTTTGATACTAAATTATGGTAAAACACAAATACTTTGTCAGATTGAATATAAAAACATGACAGATTTTAAATACTCCGGTAGAACTCATGCAAATATATGGTAGACCTAAATCGTATACAGAACAAATACTTCGTGGACCTCATACAAATATATGGTAGACCTTAAATACTTGGGAAAACAGTATACAAAACAATGGTAGATCTTAAATACTTCGGTAGACCTTATACAAATAAATAGTACACCTCAAACACTTCGGTAGAGCTCATACAAATATATGGTTGACCATAAATTCTTAGCTAGACTGCATATTACAATAACAATGATATATGCCTTTTGGAATAACACTAATCCGTCACCATAAAAAAGTAAAATAAAAAACAATAGAATAACAAAAAAATCTGAATAAAACAAAACAAAATGAAAACAATAAATAAATAACATATAGATTGGTTGAATAAAAGAAAGACATAAACGATATATCCAGGTCGAATTAATTTGATAAATGTAATAAAAGATATTCTCTAATCATGGAAAATGGCAAATATCCAAGTGAAATGAATAAAGTGTTCGGTACTAAACTCCTCGAGGTTTATCAACGATAGACATTTGTAGAACATCATAAAACATTAGACAAGACACAAGACAAATCACAGAATAATATAAACGTTACCTTTTCTCATAGGTGAAATTGTCAATCAAACAAACGAAAACAAGAAGTTAGTTGGATTGAACATAAATAGATGATTGATCAGGGTTGATCATTAACTGGGAATTATGAAAACAAAAAGGATTATTCATATGTCAAACATAATTTCTTAAATTTTCAATAATGAATTATTGAAAGATTTAATTCACATTTCAGAAGTAATATAGAATCATCTTTAATTTTGTAGGAAATGCATTTTTCTGTTGTCTGGAAGTTTTCCCGACAAGAATATTTTCAAGTTCATATTCTAAACGCTTTTCTAATAGATATACAGTTCTACGTATTTAAGCTAAATTCCATATCGAAAACTAGCCTTTAGGCCTCACTTCAATGAAAAACTTATTCGATATCTTTACATCTGATAGCGTTATTAGTCGATAAACATGTGTAAAGGTCATTTGTAACATATGTTTGTATTTTTACTGGGGATGTTTGAAGCATCGCAAATGTAACAGGAGATTGATGAATATATTGACGAATAACGCACAGACAAGATGCACATTTGCAATGACATCTAAATAAAAAGAGAAATTCACATCTAAGTTATCGACAGATAATAATTACTCTGAATTACACGTAATAGAACCAATGAACAATAGAACGTTTACAAGAAGTGAAAACTATCACTAAAGATCTAAGGGAAATCAAACATCCATTAATTTGGAAATTGTCCACATGATCATTATAGTTTCTATCTTGAATTCTTTTCGAGAAGCCGGTAGACATTTGCAATTACAAGTAAATCGCAAATTAGTTAAAAGTACTTGATTTGTGGAGACGAGAATAGTGAGTCTAATCAAAAATCACACGTGACACGTGGCTTTATATATGATATATATGATTCGCTGGGCGAAGCTACAATTACTACTACTAATAATAATACTTATAATAATAACGAAAAAAACAACAAGTGGGAAGAGACATAAATGCTTTGCACAAATGATCTTGGAAACTAAGTAAAAAGTCAGAGAATTCGACAGAGGACTACAATCATGCCTTAATCCAAAACTGACGACCCCAGAGGGTAACTAAAATCTTACTATCTGCCACTGTTTTTAATGTTATTACTATTATTGTTTGTCGGTATAAGAATAACCTGATTGAAATTATTCTTACATGGCTTAATCTTACAATAACTGGTCACAACTAGTACATTGCTCGGGACCTACAGTACCTCTGGATTTCAAAAAGTATCATAAATGTGGACTTAAAACTTAAAGAATATACGAGAAGGGAAACACAGGATTGAAAAGAAGAAAATGAAAGCAGAAGAGAAAAACTTTTTTGTGACCCGCTTAAGAGTTCTTTTCGAGAAAATCAGGTCACATCTATGTCTGGCGAGCAGATTTTAAACAACTCTTGGGTCTGAGATAGCCACAATATACCACCCATGATAAAAATGTTGAATCAAATATGACCAACCTGGGACCCGGGCAACATACATGGGTGTCATGCTTGGTACGTGCTCTCCTGATAGCCAACATGGGAGATCCGATCGTCATCCTACGAATTCTGGGTGTTCTTTTTTCAGATGTATGAATGACGATCAAAGGAACCACACAAATCAGAGATGCAAACATAAAACATGGACAAGGGAAGACAACCAACTTAATTACACCGCTATTGTGGGAGCAACCCTACACAAAGAGGATATAGAAAAACAATGATAGAGATCTTGGAAGTTTTCGGACAATAAGCCAAAGACTACGATTCGAAATAAACAGATGTCTACAATGAGCACACGTACCCGAATAGATGACCAAAAGAAAGACCACATTGATCCAAAAGGACCCCCTCAAGGGAGCCACCTCAAACAACTACTGATCCATAACCTGCCTACCAATGATGTGGAAAATATTAACCGCACAAATAAGTGAAGAGATTTACTACTCGCTATCAAGCCGCAGATTTTTTCCTGAAGAACGGAAAGGATGCCACAAAGGATCCAGAGGCACAGCAGAGTTACTTTACGTAGATCAGCACATCGTAATCGAGAACAACACCAGACGGAAAAATCTAGCTATGTCCTGCATTGACTACAAAATGGCATATGATATGTCCCGTAAAGCTGGATAATAAATTGCCTCAAAAAGTACAAAATATCAGATAAAGTCATTAACTTTATCGAGAAAACCATGGAAATTTGGAAAGTGGAATTGACAGCAGGGGAGAGAAGCTTAGCAGAAGAGAAGGCCCAAAGAGGTATATTTGAGGGAGAAGTACTATCACCGTTACTATTCATAATTGTGATGATGTCACCTAACCACGTAGTCAGAAAATGCAAAGCCGGGTAGAAACTTAGTAAATTGTAGGAAAAGATCAATCACCTAATGCACATGGACGACATCAAACTGTTGGCAAAAAAGAAAAAGAACTGGAAACTCTAATACACGTGGTCAGAATATACAGTTAGGATATAAGAATGGAATTTAGCATAGAAAAATGTGCCATGCAAGTAATGAAAAACGGCAAAGGATATCTGACGGAGGGAATGGAACAGCCAAATCAAGACAAGATTAGAACGCTCGGAGAAAAAGAAACCTACAAATACTTTGGCATCTTGGAAGCTGACACCATCAAACAAGTGGAGATAAAAGAAAAAATTAAGAAAGAATATTTCAGGAGAACCGGAAAGCTACTCGATAAAACAACTCGAGGACTACATAGAAAAGCAAGAAGGAGGACTGATTACAGACACCAGAAACGATACTAACAACACGAGAACCAACAGAATGACAATAACTAGAAGACAAAAATGAGAAGAAAAACAACGGTATGGGCGTTTAAAATCACTAATAAGCAACATCTCATACGACTAAACCAGGACATGGCTAAGAAAAAAAAACTTACGAAAGAAACTTAATTTCTTCTAATAGCAGCACAAAAGAACGCAATAAGAACCAATCGAGAATAGATAGGACGCCACAAAATAGCAAATGTAGGTTATGTGGTGATAGAGACGAGACAAATAATCACATGATAAGCGAATGCAGCAAATTAGTACAGAAAGAGTATAAGACTAGACACGACTGAGTGGGCAAGGTGATCCACTGGGGATTGTGCAAGAAATTTAAATTTGACCATATGAACAAATGGTATATGCTCAACCCAGCACCTGTCCTGGAGAATGACACACATAAACTCTTACGGGACTTTGACATGAAAACAGATAACCTAATCTCGGCCAGAAGACCGGACCTAATAATAATCAACAAAAAAAGAGAACTGGCAAAATTATGTACTTTGCTGTCCTGGCTGACCACAGAATAAAACTGAAGGAATGTAAAAACAATGATAAGTACCTGGACCTAGCAAGGGAATTGAAAAAACCATAAAACACGAAAGTGACATGTATACAAATCCTGATTCATGCTTTTGGTATAGTCACCAAGACCTTATCAAAGGGACGGAAAGATTTGGAGAGGGTTATTGGAGACCATGCAAACTACTGCATTATTAAGGACGGCCAGAATACTGAGAAGAATCCTGGAGACTTGAGGAGACTTGCTGTCACCGAAACTCCAGTGAAAGACCATCAGCTCACACTGATGTGAAAAAATCTCAAGGAAACTATCAGCTAACACAGACGTGAAAAACTCTAAAGGAGTAAATAATAATAATAATAATAAACAGACTCTATGTATCTAGAAAAGAGGGAGGAAGAGGACAGGCCAGCATTAAAGACAGCGTTGACGCATCGATACAACGACTCGAAGACAACATAGAAAAACGAATGAGGACTGATTACAGCTATCAGAAACGATACGGACAACGCGATAGACGATAGAATGACAACAACTAGGAAACAAAAAATGGGGATAAAAACCAACTCTATGGCTGCTTTAAACGACTAATAAACAACATCTCACACCAAAAAACATGGATTTGGCTAAGAAAAGGAAACCTTAAGAGAGAAATGGAATCTCTCCAAATAGCAGCACAGGACAACGCCATGAGGACCAATCATATCAAAGCGAGAATAGATAAGACGCAACAAAATAGTAAATGTAGGCTATGCAGTGACAGAGACGAAACGATCAATCACATAATAAGCGAATGCAGCAAATTAGAACCGAAGGAGTTAAGGCGAGACACGACTGGGTCGGTAAGGTGATTCCCTGGGAAATGAAAGGATAATGTGAAAAGAAGGATAAGTACCTCGACCTTGCTAGAGATTTGAAAAAAGTGTGGAACATGGAAGTGACGACTGTGCTAATTGTGATTGGTGTTTTTGGCACTGTAACTAAAGGTTTATTAAAGGGCCTAGAGTACTTGGAAGTTGGCGGACGAGTAGAGACTATCCAAATGACAGCATTGCTGAGAACGGCCATAATCCTGAGACGAGTCCTGGAGACTTGAGGAGACTTGCTGTCACTCAAACTCCTGTGAAACACCATATCTAACACTGATGTGAAAAACTCTAAAGGAGTACCGCGGATTATTCCCTGACGAACAGAAAGGATGCTGCAAAGGATCCAGAGGCACAGCAGAGTTACTTTACAGAGATCAAAACATTCTAGATGAGAGCAAAACCAGACGGAAAAATCTAGCTATGGCCTGGATTGACTACAAAAAGGCATATGATATGGTTCCGCATAGCTGGATAATAAACAGCCTCAAAATGTACAAAATATCAGACGAAGTCATAAACTTCATCGACAAAACTATGAAAATCTGGGGAGCTGATTTGACAGCAGGAGGAAGAAGATTAGCTGAAGCAAATATCCAAGGAGGTATTTTTCAAGGAGATGCTCTACCACCCTTACTATTCATAATTGCCATGATGCCACTTGACCAACTACCCAGAAAATGCACAGCCGGATACAAACTTAGTAGATCGCTGGAAAAAGTTAATCATTTAATGCACATGGACGACATCAAACTATTTGCAAAAATGAAAAAAGAACTATAAACCCTAATACACACAGTTAGAATATACAGCCGGGACATAGGAATGGAATTTGGCATAGAAAAGTGTACAATGCTTGTAATGAAAAGTGGCAAACGACATCTAACTGACGGGATGGAACTACCAAACAAGGATAAGATAAAAACGATCGTAGAAAACGAAACCTACAAATACTTGGGCATCTTGGAGGCTGACACCATCAAACAAGCGGAAATGAAAGAAAAAAATTCTAAAGGAATACCTCAGGAGAACTAGAAAACTACTCGAGACAAAACTCAATTGCGGAAATCGTATCAAAGGAATAAATACCTATGCTGGACCACTCGTTAGATATTCCGGACCCTTTCTCAAGTGGACCAGAGACGAACTTGAACAAATGGACCAAAGAACAAGAAAACTAATGACAATGCATAAGGCATTACATCCCAGAGACGACGTTGACAGACTATTTGTTTCAAGAAAAGAGGGAGGAAGAGGACTTACCAGCATTGAAGTCAGCGTTGACGCATCGTTACAACGACTCGAAGACAATAGACAAAAACACGAAGGAGGACTCATTACAGCCATCAGAAACGATGCGGACAATACGATGAACAATAGAATGACAATAACTATGAAACAACAATGGGAAGGAAAACAACTGTATGGGCGTTTTAAATGACTAATAAACAATATCTCATGCGACAAAACTTGGACATAGCTAAGAAAAGGAAACGTTAAGAGAGAAACAGAATCTCTCCTAATAGCAGCACAAGAAAACGCTGTAAGAACGAATCATATCAAAGCGAGAATAGATAAGACGCAACAGAATAGCAAATGCAGGCTATGTGGTGACGGAGATGAAACCATCAATCGTATAATAAGCGAATGCAGCAAATTAGCACAGCAGGAGTATAAGGCGAGACACGACTGGGTCGGCAAGGTGATTCACTGGAAAATGTGCAAGAAATTTAAATTTGGCCATACTAACAAATGGTATATGCACATCCCACTACCTAGAAAATGCCACGCATAAACTCCTATAGAACTTTAACATACAAACTGATCACCTAATCCCGGCCAGAAGACCAGACGTAATAATAATCAACAAAAAAAAAAAAAAAAAAGAGAACTTGCAAAATAGTCGTCTTTGCTGTCCCGGCTGACCACAGAATAAAACTGAAAGAATGTGAAAAGAAGGATAAGTACCTCGACCTTGCTAGGGAATGAAAAAAACTGTGGAACATGTAGGTGACAATTATACCAATTGTTATTGGTGCATTTGGAACAGTAACTAAAGGATTACTAAAGGGACGGGAGGACTTTGAAGTTGTCGGACCGGTGGAGACCATCCAAACGACAACATTATTGCGAACGGCCAGAATACTGAGAAGAGTCATGGAGACTTGGGGAGACTTGCTGTCACTCAGACTCCAGTGAAAAACCATCGGCTAACGCTGATATGAAAAGCTCTAATGAGTGAATAATAATAATAATAATAATAATAATAATAATAATAATAATAATAATAATACACTTAACTGAGTTGCAAACTAATTCTACAAATTATAAATCTAGTCTATATTTTACGTTGTTCTAAATATATAGTAAATGTGGGTTTAAAATCTATCTATCTATCTATCTATCTATCTATCTATCTATCTATCTATCTATCTCAAGAGAGAGGGCATCGTTATGAAAAGATAGGTAATAAAAATTTGACAATCGCAATCTTAACATAATCAGAGAGTGTTCAGGGAAAGAAAGGGAAACTGATGACCCTGAATTTAGAATGAAATCACAATAAAATCTATAATGACGTTAAAAATGGAGACGATATATTCCTCAGTCCAGGGAGAATGATTAAAAACCGTAACTTTGCTAACAGAAATACATTTTTAATAAAAGAAATATTCACGATAAAATTGATATTTAATTCTTAGAAGAAAAGCAAAAATTAGTTTAAGTCAGTTTTATACTAGGTTTATTATTAATTAAATTAGACGTAGCGTTCATCGTTGAAATC